>CM032779.1:4624328-5824328 GCA_019155195.1 Avicennia marina
AATTTGTTATCAAAATTTTCTCTCTAAGAGAATTTATTTCTTCTTCGCATAAACTTAAATATTCTGAATTCATATGACAAGATTTGGCTTTAGTAGGAATTTCTTTTTCCGGGAAATTTTTTTGATAAGGAAGGGAAAGAATGTGTTTTTTTCTATTCCAAAAAGTATTTGGTAATTCATTATAGATTTCTAGAGTAAACTGATTTTCTACCATTTTTATCTTATCTTGTAATTTTTTATTATTCAATAATTTTGGAATAGTATTAATTCCTATTTTATGTTTTAAGAAATTTATCTGATTATTTTTGGCTTTTATTATTTCCTGAATTATATTTAATATCCTATTTCTTGGGTCTATCATAAATTAAAATTCTATTTGATTAGTATTAAAAGTTCCTATTAATTCTTCATTAGTGACTTTAATAATGGGTAATATTTTTTGCACAAAAGGAGTTCCTAATATTACTTCATTAGTAATATTTTTAACAAGTAAGAATTCATTCGGAATGCAATTTTGATTATAGCAAATTTTTGCATTTGTGGGTTTGTATTTAACTATTAGTTTTTCTCTTGAAGCAAAGGAGATATTATGACCTGTTTTCTCAAAATATTTTTAACAAGTAATATTTTGACTATTTTTTGCAAAAAAAGAGTTATTAATATTACTTCTTTAGTAATATTTTTAACAAGTAAGAATTCATTCGAAATGCAATTTTGATTATAGAAATTTTTTTGCATTTGTGAGTTTGTATTTAACCATTAGTTTTTTTCCTGAAGCAAAGGAGATATTATGACTTGTTTTCTCAAAATATTGGGTAGAAATTAATCCTTCTCTTATATAATTTCAATCTGCACTAGTATCTATTAAGGTAGTTAGATTCTTTATCCTATATTATGAATTTATTTAAAAATTGATTTTAATATGCCATTTTTGGGATGTAATTATCTTTAATTTATTGAGATAATTTTGGTTAATTTCATAGTTCATCATGTTTGGTATTTCTGTTGATGTTGTAGGGATATTACTTTGATTTAATCTCTCTTTTATAATTTGATTTTCTAATCTTAATTCTTTTATTTCTCTTTTTATTATTTCTATTTCTGATTTTAAATCTTTAATTGTAATTGGTTTATCATTAATTGTCTTATTTTTAATTGTTTAATTACATCTGTAAAGGTGTAAGGTTCTTCCTTAATTTTCAATTTTTGAAGTATTTTCTTGTTATTCTTTTCCTTTATAGGGAATATTGTTAATGATTTCTATTATTTTTTTCTATGTCTTGATTAGTTATAGTATTTATTTCTGCATCCTAGAATTGTGATAGTAATTTATAGTATTCTATTTCAAAATTATTTTTTGAGTATTCTTTTTCAGAATTATTTTTTATTTCATTCTGAACATTTTGATTCAGATTCTATTTTATTATTATCATTTTCTGAAATTTCTTGCATACACTCATTATTTGAGGTCTCTTCTTCAATTATTTTCATTATTTGGTCTTTTATTTCTTTTCCTATTTTTAAAAAACTTATTTTCTTTCTTAAATTGTATCTATTAGCATAATGTCCCCTTTTTTTACATTTGTAACAGACTATTTCTTTCTTCGAAAGCTTCCAATTTTTTCTTTACTATTTTCTCTTTTTCTGACTAGTTTTTTTTCTTGTGAGCGATTGTTTTATATTTATGATAATTTTCTTATTTATGGGGTCTATAATTTTTCTTGTTAGATATATTATCTTTTGGCATTTCTACAGAAAATTGTTCACAAAATTAACCTAATTGGGCCTTTTCTGTAATATTATGTTTTCTTAATTGTTTATCTAATTTTATTTCATTGTATAAAGCAAGTCCTTCTTGGATATATTGTCTAATTAATTCTCCATAAGTACAATTTATATAATCAATATTATTATTTAAGTCTTTCTTAAAACTTTTTCTTATTCTCTTTGCAAATAATGTTGGTAGGCCATCTATAAACCTTGATTTCCAATGGTTACTATTAGCTTCTGGGAGTTTCATAACTCTACTTAAAAATACATCTTTATACCATCTAAATGATGTGAGGGTTGGACACTTTTGATTTTGTGAAAGAGTTCTAATTTTATCATGGTAATATATTTCTATAAAATGTTCACATATTGTTATGGCAACAGTATAAACTGCATTTTCATATATTTGGTTATCCTCTTGTTTTATATTTTTTATTATTTAATTTTTTTGATTCTAAGTGAGAAAATTATCCCACCAGCATTTTAGTTGATATGTAAATCTTTCTATTATCATTTGAGCAATTTTTTATCAGTATTATTCTGTTGTTTACAGATTATTGAATACATCAGCATTCTTTGTATAGTATTACATATTTGATGATCTATAAAGCCATCTATATTCCATTCGTAAATAGTTCTACCATCATAGACCCTATAAATATAGTTCTACCATTCATAAATATGGGGTCTACCATTCGTAAATAGTTTTTACATATAATGTAAGTGCATCTAATAAATTTTTATCATTTAACGATAGTTGTAAATTTGGTTTTTCATTAAAAATAAACTGGGCCAAAGGCTAAATTAGGTTGCATTATTCGCATTGGGGATTGACTCTAATTAAGATTCCTGGCATCTCTTAGAATTGCCATAAAACTTTTTGGCAAGCCATTTAGGGTTAACGGCTTTAAAGCTATCAATATTAGATTGATGTGCATAAATTTATATATAAGAGTATTTTTTTAATTTCATTTTTATTAAGTAATTTTATTGTTAATTCATTATCTTCCATAGGGATGAATTTTTCTATCGTTTTTGCTGTATTTTTGAGATCTACATTCTCAAAAGGACCATATTGATAAATAAATTTAGGTTCTATTTTGGGAATTGTCTATTTATTCAAAAGATCTAAGTATTTGGGGAGACTATATTCTTCGCTTCTATCATTTTTAATATTAAGACTTCTGAAAATATTCATAATATATGACAAAAATAAATATGTGATTTACTACTTTTAATAATCTATGGCTCTAATACCATATTATGCAGGCCTTGAGGAATTAGAGACAAATAGTCAATGAGATTTATAAAGTAAGATGAATAAATAAAAATCTAAGATCAATGACTTACTATCTAAAATATGGCCTAATCTAACTTAAACATAAATTTTACAGCACGACAAGTGGTTTTTTTTATTCAAAAATTACTGTTATGATTTAGTTCTAAACTTGTTAAAGCAATGCAAAAACAATCAGGTAAGCGTTTCCATAAATATATTGAAAGCCGTAAATTACGTATAAAAAATTTAACCTGTCATTAATCTAACCAAACACCTGGGGAATAGAATTTAAATCCCATTAATTACAAAAACAGGAAATTACACAAATCCCCAGTCACATTACATAAAACGCAATCCAGCATCAAAGACCATCGTCGAGGTAATGCCATTGACGGCAGTAAATTCTTCTGAGTCCGCTCTTCGATCTTTGTTGTTCTGACTCGCAATGGATTTCTGGCAAAGAGCTCGCAGCTTCGCGGATGAAGCCGCCAAGAAATCTCACGAGCTCACCCAGGGCATCGCTTCAGCTAACCTCTCCGAGGTCGTATCGGAGGCCTCCAAGCGCTCCAAGGAGTTGGCTGCAGAAGCCTCCAAGAAGTCCAAAGAAATTGCGGCCGAGGCTCTGAAGCGCGCCGATCAGATCACGGCTCAAATTCCACCAGCTGCCTCCGCGCTGACTGATCTCGTCGATTCGACTGCTCAGAAAGGCGGCATTGAGGCCGCTGATCTCGAAAAGTTTGGTGTTACGGATGACTTGAGGGAGTTTGTCAAAGGACTTACCATGAATACTTTCCAGGATTTTCGGCTAGAAGGTGTTGTACGCTGATGCACAACTGCTTGATTTCATTCCTCTCATTCGTGAGTGGAGATTATTTGTGTGCCTGATAAATGTGTTTATTGTATCCAAATTGACCAAATGGAAAAACTGGTGAGGGTACTCATTTAGTTTATGCTGGTACTTCCTGCTCGAAGGTTATGTAGTCTAATGAATTTACTTCTGGATCTGTCTACCTTTGAGTCAAATATCTCAATGTTGATTGAATTAATATCTATTTGATAGTTGTACCAATTTGATAGTTGTACCAATGAAAATTCATTAGTTACTCAGACATTTTTTTGGCTTAGTAACTGTACTTCTATCGGAGTTACAATTAGTTGTTGTAAATACTATGTAGCAAGTTAAGCCATTTTGAAAGAAGATCCACACTTCCCGCCTTAATGATCAGGACTGAAGAAGATAAAACACAAATATATTAAAAGGGAAGCGGCTTGAACATTTGTGTTCCAAGAAACATATCTAAAAGTACTCTAGAAAGAGAGAGAGGAGAAGGGACCTTGCAGATAGGGTTGGGCAAAACCACAAAACAATTCAATTTGTGCTATCTTCTTTTGCATTTCTTTGCAGCATATGGCCTTTCATTGTTTCAGTGGAATTATCAATAAGTCATTGTTGAATGTGCAAATTGTATTGTTTAAGTTAGAAAATGTGTTTTAATTTGTTCTTCACTATTGTTGATGCAATATTGTCAGTGCTAGAATTCTTGGTTAGTGATACTTCTAAGCTGGAAAATTCCTATACACAGAACTATCTTCGAGTTTGCTATCAATGAATTTCAGCTTCTGATGCAAAAACTTATGTCCACCAGAATTTCTTATATGCAGATGACTCAGAGATGTCTGACATTCCTACGGTTTCAAATGTTCAGCAGGATCTCACGGAATGGCAAGAAAAGCATGCGAAGCTTGTTCTATTAACAGTGAAGGTTAGATTTTTCTTGCTTCTGATATAACACACATTGTGGCTAAATTGAAGGTAAAGTTAAACCTCCAGATTAGATCTACCATTCCATAGAAAAATTCCTTTCACAACTGACATTAAGTATGGGTGCAGTCGCGGGAGTGATAGTCCACCACTGTTTTTGAGGAAAAAATTTTAAAAATGCTCTATGAGGGAAGAAATTTTCTTGTATTATCGATAAAAGAGAGCTCATATTTATATAGACCCTTAATTTTACGAATAATATCTTGGCATGTATGCTATGCTTGTATCTAGTCTATACTCTTATCATCTAGTCTAAATATGTGATTCTGCAACTATGGCATTATTCTGCGCATTTAACATGCCATGCATAACATACACAAATGTTTACTTAAACTCAAAATATAGTGATAATTTAAAATAATACTTGCAACTATAGACTCAGAAAGTGTTTGAGATATGCTTCTGGATGGCGCAAATAATTGTTTGGGGTGCATCTTAGAAGCTTCCAATCAGAGGGATTTGTGCATTACCAAGAAATTCCTAAACTGCTACGCCAGCAACAATGCTAGGCCACCTTCCTTCCCACCTGGTAATGAGAACTGAGCAACTGGTAGCTCCCTTTGCCTCCTAGAAAAAATGCAACATGAGTCCAATTGAAGAAGAAAAAAACTGGTATATAAATTCTATACATGAATATATACTCTTTTAGGAAATCTGGTGTTGTTCAAGAGTTAGCCTTGTTGTGTTTTTATCTTTCTTGTTTTGTTTAAGAGAAAGCAACGGGACATAAGCAAAACAGCTTGCTTTATTTGTCACAAATCAGTGATGATTTTAAGCAATTAATCGAATCCAATGCAAGAGGAATATTTCTTTTTGGCTTTAGGGATTTGAATGTCCCAGGGAACTATTCTGGTGTTGCAATTTGTGTGAAAAGTAGTTACATTGATTTATAAATGTAGATAGCAACAAAAATTAGCTATTTTGCAAACAAGGATGAATGCAAAGTAGTTGCTAATTGAGCTCATTGCATTGAAGTCTTGTTGCAGTCTAAATTGTAAGTCCATCGTGTGCGTGGTACTATGGCCTGCCTTGATGATTGATGTATTGGGGGGTCAAAACATGCTTATAGGAGGCAATCACAAAAAGTTACTCAAATGGATTGGGGATATCTATGGGTAATGGTCTTGGTGGTTTTAAAGCTGGTTAGCCTTTTATATATGGGTGGCAGAAAATTGTTATTACACTGAATATTAGGTACAATTGTGGTGGTACTAATGTGATTTATTTTAATACCATAAAAGGTTCTTTGTTGTTAGAGGTGAAAAAAACTAGATGATGTAGGATAACCTTAGCAATGTTCTTTATGTGGTAAACCACTATTTGGATAGAAAGAAAAATTAGACATTCAAAAAATCTAGAAAAATATGTTTGGTTCACTTTTATAGTGTTTTGGTTTAGGTTGTATTATTGTGTGATCATAGTTTTGAAAGGTGAATGGCGTGGTGCGGCGTGGTGCCAACTTTTGTTGGAGCCACGGCGCATGGCGCGTATTATTTTAAAGTATGACGCACAATAAATCAAATTAATTAAAAATATTTATGTCTTTAATATATATTTTTGAAATATAAAATAACCATTAAAAATCAATTTTAATTAAAAAAAAACAAATAGCATTGATATAGGTATAAATAATTCGTTTTAAGCGTCAACTATAAAATCATCTTAATAAAATTTGACAACAAGTATTTCAAGGTCAAAATACAACCAAATAAACATCATAAACTATGTAAATATCGCAAATGATAATTATCAATATCAAAAAAATTACAATCACTCTTCACATCATTTTTATCTTCATTCTCATCATCGGATTTAAACTTAGGCTTATTCTCCTCATAAGCGTCTTCTTTATTATCTTCATCTATTAATTGATATGGTCTATATTTAGATGTAATGCTTCTTGAACTTGATCCTACCCTTGTTGTTGTACTAGATCGAAAATCATATGTTTCTTCTTCAAGGCCATAAACTCTAGCAACATCACCCCAAGTTAAGTCCTTGCCTTTATGCGCAAGGGTGCCCTCCTCATTTGAATCTGATCTTTTAAGCAACTATTTATTAAATTCATCAACATTCTCTAAACTGATAGGATCAAGTTTATGATGTTTCTCAAAATGACGTCTCAAAGTTAGGTTATACTTGATATAAACCAAATCATTCATGTACTTTTGAGCCAATCTATTCTTCTTTTTGGAGTGAAGCTACAAAAATTAAACTTTAAATTAAAATCTTTTATTAATGACAATAATATTTATAGGTACATATAAATTCTGTATTTACATTTTCAAACACACACCAATTCTTTTCACAACCTGATGCATTGCAAATAAGACTAAGAACTCTAATTGCGAAGGTTTGCAAATTTGGAGTGTTGTTTCCAAAATCCTTTCACTATTCGGCTTCATAAAACAAATATCAAGATACAATAGTTATTTGTCGTTCTATGAAATAATAAATATATTTAAATTTATATAATAAATACGTGGTGCTCTCAATTTTCTTTGTCTAACAGTCGATGCAAATCCAAATTGGCCTTCAGCATTTTTGTACAAAGAAAGCTCTTGATAAATATTATCTTGTACATAATTTAAAAACAACTTTTCTATGCATTTGTGCAAGCCAATTGTAATTTTCGAATCATTTTCAACATCGGGGTTTTCATAAAAGAATTTTGGACTCAAAAAATAGCTTGCTGCATGTAAAGGCAGATGAAGCTGCGTCTCCCATCTCCTGTTAATAATTTTAAATATGTTCTTATACTTTACTTCATTGTTGTTAAATGAGGTTATTATTACTTCATTCGCCCTATCTATAGCTTCATATATATATATACCCCATTAGAGGTTTAGTCTCATCATCTACTAATCATAACACAGCTAATAATGGCTCACTAATTTTGAGTGCATAGACAATAATATTCCAAAATGAAGACATTAATATCACACTCGCCACTAACTTACCTTGTGTTACTTTTGAATATTTGCATTCAATCCACTGTTTTGAAGTAAACATATTTCTCAAATTTGCCTTCTCTACTTGAAAGCGCTTCAAGATTAGAAAGACAGTGGCAAATTTGGTCTTCCCTGTTCAGACAATCTCCTTTTATCTGTTGAACTCTCTCATCATGTTCAGGAGTTGAGTCTATTATATATAGATCCATTTATCATCATTGCTCGCTCATACGCTTTCTGCAAAGTAGAAATTTTGACAATATCTTCAAAAATAAGATTTATGCAATGAGCGGAGTACAGAACAAATGCTTATATTTAGCGTCTAAAAATCTTCATATTGATTCAAAAGAAAATAAAAATTAATATTTTATAAATAATGTAATTAAAATAAATAACAGAATTAACTGTATTGAAATTTTCTTATCAGCAACAATGTTTGCGCTCGCACTATCAGTAACTATTTGTACAACATTTTTATCACGAATCTGTTCAATGTACTTTGATAACAACTTGCACATTTTCTCACCGTTGTGAGAATACTTCGAAGTATCGACTGATTCAATAAATTTACTTCCTTTTAGGCAATTTAATAAAAAATTAATCAATGTCCTATTCTTTTTATATGTTTAACCACTACCATTAATGAGCAGCTATATTTTACTACCGCCTCATCATGGGTCTTCAAAAGGCCATTCGTGTGTTCCAACTCCATCTTCAAACAAGTTACCCTCAACTCATAATAAGTTGGTGGTTTTGTGTTAGGATCACACTAAAAATAAGTTTCTAATATATGCCCAAAAGTATCAAAATTAACAACATTAAAAGGTAGCATGTTGTCATATGTCTATTGTGTAAACCATTGCACCATATGCTCTCTCTTTATTTTTGTAGCTTCATGAAACTTTAAGGTTTTTCCCTTATTACTGCTACATTTCGGTACCTCATTAGCATTATGCATAAAAAACACGTCAATGGGGTTTATCTGCTTCATTTTTTTAGTTGATGCAGTTGATGAACTAGTAGATGGGCGCTTGTCAAGACTTGAATCGTTGTATTCATTCTTTTTCTCAAATTCCTTAATCACCAAATCAAAATGAAGAATTGCATGAATTTGTTTTTTTAGCTTTCTTCTTCTCCATTAAATTTCTAATTTTTTCCTTTACATACTCGGAATATTTTGGATACACCTTTGTATTTCGAAAGCCTCCAACAAGGCGTTATTTGTGCCGTGTAATCCCCCTTTTGGAAATTTTATTACAGAAAACACATTTGACGTTTGTATTTTTTGGATTGACTAATGTCGCATAATTCCAAGTTGGATCTTTTCGATTTGAATTGGACGTATTAGAAGTTCCAAATTTGAATTCAATGCATTAGAAGTCGGCGTCTTGAAACAGTACCTTAATATTTATTCAATAATTCAACAATTAATTATTATAAGAATAATACAGTTATACAACATAAAACATATGCAATTGTACTTTGCACATTATTCACATTTCAAAATTTAAACGGCCAAAATATGCCAAAAAATCCCTTCACATTAAATTTTGAAGCTTATTAAGATTAAAGACAGAGAGAATGATGGTTGTGCTTCCAACTTTGTTTTTCTTCCGTCCTTGTGACACTGCATTTTTCCAGGCGCCATTTTACAGATAATCTGATCTTTGGCTTTTTGCTACTATTTTTTTTGTCACCAAAAAATAACTTATTTCAGTCCTCCACAGAATTCTTCATTATATGTTTTGAGCGCAGACCAGTCAACTAAAAATAAGAAGTCAGAGAAACCTAAAGCACAAAAATGCGAAGCACAAAAATAAGAAGTTAGAGAAATCCAAAGTCCTCCATTGATAAGAAGCATATGAAGCACAAACATACGGAAGGACACACAACAATCTAAAGCACAAAAAGCCAGAGAAAGTCACGGAAGCACATAGCAATCCAAAGCACACCAAAGTCGCGGGTAAAAAGAAAGTGAAGAAAACCAAAGCCCACTTCCTTTGCTGGCGCTGGGTGTGTTGTCTTGGTGCTTTTGTTCATGTCGTCGCTCGCTAGGGCTGGTTGGGTTGCGTCGTTTGTTGGGTGGAACCGTGGCAGGGGCAGCGCTGTTTTTTGTTGCAGAAACACGCTTAAACCATGGAAGGCCCACCTCCTTCGCCAGCGCTGGGTGTGTTGTCTTGGTGGTTCTGTTCGCATCGTCGCTTGCTAGGGCTGGTCGGGCTGCGTCGTCTGCCAGGTGGAACCGTGGAAGGGGCAGTGCTGTTTTTTGTTTCAGAAACATGCTTAAAAGCATGTTTTAAAGGCAAAAAACCTAAAAAAAAAAGTAAATTCATCTGGCGCGCCAAGGAGCAGCGCTGTTTTTTGTTTCAGCAACACGCTTAAAAGCATGTTTTAAAGGCAAAAAACGTAAAAAAAAAAAAAAGCAACTTCATCTGGCGCGCCATGGTGGCAAGATGAAGTTGTTCGCCATTGGCTGTTCCTGCGAGCGCCATTTGGCGCCATTTAGAATTACGTGTGTGATGTTGAGAAATGGGTTGGGAAATATGATGGAATTTTGGGTTTGTTTTTATGTTGTTTTTGGAAAGGATTTTGGTTGGTTTGTGGTGTCAATTGTCACATCAAGCTTTTTTAATGACAGGAAGATGTGAATATATGTTTTTTTGTTGATATAATTACTTAAATATGTTTGAGATATACTTTATAATTCAAAATACAATTATTATGATGTATTTATGATGTGTTGAAGAAAGTGATTTAGAAAATGGGAGATAGTTGAGAACATGCAATAATATTGGATCATTCTTGGGTAAATGTAGATGATTGGAAAAATTAAGTAGTAATTCATTGATGAAAGTCATTTCTTAATTGATATTATGAGGTTAGGTACTAATTATAAAAGAAACCAAAAATAAGAATACTTCTAGAATGTTTGGAAGAAAATATTTGATAATATTTTGTGTCATATTTTTTAGCTTGTATTTTGTGTTTCACGATTAGAATTTATGTCAAATTATGTATTTACTTTTAGAATCTTCTGTAATTTATATCCAGACTCATATTATGAATTGAAGTGGGATTTTTGTTAATGAAATATGGTTAATTTATTCCTCTTCTAAGCATGATATTGGGGTGGGTTTGATCTTGCTTCATAGTTTCTGCTCCGAAGGAAAAAAAAAAAACGTAGAATTTCCAGCTTAACCAGTCTTTCAGTCAAAAAAATCTGAAACCCTAATTCTAGTCAGCCATAATTCTCAAACTGAACGAGCCCTTATTCCAAAAAAAAACCCCTAAATCAGTTGAGTTGCTGCTGTTGGTCGCTAGGCACTATATTGGTGTCACCCATTGAAAATATTCCAAATCAGCCAGCCCTCCTTTCTTAAGCTCCAAATCAAGGCCGCACATGAAACCTACTTCATGAGGCTCATGCACTTTAGAGGCATTGTCAATCCTTTCAACATCAAAGTTTACTGCAGTTGGCTGTTCCTCTTTGGTTGATGTAAAGAGTGCTAAAACGTAGATGTATGTTTACTCATGGGCCTAGAATTTGGCCTTGGTTATGTTTGCTATTGGTCTTCCGACTTGGTTAGGCTGCTTTCTTTTTTTTTTTTAAGCTTTTATGCTATAAAATATTGGGGATATTTTAATTTTGTGCTGAATATTCTTTGGGCTCTTTTAAGTTTTATTGTTATTCTTTTTCCATTGTTCTTTTTATCTTGGGCTAGTCTTAATTTGGCCTTTAATAATTTAATTTTCAACTATGAATGACCTTCTGTCAACTCAACTATTTGATATTGTTTGTTGCCCTACGACAAACTATTTTGCTATCGCCTTATGATAGTCATTGTGACACCTCTCTTCAAGTTGGTTATGTGTCGCCTTACAACACCATCTCTAGTTTTTCAAGTGTTGCCTTATAACATCATTGTATGCGTCCCCTTATGATGTCCATCTCAAGCATTGGCTTACAACATTAATTCAACCATTGTCTTATGATTAGTACCTACTTTTGCCTCATGAAAGTCACTTGACTGTCTCTTTACAACAATTTACTCTTTTTGATAAAGTCCAATTGTACACTTTATGAAATTTCTCATGTTCAATTTAAGGAGGATTGTTAGAATATTTGAAAGAAAATATTTGATCATATTTTTATATCATATTTGTTACCTTGTATAGGTGTAAAAATATTTTATGAATGAAGTATGGTTTAATTCTTTTAATCCTCTCAACAAATACAACTTAATATAAATTCTAAGTCTATAAAATAAGAAACAAATTTTCCTCATACTGATACGTGGTAACAAATATGTCAAAAAGTATTATCAAATATTTTCCCCCAAATATTTAAACACTTACCCTCAAATTGCATTATCTAAAATAGGGTGAATTTTTGTTAGGCAGAGACATATACTTTTTATAAGGCAATGACAGATTTAATGCTATTAGGCAATATTTGAGATAGACACAGTAAGGCGACATAGGCAGTAAAGTAAGGCGACATTCGGATTCTTGGAAATGGGTGTCATAAAGCAACGCACAATTGACTATTGTAAGTTGACAGCAAAACAGAGAGTTTATCATAAGACAATAAACACCATTTTGCAACCATAGCTGGCATTAATAGTTGACAGAAGGCCATCTATAGTCAACAAACATAAGGGTTCCATCTAAATCAATAAACAATGGCCCTACGAAATAAAACTTAATAAAACAACCTTTTAATTTAAGCACTCTAGGCTTAAGTTTCAGCTCATATTTTGGCCTTTTTTTATAAAAATTATTGCCTAGCCGAAGTATGGGCAGCCCACAAGTTAAGAACACATTCAGAGTTGTGAGTTCAGACCCAATCACCAACATAAATGAAAGAAGTAGCCCAAAGTGAAGCTGTTGTGAAGCCAAGCCAAAAACTTAAAAAGAAAGAGCCCTAAAAGTATTTGCCTAAAAGAAACCAAACAGTATGGTGGCTTGGGTTTTCTGGGATGAGCAATGCTAGGAGTGGCTGCTCTGTACAATAGCAACAAAAATACTTCCTGTACAGCAGCGTGTGATAATGCGATTAGGGCAGATTTGGGTTTCACTGGGCACTACAGTTGCACAGTGAATGGCGCTGATTTTGGCTTGAGTTCAGCCTGCCGAGTGAATGAGAGATGCAGTGGAGTGTGGTGCAGTCAGTGCACATGAAAGTCTTTGCCTTAGTGGCTGAGTCTGGCTGACAGAGGCGGTGGTTGCTATGGAGGCTCTTTGCTTTTTATAGTAATAGTTTGGGGAGTCAGGGAATGTTTGGGCCACAGAGGGGCATGTTTGGTTGAAACTATTTTTGGAACGCTGAATTTTTTTCTTGTCTGCCGAAAAACTGGTTATCATCTAAGTTCTTGCATTTTATTTTATGGTATATTCATAGTTTTGAAAGGCGAATAGTGCGGCATGGCGCAAACTTTTTCTGGAGCCATGGCTCACGGTGCAGCGCCATATTGAAGTATGGTGCACAATAAATCAAATTAATTAAAAATATTCATGCCTCTAATATATGCCTTTGAAATATAAAATAACTATAAAAAATATCTACTTCTAATTTTAAAAAAAACAAATTGTGTTGATAATGGCATGGATAATTCATTTCAAGTACCTACCATGATATCAACTTAATAAAATTTAACAACCAAATTCGTAATGCATCAAGATATAACCAAATGAACGGTATAAATTATGTAAATAAGAACACAAATGTTAATCATCAATATCAAAATAATAATTTCTACAATTTAGTAGATGTAATTTTATGTTAATTCAATATTATAATATAATTTCTTCCCAAAAAAATTAAGAAAAACTGAAAAACAAATATATACAGAAGAGGCTGGAAAAAGTTAAAGAAAATGAAAGGAAAAGAGTAATTGAGCTCGGCTCCATAAGGAAAAACAAAAAAAGTAGCTAATAGAAGTCCATAAAGAAAGAAAATAGAAAACTGGAGAACAAAAGAGAAGAATGAACACAAAAAGAAACAAAAATGAAGAAAAATGTAAAATACCAGAAGAAAGAGAGAAATGTGGTGTTGTTTAAGTTACACTCAGAATTAAAAAGAAAAAAAAAAGATACAAGCCCTTTCTTATGTAGTGCTCAAAATTAAAAAAAAAGAAAACCCTAATCTGCTCCAGGCCAATGACTTACTGCCACTGCCACTGTGAATCCTTGTTTAAACCAGCAGAAGCTATAGCCTAACATTGCACAGCATGCCATCTCATTCGCACTGCTCAGGGTTTCTCATTTTTCTTGATTTTTCCTTTTTCGTTTTAATAACAAGGTTGATTGGCATAGGCCTTCGAAAAGGCGCGCCATTACTGAAAAATGGTGAAAGGTCTGCCTTTAGCACCATTCGCAATTGCGTGTGCCATTGAAAACTATGGGGTATATTTATTCTGGTACTAATGTGACCTGGATGACCATTATTGTCTGGGCAGTGCATGTCATATCTTTTCATATGTTACTCATCTATGAATAGAGGACAGTGCTGTCATTTTGTTATACTTATTTCGGTTATTTTGGGGTGATTTGATAGGTTTAGAAAGATTTTCCACACATCATAAAGACAACCTTACAAATGAGAGAAAGAAGGGCAGAGGGAGTGCATGCCAATCTTATCAGTTGTCATTGCAATTTGAATGAATGCAATCACTTAAGTCATATAGTCCATCAATTACAACCTCGATATTTTCTCATCTATTTCAGGAAATCTCAAAGCTGAGGTATCAGTTATGCCCTAGAGTGATGAAAGAGAGGAAATTTTGGAAGATTTACTTCATTCTAGTTAACAGTCATGTTGCACCGTAAGTATTTTTGCCCTTAAAAGAAAGGTTTTAGTTTGATTTTTGAGGTGAATAATATAATCTTATTCCTAATTTTGTAATCATAATGTTGGTCATTTTGATATCTAGCTATTTGCACACTCTTGCTTATTTTTTTTGTTAATTTTTTCAAAGGAGTTTTTGAGAACTACTCATCTATCCATGCTTCTTGTATGGGGAAGAAAGATGTTACGGTTTGAATGTTTGATTCTTTTGTGTATTGCTGATATTCTATGCTTTTGCCATTCTTGCAATTTTCATGAATAATGTTAAAAGATATGCTCTTTGCTTGCTTAACTAAGCTTCTTTAACTGGGAACTAAATATGCTTTTCTATGTGATGGTTAGATCCGTTTACTGCTGTTGTGAACAAATTTATTAAACTTAATTGAGGTCCTCTTAATAATGATAATAACAAAGTTTGGGAGTTGGTCAAAAATTCATGTCCAGAAAACTGATGTGAGAGCTTGCCAATTATCCACTATCTTCTAAATTATGTTGAACTGATTCCCCACGATTTCTGCTATGATTTTACCAAATCTGACTTCTTTTCCATCAGCATCTTCTGGTTTGGTATATCCTACAATATTTGTAATTCACTTTGTTTTCTTTTCTTCATAAAGTGATGATTATACGACTTGAAATCACATATCAATTACATCAAATCTCTACACGTTCTCATATCGTCAATAAACTTCTCTTATATATATTCTCTACTCTACTAAATTAGATGAAAATTCCATTATTGTTCTGTGAATATGATATCTTTAGTTGTTAAAATTAAACCTATAGTTTCTCAAATTAATTGAATAGTCAATAACTGACATCTAAAGGTGTTAGTGTATATATCAGTTGTTAAGAGATACATTTTTTGGAACTTGATTGTACACCTGTTATTTCCCAACAAATTGATCAAAATAATGATGCATAAAGAAACATTTGCCTATATTGAAGGAAGTAAATTTTGCTACATGCCTAACAAAATCAGTCTTCTGAAATAACAATTAAAAAATTGATTTCTTGAGTTCATCATTTGGTGGTTTAGTCCTAGCATGGTTCTTGGCTATCAAATTAACCTTGGGCTGGTAGACTGGTTATTTACATTATTATCTGACGTGTTCAGGTGAGTCATAGGATTGCACACACAAGTCACATGCCTGTCTTGCATTGAGGAAATTCTTTAGTTTCCTTCTACATGCATGCACACTAATTTCAGTATTGTGATTTTAGAAGGATCCACACTAATTTTTTTCTTCTAGCTTTTAAGAGAACAAAAATATTTAGATATCCTCCATTACTTCATGAAGATAGATAATTCTTGTTACTTATCTGTTTCATGCTTGAGTGTATCTTGATTCATCTACTCTTATAACCTGTGTTGGTATTTTAGTGAAACCTTTTTGGCTTATTCTTTTTGAATTTTCATTAATAACCTTTAAACATGCTGACTCATACATCTTTCTTACTTCCATGAGCAAATGATTAGTATCCAACTTTTCTTTTTATCATTTTGAGATGGTCTGTATGTCAAATGATGTTGACCCTGCCCATGACGACAAATCTGGATCTTGGCTACAATCTGATTTTAAATAAGTTGAAGTTCATGAGAGAGGATAAGAAAAATGTGGGGGAAAGTTCTGCATTCTGCAACCTCTCACTTTTACCTTTATATATGTTTTTTTCCAAGAACTTTGTGACATAAAAACCCTTGACATTCTTAAAGTAAGTTATCTAGTTACAAAGCGTTAGCTATATTTTCTCTAACCTTACAGAGCTGGCTATATTTTCAGATTTTCCATTTTATTATTTTTTATGTTTGAATGCTATTTAGGCCTCTGTGTGTCTTGGTGTATGTGGTTCCATATGCCAGTGTCTGGCTAATGGCTCTGCTTGAATACTTCTGATTAATTATTCTACTACAGATATGAAAAACGCTACATGGAGGATGTAAAACTCAAAGCTGTTGAAAAGGTAAAAGGTACTGAAGTAAAGAATGTGTCGTCAGGTGAAGCATCTTCTGAAAAAGCTGATGTGAAATCACAAGAGAAAAGCAATACTGTGAAGTCAGCATCTTCTGAACAGGATTTGGATGTATTTCTTCTTGGAGACCTTGAAGAAGGTGATGATGGTCTAGGTATGCCATAGGCATTAAATCAGTCTCCATAAATTGCTGAATAAATCTGTTTATCAGCTGTTGTTTGCTTTATTATTTGCTCTTTTCCCTTCAGAATATTCTCCTTCGGATTGGTGTAGTTACTTGGCGCTTTATTATTTTCTAATCTTCTTGACATGTCTCCCGGTTTGAATTCAAATATTTTCCTGAAGCCACACATCATTGTTTTCTGTATTTGGTACTGATTTAGTGTTGCCCAACTAATTTAATTTCCTTTTTGTTTTAGAATACATTATTGCTGTATTCTTTTTTTTTTAAGATTAAGAAAATGAAAACATGGGTGTGTTGGTATGCGATGCTTTTAAAATCATTATCCAAATGCAAGCTGGCTTATGTTTCTTCAATCCTAACAATATTGTCCAACAGCAATGTCAGCCAAGATAACCGAAACTGGTTTCAGGGTACTGATGTAATGAAATCAAGTTCAAGTCTCGAATTTGGAAATTGATATCCTTTTCCTCAGTTCTTAGGTTATCAAACAAACATGTCATATAAATTATTCAGCATTACGACTTAACAGATTGGTTTTCTATCAATAAGCAAAGGTCAAACTTCAAGATTGTCACTTAAGATTGGTAATGTTTTAAGACATTATTGTATTAATTACCTTGAGTTTACTTTCCCATTATCTGCTCTTACTTCCTTACAAGGAAACCCTATGGCCTATCTCTCTCTCAAAAAAAAAAGGTTGATTTAAGAGAGTGAAACCTATGTTTTACATTGTACTCAATGATTGCATGCTCATTGTCCTTTTGGTTTCTCAGATGATGGTGGTGACGACGGCTTTGATGATGATTTTGGCAAGATATAGCTTGGTAAGTATAACACTTTTGTAGTTCCTTTATCTGTATGCGTTTGTACTCTATTCTATGCTAAAAGACTTTTGCATGTCATATGAAAGGATGTGAGCAAGTTTGTAAAGCCTCTACCCACTGTGAAACATATTGCAGCAAAGGAATTTGCCTTTTTCGAAAATTCAATTATTCAAATTGCAAAAAGAGAATGAAAAATTGGAAGTGATGTATTGATAAATCATAATGGAGAAATTCATTGTTTAACATTTCAAGCGAAGTAGACAGCTAAAGTCCTTATTTCCTGAGGGAAAACACAATCATAAATTGGAATTGTATTTTTCAAGGTGGGAAAACCTACATTATGTTTTCATTCTTGCTTTAATTTGTTTTATCATTCATTTAAAATATAGTCCAAACCTGCAAAAAATTTTCCCACATCATTTTAAGAATATCTAAAACAACATTTATCAAATCATTCCAAAACACTATGGTTATGCTTGGAACCTAATTTTCAACTCAAACACATCATCTCAAACTTCACATTACCAAACATACAATTCTACAAAACATTCATCTAAATTTAAATTCAAATTTTTTCTTTTGTATATATCACTAACTGATTATTTTTCAATCATTATATCTCTTAACAATTAAATTAATACTTATATATCTTACGCATATACTCACATTTATTTTTATTTACACTCTAAAACATAATCATTATTCTTTTATCTTATCACGTCATCTAATTATTAGTATATATTTTATACATATATCCAAACAAATCACGCTGTTCATCTCATTAAAACATTCCATAAGAGGCTAAATTACTTACTATTCTCGTTTGATTTAGCCACTACATCTATGAACAAATGCTTAAGAGGCTAAATTACTTACTATTCTCGTTTGATTTGATGGTATAATTAACTCCTATTTATATAGGTGATTACATGTGATAAATAATGAATAATATCATGTTAAATCATACTTAATCAATGTGTTCAACCATTGTTTAATCTACATATTTTGGTACAATGGGTTGGAAAACAAAAATTCACATAATACAAAAGTATTCAAGAGTATTACACAATTGACAAGTAATAGAGGGTATTGTAGATGGTAGAAGAGGAAGTCATTCTATATAATATTATTATTCTAAAATATTTATAGGATTCATAAAACATACCCCTAACATGCCATATGTACCAACGTTAAATTCTATACTTCTCTGTTTTCTTATACATGAATGTAACTATGAAACTAATACATGAACCATATTTATGTAATTCATGCATTTAGCAATCCATGTATTTAGTCATTATTCAAATTCTTCTTCAAACATTCACGAATCAAGTTTAATATTCCAACACAATGAACCTGGATAAATTAGTACATGTTAGTGATCTTAGACCTGTGGTAAGGAGTCAAACTTTGATTCTTAACACTCACCCTCAGTTTGAGTGGAGGTTTTCATGAAGTGTTCGGATTGTACAAGTAAGACTACAAATGTGGTAAATGTAGACTAGTAGCTTTGTAGAACGATAGTCAGATAGGTGTTGTAAGGTGATATTCTGGTAGGTTTGGTAAGGTGAAAGTCAAGTGGTTGTCGTAAGGCAGTATCCAGATAGCTATCATAAGGTGACAGTCAAGCTGTTCTCTTAAGACGACATTGAGGTAGTTGTAGCTGTTGTAACATGACTGACAAATAGTGACATTCGGGTGGTTGTTGAAAGGTGGCTTTTAATAAGTTGTATGGAGTAAATCTAAGTAGGATTAACCTGTCTTGTTACAATTAAAAGAATTAATATAAATGCAAAAAAATAAGTTAAAATTTGACATAATATCAGCCCTATGAAATAAGTTACAACATATAATCTAGTTAAGAACATTTGTAAAATTACGAAACCTAATTTTCTAATACTTAAATGGCTAGCACTCCTTTTCAAGTTGAGCATGACTAAAATGTTCAGTTTTGACTATTGGCTCTTAAATTAAAATAATGTGACTTGTTGTAAAATGACTTTCATGTAACTTTCATAAGGCTAAAGTTAGATATTTGAAGAGATGTTATAAGGTGACAAGCACCATCTGGCAGCAGTTAATATTCAAAGCCGCAAAAAACCATCCTTTGACAAATATCATAAAGCAAATAAATCAGTGAAGGCCTAAACTAAAGATTGACTAAGTATTTTTCTTTTAATCTAACTGAATAAAATATCTCAAGAGCAATCAACCCTATTAGAATATGAAACCATTAATAAATGGCCTGAAAACAAGCTAATCATATCTGGATACCAATCCTCTTTTTCCCAAACTTTAGCCCAAGTAATTGGCGGTTGTTTGATTGTCTGAAAGGCACGTCCTTTGTGCAATATATCCCTCTGGAGGCTGGCAGTGCTTGTCACTCTCTTTTGCCTCTACATTTCTCTCTCTCTCTCTTTGGTGTACAGGAGCACAGGCGGAGTGTCAAGGCCTCTTGTTGCATGCCTTGTCTGTGCCCCCAAAATATTTATTGCAGTACTGCATGCAAAGGCCCTGATTTATGTGAAAAGTGGGCATGCATGCTGGTGGAATGGGCTTTTGTTCCATGGATTGGAGCAGTAGAACACGGGGAACTGCACGATTGTGCAGAATGTTGAGGTAGGTTTGGTTTAGGGATGGCGGATCTGGGAATTAGGGTTATGATGATTAGGAATTTTAGGCTTCCTGTCCCTTTTGAACATTGACAGACTACCTGAGTTTTGTTTTTTTGGGGAGAAAATATGTTGTGAAAGAATTGAATTCACCCTGATGCCAAGTTAGAGAGTTGGAAGAGCTATGCCACACCTTATTACTTTAGAGATGTTCCAATTTATAATATGAGCTTGGTACAAGAATGCTAGAAATAAGTCTTGACCTAATTTAGTCCTATAAAATAGGAAACAGAATGTATCCAAACCTATATAGGTAACAAAATATGTAAAATATGAAACCAAATATTGTGAAATATTCTAACAAATCCATTTGTAAACACCCTACTGCAAGTTTCCAAAGGAAGCCCTTCTACATTCTAGGATAAGAGGATCAAACTTAAACTTGATAGGATAAAGGAGGATGTTCTGGATATTCAGCATCTACTTAAAATGAGAAAGACCATAAGATCCGCTCTACTTTCTTCGAAGAAGCCTAGACAACCTAGAAAATTTTCTCTTTCTCCCATAAATCACTCCCTTCATTCTACTTGTTAGTTGAGCTGCCATACCTTGTGCTGGATAATTTTGTACCTTCGACAGCTTCTAAAGTTAATGTTTCCCTCATTTTTTTTTCAATGTTTTGACTAAATAATTATCAAAGAACCTGGCTTAGTTCAACCCTTGTGGGCTGTGTCAAAATCAACAGTTCTCCCCCTTGTCCACTCCAAATAATGTCGAGGCCTTGAACATGATCTTGCTAACCTTATGAGCTCCTAGCTTGTTGGCAAATACTTAAATAAACACTTTAGAAACCTTGTCAAGTTTTTGAATTGCTCGGCCAGAATCTAAGTATATTGAACACCAATATTATGGACCTTGAATGTATTTTGGAATTTTACTGAAGTGAGTCTTGCTCCAAGTATGGAATGTAACTTCCTTTTCAAGTCCAACTCTAGTTTAGTGACTTCATTGACTACACTTCTATACAGATAATCTCCCATTTGGAGTTGTGTTGCTGACTGCACTGCAAATAAGCTTTGCATTGATGGATTGGTTAATGAAGCCTGGATACACATCCTTAAGTCCTGTCATGTTGCTAGCCCCTTGGACCTCATTGATACAAGCTTTTTGATAATTGAAACATTATCCAAGCCATTTTTCCTCTCAAACATAGCCTAATTTTTTTTTTATCCTTCCATATATCTTTACCTCATTCGGAAACTAGTGCTATGGCATTAATAGAGCATCAAAGAATATTGTCATGTATGCAAGATGTCCCACATCTCACTTGTGTGATTTGGCTTTGCAAGTTTCTCCCTAATACTGCAAATACAAAATTTTGCAATTAAAAATATGTAAGATATGCAATTTTCAAACTGACTAGTTTGAGTTCATTCAATTTCCACATCCTGTCAGATGATGGACTCCTTTTTTCAAGTAGCATATTTTTCACTTGTCAATGGAGGGTAAGCCTGAAAACTCTGGGAGTCCACTGTCTTTTAAGCTTAACATAACATGCCTATGTAAAAGTCAACCTTACCCTAAAATTATTCTATTCAAGCCCAGAGTGCCTACATGAAACTGATCTCAAAAACTTTTTAAGCTATTGAATCTTGAATCTGCACGGCATACTAAATTTCTTGAGCTATTCTAAATAAGGGCCACAAACTCCTGATTTATTATCCTCATTGGATAAATAGATAATACAAATTACTATGAGTTCATACCAATGAAGGACAAAAGTTAATCCTTAATACAAGAACTGTGGTTGGTTCTATTACTAACTACTTATTTGTATTCAGAAATCTATGTATTTGTACTTTGTGAGTTTGCCTCGGTGACTAATTTGACCACCTCAATAAATCATTTAAATCTCCAAATGACCAAAATGCCTCCTTCGGTTTGCTCTTAGGTGACTTTTGCGAAACTATATCTACACCTAGTCATTTGCACTTTTCTATTTCAATGAAAAGAAATGCACAAGAAAATTAAGCAGCATTGTTTAGATGACAGGGAAAATGGAGAAAAACATCTTAACTGTAGATACCTCGGTTGTTTAATGTAAATGTTTTAAAGTAGTGTAAAGGTACTTGATATTTTTGGGTCACATACATACATATGTGTGTGTGTGTGATATTATAGAATAGTTGGATGATGTCAAAATGGAGTTAATATATTGTTTCCAAAGTATAAATATACACATGCACACGCATACATATGTATAAATGCAAGTATGTTTGTATATGTAGATGATGATTTGATTTTGAATGTAGGTAATTATTGGATAGTAATAGAATTTGGAATTTTGGTATATGAAAAAGAGTTCCTTTCTTTTTTATTTTTAATATTGAATGTTTGGAGTTTAGTTTCGTGGGTCCAAGCAACACCCAAAAGACTCAAACAATCATTTTACTGGTGGTTAAGATGTTCACGTTTCTGACATCAAGTATGGATGTTAAGCATCACTTCTTGCTGAAAAAGTTTCATAGATCTATGGTCGTGTTTGTCTCATGTGTGAGGCACTCTAGTGGGCAACCTTGTTTGAATTTCTTTTACTAGTGTGCTTTTATGAAGTGACCGAATTTTTTTTGAAGTTTCAAAAGGTTTCTTATAGTTTGTGCTGCTATTCTGCAACCCACATAAACTTATTTTATGCCAATGTCATGACCTTCTGCTTCTGGTTGGGTTAGTCTCTAAATTATGCTATTGTCATTCTGTTTATCTCTTTGTCCGGTTTGTTGATTGAATTCGGTTTTTGATAATGTACTTCTTTTCGATTCAGTGGCCTACATCCACACCAAGCATGGGAAGACTTCCAAAAGGGTTCACTATCAGTAATGTCAATATCTGTGGTTTGGAACATAGCACTCTCAAGAAAATTTTTGGATCGGCAAATTCAGCCACTGGAGAATACTTTCCATAGTAAATCAAGTGTGCTTTTAGGTAATTATATTCGTGTTGGGTTGCCATGCTTTTCTTCTTATCTTTCACTAATCTTCTTGTTATTTTATTGTCCGGGTGTCGCAGGACGACGGATAAATGTAAAAGAGTTTTCTAGTATTCTTTCATTTGGCCTTAAAGCATTACTGTTGACAAGCATTCATGCAATGCCGAATGTTACGTTTTAGTAATGGTACTGTCGCTGCTTTCCAGTGCTTGCCTAATTCAACTTTCAGATTTTGTTTCTGGTCCTGTTTAGTTTTCAATTGTGTATGCCTTTCCAATTGCACATGTGCCTGCCCTGTTGCTGCTTCGCATTTATAAGAACTCCACTTGAGCACAATTTTTGTTTTTCAACTTCCGCAATGTTTTGCTTATGATGGCTTCAAATGCTACATACCAAATACAAGCTTTTAAGTAAGGTTTTGCGATTTTCTTAGAATGATATTCTGCCTCCTAATGAAAACTAGTACCGACTTTAAATTTTTTTTTTTCTTAGGGTGGAATATTGCAGTATCTTGATGCATATGGCTCCTATCAATCCTCATTTTAGTTTATTATTAATTTGTGTACACTTGGCTAGTGCTCTAAATTTGTTTTTCGCCTTTCATTTCTTTTTGCTTTTTCTTTGAAATGTCATAATTATGTCCTTTAATTTTTTTATATATGTAGCACGGTCGATTTTTTGAATATTGGGTTTGTATACGTACTTGGTTGTATTCCTAGCGTAGCGACTGCAATAAAAATCTTACTTTCAAAAATGAAAGCTATTGAAATTAAAATATTGAATTCTAGCCTTTGGATATAATCATATTATACTAGTGTAAATGAAAAATACGAATACAGAAGATAATTTAGATTATGCTATGACGTTAAATGATTATATTATTTATAAATCTATATACCTTTTATAGATTTTAAAATTAGTTATATGTGTCAATATTGTCTATACATTTTCAATTTCTCATTTCATCACCTTCTTGTCTGTAAATATCAAATTATGTAGTGTAATTTTACTTTAATTTTATATTTGTATTTAATCTCTCAAATTCTTCCAATATGTCATATCAATATCGTTTTAATTTATATGTTTGTTAAATAATATCTATCTTCATATCAAATTCTAGTATTCTGCACATGTTATTTATTATAATTCATGATGCATGGATTCAAAATTATTGATATAAAAGCATTTATTCTGATTTTTGTATGCTATTTTGATTTAGCCAAGTTTGTGACATATTATTTGCAAATTTTTATACTTTCTATTTAATATGTATTTTCTACTCTTTTAAAAATTTAGCTTATTTCTAAAAAATGTATTTTTTTCGATTTATTTGTAATTATTTTTTGTAACCTTATAGCACATTTGTATATTATTTTGTTATATGCATTGCTTATTTAGTTTATATACAATTATAATATGATTTATTATCAATCTATTCTTACATGCACTTACCATGAAATATTATTGTTATTATTTCAAAATTTACTTTATTTTGTAACAATATTCATATTAAAACATGATTTATTTTTTTTACATTTTATTTGTTGGTTCCCGTTACATGTTGAAATTAATGACCTAGATATTATGTTTAACTGTTGATTGAAACATTGTTTATAGTATTCTTTTTGATTTATCTTTTCATCAATTATCTTTTTTGAACATGTCTTTTTTTTTTTTATTTTGCAAATTTACATTTATATTACGGCACCTTATGATATTTCTTTCACATGGATCTATTAATAATTTTTTATTCAAATAGTATAAATTATATCTACAACATTTTAGTTGTTATTCTATTTGTATTGTATTTTATCACAAATAATAAATTTTAAAATAAAAATAATAATACAGAAAGAATTACAAGATATTTAATAATGTTGATGATCATAAATTTGTTAATTTTAAAAATTTCATATCATATTATATTTTGGTAATTTTTTTATAGATGCAATTTATTTATAAATTTATTTATTGAAAATTTTAGCACATATGTTGACGTTATTTTTCTTTTTACATCTTCTCTTTGTATTAAATATATTTATCTAGTATAAGAATAATTATTTACATAGAATTATCACATTTTTAATAAAAAGATTCCATTGCCTTGGAGATTTTGTAACTTATATTATTGATTTCTTTACCTATAAAATATTATTTATTTATTTGAAATTATAGCTTTTTTATTGTAATTTTATTTACATTGATATTTTTGATTTAATTTAATTTATATTTATATTTATAATAAAAAATTTATTTAATTCTCTTATTTTCACTTATTATGTAAATGATTATATAAGTGGTTTATATAGTTTAAAAATCTTTTTGTTTCCTACTACTAAAAGAATTTTGGCTTAGCCAGAATATAATTTTCCATTGATTTGACCTTATTTACTAATAAATATAAATATTTAATTAAGGATATAATAACCTTTTACTCACTTTCACATTGAGGGTATATTAAAGTACGAAATTTGATGATTAGAATGCCATTTACAAACTTCAAAAATTTCAAGAATGATTTGACAACCAATTTCAAATCATAGGATGAAAAAATATATCAAAAATTTCAAGAACGATTTGACAACCGATTTCCCAAGAAACGACTTTTTGCTGAATTTTAATCCAACATCCTTGCTTGTGTGCTAGCTTAATGTGTATGAATAATATAAGAACTTGGTTAATTCTTTTGTGACCTAAAAGATCCCTTGGAAATAATGGGCGTGAAATCTATGATTTTAGCTATCAAATACAACATAGAATTATTAGGAAATGAGAGTGAAATTACAAAATCTATGCAAATAACTACTTAAACCTCCTGTACCGCATCAATTTTGTCTAACAGTTTAATTAGTTTCTTTAAAATTGTTGATCATGTCTGCATATGAAAGTGCTTGTTAAAAAAATAGAATATACAAGAATATATACGTTAATAAAATATGTATAAGAGAGCATGAGTTCTACATTTTGTAGATAAATTATGCGAAATTGCAACTATTAAATAGCAATATCACATGTTGCAGTTTACATTAAGCTAATATAAATACAAAATCATATTATTAATCAATATGCCAAAGAATTTTGAACCTTTTTCTTGGTCTAACAAATACTTCGCTATTGGACTAATAAAAATATTATATATTATAGACTTAATTTCCAAAGTCAAAGTTTTGTGCTCGCACTACTAAGAAATTTAGGGAATATATATTTTTTTCAAATTGGAAAGATAAAAAAGAAGCCCGTTTTTATTAGTTCTTCCATAATAGATTATTCCATTAGTAGATATATATTTTAGTGAAAGAAAACGATAAAAAAATAAATTATGGAGTAAAAGATAGTTATTTTCAAATAAGTATAGTCGTCTAAGAAACATAAACGTCATGATGATACTATTTTCGAAAAATAAAAAAAAAAACATTTATTCATTGATATTTTTCCAAAAAAATAATAAAATAGCGTCTCATATATTAATAAAATATGAAAAAAATAATACTTAGATAATAATAAAATATAAATATTAATTTCATTAAAATTTAAAATTAAAATAAATTACCTCCACGATCACTACAAGATAGCTTTAACAAAAAACAATATAATCGATAACTAGACGTGATCATTGATAACTTCATATTTCTGAGTTATCTATGATTTAATTTACCAGTGTTTTAGGCCAGAGCAACGAGGTTTCGCGTGTTTTTCCTTTATTCTAGTGTATGAAAGTTATTTCTGTGTTCGTGTGTTTCTTGGTTTGCATTTTGACTTTTCATGGCATTTATCTTGTCTTCGAAGGTACTTGTTTTGGTGCAGGAACTATAGAGGAAGTCTTAAGATAAAGAGAAGCTTGAGTGAAAGATAAACAAGAAATACAAGTATAAAGATTCGTAGGATTTGTGTCGAACTGTGACTAACATTACACAGCGGTAACTTTGAAAGAAGATAATTATTTGAAGAGAAGTCTAAATGGAATGAAATTTATAGAGATTTAGTTAATTGAGTTTGATATCCAATTTAAGTGGCTGATCAATCAAATATGAAACTACGAGGTTATGGGGAATAGGTGAAAACCTATGAGTGCTGTGCGACTGGAGTTAGGCTGCACGGCATTCGACGCTACCGCACCTAACCTTGCAACCGAAAGCATTTTTTTTCAGGAATACCGGTAACTGTGGCTGCACAAAATTGATGTGGCTGCACCAAAGGCTACAGCGGACATCGCGCGCGAGTTCTTTAAGGGCAACTGGGTAAACCTTTTGCATATATAAAAACTCAATAAGTGGAGATTATTACTCGAGATCGACTCGGTTGGAAATTTTTCTAGCTTGAGCTCGAGATTAATAAGCTCGATTCAAGTTCGAGCTCAAGTTCGAAATCGATTTCTGTATTACTTTTTAGTTGGCTATTTGTGTGTAACTTTGTATAATTATGGAAATGTGAATTACTAATACAACCCTCGTCAAGTTGAGTAGCTCAATGAGCTTTTAAGCTTAGTGGGATTGGACTCGGGCTTAGCTTGCTTCAACAAGCTGAGCTACTCGAAGTTTGACTCGAGCTGGGGTTTGACCGAGCTCAAGTCAAGCTTCGGTTTGATAACAGCACTAGTGAAGATATGAAAGGACTGAATCATCATCACATGAGAACCATCGGAAGAGTGAGGAATCATCCTATAATCAGGACAAAAAAGATCGTAGAGGACTCCATGGCATCCACAATCGACCACATAGATGGAATAAGAATTTCTCTACTTCCTTCTGTTTGGTTGTATTCAAGATGCTAAATTGACTAACATAATCTTTTACTTTTAGGCTTCTTGTTGAATTTTGAGCCATTATCCTTCCTTGTGAGATTGCTTAATATGTATGAATCATGTAAGAACTTGGCTAATTCTTATGTGACTTGAAAGATCTTTTAGAAAAAATGGGAGTGAAATCCACGATTTCAGTTGTCAAATACAACATGGAATTATTAGGAAATAGGAGTGAAATTATAAAATGTTAGTAAAAGTATTTAATCATTAAATTGTAGTCTCAATTGGATGAAGTTGTGGTTTCCTATGGGTACATTATTAATTTTTAATCAAAATCTCATAAAAATCCAAGAAGATAGTGCAAAATCTCATAGGATTGACAATTTGTCATAGAAAAGCTAAGTTAAAGCAAGAAGATAGGATTATAGTGTTAGTGATATGTCCTCTAATGCTAATAGTTAATGAGGGATATTATATAGTTGTCAATATACACCTTCACATTAATCAATGAAATGTTGATTTATTCATATTAATATTTTGGCAGTTTTCATGCGTACAAATTTTGAATAATGAAAAGTATTGCATGTGTCTATATAATTGAGTTAAGGAGACTTATTTATAAGAAGTTATGAATATTGACAAAAAGTTGCTTTAGTATTCAATTACTAAAATTAGTTCGTAAGTCATAGATACTGTAAAGGTCATTAGAGAGTCGGTAAGATTTACACACCTTGTATTTGTATAGTGAGTGCCATGTCTTTCAGTATAAGGTATTGAGAATACATGTATGTGAATTTATTATTAGAGAATGATCATTTGAACAATGATTCATAGAAGGAAGCAGACACATGAAGCTTACTCTTGGTTCGTATTAAGTTTGTGGACCTTAGATATGAGATAATATGGTTATCTTATACGCATAATAATCAATGCATCAATAAGGTATTAAGGGCTAATATCTATCCTCACATGGGATAAGGCTATGAGCCCAATGTGCCATTGTCCGAGTATGTATGGTTGCATGTGTGCGTCCAATAAGAGATTTGTTTCCTTGTAAGTGAGTAAGGTGTTTGTCTTATGCAATTGATATTCTATTAGATGGAAATGCTTGGCTAATGTAGTGTGTAATTGAAAAGAGTTTTTAATAAAAAATATTAGTTTCATAAGGCAACATTGATTGGTTATATGATGAAGTTTGTGAGCTTGACTAAATTTATGACTCTGACTCAGTTGAAACAAAATAAGAGAAAAGTTCTATACTGCAGCTACTCACAATTGAAGGATTTATTGTGATCCATTTCCCTTTATCTTAATTGAATTATGATATGGGCGTAGGTTAGTTGCTACCCATATCCTTCAAACTGTGCTCATTTTCGATCAAGAACAAACCTAGAGAGTTACATGCAATAGGTTAAAATGTGTGATAAGTGTTAAATTGATAGCATATGTATCAGGCTTGAGAAGCCTCAAGGATTTATTTGGCAGCAATAGGATTAGACCAAAAAAATTGCCATAGTGTTTGTTATCAATGTGATTATTAATTAGAAACATAATGGGTCATTAATTTAATTAATGGAGATTAATTAAATTAAAGGTATAAGACACAATTAGAATTATTTTGGTGCTAAACATGTTTATTAAAAATGTAATTATTAGTTAGAAACATGATAGTCTTTGATTTGATTAATAAGATTAATTAAGTTGAAGGGCATAGTTTGACTAACCTTTAATTATTAATAGAAATTAATAATCAAGAGGCTATATGGGCCTTAATTATTAATTAAAATTAGAAATTAAGAGCTATAAGCTGTAATTATTAAAAGTTCAATAATTAAAAATTCTTGAAGGTCTATGTTGCCCTTTAGAAATTAAGGCAAAGGTTGAGGTTTGGTGGGGATAAACAAACTAATAATATGCCTAGTTGTGCAAAGGTAGGTAGTTTTCTCCCTATTTGGTGATCATTTTTAAAATAAAAGTAGGTGGGATATTAGGTGATTGTGAGGTTGTCATACTCATTCCTAATCAAATAAGTGAGATGAAGGGTTTTGTATGCTATCGTGTCTTAAGTACAAATACATGTTTAGAAGAGTTTTAAACATGCTTTTACACTAAATAACTCATCCACCTCCCATCAAATAAGAAGAAAGAGACTTATAGCCACCCGCTTGCTTTCTTCTTGTTGCCAAAAGCTTTCTAACTCAGAAGAGTTTGTGTTAAAGTCTTACAAGAAGGGTTTTGTAAGGTTTAGAAGGCACACATTGATATTCGAACAGTGTGGATAAACTATAGATTAGGGTTTGAGAGCCATGACTTAAGGATCACAAACGCCGCCATTTGGATATAGGTTTTTTCGGTGTTTCTCAATTAATGTGTGTTGTATGACAAAAGTAAAATAGGTTTGGCATGTTATTTTGTTGTGTTTATATTTTCGTTTCATGATTTTAAAGTTTCAAAATCTAATCCCAAACCTGTTGAAACCCAACAATGGTATTAAAGCTAATGTTTTTGTCATATGATTGTGAAATTTAATGATCTTTCCATGATTTATGATAATTTTTCATTTAGAAATCATTTAAACATGTATTAGATACTTGTTTACATGTGCAAGAATTGTTTTTGCTGGTTTTCAATTAAAGGCAAGTGAGAAAATTTGAAAAACTTTGTTTGCAAGAAAGCTATGTAGCCATGTTGTTAGGCTTCACAACCTCAGTACACATGCTCATGACCATGAGATATGTTCTCATGGCTGCGAAGCGTGTTGCAGTAGAACTTTCATTCTGCTGTTGTCCTTTTCGCGGCCATGGGGGCAATGTTAGCTATAGGAATTGTTCCCGTGGTTACGTGAGGCTTGACATAAGTTTTTTTTTCTTACTTTTCAAATTTAAGAAGTTGAAGAAGGGATTTTCCACAAAGGAAAACTAACACGTGCAATTTGTAAGACTTGGAAAAGGGTCATTAAATGGAATTATTGAACTATACAAGTAATGCATAATTATTTGAATATCTATTGTGGATAGACTATGGACTTATGATACTTATGTATGAATGTATTTCTTTTTGGATTGGTTTTCATAGGCTGTATAATTAATTTTCATGGGTTGTAAGAGTATAAGTTCAAGGATAGAATCAATGTTCATGGTTTTCATAGGCTGTATAATTAATTTTTATTTACTACATAGAATAGGAATTTTTTGTGGCATGCCATGCATAAACGTAATATAGGATGCGTCAAGGAGTTGATGTTCGTGCAGATACCAAGAGTTGGTGCCATTCGAAGTTCCATGGAATCATATAGAATTAACATAGAAGGTACCAAAGAGTTGATGTTCACGCAAGGTCTAAGAGTCAATACTGTTTGGAGTTCCATGCATGGTGGGCCTAATGAAGCCACGAAGACCGAGATGAAGAAAGTATTTAAGAAATTCCTATGTAATAGTGTAGGATTTCACACACATATGCATGATCCAATTCTTAACTTAAGTTGGATCTAGAAGTCCATAATCCTCCATATTACTTAATTTTGCATATTATTTTTGTTGAATGTATGAGATACATAAAATTTGATAATATGCAAAGCTAAACTTAAAATGACATGCACTTTAACTTCCTCAAGCAATATTAAGTTCTTATGGAAAATTCTTTTTCGTAGCCCTCCACTTAGCTTGAAGCCCTAAGTGTAGCCTTAGTATGTAATATCACCACATTTGTGGGGTTACGTTGTGATAGTGCATTTATAACTTTGGGTGCATTAGATGTGATATTCAAAGGATATTTCACCTTAAGAGAATATGGTCACGGGTGGGATTCAAATCCAATGAGTTGTCGTTGGTGGGTGTGACTTAAGTGGACCCATAGTGCCAAGATCTGATTATGTGAGATATTGTTGGGCATGGGGCTAAAAGAAAAGATAGATCATGCATAAGATGTGTTGGCAAGAGTTGCTATTTATTGGGTCTAACATGTCAAGATTGTATATGTGAGGTTTGTTATATCCATGAATACCTCAATAACCTACTAAGGAAATTTTCCTAATAGAATTTTTGTTTTCTACCCTAGTGTAGGATTCAAAATTCTAGTGGGAGGGCATTTTGATTTAAAGTTCATAATCATAATATTAACACATATTACAACCACACCACCAAAAGTCTTGTCTATGTTCTACAACTTTAATCTCAAATAAAGTACGCCCTCTTAGACACTAATATTGACTAGAACCAAGATAGTCGACTGGTTTTAAGTTTTAGGAAGAGTTCTTATTCTTGAAAGTCAATGACATCTTGGAACTCACCATCCCATTTATAAGGAATGGGGTTGTCCTTTAGGAGTTTAACCTTTTGGTGAGTGAGACTAAGGAGAACAAGACGAAGAGAATGAAACCTACTATTGCTAAGGTTTGTTGATCATGGATGCCTTTGGAGAGTGACTGATTGAAGAATTTCTAAGAATGGGTCTGGTTTATCATAGCAAACTCTTTGGTGTCATAAAAGGATAGTACAAGGTTAGGATTGGATAGAAATGGTTGAAAGCAATTTGGCTGCTTATAGATAAGATTGTGATCTTTGGATTGAAATGGAAAAATGCTCTCATGGAAGATCACATCCCTTGAAATTGTCACACGTTTACTCTCTAGCTCTAGTACTTTGTATCCTTTTACCCTATAAAAATAACCTAGAAATAGATACTGCTTCCTCTTAAGATCAAATTTCCTTCTCCCTTAACTTAAGGTTATTACATAAGCACCTAGAAACTTTCATGTGTTGATAGGTTTGCTTAACCCCTAAAAGCATTTCATAGGGTGTTTTATTGTTTAGAATAGGGGTTGGAGTTTTATTTATGAGGTAGGTTACCATTAAGACACAATCACTCCAATACTTGAGAGGCATGTTGGACTGAAAGTTCAAGGCCTTAGCTACATTCAATAGATGTTGATGTTTTCTCTAAATTACATGATTTTGTTGAGGGGTTTCCACACAAGTTGTTTAGTGTGTTATTCCCTTGTCCTAGTAGAAATCTTTAAGCATAAATTTAGATCCATTAGCAGTTTTAATTAATTTTACTCTCCTTCCAAACTGGTTTATGATTAGATTATAGAAGGACTTGAAACACATTCTGGAATCTAACTTTTCTTTCATATAATATACCTAAGTTGTACCTTAGTGCAGTTGTATATTATGGTCAAGAAATACTTACTCCCATCACGTGCCACTTCACTTAATGGACCCCATAAGTCATAATGCAACAATTCAAAGGGATGTGTTGCTTTATGCTCACTATGGCTAAAGGACTTTCTGTGCATTTTAGCAAGAGGGTAGATTGAAAGAGGAGTTTCAATCTGTGCAAATGAGTTTGGTATTAGAGATGGATCATCAATAAATTCCATGACTTTGTTTAAGGATTGTCCTAAATGATAATGCCATATATCATGGTAGGGACTAGAGCTTACAACAGAGAAAGTCTTAAACTAAGCAGATTCTAAGAACCTTGGTGGGTCTATAGTAGATTTATAAGGCTACACTTGTCCCTTTAGCAGTTTGTGCAAGCTATCCTCAATTTTTCTCTTCCTAATCGTGGTCCAAGAGGTTAAGTCCTACAAGAAGCAAAGGGAAAAAGAAAACACAAAACTGTATGGGGCAGTTTGTGTTAGTTTCCTCATTAACAGTAGGTTTGTTATAAAGGAAGAAATGCACAATACATCATGCCAAGTAATAGTGTCACTGAGTTTCACTATGCTTATGTGTGTAGCTAGTACATATGATCCATTAGGAAGCCCAATAGGCTTTGAGATTTTAGCAGTTATAGAGGTAAATAAACTAGGGTGGTTGATCATATGATATGTTAACCCAGTATCAATCACACAAGAATGGTCAATTGTTTAAGTATTGTTGAGGCTTGTTAGTGTTGAGGCTTTGCAGAGTTGAGGTTGTTAGGTTGCCATCCATAATTAAGGAATTTGCATTATAGGTGATAAGCATACTAGCTACAGTGTTTGCTACAGCCATAGGTTGAGGCTAATACTTTTCACTAGTTTTGATGGCAGTTGTCTTTCTTCTAGCAAGGATTGCCATTAACTCCTGATACTGTGTCTTAGTTAAAGTATCCTTTCACCACTTTCTACTTGGGAATCAGTTTATTCCTACCGCATACTCCATGTTAAGTTAGCATAGACTGCATTCTTACTATTCTTTCGGTAGAACTTATTTCTAAAAGGGTATCCCTTTAGTTTATAGCATTTCTCTACCATATGGTCTTTCATGTTGTAGTGTGAGAAAGCAGGAATCTTTGAATTACCCACTTTGAAATAGGTTTCAAAGTTATGCCCTGAAATCTTGCAATGTATCCAGTACAACCTATCCTTCTTTACTATTGGTTTCAGAGTGATAATCACCTTCTGTACAGCTAAAGCAAGGCTATCTACTCCCTACATTGTACCAAGAATTTGATGTTGTTTTTCTTGTCATTGTACCATGTTAAAGGCTTTGTTGACAAGAGGAATGGGATCAAGCACTAAAATCTAGTCCTTTACATGGGCATAGTTGTCATTCAACCCTATTAGGAACTTAATAACACAATCTCTTTGTTGTCTCTTGATCAAAATTCTTAGTTGTCAATAAGTGCACTCAGGCATTATATCATACACTAAGAGTTCATCCTAAATTACCTTTTACCTTAAATTTGCCATAGTATGTTAATACCAAATCATCCCCTTGAATCCCCTTGAATCAGAATAGCAAGTGACAACTAATAAATTCTACAACCATTATGCTGAGACATTTCCTCACTTAATTCTTTCCAAATTTCATATGCATCATCAAGAAACAACAAACTAGATTTAATAGTAGAGGAAATAGAGTTTAAGATTCAAGAGACTACCTTATCATTACACCTCTCCCAAACTTCAACCAATGTAGTGTTTACTTTAGCAAGTTTCTTGATTTGGCCATTAATAAAACCAAGCTTGTTCTTACTTTGAGCGCTCTTCTCTACTGCATTACCATTGCACATAACTCTCAATAGTGAGAGGGTTTGGAATTAAGGCTACCATAGGATTATTAGCATTATCAATTCTGAAAGGGTTAGATGGATCTTCAAGGCTTAAGAATTTGTTTGTTCTATCTGTTGCCATATGTTGCTAGTTGCCAATGGAAGATAAAGCTTCAACCATGGTTTTCAGTTGGTTATGGTCTTGCTCTCTTCTTTATAGGCTTTGGTACTATGCGAATTTGTAGATTAAAGGCAAGTTTGTGGACATTTTAATCAAACAAGGAAGAAACAATCTGTTTGAAAGGAGGAATTTTTCCTTGCTCATAGTCATCCACTACTATTCATTTTCCCTCGTTTGTAGTCATCCACTACTATGGAGGAATTTTGGATTTGATATGTGACAACAGCTATATTAGCAAATCTTCTAATGATAGCAGGTGCATTAGCAAAATGTTTGTAATGGTGATTTCTACAACCATCAACTATTATTTCAGGATTAAATTTTCTACACATTAAAGATAGAATTTTTGTAAGTTTGTACTTCATGGAAAAGTGAATAAATTATTTCTAAAATATTTCAACTGAAAGGATTTAGAAGTTCGTTCAATAGTTTCTAAACGTCTCCATCAATTATTCCACCAGGTCTTCATAATTATAGAATCACAAGTAGTCGCTTTTACCTTAGCCAACATCTCTCACTAATTTACCTTAGTGTTACTAGAGAATTCATCTTTCTCTTTTTTCCTATGCAACATAATTTTCTATTGGGTCAACTTAGCCTCCCTTTTTGCTATTGAACTTTTTCAATTGGTCATCTTGTTATGTTAATGCTACACTAGTATTTTTCACAAGTTCCCAATTAGATCTAATGAAGATATTCTCCATATCTTCCCATAGCTTTCTTTGTTGCTATATATGTCTAAACTTTTGCCACTACTCGTGAGGAGTTGGTTGGAATTGATTTATGGGCTAGACATTACAATATAGTTTTGCTTTTCCATGAACTATTAGAATGATTCAACTAGTTAAGATTGTAGGTCTATGTGTAGGGTATCCCTTGAGGTTATTGGAACATTCCTTGCAGGTATTATGCTTGTTCCATATCAGATCTTCCCCTTGTTTTAAATCATGATTCATGCGTCTTTGCAGTATTCATAATAAAGTTCTTCAATTGGCAAGCTAATTATTTAATTTTTGGTTTGAAATTGTTAATTAATTTAACATTAAAGGTTGAAGCAACTGCTTAATTTCATTTTCTTTCCACTGCCAATTACTATGTGTTTAATGCCATTTATTTAATAAATCTTTCGGCATAGTAACAATTTATTACACTGCTTTCTAGTCTCTCTTTCAGCCTCGCCTCGGGGAATAACAAAAAATTCCCCTTTCCCCTTTAGCCTATTCGGTGCAACATCAATGATTATTTTAGTTTGTTCATTCATTTCCTAAATAATTTATTAAGGAATAATTATACTTGGAGCCATTTTGGATGACAGTATTGTAGTAATCTCCTCAATAAGATTTAAAATAAGTTTTTAAATCTCTCTTAGACTTCATATAAAGGGTCAAAATCTTTTTTCTGAGAATTCCAATCTCTATTCTCAACTGAGCTATCTTGATTGGTAGATAGTACTTTCCTAAAAATTTACTTAACGCTTCCCATGTTATGCTATTAGGCTCTAAAGACTATTTTAAGACAAATGGTGTCTTTGATTACTTTATTTAATTTAATAGTACCACATGCATCTAAGAACATTGACAAAATAAACATTTTGGATCATCTAAAGTTGATCCCCCAAACTAATTTTTTTAGACAATGATAATTAGGGTAGCTTTCAACTTAAAGTTGACAGCATTAACAACTAGACTCATAATTCCCAAAAAATTTGAATTTGCTATTGGCATGATGTATTTTTAGATAGTGCTCCCCCTTCTTACTAGCCTCAAAGTTTGATCATCTATGTGTGAAGCCCATGATTAAGTGCTCTCTCGATTTTAAGATCAAACAATACATTTCCAAGGCTTCTTGTTCTTCTCATGTGCCAAAATTTTATCCAGCTTTCAGATGTCTTTTTTAACTTTTCACAAAAAGTTGTTAATAGAGTTAGACAACATTACGAATGTATAAAATAGTACAAATTAAAAAAGCTAAGAGCACAGTATGCTACAATTTTAGTTACACTATTGTATAATGATACTTCATAACATCTTAGTTCGAATTTGATGTACTATAATTTGATAGTGTCTATATATTGTTGACAACAATGATATACATAAATAAAATTTGGACTCATGACTTAAAGTCCTAAATAACTAGGACTTAAGCATGAAAAATTTAAGCTAATAAGTTAGAACTCAATCTAACTTTTCAAGACCTAATTATGATATCACGTATTGCTCTGACACTCCCCTACAACAGAGCCAAACAAACTCTTATCAACAAATCCTAACAATTGAAATTTATCACATGAAAGTGCAAGAAATCTATTACAGTATATTTGAAGAGTAAGATTTATCATATCTATGTTGAGTGTATTACAGTAGAAGGTAAATGAACATGTCTATTACATTTGTGGCTTGAAAGAAATTAGTTGAGTTGGACCAAAAATAAGGGTATAGGTTTTCTTAAATCTAAGAGATAAAGATAAAAAATATATAGCTTATAATTAAACTTTAATTATAGTTTTTGAGTCATAATTAGATTGGTTCATTGAGTTGAGGGATTCTATAGAAGTAGTTCTTCAAGGAAGTTTAGTTTGGAAGAGTAGTTTGAAATTATTATCAAAGGTGAGAGGTGAAAATCGACCAATTAAGTGCATAAAGTGTTTTTGTGATTTGGGGCGACACATCTGGGTGACTAGTACAATGACGATACTTTGGCAATCATAATTATAAATGCTTAACAATTAATCTCAAAGTCACTAACCTTAACTTGTTACCCAAAAATCTAGCTTAGAATGCACATCAAGCAAGCCCTATCACATGTACACTACAGAAATTTTGGTCCATAATTTAGAAAAGAATAAGACCATAGAGTGTTTCGCAACACCTATAACAAAGAATAGCGATGTCTCTTCCTTTTACTTCAAAAGCTCAACTTCTATTTTCTTAGTTGGGTGAACTCAAATACCAATTTGCTAAACTTCACTTGAAGGAAGCTCTCACTAGGAATTTATAACTCAAGGGAAAAGAGCAAAAAAACATGTGGAATAGCATGCCTTCTTAAGTTAAGGGGACTGGTATTTATAGCCTTCCTTTTGTTAGCTTTCAATCAATTTGAGGTAGAAAATTTTAAATTTAAAATTTTTGCCAACATAAAAAAACAAAGTGAACAAATATAATCCAAACTCCTTTTGTTTTCACCATAAACGATACACAAAATATTGTATACATGAAAGTGTTTAAATTATACATTTTGGAATCATACTCCAAGTTAAGTGAACTCGTGATCCTTGAAGCTATGATCCTCAAACCCCAACTTCTAGTTCATATACATACTTGAAACACAAACAAGAGTAGCCATAGCCTACAAACTCCTTTAAAAGGCTATAACTTAAAATTCTTTTGATTAGGGGGGCTTTAGGGCAAGAAAAAGAAGCAACAGGGTGGTTAGAGAACTTTTCTCTTTATTGTTTGGATGGTGGACACGTTTTCTTTTATTTTTTCTAATTTTGTATGATTTGAACTCTTCCAAATCAATTTACTTCTAAGGCACAACCTCCTACACTTGGTAAGATTTTTATTTCTATGTATTGCACTTAGAGCACATATGGCATGGGCTCCTTAGGCCTCCTACATGAAGCTTTAATTATTCTTAACTCATAAATTATTTAATTATCAATCTAATTAATAATTAAAGTCCATATAACCTTTATTATAAATCCTATTAATAATCAAGACCTACCTGTATCTTTTCCTTTAATTTAATTAATCTTATCAATTAAATTAAAAGGCTTACTATGCTTCTTATTAATAATCTTATTATTCAAAAGCATAATGGTAAATTTAGTTTAGTCCAATCTAATTATAACCAAATTAATTACTCCATGAGGCTTCTCACGCCTCACTTGTGAGACTTCTAAAGTCTTGTTCATCCTTTTATGTGATTCTCAAAATTTATGGTTAATTGGCAATGAGCATAACTTAAGGATATGAATAGTGCTTAACCTATGGACCTTATCATAGTCTAATTAGGATGGATCACATGAATCCTCTCGATCATGAATGCCTTGTGGTATATGCCTTTTGTGTTGTTTTGTCTCAATCAAGCGAGATCTATAGATTAAGACAAACTCATTGGCTTGGTCATATGATTAATGAATGTTGCCCTATGAGACTAATGTTCTATTAGGAGCACTTTTTCTGTCACACAATATATTTGCTAAGGAGTACCATCTCATGGAGCATCAATTGTATAGGACAAAGGTCTTGCTCACTTATAAGAAAACAAATCTAACTCATAAATGTCTCCATACACATTTGGACAATGGCATGTTGGGCCCATGACCCTATTTCATGCCAAGATAGATGTTGGTCCTCTTAATGCCCAAATAGCGCATTGATTGTCATGCACACAAGACGACAATGTTGTCTTAGTTCTAAAACTTATGCACACTTAACATAGTCATAAAGCAAGAAATTGACAACAAAGAGTGAACTCTATGTATTTGCTTCATTCCTTGAGTTAGTGTTTGAATACTCAATCTTTAATGACGTATCCATATACATTTGTTTTTAATATTTCATACTAAATGGCATGACACTCATTGTATAAACACAAGGTGAGCAAGTCATGCTGACTCTCTAACACCCATTCAAAGAGTATATAATTCATGAATAAATTTTAGTGATTATGTACTAATACAACCTAGTGTCCATATTCTTAATTCCTTATGTACAAGGCTTCTTAACACTATCACATTGGCACAAGGCTATATTCTTAACCCCTTGCTTGATGGGGCACACAAATTTTTGTCTTGAAATTATGTCTTGAACTCCTTAAGACTCCTCTTTATAATTAAGATACTAGGGTTAAGTGTATAGGCTCCATGAGTCCTGCTATATGGAACATTTTTAATTAAATAGCTCATGTACTCTTCTTTATTAATCTCATTAATAAATCACCTAATAAGTCCTTTAATTATTAATCTTATTAATAATTAAAGTCCATTTGTATCCAACTAATTTAATATAATTAAGCTCATCAATTAAATTTTTCATTGTACTTCTAATTAATGATTTCATTATTAACAAGTATCATAGTAATTTATTTAGTTCAAACCAAATGCAACTAAATAAATTAGGTGCCCCATCAATTTAACACTCACAACACATCAAAGCCTTATGTGTATGACTCACATCCCAATCTTATGCCCCATTAATACCCTATTCCCAAATGGAACATCTATATACATGTATTCTCAATGTGTTATACTAAATAGCATGACATTTACCGTACAAATACAAGGTGTACAAGTCATACCAATTCTCTAATGCCCTTTTAGAGTGTTTGTGACTTGCAGGCAAATCTTAGTGATTGAGTACTGAGAATGCCTTGTATCTATATTCAGAACTCTTTATGAATAAAGTTTGTCAACTTAAGTGTATGGGTACATGCAACATTTTATGCTAATCAAAATTCACATCCATGAGAAAGCTTGCCACAATATTTATGTAAATAAATCAATATTTTATTAATTACTGTTAAAAGTATATATACAACCAAATGTCCTTTTAGAATCCCTCATTTTCTATTGGCATTAAAGGGCATATTACAACATCGTCACCAGATCAAAATTAAATTTATATTAAAACCAATACTATAGTGAGTATAAGTATCATTCTCACAAGGAAATGTTCTGTGTTTATTAATTGAACTAAATTTCTATTAGTTAGGCCCCAAAAATTGAGTGAAAATAAAAGTAAATAACCATGAACAAACATTGAGAAAATTAGTGACACCAAATCATGGGGTGAAGTACTAATAGTCAAAGAGTCTAGCCACTTATATTATGTTAGTTTCCTACATATGTTAGTTACGTTAATTATAATTTAATTGTACTAGTTATGGATTGTTAAACCTAATGTCTATACGATATTTTCTAGATTCTCCTGAAGTTTTGACTTAAAATTCTTGCAAGCATTTCCAAGCTAAATTGAGTCAAGAATTCAAATTTTATGATTAATTATGTTTAACTATATTAATTCTATGATTTCACTCCTTTTCTATGAATTCTAAGTGTTTGGACAATAAAAGTAAGCCTTAAGATCTTCTTTAAGATGTGGAGAACATACATTTATACTTGTATAGTACCAAATGTTTGTGTATGATTGGGAAAGGCAAAAAAACCCCCAAAAAAAGGTGCAGAATTGTAGGTCGTAGCGTTGCCGCACTATCCTCTGCGATCGCAAACATCAACTTCGCTCTCACAAAACCTCTTTCCACTCTTGCAATTTGAACAGCAACCATTGCATGTGTGGTCCCAAAACTTAAATCCATGGTAGCAACTCCTTCTACTCTTGTGAACTCAGGCATGAGTTTGCATAAGTTCTACCTTTCAACTTTTTCTACCATGACAGAGCCTTTTGTGACTGTATTCCTTAACCTCACGACCATGACGTTGACTGCAAAAATTCCAAAATGCTTTGTGGTTGAGTCTTGTAGTTGCATTTCCAACTTTTGCTGCCGTAATTCTACCCTTCATAGCTGTGATGCTGGCTTACAATCATGAAATTGTTTTTTAAGAATAGAAAAGGTCTAAAATTAATAATTAATCCCATATCTAGACAACTCCGTACTGCATGCTAGAGGTAGAATATGTCATAGCCAAACTTCTGATGGTAGTGATAGATGTTGCTACTACAAAGAGAGTAGGCATAGGCCTAGAAATAATGATGCAAGACAATGTAATTACCATGCTAAGAGTTGTGGGTGCATGGGATGATGTCGCAACAAGGAAGTACAGCACAGGGCACAATCCAAGTTGTGATTCACATGATTTTTGATGCATTTTTTTATGTTTATACCTATGTACATGCCAACTTTAGCCCATGCAACTATAAATACATGCTCACCACAGTTTTTCATGTATCTTTGACTAGTTTATACGTTAGAAATACTTAGAAAACACAATTTACATAGATTGAATAAGGGGAGAAAGATGAATCCACACCACATACTGGAGAGCTTTCAATTGTCCACACAACAAAAGGATATTAGAATAAGTTTCCTAACTTTTACTATTACTTTTACATTGTTTTGAATGTTGAACACTATAACAATAGTTTTCATTAATAATATTACGGATTGCTAAACTTTTATCTAGTCTCTTGTGTTCGTGTTTAATGGAATATGTGCATATAGTTTTATGATTAATTGTCTTCACTTTCGTTATTTGCAATTCTTGATATGTATTGTGATTAGAGGAATTGGTTACTCTAATTGATTTGTAGCTGTGTGAAGAATAACATAAATGAAACCTGCATGCTAGACTTACAGTTGTGGACACTAAATGAACGGAAATAATGAGAGTAAAACCATATGATTAGTGTAGAGAAAACGTTGTCATTCATAGAACTAATTACTAGAGTTGGTGAAGCTTGGGAAGACCCACTTCAACCTTAAGTTGAAGCTCTAGGAGATTCTGGAGAATATCCTAGAGACATTAGGATTACCAACCCGTAGCAAAGCAATTAAATTGATAATCAACATAAATAGGCATTTGTAAGAAATCAACAAAATTCAAGGGCTAGATTCTTTAATTGTTAGTAATCCACTCATTCAAGCTTGTAGTTTGTTTTGTAGTGCTTGTTTTTATTACTTTTATTATCACTACCTTCTTGCAGCCTAACTAATAGAAACTTGATTAGATTAATAAACACACAACTCCTCTCCATGGACACGATGCTTGTGCTCGGCTAATGTAGAATTAATAGTTGCCATGGTGTATATCTTAGCCTTGAGAGGTAAAATATACTTTTACTGTAACAATTACAAAAACATGATTTATAGCAAAATGAATATATGTGCAATTGTGATCAAAACATATAAAGTTATACATTAACTTAATTCAATATCTCATCTTACCTACTCTCCAACAATGCTTTCCAGTTGACGAATGTCAATGGATACAACTTGTATGTCCTTGCAATAATACCCAAGAAAGAGCAAATGGGCTTGGTGTTTGAGTGTTTGGCCCTATTGATTGCCAATCTTGATTCAAAACAATCTTTTCTCACTCCTCCATTGTTCAAGCATGAATTTCTTTACACATAGTTGGACCTCAAGTTTTCACCTCAGATTGCCTTACATATCAATATTTCAATCTTAATATCAATAAAAAGACACAAATGAATTTTGAACCTGAGAGTTTACCTTCATTGTTGATTTGATCCTAGTTAAATTAGTTTCATCTCTCTCATTTCTTAGCCCAACCTCTTGGCTTTGAGAACCATGTTTATCAATCACCATATCTGCAAATTGAATGCCAAATTGAGGAAAATAAACTATATGTGCAAATCAATTTTAAAATATATAAATGATACTTTAAATTTTTTAATCCCAACTTTAAAATCAAGTTTCAACTATTAAATTCAAAATCATATGAATATATTGCCCTCTTGCTCTACCATCATATCTTGAACTTCATTTTCAGCCTCATTTTGCTAGAAATATTTATCCATTGACATTGTAGAAGCGAAGCCTTATGTTTCCTCTTCTTTTTCAAACTTTCTTCCATTAAGTTGCAAGTTCAAACCTGAAAGATGTTTTAAACTAAGCTCCAATACAAGAGGAGGTAGATTCTTCATTGTTTACTTTTCTTTGCGAATTGATTTTGTCACCTTAGACATCAAACAAGCTTCTAATCACAATACTCTTACTTCTTTTTGTTGATTTCATGTTCGCTTGAGAATTTAGGGAAACATGCAATAGTCATGTTCCTTTTAATTGAGGACTTTGGCACCTTTATTCATAGAACTATTGAACTAATTCAACACTAGACATTACTGTTGAAGGAATTTTAAATTGAGTCACTTTCTTGGGGCTTATCCTTTCTTCATATTGATAATAAAAACTAACAACCTATACAACAAAAATGAAAGTGTTGCTTAAGTAGTAAATGTGAAATTTTAACAAAGATTGCATACTATAATGGTACCATTACAGAGCATGAAGATAACAAGAAATACACTCTATTAAACCCATCTAATTTTAAAAGATCTTAGATGTACAAGGGTGAAGAAGAATTGCATCCAAACATGATTAAATGACTATCTACCACTAACGATCAAAATGATGGATTATGTGAAAAGTATAAAAGAACTCACCGAATGTTATTGGCAATTATCTATTTAGTGGACTTTGAGATATTTAATAGGAGTTCAGAGTTGCACCTGCACATAAATAAAGAAATAATTACAATCACTATTTAAGATCACGTTCACCTAATGCCATAAAAATAAAGTTAAATTCCACATACATTGTATGAAAAAAGGGTTTATGAAGTATTAGTCCATTTAGTCAACATAAGTGTCATCAAAACCGAAGTCTTTTTCAGAAGTTTCAAAATGCCTAGTATCTTCTAAGGGAAATGGCTTTTTAGTGATGCTTTTAGGAATATCTTCTTTAACCTATTGAATGTCATCATCAGTAACTGGTAAATCCAATTTAATACCATGCTCAATTGGTTGGCTCCAATACAATGTTTCTGGGTTCTTGAAATTTGTTTGCCTCATTACATTCAATAACTCCCTTGAGATTGTTTTCAAAACATAATAGCAATTGTTATCTAAAGGATCTTGGACATAGAAGCATTGATGAACTTGAGCTGCTAATACAAAACGATCATCTTGATGCTGTAATTTATTAAAATAAACTTAAGAGAGACCATAAATATATTCTTCATGCTCGAACCAATCACATTTAAAAAGTATCATTTTGAATTGACCATAATAATCTATCTGAATGATTTCCTTTATAACTCCATAATAAGTGACAATATCTTTTTGTGGATTTTTATCTTTTGAGCTTACAAAGCTTTGGGTCATTGAATTTAGGGTCACACCACTATTTTAGGTTTTTTTGTCTAGCATCACGTCGCTTCATTTGAAAATTGTAACCATTAATAACATATCTAGTAATTTTTTTTGCTACATTACTGGGACCTCTAGACAAATGTTTAGTAAACTCTAAAGCATCCATTTCTCTCTCACGTACTTCTAACCACTCAATGAAGTCTTTATTATGACTTTAGTTTTACTCCATTTTGATCTTTTTGAAAAAGTGGAAAGAATATTCTCATGTTCCCCAGATAGATTTAAAAAAATTTAAGTTAATGAAACAATATCTTATCAAAAGGACAAAACATATTGTATATATAAAAGAAATTATATTTATACCTAATGTATTCATCAACTTTGGTGCAATTGAACAAGACATAATGATGTGCCTGAACTAATGAGAAATGACTTGACAAAATTGGCTTCCCTTTTATTCTACCACCAATAGGATGACCCAAGCTCTAGAAAAGATTTGGTGTTACCCCATTAAAATCAACATCATCATCGTTTTATGACATTCTACTCAATCTAGTGTCTACATTGTCTTGCACATATCTCAAATAAAATGTCAATTTCTTCCACTAAATAGCCTTCAGCAATTGACCCTCTAGGACAACTTCTGTTGTGAACATAAGGTTTCAAATCACAAAAGCATTTCTCAATTAAGTACATCCATTGCAAGTGCACAGGCCCTCCTAACCACACCTCATTGGCAAGATGAACAGGCAAAAGTACCATTATATCAGAAAAGCTAAGTGGAAAAATCTTCTTTAAGAAACAAATTATCTTGACAACATGTGCTTCTAGATAATCAACATCACTCAATCAAATGGATTTTTGGCATAGTTGACAAAGAAAAGAACATAATTGAATCAATGCAACAGCAACAGCCCGCTGCATAGTGCTTTTAATTGAAGTTGGAACAAGTAATGTAACATAAAATAAGCATCATAACTTTTGTATCTTGAAATTTTCCATTCTTTAATCTACACACATCGTGAAATGTTAGATGCACTCCCATCCACCAATTTTTCTCCTTTCAAAACAACACAAATATATATTTTTGTTCTGTTGTCATCGAGTAGCAAGCTCTAGCAAAAATTGTTTTCTTACCATCATGGGATGCTTTGGGATGTAAATTCTTCCTTATTCCCTTGTCCTGCAAGTCGAATCTTGCATTGGCATGATCTTTTGATTTTTTAGGAATGTCTAACATTGTCTTAATAATATTGTCACAAATATTTTTTTCTATATGCATCACGTCCAGGTTATGACGAAGATTATTATGTTTCTAATAAGGGAGCTTAAAGAAAATGGACTTTTTTTTTCCATGGACCAACATCTCTCCTATTTTTTCCTTCTTCCCAAAAAAAGTCTTTTAACTCTTCCATAATCCTTATTCTTGATATAGTAAGAGGTGCAGACCTAAATTTTTTCTTACCATTAAACGACCTTGGATCATATCTCCATTATGATCTATAGGAAAAAAAACATGATGACACATATAACACATTTTGTGGCTATGCTTCAAGAATGTAGAAAATGTCTCATAGTTATAATAAGGGCAAGCTAGCTTGCCCTTAGTGCTCTAACCCAATGGCATAGCATATGCAGGAAGGTCACTAATAGTCCATAAAAGTGCTACCCGCATTTGAAATGTTTCTTTAGTGGCAACATCATAAACGTTTATTCTCGAGTGCGAAAATAGATTTAAATCCTCAATCTATGGCTGTAAGTAAAATCTATATTATTTCCAAGTGACTTAGCACATCTATGGTGGCAAATTGTAGACCATGAGAAGAACTGGCGATGTGTTATGGGATATACTTAAAGTTCTGTATGGATTAAATCCATCACTAGCTAATGCAAGTCTCACACTACACGAATCACTTCAAAGGAGTTGATGTAAATCATCAAAATCTTTTCAAGCTTTACCATTAGCTGGATGCCGTAGTTTCCCATGTCTTGGATGTTCTAAATCATGCCATTGCATTGCTATTGCAATTTTTGAACATGTGAATAATCTCTAAAGTCTAGGAATTAATGGGAAATATTTTAAAATCTTTGCAAAAACCTTATGCTTCCTTGATGTTTCCTCCAACTTAAGAGCATCTTTAGGGAATTTTTTCCACCCTGAAGTCCCACACTTAAGGGAAAAAGTTGCTTGCTTTAATAAAGCATGCAATCATTTGGGCATGCATCAATGTTTTTAATGGTCAAGGCCTAAATCTCTAACTATAGTCTTAGCTTTGTTGAAGGATTTTGAAGTTCTCAAGCCAAGAATATTCTCTCTTAGTAATTCTAAGACAGTGGTAAATGATGCATTACTCCACCTGTAAATGCATTTCAAAAAATATAGTCGCATTGTAAATGAAAGGATGGTGAACTTAGTAAAACTAGGCTATAGATCTTGCTTTACCTCCTCAACCAAATTATAAAATTTCTTGGCCTCCTCATTAGGCCCTTCTAAACTTTCTCTTTGGTCATAAGTAAACCTCTGTGACACTTGTTTAAACATATCATTCAATAGTTCTTCAATGTCACCATGTTCATTTGATTCTCCCCTAACTTCATTTGTGTTAGCATCGCTGTAAATAAAGTATGGTCTTCCCTGTGGGAACCCATTTTTGATATCCCTTTATAAATCCTTAGCATATTAGATGATCAAAAATTTTTTCCCTGCTTTGCTAAAAATGATTTACACACTTTGTGCACGGCCACAAAATTTGGCCATCTTTAATGCCTCTTGACAAGGCAAAATCAAGAAAACATAGCACAACATTAATGTACTTATTGCTCTCTTTTGGAGCAAGCATCTAACTTTTCTAAACATTTTCTATGCCTTACACCCTAGGAGATTAACAAAATAAGTTAATGTGAACTTATTTAATAAGTCAAAGTGGTAGTTTTACTGACTTTACTTTCTATTAACTCTAAAAAAAAACACTACTAGTCTAAGAACTGTGGAATTTTGGACAAGAAAAGAGAGCCTGGAATCACAATACAGTCCACATCTCTATCTTCAGTTTACAATTTCATATGGAATTCCATATGCAATTTAACAATTTCAAATACAATTTCATAAATTCATATACAATTCCAATACAATTTCACAATTTCATATATAATTTCAAATACAATTTACAAAGAATTGTCAAATACATTCCAGCCCCGAATACCTTCATCAATGAACCACGAATGTCAAACATCTCAAAATACATTCCAGCCCTAAATCAAATATCACTATTTTTTTCTACAAATAATCAATTTGTTGAACTAACTAGCCGTGAACAAAAGTATTTAAACTTACCTTTGCCTGAGTATGATGTGTCGCGGAGATGAATAGAACCTGCGTATGTTAATTGATTGACGGAAGGTGGTAGACTTGATTCATCAACACCAGTGATAGAAGATGGGTGATGAAACGCTGTGACACCACTGCGATCAGAAGATTGAAGATGGAGCCTATTCGCATTGAGCTATGTTTTAGAACAACTGGAGATAACTTTCATGTTGGGTTAGAAAGGAGTCGCGTTGGGGGCAAAAGATAGTGTACCTATGCTAGACAAAGGTCAGTTTGGCTCAATTTTGAATTAATGACAAAACAAGAGTTTAATATGTATCCAACGTTAATATGTGAAATTAATTTCATTAGAATTAGTTTCATCACAATAAAAATATCATACTAGAGTAAATTAAAATTAAAGTTGTTATACAAATTTATTTGAATAAATTAAATATTAATATATATATATATAATTCCAATTTTTATTTAAAATAAACAAATATTCAGATTTTTTAAAATTATTCATTACAAATTTATATTCAATATTTTATACAAAATTTACTAATTAATTTTTATAACCATACAAGCAAAAGTAAATTATTAAATAATTGATTAAATTCCAATAATTTGATTTAACTACAATCTATATATAATACATATTTTAATTATAAACCATGAATATTATTTAACTTTTTAAAACTGTTGCATGAAAATGTTGCCTATTCTTTAATTTTAATCTAAGGATTTGCAATGTTTAAAAAATGTTACATAGATGTTGCAAATAAATTTATAGGCAACATTTGTTAAGTTGTTACACAAAAATATTATTAAATCTTACTAAAAAACAAGAATATATATTGTCAGCAATAACAAAAGAATTAAAAAGGTACCTTGATCTGAGAACAAATAGAAGGAGCCAAAAACTCATATTAGCATTCCGAAGTCAAACAAACAAACAAATATTCACACAATACTGACTAGAAGAAGCAGACAAGTCACGTAGCATATGTGAAAATGAAAAAGGACAAGATGAAGCATTAGAAGAATTATATTACATGAGTTTGCTTTCAGCTTGTCTACTTAATGTGACTGCTGTGAGAGTAATTGCATTAAGACATGAGCCAGATTAATGTTGAATAAGAATGGAAAATGCAGACTAAAATAGCTCCTCTGAATGACATTTAGAATATACATAATAGAAACTATTATATATGATAAAATTCTATCATACGACCTTCTAATGATTCACAATTCAAATTGAGAAGAAATAGAATTCACTAGTTTACATGGGCATGAAGCACACAACTTTTTCTGTGATGTAACACATCTCACTCGAGAGTAAGCTTGGCTGTAGGTCTATTGGCTTTTTGTGCTTTAGTCCAACACTCCAACCACCACCCTTGACACCATTTTATGAGAGGAAAGAAAAAAACTGTTAAAAGTTAGTCCTTACAAGGGGCAAAAGTCATTGAATTGATATTCCCTCCCACTCTACTTCTTTAATTCCTCAATACTCCACATCTCAGTATACTAAGAGGCATGGATGATCCAAAAAGCCGTCTTATTAACTGGACTTATACATGTGGGTTCTTGTGATAATGATTGTGGTCAACCAACTTTCTAACAAATATTGTAGTACTCTTATTGTATAAAAATTGGGCATCACCTGAACACATAATTGTTTTGAGGCCAAACTTTGATATACTAGACATATTTGAGAAAATAAACAATAGTATATTAAAACTTGCAAAGTTTTTTGAAATTTCCAAGTTCAGCAACCAAAAAGTCATTATCCTCCTAACTTTATAGGTATGGGAATCAAATATTAAATCAAGAAACCACCTCACATAACCAAAATTCCCTTTCAAAATAAAAGAAGGAAAAATAAAAATTCATTCAAGATTTTACCTTAATTATTGAAGAGAATAAAGACCTAGATTGCCACCAATTCTTTTGACTAGAAGAAAGGGAAGCGAAGCTATGAAAAGGAGCAGTGGTGCACAAGATAGCAAGCTGAGAAACTCAAGCAACCACTCCCCTATGCCAAGTTTTGCTTTGCCTATGCTTAGTAAGTCGAAGTAACCTACTTTCCCTTAGCCTGGCGCTTGAATTGTTGGAATTGGAGAAGGTGTTGGCAATCGAAGAAGCGATCGAAGGAATGAATCATGTGGCTGAGAGACGCTTGAGAAGGAGAAGGGCAAATCAAAAGGAGAAGAAAATATAGAATAAAAAGTAAACAAAAGAAAAAATAAAGAAAAGAAATAATAAGAAAAAGAAAGAAAAATTAAAGAAAAGGAAATAATGGTTGGTGTAAATAATAGGAAATTAATTTCACTAGATTTTATTTCATCACATACAAAATTATACATGAATATTTTCAATTGAAATTATTTTATAATTTTTTTTAAATTAAAAATTTATTTGAATAAATTAATTAAAAATTAATTTAATTTCAAAATTTTTGTTTAATATCAAAAGAAATTGAGTTATTTATTTTTAATAATTAATGACTATGAATTTGTATTCAATATTTTATATGAAATTTACGCATTAATTACGACAATCCTAAAATCATAGGTAAATTATTAACTAATTATTTAGATTCATTTACTTTGATGTAAATATAATTTACATAGAATAATTTTTTATTATCATGATTTTTTTTGGTTATCACAATATTTAACACTTTTAAAACTATTGCACAAAAATTTTGATTATCACTTAGTTTTTTTCTAAGGGTTAATTACTATAACCTTAAAAGCACAGGTAAATTATCAACTAATTATTTAGATTCAACTATTTAAATGTAAATATAGTTTACATAGAATAATTTTTTATCATCATGGTTTTTTGGTTATCACAATATTTAACACTTTTAAAACTATTGCACAAAATACTGCTTATTATTTAAGTTTTATCTGAAACTTTGTAACATTTAAAAAGTATTACACAAATGTTGCAAATAAAGGTATATATAACATTTTTGTAACCATTACATAAACATGTTACTAAATCCAATCTAAACAATGCAAAACTAAAAACTGCTACATAAATGTTGCAGATTTTTAGTTTTTGCAACGTTTTTGCAACTGTTGCATGTCAATTGTTGCTTAAATTTTAAAATATTGTAGTGTACTCATTAATGTGGTGTAGCTTAACTAGTTTGGTGGACCCCAAATGAAAGTGCCAACTCACACCTTGCCAATTTTCTAGAATTATGCGACACAATAAAATTTAATGGTGTCTTTGATGATGCAATCAAACATCAATTGTTTCCTTTTCTCTCAAGGACAAAGTAGGCAATGGTTGTAATCCTTCCACCAGGCAGTATATTACATAGCAAGATTTGGTAAATAAAGTTCTAGTGAAGTATTTTCCTCCTACTAAGACAACGCAATTAAGGTTGGACATAGGCACTTTTAAGCAACTAGACCTAGAAAAACTACCAGAGGTGTGGGAGCTGCTCAATGAGTTACTTAGAAAATGCCCACAACATGGCTACCTACTCTAGATGTAGGCATGAACATTTTGCAATGAAGTTCGGGGTTGATTAAGAATTTTTTTGGATACAGCTGTAAGTGGTGCCTTAATTAATAAATTGCCCAAAGAAGCATAGGTGTGTTGATAGAATAAAGGCCCTCGAACACTTACTAGTAACCATTGAGGTCCACAATATGTGGGGTCGCTAGCGTACACAATTTAGACATAGTGATGGCTCTCACAACAAAAGTTGAGCTTTTGTCCAAAAAGATAGATAATATTCTAATAAGGAATACTCCTTATTCCATTTCCATGGTGCAAATGAGTGATATGTGTGTAGGGCCGCATCTAACACATAAGTATAGAGGGGAAGGATTGAGTGGTGCCCAAAGCAAACAGGTAAATTTTGTAGGTAATTAAACTACACGAGGAAATAATCCCTACTCAAATATTTATAAACTTTGTTGGCAAAACTATTCGAATTTCTCATGGAGGAATTAACAAGACCCACTTGGAATCGAAGAACTATATCCACAGTAAGAGAAGTAGCAGTCCTTATAAAATGTTATTGTTAGTGATATACCCTCTAATGCCAAATTGTCAATAAGAGATACTTCAGATATTGGTTGTAAATGTTATTGTTTTTGATTAATAAAATATTGTTAATTCTTTTACCAATATTGTATTTGTGTTTTTATGGATGTAAATCTTAAATAGCGCAAAGTATTGCATGTGAAGCCTTGTTCATAACAGGTTATGAATATGGGTAAAAAGTTCTCTTAGTACACAATTACTAAAACTAGTTTACAAGTCACAAATACTCTGAAATGCACTAGATAGTTATTATGACTTGCATATCTTGTATTTGTAAGGTGAGTGCCATGTCGTTTAGAATGAGATACTAAGAATACATGCGTGTGGATGCGTCATTTGAGAATGAGTAATAGGACGTGACTCAAAGTACAACTTCACCATCAATGTCTTACTTTATGATCGTGTCAGGTGCGTGAGACCTTAGGCTTTAAACGACAAGGTTGTTTTGTATGCATAACAACTAATTTGTTATTATGAAATTAAAAATCAATATCTATCTTAGTATGAGATAGAGTAATGAGTCCAAAGTACCATTGTCTAAGTGTGTATGGAGGCATTTGTACATTCAATAAAGGATTGGTCTCTTTGCAAGTGTTGATGTTCTATGAGATGAAAATCTTTAGTCAAGGTAGTATATGATTGAAAAAAAGTTTCTGATAGAAACATTAGTCTTATGAGGAAACGTTAATTAGCTGAATGATCGAGTTTGTGAGTTTGACTAAATTAATAGCTCTCACTCGGTTGGGATAAAGTAAGATACAAGGTATATACCACATGGTATTCAAGATCGAAAAGGTTCACTATGATCTATTTACTTCATCTTGGGTGGACTACGATATGGGGCCATAGGTTAGGTGTTACCTATATTCTTTAAGCTATGCTTGCTGCCAACCAAGGATGAATTAGAGACTGACACATATAAGAACAAGATGATGGCTAGAGGTATTTGTAAAGTGGTGATACAAGGTTTAAGAAAACTTACGGATGAGGCTTGAGAAGTTCATGGTGGATTTAGTTTGGTTGCAATTAGATTGAATCAAATTAGAATGAGTTATTCCTCATTATGTTTCTTAGTGATGAAATCATTAATTAGAAATATAGTGAACTTTTAATTTAATTAATGAGATTAATTAAATTAAAGAGACAAGTCACAAAAGCTTTTTTTTATACTTGTTATGTTTGTTGATAATAGAGATTATTAATTGGAAACATAATAGACCTTTAATTTTTTCATTAATTAAATTGAAGGAAATAATTCAAATATGCTTCAATTATTAATTAAATTGATGATTAAAGGTGGATGGGCTTGAGTTAATATTTAAGGTCCATGTGAAAACTCATAGAGCCCATTCTACAAGCCCTAAGAATCCTATATATATAAAATTGTGTCTTAAAAATAAAATACTTGGAAGAACTTCAAAAAGAAAGTCACTATTCATGTGAACAGTGGTGAAACTGTTCATGTGTGCACAATTCACCACTTTCATGTGAGAGAGAATTAGTTACAAGCATCCTTCAATTTTCTCTCCAAAAATTCTCCAAGTACAAGAGTTGTAAAATTTCATGTAGGAGTTTGTTGAATTTTGTTAGAAAACCATAGCCAATACCTCATTTGTGAAAGTAGAGGCTGAGACTTTATCTTGGCACGTGGATTGTACACAAAAACTATAAGATTTATTTCTAAGTAATCATCCATGGAACTATCCTGAAATTTATGTTTATGTGTTTTACGCGATGAAATTTGATTTATGTTTATGCTTATGTGTTTTATGGGATTTCATTTATTCCACCACACCTATGATCATTTCATGATTAAAATTTAAAAATTTTGGCATCCCATGCGAGATGACACGTGTGTGGAAGCGTAAAAGTATAGCGGCGTAGGCCGGAACCCAACAAAAACTACTTGTGCGAAATTGTGAAGAGCGACCCGATCCAAAGATCTTTAGTGCGCAAAATTGTGAAGAATGACCAATCCAAAGATCTTCGGTGAACTCTAGTGAAGAAGATGACTATAATTAACACAACTTCTTAGTTGATACACCACGAATCAACCAAGAACACACTTAGAATAATTCGATTTGAACTTTATGAGAAATTACTGCAATCAAGTTGAAGTAAGAAAGAAATGGAGAAGTCAATATCCATAATGCTAAAGTAATTGTTTTCAATAACATAATCAAACTTTATTTATAATTTTAAGGAGCTTAGGAACCCTAAAACTTGTATGGAAATTAACTAAAGCAAAAGAAAATAACATAAAAGGAAGTTTGTAACTAAAAGCTGGCTCTGCGACTTCTATGCGCTTGATCCGGATGTTGATCTCGTGCCTTCAAATCATAAAACTATGTGTCAAGTTGTCCTAGTATTTACAATCATTCCTTGAGTGATTAAGCACAACTTCAGTGATTGTAACTTCAGAATATTACATTGTTCAAGATTTTTGATTGCACCCTGCACCATCAAGTGTAGCTCATCTGATTGCAAATGTAGAGAGACTGTTTTTTAGCCCACTATCAATCGCTCGTACTCTGACTCGATGTGCTAGCTTCGCAAACAATTGGGTAGCTATTAGGCTCAATCTAGAGGGTGCTCCAAGACATCTTTAGAGTTCTTTCTGCATCAATTTCACCCACAAAGCTTTTCTTCCTTCTTAAACTCCTCTAAACATCCAAAAGTCTCTTGAAACTCTTTCACGAGAATTATCTTGACACTTATGTCATTACCCTCCTCCTAAAAAAAAATTAGCTATAATTCCAAGTATCATTCATCCCCTGCATCTAAAGGACTCAAATCAATTGCATTAAATGTCGCACTAATTCTAAACTCATCTGGTAATTATAACTTGTAAGCATTGTCATTGATGCGCTCTATCACTTGAAAAGGGCCGTTGCTCCTTGGCATTAGATTCAAGTTTCTTTGATCTAGAAATCTTTCTCTTTTCATGTGAACCCAAACCTAATCTCTAGGCTCAAATGCAACCATCTTATGGGCCTTGTTCACTTGCTGTGCATATTATTCATTCCTTTTTTTGATGTTTTGGCATACACGCTCCTATAGTTGCTTTACAAACTTTGATTTGTGCTCTCCATCTATACTAATTTGTTCATTACACGATAATCGCTGCAAGTCTAATAGAGTTAATAGGTTAAAACCATAGATAACTTCAAATGGTGATTTGTGTGTGGTTGAGTGTATGCCCTTATTGTAAGCAAACTCGACATGTGGTAAAACTCTCCTAAGTTATTGTATTCTTCTTAATCAATGCACATAATAATGTAATTGAAGTCCTATTCACGACCTCAGTTTGTCCATCACTTTGTGGATGACTTCTTGTAGAAAACAACGTAGTCCCTAGCTTACACCATAGTATTTTCCAAAATTAAATCAAGCACTTAACTTCTCTATTCGACACAATGGTTTTCAACATGACATGTAATTTAACTATTTTCTTTAAGTTAGCTATATGTATAGCATCCATCTTAGTGCATGTAATGAAGTGTAACATTTTAGAAAACCTATCCACAACTACCAAAATACTATCCTTACCTGCATGAGTCCATGGTAAACCCAACACAAAGTCCATTGAAATGTCTGTCTATGGTATCTCTAAAACTAGTAATGGTGTATAGAATCCATGCGATTAGACTTGTGAGTTGGCCTTCATGTGCACTTGGTGCATCTATCAATTATCCTTTCAACATCTCTTTACAAATATGGTCAAAAGAAATGTTCCTACAAAATTGCAAATGTCTAAGTGATACTGTAGTGTCCCATCAAACCACTATCATGTGCATCTCAAATTAGTAACTCATGCAAGGAATAGTTAGGCACACATAACCTATCTAAGTAGAAAAAATATCCTTCATGCTAAAAATACCTATCATGCACAACTTAGTTAATTCATACACTTGACCAATTCCTTGTTGTTTAAATACAATGCTTTAATATGCTCAAATCCTAAAAGTCTAGCATTTAATATAGTTAGCAATGTATATCTCCCAAATAATGCATCCGCTGCTACATTTTTTACACCTTTATTGTACTTAATTACACATGAAAAAGTGTCTATGAAAGATATCCATTTCATATGTCTAGATCAACTTACCTTAGTTCTTTAGATGTTTTAAGGACTTGTGATTCTTATGATTGAAAAATTCCCTAGGTCTCAGATAATGTTTCCATACCTCCAAGGATTTTACCAACTCGTATAGCTCCTTGTCGTACATTGGGTAGTTTAGCTTTACTCCATTTAACTTTTTGCTGAAATGTGTAATTGGCCTCTTCTCTTACATCAACACTGCTCCAACTCCTATTTTTGAAGCATCACATTCAAACTCAAATGTTTTAAAAAAGTTAGACAAAGATAACACTAAAGCATTAGTAAGCTTTTTGTTAAGTAACACAAATGCCCTTTGTCGAGGTTCTCCTAATTAAAACTTCTCAACCTTCTTAGTGATTGCAGTTAATGGTACAACAATTGTGCTGAAGTCTCATACAAACCTCTTGTAGAAGCTTGGAAGACCATAAAACTCCTCACCTCAGTCACAGTCTTGGGTGTTAGCCATTCTCACATTACCTTATCCTTATTCTCATCCACTCAAATTCCTTGTGCACTTACGACATAGCCAAGAAATACACAATGATCTATAAAAAATGCACACTTCTTAGGGTTAGCATACAATTGTCCTTTTTTCAAGGCTCTAAATTCTTCCTTAAGGTGTCTAGCATGCTCATTAATATACTTACTATAGTTAAGAATGCTATCAAAGTACACCACAACGAATTTACCTATGAAAGTACCTAGAACATGAATCATAAGTTTAATAAATGTGCTAGTTGCATTGTTAATCCAAATGGCATTACCACTCATACAGCCCATATTTTGTTTTAAAGATTTTTTTTCCATTCATCCCCCTATTTCATGCGAAGTTGATGATACCCACTCTTAAAATCAATTTGAGCGAATACACTAGCCCTTTGTAATTCATCAAGCATATCATCAAGCCTAGAAATAGGATCTCAATACTTTAACATTATAGCATTTATGGCTTGATAATCTATGCTCATTTATGAAGACCTATCCTTCTTTGGTATTAGCAATATGGGTACTACGCAAGGGCTTATAATGTTTCTGACTCATCCTTTGCTAATCAAATCTTTGACTTGTTGCTGAATCTTCTTAGTCTCCTTTGGGTTCATTTGGTATGCCAGTTGGCTTAGAATGGTTGCTTTGGGTGTAAAGTCAATTTGATGTTCAATCCTTTTGACTGGCGGCAATATACTCGGCAATCCCCTGTAAAGATATCCTGAAACTTCTACAAAATAGACAAAATATTTCGAGGAGGGAAGATGTAACATCTTCTATTAAATAAAATTCTTTATACAAAAATAATCGCTCTTTGCTCACTTCTTATAGTTACTCTCATATCGGTCACCCTCGCCAACATGCACTCCTTCTCTCTCCTCTGTTTTTCTTTGTTACTCTCTCTCTTTCTTTCTAGTTGTACACTCTTTAATTCTTTCCTACTCTCTCTCTTTTTCTTTTTTCTCTCCATGTCTAACTCATATTGTTACTATAGATAGTGTTGATCCTCCTACACTTCCTTCAATGTAAGTAGTATAAGTGTCACCTTCTTGTTGTTATAATAAAATGTATACCTATTTGCCTTGCCATGAAACACCAAATATTGGTCAAATTGCCACAGCCTTCCTAATAAGATGTGACTTGCCTGTATAGGTACTACATCACATAGTAGATTGTCCTTGTACTTGCCTATCTCAAGCTCCACTAATACTTGTTTTGTCACTTTTACTTCACCGCTGTTATTCAACCACTACAATTTGTAAGGTCGGGGTCTGGTCCTGAAGTGGAAGTGCAAGTCTCCCCACCAACATTGTACATTCGTGCAACTCCCTCCATCTATAATAGGGCAGCACATCTTACCTTTAACCCTACACCTTGCATGAAAAATATTATCTCATTACTCGTTAAATCTTTCTTTCTTTACTTATGCATTTAATGCTCTCATGACTATCAAACTTACATTACCTATCTCCGTGTAAACTCTTTCCTCTGCTTTAGACACCTCCTCCAATGGTGGCATCTCATCTCCGTTGCTACCTTCTTCCTCTTCAGTGACTATCTCTTCTTTATCAATCATTATCATTGTCCTCCTATTCGGGCATTGGATAACCATGTGTCCTCTCCCTTGGTATTTAAAATACAAAACATTTGCCATCATTAGTGCCATGTCCATTTCCTTATAGTAGTCCTCGACACTTGGACTACCCTGCAATAATGTTTTTAGTTATCTATATACATCCCTGTGGTAATGATTTAGCATAAACCTTTTTTTTATCAATGCCTTTAGCTCCTACTAGACCTTAATAGGATGTTCACTATTTTTCCTACAACTAATGCATACCTAGTCCCACCAGAGGATAATGTAGTCCATAGATTTTACCATTGCTAGCTTTACCTTTTGGACTTTAGAATACTTGTAGTAGTCAAACACTAACTTTATACATTGTTCCTACTCTAAATATGCATTTTAGTTGGACTTACCTTAGAGCGTTGGTATGTTCAACTTGACACTCTTCGATACCTCATCATCCTCGTCTTGCTTATGCCTATAAGGGCTTCTCAGGCTGCCAAAATCCTTAAATTCATTAGGATGATCAAAGGTCTCATCACTAACATACAATTCTCTACGCGGTTGACATTTAGGTGATCCTCTTCTAGGCATTAACTCCTCTCGAGGCACTAGGCCACCTCATGTAGATGCTTGTGATGTCTCCAAATTATCTAAATGTTGGTTAATGCTAGCTAGCATGTCTATAAGCTACTTCAAGCTAAAAACATTGTCTCCCATAGCTAATTTGCCCAACATCCTGTAAGTATGTGTAATACAAAGATAAATAGGCAAGTGATGTGTGTGTTCTCTCGCCTTGCAAGATGCATTCTATTTGCTTTTACCTTTCACTTTTGTATCACACAAGTTCACTTAAAAGATATATTTGTCAAGTCAATTTCTTATGGCTGTCTTGCAAAATCCCAAGAAGTTCTCAGTAATTTAAGTGGCATAACTCCTAAGTATGTTAAGTGTGTGAAAAGTGGACCTAGGGTTGTGGGATCAATATAGACATGAGTAGATCAACCTAGAATGCAAAGTTAGGCTAATGGATTGATCTGAATACAAAGAGATTGAATTCTAGCTAAAAGAATATGATGTGACCAATCCGACAACAAAGGGGTCAATTTAGGGTAAAAAGTGACTGCGTGATTGACCTAGGAAGTAGGCGAGATGAAGTGCAAAGAGAGCAATCGACATCTGCTTCACATAAACACATGCGATCAATCTTGAAGCTAAAACTCACAATTTTAATGAATGTATCTTCCAAAAACTTGCTCCAATTCAAGTTCTTTCAAGTTCCCAATGTCCTCCAAGGGATCAAGTACAAGTTGGACCATGAATTCAAGCAAAAATTACCACTTTTTGCACTGTTTTATTTTTTTTTCTCTCCTTTTTTTACATAAAACCTCTCTATTTTTTTGTTTTCTTTTCTTTTTTTGGGATTTTCAAAAATCAAACTCCCACAAAAACTCATAAATCAACAAGCAACGATTTTGTTTAACTATAGAAGAAGGACACAGACGACAATATATAATGAACGCAAAGAACAAAAAGCAATGAAAGAAAAAGACAAACTAAATTTGTAATTAGACTAGTATTTAGATAAGAATTCGAAACAACTAACTCTGATACTAACTAATGCTTGTGTGGCAGCATAAAAATAACGGACAACAGTGTAGGCTAGAATCCAACAAAACATGGTCGTGCAAACTGTGAAGAATGACCTAACGCAACAATCTTTGGTGAACTCTAGCAAAGAAGGCAACCACTACTAACATGCCTTGTTAGTTAATACGCCATGAATCAACCAAGATCACACTTGGAATTATTTAATTTGGACTTCACAAGAAATTAATGTACTCAAGTTCAAGGAAGAAAGAAATAGTGATTCAATATCAATAATTCAAAAGTAATTGTTTTCAATAACATAATCAGGCATTATTTATAATGTTAAGGAGCTTAGAATCCCTAAGACTTGTATGAAAATTAACTAAAATTTAAAACTAACATAAAAGGAAGTTTCCAAATAAAATCTGGCTCTATGACATCCGCGTGCTAGATCTAGATGTTGATCATGTGCCTCCGAATCATAAAATAGTGTGTCAAGTTATCCTAGTGTTTATGATTGTGTCTTGATTGATTGATTGTGACTCTAGTGATCATAATTATAGAATGTCACAATGTTCAAGATTTTCGATCGTGCCCTACATGATCAAGTGTAATTCCTTTGATCACAAATGTAGATAGTCCATTTTTTGGCTCACGATCGATCGTGTGTACTCTAGCTCGATTTGTTGGCTTCACCATTAATTAGCTAGCTATTGGGCTCGATCCAAAGGGTGCTCTAAGGCATGTTTTGGTTTTTATTTACATCCTCATTCACGAAAGCTTTTCTTCCTTCTTGAGCTCTTCTAAACATCCAAAAGCCTCTGAAAACTCCTTCAAAAGTTTTGTCATTGCTTCCTTAAGTCTTTTAGCCTTGGCCCTCGTCAATAGATCTCTAATTATCCTTGGCTACTCGACATTAGCCTTGACGCTTGCATCATGGTTAAACCCAATGGTGGTCTTTATATAAACATATCCAGATACTTTCCTTTTATGACTTATGCTAGTTTCTCATTTGAAAATTACATAAACATTTTTTTTATAACTCGTATATGCCTACAAAAGTGTTTTGTGGGTGTTTTGAATTGAGAAAAGCACAAAAATTAGATCTTAAGTATCAAGATAGTCTCCCAATGGCGTAGTTGCTATTGTTTCACAATTGCAAGAAGAGTTCTCACACTTGCGACATGCAATTATGAAGTCCCGATTACGCTTAAGGGAAGAGTTCTTACACTTGCTGTTTATGGTTACGGAGCCCCTATTCGCAATTGTGGGGTAAGTTCCCATCCTTGTGAGATGTAATTGTGAAGACCTTGGTCGCACTTGTAAGAAGAGTTCTTGCACTTGCAAACCACAATTACGGAGGCCCTGGTCATAATTATAAGAATGCAAGCCACAGTCGTGACCTCAAATGTAGCAAAAAGCAGTTTTTACTGCAACTCATCTAGTAACCACCTTTGAGTGACCTCTACCCACAAGAATCATTTCATGGCCTGGTAAAGCCTCTAGAATGTTTTTTAGTGATTTTCCAATATCCAAAACATTAGAAAAGAGTTTTCTCCAACCAAGAACTAAGACATGAGATATGTAGGTTATAAAATATTTGTTCCAAGTATTTTCTTGTTTCATACTTGTGATGTATAGGTGCCGTATGGATGTAAAGATTAATCATAGATTTAGGACACATGTGGATTGATTTTCTCTATTTTAGTTTTCATTTTTCTGGATGTATAAATTATTTTTCCATGGGTTACAAGGTCATAAGCCCAAGTTTTTCTAAAAGTAAAATCAGAATTATCTTTCCATGGTATGCCATGATGCAAATGTAATTTTGGGACCAAGAGTTGGTGATCACTTGGAAGCTGAGGAGTTGGTGGTTCTTCGGGGCCAAGAGTTGGAGTCTGTTCAATGATCCAAGCATGTTGAGCCTATATAGAAGAAGGAGTCCAAGATCAAAGAAGGAAAATTCCTTTTAAAAGGCCTTGTAATAGTATAGGGCTTCACACACATGTGCGTGATTTAATTGTCGATTCTAATTAAATCTAGAAAGTCCATATTCATCCATGTTATTTTTGTCTTAGTTTTTACTATGCATACAAGATATGTGCACATAAAATGGCTAATGTACAAAGTGAAAGAATAACACATGGACCAAAAACTTCCTCAATAATATTAAGTTGTGACTATGAAATCCTTTCATCGTAACCCTCTATCAAGCTTGAGGTTCTATGTGTAGTCTTAGGATGTGATATTGTCACATTCGTTAGGTCATATTATGAGGCGCATTTAGAAACTCAAGTGCATTAGATGCAACATTCAAAGGATACTTCAATTTAAGAGCTTGGTGACCACTGGTGGAGTTATAAACCTAGCGAGTTGTTAGTTAGTGCACGTGACTTAAAGGACCCACGACGCTAAGAACTATATGTATGAGGTTTCATTAGGCCATGGGCTGAAGTGAAAGATTGGATCACACATGAGATGCATTGGCAAGATTTGCCACTCATTTGGCTTATCATGCTAAGAACTCTATGTGTGAGGTATGCTATGCCTAATGAAAATTCCAATCACCCACTAAGTGATTTTTCCAATTAGCGGTTCCTACATGAAGGAGTGTAGAATTTGGCAAATCTATTGGAAGGACATATGATTTAAAGTCCACAATCATTTGATAACAACATTAACTACTAAACTAATGATCTTGCTTATTTTCTGTAGTCACATTATTCTTGAATGATGATTTTTGCTTTCACAATTTTTGCTATTGAGATCATCATGTTTATTGGCACCAAGGTAGCTAATTGGGTTTGAGGTTTGAGAAAAGTTCTCATTCCTCAAGGAATTGATGGGATCTTAGAAGTTATCACCCTAAGTATTGGGAAGAAGGTTGTCCTTGAGGTGTTGAGTCCCTCGGTTAGTGAGACTAATGAGGACAAGACTAAAAGAAGGAAACCTAGCATTCCCAAGGCTAGTGGGAGAAGTGTGGCGTATGATGCTCAAGTTAGCAAAAGAAAGAGTTTCCAATGCAATAAGGAGGAGCATTGGAGGAGAAATTGTGCTAAATGCACGATTAAGCTATCATCCAGTCATATTTTGGACTTAAGAGATTGTATCTTGTTATCAAATAGGCTCAAGAATATTGTCCCTATACCATTATTGGTAAAACAAGGTCATGAATTTTCTTCTAAAGATAACAATTGCCAAATTTATTATCATAATAAATTTGTAGGCACTACCTTATTGGTAAATGGCTTGTACAACTTGAATTTAGATGTTAAGACTATGATGAAAGTCATAACAAACAAACACACTAAGGATTGTTTAAATCCCAAGAAATTGTGACATCTTAATTTGGGCTTTGCTATAGAGGCTAGGATTAGTAGGTTGGAAAAAGATAGGCCTATAAGCCAATTGGGAGAGGAACCTTATCTAACTTATGAACATTATATTTGAGGTAAGATGGCTAAAAGTCTATTTGATGGGAAAGTCGAGAGAGCCACATTGGTGTTGGAGTTGGTCCACACTTACATTTATGAGCTATTTAAAGAAATGGCTAAGGTAGGATTTCACTACTTCATTACCTTTACCAATGATCTCTCAGGTATGAGTATGTGTACTTCATAGATAAAGTACAAATATGGATCCTTTGGAAGGTTTAAAGAATTCAAGGCTAAGGTAGAGAAACAAATTGGCAAGCATGTAAAGACACTATGATCAGATCATGATGGTGAATGCATAAGCGCTGAGTTTGTCAAATTTCTTGAGGAAAATGGTATTGTATCATAACTCAGACCACTGAAAACTCTTTAGCTTAATGAAGTAGCTGAGTGTAGGAATTGGAGTTTGTTGGATGCTGGTCTAATCCATGATGAGTTTCTCCAACTTACTTATTTTTCTATGCAGACTTACCAAACTACCCACGTCTCGAATAAGATTCCTTTCAAGTCTATTCCTTTAAACACCACATGAGATGTGGAGTGGGAGGAAGTCCAATCTAAAGCATATCAAAGTTGTGGGATGTCCGGCTTACCTTAAGAAAAGTAAGGCAAATGACTAATAGGTACAGATCATTTTAGGTCACTTTATAGGTTATTCTAAGGACTCTACGGGATATGATTTCTACCTCCCTGATGACCAAACAATTGTTGTTGGTTATCAAGCATGTTTTTGGAAGAAAAATTTATCCCAAAAAAGGGTGTTGGTAGGACTATTGCGCTTAAGGAAGTTGAGCTTAAGGGATGAAATGGGGAACCCATACAATAGTTACCTATTCAAGAAGCACCTTCTATAATGCAACCATTGCAACGATCTAGTGGAGTCTCTCATGCACCAGAGAGATATGGTTATATCGTAGAGAACAAATAAGAGTTGTTCGTTATGGGAGATAATAATCATAGAAATGATCTTTCTACAAATGATCAAGCAATGGTGGATAGTGACTCTACTAAATAGCAGAATGCTATATAGTTTGAGATGGATAAGATGTATTCGAACATTGGATCTTATTGGATCCACCTGAAGGGGTAGTTCCCATTAAATGCAAGTGATCCTACAAAAGGAAGATTAGTTTGATTGGTGAGAAAGAGACCCGAAAAGCCAGGCTTGTAGCGAAAGACTATAGTCAAAAGAGGGTTTTGACTACGAGGAGCCCGTCTTACCTGTAACTATGTTCAAATCCATTCGAATACTTCTTGTAATAGACACGCACTTGGACTACAAAATTCAGTAGATGGATGTTAAAATTGCTTTGCTTAATGGGTTCCTTAAGAAGGATATCTATATGGTGCAGCCATGCAATTTTAAGGTCTAAGGCGAGTCTCATAAAGTGTCCAAGCTTAAGAGGTCCATTTATTTCCCTAAGCAGGCAACGAGGATTTAGAATCTTTATTTTGATGGTACAGTCAAATCATTTAGTTTCATCAGAAATGAGAATGGGCCTTTCATCTAGAAGAAGGTAAGTTGAAGCATAGTCACATTCCTAGTATTATATATAGATAACATACTTCTCATTAGGATTGATGTTGGGATGATGACCACCATCAAAGCATGGTTATCTAGCACATTCCCTGTGAAAGATTTGGGAGAAACAACCTATGTTTTGGGGATTTGCATCTATAAAGATAGAGTAAAATGATTGATGGGTTTCTCCCAAACCTTGTACATCAACAAGATCTCAAATTAGTTTATAATAGAAGCCTCTAAGAGAGGATTGCTATCGGTTAGGTATAGCATTCTTCACTCAAAGTACATGTGCCTACAAATGGATGATGAGGGGAGATTAATGGTCTACATTCCATATGCTTCAGCAATCGGAAGCCTAATCTATGCAGTACTATGTACAAGGCCAGAAATTGCCTACGTCGTAAGTATTACAAGTAGGTTTGAGGCAAATCCTGGCATATAGCATTTGGATACTATCAATTGTATCCTTAAGTACTTGAGAAGGACTAAGGAAATGGTACTTGTATATGAAGATGGAGAACTGAACTGACTCTGACTTTTGAGAATAGAAACTCTACTTTTGGATACATTTTTACCCTCGATAGAGAAGTAATGAGTTGGATTAGTTCCAAACATTGTAGATTTCACCACTGAGGCTAAGTATATTGTAGCATTTCATGTTGCAAAGAAGGCTATTTAAACTAAGAAGTTCATTACTAAGCTTTAAGTGGCTCTAGGGATAGATCAGCCATTGCCACTTCATTATGACAATAATGGTGTGATTGTGCAAGTAAAAGAACAAAAGTCTCATCAAAAGTCCAAACATATTGAGAATAAGTATCATATCATACGAGAAATCGTTAAAATGGGTAATATTGCTATGCATAAGATTGTTTCAACAAATAATATTGTTGGTCCACTCACCAAGCTGATGAAACAAGAACAACTAGATTACCATTTTGAGAAGATGGGTATTAAGTACTATAATGACTGGCATTAGGGCTATTAACAATAAAGTGTAAGTGGAAGGTTGTTAGTGATATGTCCTCTAACACCAAATTGTCAATGAAGGATAATTGAGGGATATTAGTTGTAAATTTTATTGTTATTTATTAATAAAATATTAATGATTATTTTATCAATATTTTGATAGTATTTTCATACATTTAAAATCTTGAATGGTGTAAAGTGTTGCATGTGCTTATGTGATTGTGTTAAGAGACCTTATTCATAAAGGGTTACAAATATGGACACAAGGCTGCCCTTGTACTCAATCACTAAAACCAGTTTGTAAGTCACAGACACTCTAAACGGTATTAGAGAATCGGTACAACTTACACACCTTATCATTATATGGTGAGTGCCATGCCATTCAGTACGAGATACTGAGAATATATGTGTGAGGATGCATCATTGGAGAATGATCATTTAGACATGACTCGTAGAGCGAAGTAAACACATGAAGTTTATTCTTTGTTGTTAATATCTTACTTTGTGATCATGTTAACATGTGCATGGATTTTAGACCTGAGATGACCTGTATCTTATGAGCATAACAATCAATATGTTAGGATATTAAGGACTAATATCTATCCTGGTATGGAATAGGGTCATGAGCTCAAAGTGCTATTGCCCGAGTATATATAAAGGTAAGTAAGCAAAGTGTTTATGCAGTTGATGTTGTATGAGACGGAAATCCTTAGCTAAAGTAGTGTGTGATCAAAAAGGAGTTTCTGATAAAAGTATTAGTCCTATGAGAAAGCATCAATTGATCATATGATCGAGTTCATGAGTTTGACTAAATCAATAAGTCTATATCACAAGGTATTCATGATTATGAGGGTTTGTTATGATCTATTCACTTCACTATGGATGGGCTATGATATGGGGCACAAGTTAGGTGTTACCCATATCTTTTGAACTATACACGTTTCCAGCCAAAGATAGCTTGTTGCTAGTCAAAGATAAACCTAGACAGTCACACACATCAAAACAAGATGATAGCTTGAGACATTTTTTAAGTGGTGATCACAAGGCTTGAGAAGACTTTTGGATGATGCTTAGGAAGCTTCATGGTGGATTTAATTTGGTTGTAATCAAATAGGACCAAATTGGAATTATTCATTCCTTACTTTATTTGTTTGTGATCAGATCATTAATTAGAAACATAATAGACATTTAATTTAATTAATGGATGAATTAAATTGAAGGAAATAATTCAAATGGGCTTTAATTATTAATTGTATTATTAATTAAAGGTAGATGGGTTGGATTAATTTTAAGGTCCATATAAAAGTCTATGAAGCCCATTGCACGAGCTATAAGAATCTTAGTATAAAGAGGATTGTGTCATAAAAATATATTACTTAGGAGAGTTTCAAAAAAAAAGTCACTATTCATGTGAATAGTTGCGACAGGTAATGTTCATCTACAAGTAGTACTCATGCAGGCACCATTCACCACTTGCTTACTAGAGAAAAATAATTACTGGCCTCCCTCTATTTTCTCTCAAGAAATTCTCCAAGCATAAAAGTTGCTGAATTTCACGTAGGAGTTCATAGAGTTTTGTTGGAGTGCCATAATCAATAGCTTGTATTTTGTATTTGTGGACAAAGTAGAGGCTGAGACTTTATCATGACCTATGGGTTATAGATAGAAATTACAAGATTTATTTTCAGTAGTCGTCCATGCAACTATCTTAAAATTTAGGTTTATACATTTTATGTGATGAAAGCAGACTAGGTTTGGATTTTATTTATTCTGTTGTGTCCTCTGATCATTTAATGATTAAAATTTTAAAATTTTGGCATCCCTTGCCTGGTGAAAGCCACGAGTTGTGAGCAATCTTACAAAGTCCACATATGAAATGATAGGAAACCTTGCTAAAACTATGCCAGAATACACGAATAGGACTAACACTTCCTTGTAGAACCAACAGTCTTCTATGAAAAACTTAGAGGTGCAAGTTGGACAACATGCAAAAGAGATGATGAATAGGCCAGTAAGTACACTTCCTAACACCACTAAGAAGAATCCTATAGAGCATGTCAAAAGTGAGCAAGTAATAAAAGAAAAAAGGGAGAAAAAGGCACAACTTATAGAGAAGGAGGTAAGTCCACCATCATACAAGCCTAAAATTCCATACTCTTAGAGGCTAGTTTCAGCAAAAGTAAAGGAGTAGCTATGCCAGTTCTTAACTAATTTTGAAAAACTTGGAGTGGGCATAAGTACAAGAAAATTTTGGTAATATTGTGCTTGCATGTCAATGAGTTGCTAGAATTTTATGCATGCAAATATGTGGTCTACAGGATTAAATTGATGGCATGAACGTACCATAAATTTAGTGTCCATTGTACTTGATCTATACAAAACACTTGCATAAAAATTGTTGTTGCGTATTTCATTAATTATTCTCAAGAATGGCACATTACCCTAGTGTTGAAAACATGATTCCTACCTTACCAAGCACGATCCTCTTCACTATTAATTGCTAGACTACTTGAGAAGTTCTATGGTGAGGATAAGACTGTTGATTTAGAGACATAAGTCTTGCCTTAAGTATTGATAAAGTTTCTAACGAATGAGGGAGATTAATTGAGAAAAATGGAGCGAGGACTTGAAAGAAAAAATCAAGAAATCTAAAAAAGAAAACAAAAAAGGATATGCAAATGTGAGCATGTATAAAAGTTAACTACTTTGCTAGTTAAAGCAACTTAATAACTAAAATTGCATAAAGATGCCTATTTCTTCATGCATAAATTGGTCGCCCAAATGCAAAGCATCTTAAATTAAGTTGTGAGTTGAGTAACTGGGTGTGCGCAGTGACCCTTATTCACCTTCGCACAAAAATACTCCTAATTGCTTAATAAAGATCTTGAAGCTCACAAAATAATGCACAAAATAAGTGTGGGGGAAAAAGAAGAAAAAATATATATTAGCCCACACTAGTCCTCTTTAATAGTATTGCTATTGATTGAACTTATTCAAAAAGGAGTGAGTTGAAGCTTAGAATAAGCTATCCTTGAGTTAATTTTCTTAGAGTTGCCACAGAATCATTAAATGGTTGAAGTGATTGAGAACTGACTAGCATGCATACACAGGAACTCATTTTGGAAACATTTAGGTCAAACGTGCTATAATCTTAAATGATTTTGAACTAAGTAACTTGTGTATATTCAATTTCTAAAATTAAGAAGAGTGACCAAATTTATGGTTTTCATGATTTTCATTTGTAAATTATGTAGTTTATGCACCAATGTTGAGTTAAAACAATTATCTTATGTTTTCATGTATGAATTATATTAACTTGAGAAAGAATAAGGATATAGTACCTATCCATGGAGATGGTGATTTAAGAGTAGATAGATTAACCAACTCGAACTTCTAGTTCAGATGTGGATAATTGAAAGTCTTTCACCAAATTCCTATTTACTGTTAATAGAGGAGTAGTCAATTGGAAGAGTTCCAAATAGTGTACGAATGCAGACTCTACCACTGATGCTAAGTATATCATTACATGCAATGCAGTGAAAAGGGTTGTTTAGGTAGAGAAGTTTGTGACAGAACTTCAGGTGGTTCAAGATAGGGATTGGTCATGCCACTTTATTTTCACAGCAATGGTGCGATTGCTCAAGAAAAGAAACCAAGGTTTCATAAGAAATCCAAACACGTAGAGAGGCATTACCACATTATTCAAAAAATCATTTAAAGGAAAGATGTAGCCATGCAGAAAATAGTCGTAGTGGATAACGTGGCTAACCTATTCACCAAGTCGATGACTTGAGTGCAGCTAGATCGGTATCTTGAGAATATGGGTATTTGATGCCATAACAATTGGCATTAGTAGTGTTGGCATTAGAGTCTAAGTGGGAGATCGTTAGAGATATGCCCTCCAATGATAATAGAAAATAAGAGATTTAGTGATATGTCCTTTAATGTCAATAAGAAATAAGGGATACTACAAAGGTATCTGGTTGTATATATACTTTTCACACTAATTAATAAAACATTGATTTCTATGTTAGCATTGTAACAAGTTTTCATGTATGAAAATCTTTATTGGAGTAAAATATTGTCCGTGCCCATGTGTTTGAATCGAGAAGCTTTATTCATAAGGAATTATGAATATAGGCATAAGGCTTTCTTTGTACTCAATCACTAAAATTTGTCTGTAAGTTACAAACACTTTAAGGAATATTTGAGAGTTAGTGCGACTTGCACACCTTGTATTTATATGATAAATGTCATACTATTTAGTATGAGATATTGAGAATACATATGTGAAAATACACCACTGGGAAATGAGGCATTCGAACAATGACTTGTAGAATGAAACAAATGCATGGAGTTTACTCTTAGTTGTCAATATCCTACTTTATGATCTTATTAAGTATTCATGGACCTTAGACCTAAGACAACATGGTTGTTTTGTACACATGACAATCAACATGTCGTTAGGGCATCAAGGTCCAATATCTATCTTACTATATCATAGAGTTATGAGCCTAACGTGTTGTTGTTTGGATTCATATAGAGGCATATGTGCATTTAATAAGGGATTTGTTTGCTTACAATTGAGCAAGGTATTTGTCCTATACAATTGGTATTCTATGAGGCAGAAGCCCTTAACTAAGGCAAAGTGTAATCAGAAAGGAGTTTCTAAAATATTTGTCTCATGAGGAAATACTAATTAGTCATATGATCGAATTTGTGAGTTTGACACAATTTATGACTCTCACTTGGTTTGGATAAAGTAAGACAAAAGATCTATATAGCATGGTAGTCATGATTGGAAAGGTTAATTTTGTTTCAAATCACTTCATTTTAATTAGGCTACAAAGTGAGCTATAGGCTAAACGTTATCCATATCTTTCGAGCTATGCTCATTGCCAAGAAAGAATGAATCTAAAAAGTCATACATGTATGATTCGGATGTGTTGTGAGCGTTAAATTGATGGATTGCATAATTTATTTAGTTGCAATTAGATTGACCTAAATAAATTGTCATAGTGTTTATTAATGATAAGATCATTTAATAGAAGTACAATGAAAATTTAATTTAATTAATGAGATTAATTAAATTAAATTAGTTAGGACATGAATGTCTTTAATTATTAGTGAGCTTAATAATTGAAGAACATATGAATAGATTTATTAATAAGATTAACAAATAAAAGTCCATGAGCTATTTAATCAACAAGGTTCCATAGAGGAGAGCCCATGGAGCCCATGCACTAAACTTTAGTGTCTCCATTATTTATATGGGTCTTGATGGGTTAAAAACACGTAAAAAAATTAGAAAAATTCATGCACCCACCAAGCAAGAGATCGAGTAACCCCTAGCCACCATCTTCCATCTCTCTTTTGCCATAAAATTCTTCTTACGCAAAGATTTTTGCATTAAAGCTTTGCAAAAGGAGTTCTATGGAGTGTAAGAAGAGCTTACAAGCATCACGATCATGTGGACCATCTAGAGGTTGAAGTTGGAGGACCACAACTCCAAGGATTACACACTAAAAACATGGAAACATCTTAAAGGTGCAATTTTTATCCTTGCGCTTATTTGATTAATATCTTGAGTGTTTTGTAATAAAAATGAATGAGGTTTGTTTCATTATGTTCCACTACATATGTATGACGTTTTCATAAAAGATTTAATTTTTATGGTTAAACCCTAATGAAATCTAACAAGAAATCCATATTATTATTTATAAAGACCATTGCTAACTTGTTCAATATCCCAAACATCATAAAAATAACAGAAAAAGTACTTATGCTAGTATCCTTTTGTTGCATAGAGCATTGAAGCCTTCCCAAGACTTGGTGTGGATCCCTCCTTCACCTTTCCAAAGTACGTGGAATTGCCTTTCTAAGTGTTGACAAATAAAAACTAAATTTTACATCCATAACAACTGTGGAGACTTCATATTTATAGTTAGGAGGCCTAAAGTTGGTGTGTACATGTGTGAAAAGATGACAAGTCCCTAAAAATCATGCATCATCGTTGGTCGAATTTTTGTCACACAGACTCTCACAGCCACGACTACTTGCTCCACTCTTGCAAACTTGAGTGCAAGTCTGCATGAACTCCACTTCATAACTTCAGCACTCGTGTCATCTAATCTCATAGTCCTGAGCCTTCACACCGTGGTCACATCTCTCAGCCACAGAAATTCTAGAATGAGTCACTCTCCCGTGACAAGCCATCCCATAACCACGAGCCTCCCCATAACCGTGAAAATTCTAGAATGCTCTGAGATTGGCTCTTGTGGTTTCATTTCCACCTCTCACGATTGCAACTCTTCCTTTTACAGCTATGACACTGGTCTACTATTGTCAAATTATATTTTAAGAGTATAAAATATCCAAAATTAATAATTAATCCCATATCTATACTTTTTCACCTCAAAATTATCATGTTTAATATAATTTATACATGATAACATATTTTCTCCATTCTAACTCACATGTATGCATAAATTAAACACATAAGGGGTTTAAATAAGCTACAATTTTACATGTAATCACAATCGTACACTTATTCATTTGCTTGTCCTCAAGTAAACACTTTTTCTCCCAATTACTTTATAATGCACAAAATCATAAACTTGGTTTTCTTCCAATTACTTTATAATGCACAAAATCATAAACTTGGTTTTCTCCCAATTACTCAATGAAATATGCACTAGTTACTTAGTTCAACATCATTTAAGATTATAGAATTTTCAAATTAAATATTTACAACATGAGACCTTGTGTATGTGTGTTTGTGATACTCTTCAACTTTCAATCACTTCAACCATTTAATAATTCTATAACAATTCCAACATATTCTCAAGTCTAGGACCCCTTACTCCAGGCATTAATTCACTCTCTTTTGAACAAATTTAATCAACATTAATTCTAAGCAAAGGATTTGTATCAGCTAATAATTTTTCCTGCACACCCTTTCCATCTTAGCTTGTGATCTTCCTTTCTTATGTAGTTGGGATTTTTTTTATGCGAAGATGAATAAGGGGCACTGCACACCCTTGGTTACTTAACTCACAACTAATTTAAGATACTTTGCATACTTATAATCAGACAAACTTTTTATTGGAGAATAAATAGAGGTCTTTGCATAATCCCGATCACTTAGTTGCTCCGATCAATGGAGTAGAACTAATATTTCTCATGCTCACAAATATATTTTTTTCTCAACATTTTTTTCACTCAGTTTTTTTCTAAGTCCTCACTCTCTTTTTCTGGTTAATTTTCCTTATTTGCTAGAGAATTCATCAACACCTAAGGTAAGGTTTATGTCCCTAACTTAATCATCTTATCCTCATTATAGAACTTCTCAAATAGTCTAATAATTAAAAGTGAAGAGTGTGTGCTCAATCAAATAGGAACCATGCCTTCAATATTAAGCCTAGCATGCCAATCTCAAGAACAACGATAGAACAAAGGAACACAAATTTGCTAGGGATTCATCATTAATTAAGTATGTAGGAAACTAACTTAAACACTTGAATCGATTTAGCTTGGGAATACCTACTAAAATCTAGAGTTAAAGCTGTAAGAAAATTCAAGAGAATATCCCATAGATTTTAAAATTAATAATCTGTAACCAGTGCAATTAAATTGATAATTAATGTAATTTGTCTTGTATAGGAAACTAACACAACACAAGTGGTTAGATTCTTTAGCCTTTGGCACTTTAATATTTTCATTTGATGTACTTCGTTCTTGTTATTCTTTTTTAGTTTTTGTTCTTTTCTTTCTTTCTAGTCTTGAGGCCTACCTAATAAAACACGCAAACCCTCCTTATGGATACAACACTCGTACTCGCCTAGTACTAGTCATCATAAATTTAAATTTGAGTGTATTAACAACATACGACAAATTTTGTTGTCATTGCAGGGGAGGGCGACGAGTGCTATTAAATACTCTAAAGGATTGCTAGATTAGGCCATGTTTATTTTATTATTATTTTTACTTCCTAGTTTTTACTTTTCTTTCTTCCGTTATCTTTCTTGTTCTTTCCGAGTATCTTCGCATTCTATTAGTCATAGAATTATTTTTCAAATTTCATTCTTGTTGGTGAGTACAATTGCATGTGCAGGAATAAGAGTATTAATTTTGAGCTTGACCCAGAAATTGAACAAATACTACATAGACATAGAACTTTTTTCCAGTGAAAACAAGTGATGACTGAAAACGAGCCACTACAAGAACTTCCTCCTTCACCACATCAACGAGCAATAAGAGGCTACGTGCAACCAGTGATGAACCCAAACATGACAGGAATTGTGAGATCACTGGTGAACATAAATAATTTTAAACTAAAACCTACAATAATCAATATGGTGCAATCAAACTAATTTAGTGGAGCCCCACAAGAAGACTTGAATACACACTTAGCATCTTTTTAGAACTGTGTAACATTGTAAAATTTAATGGAGTTTTAGCTGATGCTATTAAATTAAGATTATTTCCATTTTCTCTCAAGGACTAGGCCCGACAGTAGCTACAATCTTTACCACCTAGCTGCATAGTCACCTAGCAAGACACAGTGAATTAATTTTTGGTTAAGTACTCCCCACTAACAAAAACAGCACAATTCAAACTGGAAATTAGAATATTCAAGCATGGCATGTAGAGTCTGAGTCACTACTGGAAGTGTGGGAACAATTCAAGGAGCTACTTAGAAAATGCTCCCAGCATGGATATCCACTTTGGATGTAGGTACAAACATTTTATAATGGGATATCTGGCCAATTACGTATTGTGCTTGATGCAGGTGTAGGGGGGGCCTTATGAATAAAAATACCTAGGGATTCTTGGGAATTAGTTGAGGAGATGGCAGCCAATGTGTACCAATGGCCAACATAGAGATCCACAAAGCGAAAGGTCGCCAGCATGCATAAGCTAAATTTAGTAATGGCCCTAGCAGCGAAAGTGGAACTCCTTTCCAAAAAGATCGATAGTGTCTTGGTAAGCTACCCTCGACCCTCATCATTTTCGTAGAATTCTATATGTGATATGTGTGTAGGACCCCATCCTACATATGAGTGTAGAAGTGAAGGAACAAGCATCGGGCAAAAAGAGCAAATAAATTAGGAAGGTAATGCGGGGACTCAAGGCAACAATCATATACAGAGACCTACAATCCAGGCTAGATAAATCATCCAAATTTTCCTAGAAAAATTCTCAAAACCCACCAGGCTTCTAAGCACCATACCAATAGCAAGAGAAAAAGTGGTATTTGGAGGACATGATAGGCAATCTTGCTTAGTCTACCCACGAAATGAAAGGTAATCTTACAAAGACTCAATAAGATTTTATGCACTGGACTGACATGCTCTTGCAAAACGAATAGTCATTCATTAAAACTTTGGAGGTGCACCTTAGGCAACTAACAAAAGAGATGACAAATAGGCCAGCAAGTATGTTACCTAGTACTATTGAGACTAACCCAATAGAGCATGCGAAAAGTGTGCAGGTGATAAAGAACGAAGAGGACAAAGAGGATTCACCTATTGATGCCCAATAAGAAGAGAAAAAGGAGGTCAAGGTATTAGTCAAGGAACCAAAAGAAGTGAGTATTTCAGCTTCTTACGAGCCAAGAATTTCATACCCACAAAGACACATTCTCGTCGAGCTAAAGAAGTAGGCACGTAAATTGCTGAATAATTTTGAAATTTTAAATGTAAATGCTCCATTAGTTACAGAAATTAAAGAGAACTCAAGTGTGGTGAAGTGCCTGAAGGATGTAAGGAATGGAAAAAGACAGTTAGGAGAATGGGAGGACAACCTAGAAGAGAAGAATATTTTGCTATCGAAGCTAAAAGATCCAAGAAATTTCTCCATCTCTTACACAATAGGAAACACCTCTTTTAATAATATCTTATGTGATTTAGGTGCTAGTATTAATGTAATGTCATTCTCCACTTTCTAAGCACTCGATATGGAGTTGGTGAAGCCCACGCACATGAAAATCAAGCCAGCAGATTAATCAATGACAAGACCACTCTGACTTGTGGGAGATGTTTTAGTGAAAATGAATGATGTTGTTGTCCCCATGGACTTCATTGTAATAGATATGAAGGGTGAAAAAAGGTAAGGTATCATCTTTGGCCACCCTTTCTTAGCTACCATAAAGTCAATAATAGACATAAAACAGGGTAGCTTGACCTTATACATTAGAGCTAAAAAGATAACATTTTTTGTATACCCCAAGCCCTTGATCACTCAACCACAAACTAAAAATGCAGAGGATATGTTATTGCTTGAGTGTAATAATCCCCTTGATAAAGTCTATACAGAAAACTGTAGCTAGCGAACAATAAGCACAAGGGACAGAAAAGGTACAATAGCTAGGTGTGGTGGAAGAACTACATGAATGGTCTTCGAAAAAGGAGGAAGTGAATTATGGAAAAAAGGTAAGGAAGAGGAGAAAGAGGATGTGGACAAGAAGGAGAGAGCTCTAGCTCATAGGGGTCCATGGAAACCCAAGTTTTCAATTAAACCACCCTAACCCATGAGTACCTTGTTAAATTGCAAACATTAAATACAGTGCTTCTTGGGAGGTAATCCAAGCTTTCTTTTCCTACTTTCAGTTCTTTAAGTTTGTTTAGTATGTTTTGTTTTGCATTGCATGGAGATCACTTATTCTTGTGAGTTGGTGTAGGATTCCAAAAGATGGGAAAAACGAGGATGCATGAAGAAGCCTAAAAAAAGAAGAAAGACAAATGAACACCATCCCACTAGGTTGTCTTATTCCTTGTTGTCTTGCTTTATGGGTAATGAATGTGTTTAATTGTGGCAACAAGCTAAATGTGGGGGTGGCGAGGATCGAAAAAAATTTGAGCGTGAAAGTTGTCATTGCATACCCTAGAATTTCTAGAGTTTTATGCATGCAAACATATGGTATTATGGTTAAATTGATAGCAAGAACATGATATGAAATTATGGCTACTGTACTTAATTTATGATGAATTCTTGCAAGAAATTTGTGTTGCTTTATTCTATTAGTGTTCTCGACATTAGCATGCTAAACTTGGTGTTAAATGCATAGTTCCTTTTTCATTGAGCCCATGCTCTTTACTTTCGATCATTAGACTATTTGAGAAGTTCGATAGTGAGGATGAGATGATTTAGTTAAGGGTGTAAGCTTTGCTTTAAGTGTTCGCACATTCTTTGATGAATGAGAAAGATTAACTGAAAAAATTAGAAAGCGAGAACTTAGAAAAATTCAAGAAAATATACATGAGCATGAAAAATTGATCTACTTCATAATTGGAGCAATTGAGAAACTGGGATTGCTCATAGATCCTAGTTCATTCTCGCATAAAAAGGTTGTCCAAATTATAAGTATGCAAAACATCGTGAGTTAGTTGTGGGTTGAGTAATTGGAGATTCGCAATGACTATTGTTCACTCTTGTATAAAAAGGCTTCCATCTACTTAAGAAAGAAGTTAAAGCTCAATGAAGATAATGAGAAACAAGTGTGGGGGAGAATGACAAAGAATTTACTAACCCACACAAGTCCTGTGATGAGAAGTAATACGATTGAATTTGTTTGAAAGAGTGAATTAATACCTAGAGTGAGCAGTCTTATATTTAGTAGTGACTTTGAAATGATGCCGCGTTTTGGTGGAACAAAAATCGAGTCAATCCGATATTGGATGAAGAAGTTACATACAAAAGAATGTGCACTGCCAGAGCAGTCAAATCTTGGAACCTCCACAATCAATGCCACGATAGCAGAAGTTGGAGCTGCGATTGTAGGAAGGTGTTTTACGACCATGAAATTGGACTGCAACTTGTTTTGGAATTCCTGCGGTTTTGAGCTATGATTGCGAGATTCTAAGCTGCAATCACGGTCATTGGTGGTACGATCACAGCATGCCGACGCCAAAAATATTCAACTCTCACTTTTCATAATTTTCAAGGGTTTTTCGACTTTTCATACTTCTACATGTCTCCTAGGGTTTCTTGGGCTATAAATAATAGATCCTTGCATCTAAAAATGGGGATTTTCTAGTTTTTTTTAGGTTTTAGTTTTTTTTTTCCAACTCCTAAAATATAAAAATATAAGATTAAAGCTTGGAGAAGGAGGAATCCACACAAAGAGTTGAAGAAAATTCATTTCCACACAAAGCAAAGTCTTAAGAATAAGTTTTCATAGCCTTTTCTATTATTTTGATGTTTGCTTGGATGATAAACGGTTTAGAACCTGTTTTTATTGAATTTATGAATTTCTAAATCCTTCTTTGGTCACTTGTGTTTGTGCTTGGTGTATGATGCGTACACAAATTCCAATTAATTATCGTTGCATTGTTATTCATAATTGTGGATTTGGATAGAAAACAAGAGAGATTGACTACTTCTAGTGAAATCATGGAGTTAGTGTAAGAAACCAACTTAAACACTTGAATTGATTGAACCTAGGAAAACATGCTAAAATCTAGAGTTAAAGCTATTGGAAAATTTGGGAGAATATCCTATAGACTTTAAGATTAACAATCTATAATCAATGTAATTAAATTGATAATTATTGTAATTTAGCATGTATAAGAAACCAACACAACACAAGTGGCTAGATCTTCAGTCTTTAGTACTCTAATATTTTCATCTGATGTACTTTGTTCTTGGTATTCTTTTTTGTTTTATTTTTTTTCTTTCGCTCTAGTTTTGAGGTCTAACTAATAAAAACTTGATTTAATCAATAGATACACAAACCCTCTCTGTGGATATGACACTCGTACTTTCTCAGTATTAGTCATTATAAATTTAAATTTTAGTGTGTTAATGACTCGTATCAACGGGCTCAAAATGGGATTGAGGCCCATTGCCAACATTAAGTAACCAACATGGTTACATACTTAGATCAAGCTAAAATGGACTTAATTTTATATAAATTCATTGAATCTAGATTTGATGAATTAAAATTAACCTAATTTTCTCTTTGGAATTTATTTAATATTTAGTTTTAAATTAGATTTAATTCTTGAATATTAGAAAAGAGAAAAAGGGAAGAGACTTAAATTCAAAATTTATGAAATTTAAATTTTTGAAGATCATTAAAAAATAAAAATTTTGGTTTATATTTTTAAGTAACTAAATTCATTTTTTCAAAGATCTTATGCATTTGTAGGAGGAATTTTAGAAATCCTTAATTGTTAAGATTCTAAGTCCTAAAGTCATAGAGTCTCGATCCATATAAAACTTAGTTTTTGCATCTTTTTACGTATAAATTTGCTGAAATTTGATAAAACATTAGAGAGAGAGAGAAAAAAATATTTTGCGAAAATGTTCCTGGTGCAGACCTTAGTTTGTTTGAGACCCCAATCGCATGGATATTGTCGACAAAATTCATTCTTGGAGTACCACTTGGAATTCGACATAATCAGAACTAGGATTTTTGCAAAAATAGGTTAGTTTCTCTCTACTTTTCTTTAATTTTTGTTGAACTACAAGAATTCATCATAAGGATTTTGAGAACTTTAATTTCCACTGAGTTTTCAAAAGTAACTTTTGGTCTCAAAATTCCCAACATAGGATTCTCTCTAAGTCCATTCCTTCAACCCCGCATGAGATGTGGAGTGGAAGGAAACCAAGCCTTAAGCATATAAGGATTTGAAGATATTTGTCTTACCTTAAGAGGAATAAGACGGATAAATTAGAAGCAAGGCTTTGCTGGATAACCTAAGTATTCCATGGTATATGAATCCTATCAACTCAAGGACAATAGGATTGTTGTCAGCTGTGATGTGTGTTTTCTCCAAGAAAAGTTTGTTCGAGCAGTAATGCAGATAGGATGGTTGTACTCAAAGAGGTTAAGCACAAGCAACAAACCTATAAAATGAATTCCTATTCAAGAAAAACCTTTTATGACACAAGCTTTGCAATGATTGGTTAGGATCACTTTTGCATTGTAGATATGTAGTTATGTCCTAGAGAACGGACAAAAATTGTTGGTCAAAGGAGATAATGATCATGAAGACAATCATTCTACCTTTAATCAAGCCATGTCAAACAATGAATCCCTTAAGTGGTTGGAGACTATGCAGTCTAAGATGGATTCGATGCATGTGAACAAAGTTTGGACCTTAGTAGATTCACCAAAGGGAATAGGATGATTAGTCAACTAGGGAGGTAGAAACATATAAGGCCAAGCTTATGGTGAAAGGCTCTTGTTAAAAGGAAGGAAATGACTATAGTAAGCCTTCTTGTTTATAGTAATACTTAAATCCATTTGGATACTTCTTGCAATAGCAACCCACTTGAATTATGAGATTTAGTTGATGGATGTTAAAACCCCTTTCCTTAACGGGTTGCTTAAGGAACACATTTATATGGTGCAGTCATGTGATTTTGAAGTCCAAAGAAAATCTCATAAACTGTATAAGTTTAAGAGTTCTATTTACGGCCTTAAGCAAGTATCAACTAGTTGGAATCTTCATTTTGATAGTGGAATCAAATCATTTGTCTTCTTCAAGAACAAAGAAGCTCTACAAAAAGGTTAGTAGGAGCACCATTACATTTCTATTATTGTTTGTAGATGACATACTACAGATTGGAAATGATATTAGGATGTTAACCTCAATCAAGACATTGTTATCTAGTATATTCTCATGAAAGACTTGGGAGAAGTGACCTATATCATGAGCATTTGCATCTTTAGATATAAAGTGAAAAAGATTGATGGGTTTCTCCCAAGACTTGTACAAAGGTAAGATACTAAAGAGGTTCAATATAGAATTCTCTAAGAGAGGACTACTACCATTTAAGCGTGGCATCCTTCTCTCAAAGTCCATGTACCTAGAGAAGGAGTACGGAAGTTATTCCATACATTTTAAGTATTGGAAGCCTGATATATGCAATGCTATGTACGAGACCAAATATTGCCTATGACATAAATGTTACGAGCAAGTTTCAAGCAAATCTTAGTAGAGAGTATTAGAATGTTGTTAAGTGTATTCTTAAATATTTGGAAAGGCCTAAGGATATGATGCTTATATATAGATATGGGGTTCTAAAAGTAGATAGATACACTAATTCTAACTTTCAGTCAAATGTCAATAATAAAATACTATCTTTGGGTACATCTTCACCTTCAACAGAGGTGTAGTAAGTTGGAAGAGTTTCCAAGAGAGTACCATTGTAGATTGAACCACTAAAGCTTAGTACATTATGGTGGTGTGCATCATAAGTGCACAAAAATTAAAAAGGATGTAATATCTACGAAAAGGGTGTAGTTAGTGTCCATTGATGTGACTGAGGATGTAATAGTTAGTCTTTCCAAGAGAGTGAGAATGAAAGTAATAAAGGAAAACTGAAACTTAGGAGCTAGAAAGCATACCAAACACAAATTAAAGAGGAGTTCAATAGTCAAGATATCTAGTCCCTTGTGCAACGTTGAAATTCAATAAATGATAGAATTGTGCGCAATCAATTTTAGCTGTCCTATAATGAAGTGTTAATCTTTTAGTCTTCAAGATATCCTTCTAGATTCTCCCAAAGCTTCAACCCACCTTAGACGTGTTCCCACAACCCAGTTGAATTGAGAATGTAGTTGGTGACTAATAGTTAATTCCATTCAAATTCCCTAGTTTCATTTTCATTAATCTCATGAAATTTATATTTTTAATTGAAGTGTAACTCGTGAATTTCATTCACACTATTCCCCATGCGATCACAATTCAACTACAAAGTAGATAAGCCTTTAATAGCATTAATCTCACAATTGCAAATAACAAGGACAAGGAAAGCACTTAAATTCATGTATTCATTAAAAATCAAGCACTTACACAAGGTGTTAGAATAGAAATTTAGCTATTCATAATGATAGTCAATGATTCTATGCTAAAGTTCATCATCTACTATTCAAAACCAAAAAAATAAAAAAAGATAAAAGAAGTCTTATTCTAGAGTTTGAATAAGTGCGCTCAGGATGTAATCTTCAAGATTGATGAATTCCTTCTTACTCTTCCTCTTTTTGATGTAGCGACCCTTTCTTGCTCTCTAAAATCACCCAACCCCCCCCCTAATGATTTTTGTGTATTAAATATGTATGGAGGCACTAGGGTGTGAAAAAAAAGTCAAATCCAAGAAAAATCTTGTTTCCAAAATAATGAGATGCTACTACCGCCAACTAGTCATGATCGTGAATTACCTTACTGCGATTGCATGTGGTTTCCCACTATCATGTTCCTAAATGCAAGAATTACATAACACTTGAAATTGTGTTCCGTGATTATTAACATTAAAGTGCAAGTGAGAGATATTTAATGATATGACCTCTATCGCTAATAGACAATAAGAGATACGAGAAGCATATTAGGTGTATATGAAATCCCTTCCTATATTAATAAAATATTAATTTTCTTTTTACCAATATTATGGTAGTGTTTCATACATATAAATCTTGAACAACGTAAAGTGTTATATGTGCCCGTATGATTGCATTAAAGAGCTTTATTTATAAGGGTTACGAATATGGACACATGGCTATCTTAGTACTAGATTACTAAAAACAATTCACAAATCATAGAGTCTTAAAAGGGAATTAGGGAGTTAGTACAACTTGCACACCTTGGGTTTGTATAATGAGTGTTATACCATTCAATATGACATAGTGAGGGATCATGGGTAGATGCCATCAAGGATTGAGTATTCAAACTCTAACTCAAAGAATGAAGCAGACCTATAGAGTTTACTCTTTGCTATCAATGTCTTGCTTCGTAATTATGCTAAGTGAGTGTAGGCCTTAGACTTAAGACAATATGGTTGACTTGTGCACATGATAATTAACGTGTCATTAGGGTATTAAGAGCTAATATCTATCCTAGTATGAGATAAGACTATAAGCCTAATGTGTTATTTCGTAAGTCTATATGGAAGCATGTGTGCATTCAATAAGGAATTCATCTCGTTAAAAGTAAGGCATTTGTCCTATGCTATTTATGCTCCATGAGACGAATGGCCAAGGTATTGTGTGATTGGAAAGTAAGTTTTAGTAGAAGCATTAGTCTCATTGGGTAACATTAATTAGTCATATGAACAAATTTGTAAGTTTAACTAAATCCATAACTCTCACTTAATTGGATAAAACAAGAAAAAATGCCTATACTACATGGTATTTATAATCGGGAGGGTTCATGTGATCTACTCAATTTGTCTTAATTAGGCTATGATATGGGCCATAGGCTAAATGCTATCTATATCCTTCAAACTATACTTGGTTCCAATTAAGGATGAAGTTAGGGAGTCATACACAAAATGTTAGAATGTGGGATAAATGGTAAATAGATTAGGATGTAAATGAGGATTGAGAAATCTCATGAACGAGGCTTGAGAAATCTCATGGACAAGGCTTCAAAAGTCTTGTGGAGTAATTAATTTAGTTGAAATTTGATTAGAACAAATAGAATTCCTATAGTGCTTGTTAATAATGAGATTGCTAACTAGACATAAACGGAACTTCTAATTTAATTAATAAGAATTAATTAAGTTGAGGGACAAGACACAAGTGACTCTTAATTATTAATAGGGATTAATAATTAAAAGTAATATGGGTCGTAATTATTAATGAATATTAATAATTAAACAATTTATGTACTAAAAATAACTAAAGGTCCATGTACAAAGTCCATAAAACCCATACCATGTGTGCCTTCAGTGTTATAGATGGAAAAAGAATCCTACCAAGTGTAGGATATTGTCTTACGAACAAAATAGACTTAGAAGAGTCCTAAATTATATAAATAGACAGTTAAGTGTTTTTTGTGCATCCCATGCGAGCAAGAGAGAGACACTTCCAACCATCTTTCTCCTTTCTTGTCCTAAACCCTTCTTTCCTAAAAAGGTTTGAAGTGAGAGCCTTACAAAAGTGTTTGGAAGGTGCTTGTCAATGACTCAAGGATCACAAGTGTACTCATCTTGGAATAAGATTTGAAAGTACAATTCATTCATTTTCTTGTGATTATCATTTTATGTGTGTTGTACAATGAATAAGCCTTCTTAACATAATCACAGGACAAATGCAAAACTTTACACTATTCAAAATTTATATGAATAAAAGATTGGCATAATATTGATACAGAACATATCAATATTCTATTCATATGTAAAAGTTTACATATACAGCCAACATCCAGTATTATTTATTGGCCTTAGAGGGTATATGACTAAAATCATCATCATCACGATTTTTTCTAAGCTATCTTCTGGGGGTGTCATCAACCTCAAATTCATCAGTATAGTCAATGTAATCTTTAGTTACATATTTGGCTCATTAGGCCTTATATATGGATCTATCTAGTCTAGGCACAGGCTCATCTCTACACTAATCTCCTTAAGATACTAAACTACCCTTTGTAGTCACATAAGATGCATCTAAGTTCTCCAATGATTGTTGATACTAGCTAAAGTATCCACAACTGCTTTATGTTAAAGGTATTGTCCTCTACTCTTAACGCTCTGAACATCTTGGAAGATATGACATAGCAAGGGTGTGTGTGTGTGCAAAGTGAACCTCACTAACTCACAACAATGCCACATATCTCTTACCTACACTCATCTATCACACAAAAAACCCTCAAGAAATAGTTTCACCACTCATAATCCCATGCTCTCATTGTAAGATACTAATGAAGTCCTTGACTACTCAAATAAATACAAGCAATGACATGAAAGTGTATGAAAACATAAAGAAACAAGCTGCAAGATGTATCTTGGATAAGTGAAATTGACCAAGGGCCAAAAATCAATTGCATGATCAATCACAAGTTAAGTACTTTCAATCTTAGTAGACTTAGTAGATGAACAAGGGTTGTGATCGATTTCAAAACAAAGAGATCATTGCTGAAAGACTGTTAATGCATGTGCAAGGCTACTGCCTTATTAATCATTAGGTCGAATCGATCACATGTGATTATAAAGTCATGAAAGTTGGACAATCAATTGCAATGGTGATCAATAGAAAATTATCAAATTCCTCAACAAATGTCAATCCAAATTGAATTTTTTTCCCAAAATTCAAAAATCTCTTTGGACAATGCTTTTCAATATTTTTTTCTTGCCTTCTTCTCTTTTTCTTTCTACCTTTCCAAAAAATTCTTTTGGCTTTTGTAATTTCTTTCACATTTTGCAATTGCACAAGAACTTAAAATTTCAACTCCCACAATAATTCTATAATCCACCAACTTCCTATTTTTAACTTTTTAAATTTCATAAAGAAGGATGGAGAAAATGAAGAAGATAGCAAGAAAATTAAGAACAAAGGAAAAGAAAGGATACAATTGATACATAGATCAGGTATCAAATCAAAAATTTGATATAGTCGGCTTTAATGCCAATTGACATGAATATGGAAACGTTGAATAAAGATAACTAAACTTGAACATGATCATATTTCACTTCTGTAAACCATCAAATATATGGCCCAAAACAATGAGTATAAAGAATTCAATTTAGGGTTGCTATCATGAGAAATTGAGGAACATTTGAATTTCAAGAAAAATAAGTAAATAAATTTTATATCTCAAAAGTTATCAAGTTATTTCAATGTCATTTGAAAAGTTCTTAATTATAGGCATAACAATTAGCTAAAATAAGGCAAAATCATGTATAAAAAAAGGTAGTAAGCAATGAAGAAACAATTTGCTCCAAAACGCAATTTCTTGTGCTGGATGCCAACAAGTAATCAATCCACAGCTTTCTTACAATCAATCTTGCCATGGCAACCAATCATGATCTATGCATAATTGATCTAGAACGGTCAGGAGAAATGTTGCTATTGGATTATTAATTGAGTGGCAATAATCAATCCACCAATATGGGATCAACATTCCAAAATGTCCTTGAGTTTGCTTGCTATGACCGCAATTGACTAGTCAAAGTTTGAGACCAATTGAGTTGATTATTTTCACCATCTTCCCTTGTCTAATGCACCAATTGGATCCATAAATCCCATCTTCGGCTTCGAATGCTTATGCAAGTGCTAAATCTCTTCATGAATACCATGAACAAGCACCACCATGGCTTCTTTAGCTTCTTGGCCTTTGCTTGTGTAATTGGTCCACTTTTCACATTGGTTCTCTTCCACAGGCTTGATGTTTGCATCACAAATCCTTTATAATAGTAGAGACGAATGCCTTTGATGTAAGACATATTTATTTCCAGATTCTGGTTGAGACACCAAAAGAGCTATTTGACAATAATGAAAGAAAATTTATCAATAATAGTATTTGTTTAAAAAATTTAAGATGATTCATATAATAAATTTTTTTTATTATATATAGGTTATAAATCAACAAAAGAAGTTTTACAAAAAATTGTTCAATATTTGGTTTCAAGAAAAAATATTTGTTAGATGGCAAGCTATTTTGTTAATATTTAATTTTGATATAGCGTGTATAAAACAAGCAAGCAACTTACTTTCAAATTTTTTGAGAAGATAATTTCTCAAAAGAAAAAAGCACTCAACATCCTTTTTCTTGAAGATCATGGACAAGTAAAAGGTCAAACTTCTCATGATTATTCAATTTCACTCTCATTCAAAACCCAAATAGAATTTAAGTATTAGGCAATTTTCTTCCTTTCTCATATGCTTAAGATTCACAAAACCCACAAATTGAAATTAAATTCCAGTCAATTTGGAACCTACTTCAAATTATCTTCCAAACACAATATTGAATCTAACCGTACTAGATTTAAAGAACCCTAAGACCTAAAAACTTTTCAACACATCATACGAGGATTTCATGCATCAAATATTATAAGTTTATTCATGTTGACTCAAAATTAGTTGAACTTTCTTATAAACCCAATTTAAAAGACCCGTCTAAAGTTACGTATTTAAAATGTAATAGTAATCTTATCTAAAAGCCCTAGCATTGCACTTTTCCTTATAATAAAAAATACTTTTCAAAACCCTTCAATCCTCAAGGATACAATTACCAAAGATTACAAACTTACATGTTACAAAGTGATATTTAAAATATTCTTTATCATTCATGGTTTTTCACACTTTGGTTTATTGAATGGTGAGAATACTTTAAACCTACCAAAGAAATCCGATCACCTGACATCAAAATGAGACTTCAATATTATCTCAAATTTGCTCCATGAGAAGAAAAATATGAAAAAGAAATAAAATTCCATGCAAAATTCAAGGTCGCTTGAATATTTGGTTAGAATTACAAGTTTCATCTATATTATCTAAAATCTTGTCTGCTTTTAATTAATTGAGAATACAAAATTAAAGGGTGTAAAATTTTTCGAAATTTATGTTGCACACATGTTGTCAAAATGCTCATTCAAATAGGAAAAATTTAAATGCGAATTGTCTCAAATACCATCTCGAGCTCCAATTCCTTCCACTCTAAATGAGGACTAGGATACCGCCAATGTTCTTAAGTTACACTACAATTTAGAGTTGAAGGACCTAGTAGAAAAGGCATAAAAGTGGAGAAGTAGCTTAAAGGAGGGTTAGGAGCCAAATGCAACCAAGCATCAGATCTAGGATCTTTCGTAGGAGGGAGGAAAGGACTTCACCTACTTGCAATTCCAAGGTAAAGGTGGCACCAAAAGTAGAGGCACCTAAGGTATAGCAAACTCTCCATCCTAACTCTTCTACTACACGTAACCATAATATCATGTGTTTCAAGTTTCAAAGGTAGAGGACATATTGCTACACAATACCCAAATAAAAAGACAATGGTGTTGATGGATTAAGAAGAAATTATAACAGATGAAGAGAGTGGGAGTCAGGTGATAACATGTGAATTTGGAGCTTATTTGTATCACTTGGTGCTTAAATTATTCATGTATGTGAGTTAAAATAGAAAAAAATATATTATCATGCATAAAAAATGCTAAATATGATAATTTAAAAGTAAAAAAGTGTAGTTGTAGAGTTAATTATTAATTTTAGACATTTTCTAAACTTGAAATGCAAATTTTGGCTCGTAGGGTAGTGTCGTAACCACAAAAGATAGAGTTGTGGCCACAGAATGTAGTAGTGCAACTATGAGAGCCAATTGTGAAGTATTCTAGAGTTTCTGCTATTTTTGGTCATGGTCACAAAGATGAGGGTTGTAGGTGCAAGCATGTCGCGATAGTAGAGCAGCAAAGTGAGCCATGACCACAGCGTGGAAGTTCACGATCGCAAGGTGGTTTAGCGTGAATATGAAACTAAGAAGTAAGATTTATGTAATTACCATGCCCAGGTCTGTGAACGCTAGAGAAGGTATCGTGACCGCGAAGCAAGTCAACATAGCTACAAGGGACACTACAGCAAATGATCAAGTTATGTCTTTACAAGAATTTTTTTTCGAGTTTTTTGTCTTTTCTTCACTCATACATGAACCCTAGGTACTATATAAGCATAACTACATGTTCTCCACATCTTGGAGATTATCTCAGGCTTAGTTTTATTCTCCAAATACTTGGGAACTTTAGGGACCAAGATCAAATGTGTGGGGAAGAAAGAAGTTGCATTAGAAGTTAAAGAGCATTCATTTTCCCAAGCAATGCAAAACATACAGACTAAGTTTTTCTAGACCTTTTCTATTACTTTTGTGATTGTTTAGATGATGAACAAATTAGCTTTAGTTTTGTCGAATTTATTATGGATTGCTAATTTGTTTTCTAATAGCTTATGTTTCTAATTGGTGAAATATGTATGTATGAGTTTTAATTGATTGTCCTTAGCTTGCTTATCCACAATTGTTGAATTAGATAGTAATAAGGGGAATTAACCAGTCCACTAATTAATTTATGGCTATGTGAGGAATATCAGAAATGAAACTCATATGCTAGTTATATAATTGTGAACATGAATTCTATAGGAGTAACAGGAGTGCAACTATAGAGTTAGTGTAGGTAATCATTGTTAATCACCAAACCCGAACCCTTGACTTAAGTTGGCCTAAAAAATACCGGCTAACATCTAGAATTAAAGCTATAAGAGAGTTTAGGAGAATATCTATTAGACGTTAAGATTAATGGTCTGTAACCAAGGCAATTAAGTTGATAATTAATGTAACTAACATATGTGCAAAACCAACACAAAACAAGTACCTAGACTCTTTGACTATTGATACTTCAACTTTTGATTTTGCGTTATGGCTTTTCTCAGTGCTTGTTCGTAGTTATTTACTTTTATTTTCACTCTTTCTTAAGACCTAACTAATGTAAGATCAGTTATATCAATAGACACAAAATCCCTCCCTGTGGGAATGATACCCATACTCACCACTCCATTTTTTTCTTTTGTTTTATAATTTTCTCTCTTTATCTTTTCTATTTGATTCTCTTTGCTTTTTTGGATACATTATTACTTTATAGGTTGCATTCTTGTCTTTGCAAATAATTGTATGCACCAAAGTAAAAGTGTTGATTTAGATTTCAATTCAAGGATTGAACGCACTTTTCACCACATAAAGCTCTCTTTAGGTACAATCAAGAATAGATGGTAAAATATAACCCATCACCTCTCTACCACCACAAGAGCATCATGAAGAACTTCCTTCTCTACCAAACTACTAAAAGGCTGGCAAAGATTACGTTTAGCCAATGATGAATCCTTACATGACAGGCATCGTTAGACCATGGCAGCGTCTTCGACTTGAAGTCTACACTAATCAATATGGTATAGCTAAATTAATTTGGTGGAGCCCTACACAAGGACACCAATACACAATTGGCTTCTTTTCTTAAATTATGTGGCACTATTAAATTTAGAAGGGTTTCAAATGATGCTATTAAAATACATTTGTTTCCATTTTCTCTTAGAGATAAAGTGCAGTAATGCCTACAATCACTACCACCTAAGAGCATTGTCCCTTGGTAGAATATGGTGAACAAGTTCTTGATGAAATATTTTCCACCAACCAAGACTACACAGTTAAGCCTTGAATTTGGCACTTTCAAAAAGCTTGATTCCGAGACTTTGCCTAAATTTTGGTAAAGGTTTAAAGAGTTTCTCTAAAAGTGCTCATAACACGGATATCCACTTTAGATGTAGGTACAAACTTTTTATAGTGGTATATCTAGTCAGTTGTGCACCATTTTAGATGTAGTTGCATGGGGCAGTCTGATGAATAAATTACTAAAAGATTCTTGGGATTTGATTGAAGAAATACATCCAATGCTTACAAATGGCTATCTGAGAGGTCTACTATATATAAGGTCACTAGCATGCGTGATGTAGACATAGTGACAACACTTGTGGCTGAAGTGAAGCTCTTTTTTAAAAAGATTGATAACTTCCTATTAAATAGCTCTCAGCATTCTCTAATTTCTATTTCTCAAACTTATGATATGTGTGCAGGACCTCATCCTACATATGAGTGTAGAGATGAAGGCACAAGAGTGGCACAAAGGAGCAAATGAATTTTGTAGGGAATGCAGGAGCACAAGACAACAATCCATATGCAAATACCTACAATCCAGGTTAGAGGAACCACCAAAATTTTCTTAGACAAATTCATAAAACCCCTTAGGTTTTTAGGCACCATACTAATAGCAACAAGAGAGGAAGTAATCATTAGAAGAAATTGTAGGTAGTCTTGGATGGTCAACCAATAAGATAATTGTTAATCTAGCAGAAACTACGTAAGACTATATGAATAGAATTTACACTCTCTTTGGGAATCAACAATCATGCATCAAAAATCTGAAGGTACAAGTGGGACAGCTAGCAAAAGAGATGACTTCTAAACCCATAGGTATATTACTTAGCACTATTGAGAACAGTCTTGTTAAACATGTTAAAAGTGTGCAAGTAATTATCCATAAGAATAAGAGTTGCTAGCACCTCGTGTGAAGAGAAAGAAGGTAGAGTTGCATGTTAGTGATATACCCTCTAATGCCAAGAGAAAATGAGAGATACTAGAAGGGTATTTTGTTACAAATGTACTTTTCAAATTAATTAATAAAATATTAATTTCCATATCTGTATTGTAACAAGTTTTCATGCATGTGGCGTAAAATATTGCATATGCCCTTGTGCTTAAGGAAAAAAGGCCTTATGCATAAGGAGTTATGAATATGGACACAAGGATTTCTTGGTACTCAATGATTAAAACCTTTCTAAGAGTAACAAATACTTTAAAGGGCATCAGAAAGTCAATACAATTTGCACACCTTGTATTTACACGATGAGTGCCATGATGTTCAATACAAGATATTGAGAATCCATGTATGTGGATGAGCCATTGAGGAATGGGCCATCCAGAAAATGACTCAAAGAATAAAGTAAACACATAGAGTTCACTCTTAGCTATCAATGTCCTGCTTTGTGATTGTGTTAAGTGTGCGTGGACTCTAGACCTGAGATGATATAGTTATCTTGTAAGCATGGCAGTCAACGATGATTAGAGAATTAAGGGTCAAAATCTATCCTAATATAGGATAGGGTCATGAGCCTAACGTTCCATTACATGAGTACGTATGGAGGCATGTGTGCATTCGATAAGGGATTTGTCTTCTTGCAAGTGAGAAAAGCATTTATCCTATACAGTTGGTGTTATATAAAATAGAAGCCCTTGGCAGAGATAATGTGTGATTGAAAAGGAATTTTTTATAAGAATATTTATCTCATAAAGAAACACTAATTGGTCACATGATTGAGTTTGTAAGTTTGATTAAATCCATAACTATTACTCAATTAGGACAAACTAAAAAAAAAATCTATACAGTATGGTAGTCACAATTGGAAAGGTTTATTGTGATCATAATCACTTCATCTTAAGTGGGCTACGATATGAGCTGTAGGCTAGACACTACCCATGTCCCTTGAACTAAGCCCGTTGCTAATCAAAAATGAACCTAAAGAGTCAACCACATAAGATTGGGATATGTTGTGAGTGTTAAATTGATAGGTTACATAATTTATTTAGTTGCAATTGGATTGGACCAAATAATTGTTGTAATGTTGTTGATGATGAGATCATTAATTAGAAATGCAATGAGAATTCAATTTAATTAATGAGATTCATAAAATTAAATTAGTTGGATACAAATGGACTTTATTTATTAATGAGATTCATAATTAAAGAAAATATGGGTTGATTTATTAATAAGATTAAAAAATAAGAGGCCATAGGCAATTTAATTAAAAAAATGTCCATTTAGGAGGGCCCGTGGAGCCTGTGCACTAAACCTTTGTACTTCTACTATTTATACGAGTCTTAAAGCATTCGAGACACAAAAGAAATTTAGAAAAATTTGTGCAACCATCAAGCAAGAGAGAAAGAAGTCCCTAGCCACCCTCTTCCATCTCTGTTTTATCATAGAATGCTTCTAGCTCGAAGGTGTTTGCGTTAGAGCTTTGTAAAAGGAATTTTGTGGAGTCTAGAAGAAACCCACAAGCATCCCGATCATTTTGCAAAAGGTTGAAGATGTTTTAAAGGTGCAATCTTTATACTTTTTCTTGTTTGATTAATATCTTGAATGTTTTGCAATGAAAACAGATAGAGGTTGCTTTTTTTTATGTTCCGCTATATGCATATCATTATTTTATGTGATATAGTTTTGATTTTTATGACCAAATCCCAATGAAATCTAATAATGCAGTCCTTCATTATTGAGAAGGAAGAGAGAGAGCCCACTATCTTACAAGCCAAAAGTGTGTTACCCCCAAAGACTAATCTTGGCAAAAATGAAGGAGCAAGTATGTAAGTTTTTGAATGATTTTGAGAGATTGAGGTGAATTCTCCTTTGATTGCTGAGGTTAAGCAAAGTCCATATTTTGCCAAGTCTTTACAAGAGTCAGCTTCAAGAAAAAAGAAATTAAGGGAGATAGAAAACAATCAAGAAGAAGGATGCACCTTACCACTTAAACTAAAGGATCCTAGGAGTTTCACCCTCCCATGCACCATAGGGAGTCATGCTTTTGAAAACATCTTGTGTGATTTAGGTGCCAATCTGAACGTTACATCTTATTCTATATTTTAGGCACTTAGCAAGCTGGTGAAGTCAACATGCATGCTTGTGACACTGGCAGATAGACGACCTGAAGGCCTCTGGGAGTGGTAGAGAACATGCTAGTTAAGGTAAGGGACCTAATTCTGCCAACAAATTTCATTGTGATGGAGATAAGGGATGAGAAGGAAACACCATTAATCTTTGGTCAACCCTTCTTAGCCACTGCCAAGGCTTTGAGAAATATGGAGAAGGGTAGTCTCACCTTGCAAATAGGTCTTAGTTGGGTAAACTTCTTTATGTATTCCACAGGCTTGAAAAAGGCACATAAGGGAAAAAGAGAATGTGGTTGTGTTCGAAGTTTATGATGACTATTCTTCTAAGGTGCCTAGTGTAAAAAAAGAGTCAGTGCAAGTGCAAGATAAAAGGTCAAAAGATAAGTGTAAGGAACAAGTCTCCACGAAAAAGAAAAGAGGAGCTGAGCATGAGGAAGGCGATAAGGAGAAGGAAGAGAACGAGAAATAAATTGCAACTCATGAGGGGTTGTGGATCTCTAAAGTTTCCATTAATCCACCCTGATCTATAAGTATTATGCAAGCTGCAGACATTCAATACAACACTTTTTAGAAGCTAACCCAAGCCTTTTATCTACTTTTAGTTTATTTCCTTTGTTTTGTTTTCTCATTTGTTTTGTGTCATTCAGAGTATCTTTTATAACTTAATTTTGGTGTAGGATTATAGAAAGAATGAAAGAATGCATGGTATGTAGCTTGTAGACAAGTGAAGAAAAAGCCACACCTTACCAGGTTGTCTCATTCTTTACCTCACTTTGCTTGTTAAATAGGTGGCAGCTGCAGGCAATGATTAAAGTATGGGGGTGGGTAAAATTATAAGAAATTTTAAGTGGAAATATTGTTATCATTGCATGTGATATGATTGCTAAATTTTTATGCAAGCAATTACATGGATTGTAGGAGCATATTGATCACATGAATATGCCATGAACTAAGTGGCCACTGTACTTAATTAATGATGAATTTTTTACAAGGACTTTGGGTTGCTTCGTTGTTTCATTGTTTTTGAGATTAGAATGCTCAGGTTAGTATTGAAGGCATGGTTCCTATTTGATTAAGCACACTCTTTTCACTCATGAATATTAAACTATTTAAGATGTTCCATGATAAGGATGAGAAGTTCTATAAACTATTTCTTAAATTGAGCCTTACTCTTGATATAAACTATTTAAGAGGTTCTATTTGCGAAGCTTTTCAAATTAGTTGTGAGTTGAATAACCAACGGTGTACGATGCCTTGTTCACTTTTGTGTAAAAAGACTCCCAATACTTAAGAAAAGATTTAATGCTCACGAAAAAATATGAAAATTAAGTATGGGGGAGAAAGATGAAAAGAAAAAAATTATTAGCCTACACAAGTCTTCTAGTTAGAATTAATATTGGTTGCACTTGTTTAAAAGAGAGTGCATTAATGCTTAGTGAATGGTCCTACATTTGATTATCTTGAAATTGCTATAGAATTATCATATTGTTGAAGAGATTGAGAGTTAAAGAGTGCCACACACATATAGGAACTCATGTTGTAGACATTTAAGTTGAAAAGGATATGATCTTGAATGATACTGAATGGAGTAACTTATGCATATTTGACTTCTGAAATTAAGAAGAGTGGCCAAGTTCGTAATTTTGTCCATCAATAAATTAACTGACAAAGAATGCGTTTGCTTGAGGACATGCAAGCGAGTAAGTGTAGGGGTGTGATAACATGTCAATTTACAACTTATTTATACCCCTTCGTTGCTTAAATTATGCATGCATGTGAGTTAAAATAGAAAAAATATGTTATTATGCTTGACCAATAATAAATATGATAACTTGGAAATGAACAGGTGTAGTTAGGAAGTTATTTATTAATTTAGTACATTTTCTACACTTATAATTCAAATGATGTTCGCAGGGTAGTGTCGCAATTGTGAAAGGGACAGTCATGGCCATGAAATCTAATGGTGCAACTACAAAAGTCAATCACGCAACATTCTAGAATTTTAGCAATTGTTGGTCGTGGTCGTGAGGATGAAGCTCATGGGTGTAGAAAGGCTTGTTGCAACAGCAAAAACAGAAGAGTGAAGCACACTAGAAATTCTATAGTTGAGAGGCATGACTATGGAATGGAAGCTTATGACCCTGATATTGTTCAGCGCAAATGCAAGATAGAGAAGCAGGATTGATGTAATTACCACACCTGGGTTTGCAAATGCAAGAGAAGGCGGTGTATGGATCAAGTTATTGCAGCCGCGAGAGGCACTGCAACAAATGATCAAGTTATGCTTTTAAATGAAAATTTTAGAGGTTTTTTGTCCTTGTCCCACTCATACATGAACCCTAAGTACACTAGTGTAACTACATGATCTCCATATCATGGAGATTATCATAGGCTTAGTTTTATTCTCCAAACACTTAGGAACTTTAGGGACTAAGATTAAACGTATGGGGAATAAGGAATTTGCATCAGAAGTTGAAGAGTGTTCTCTCATGCAATGTGGAACATATAGACTGAGTTTTTTCTAGACTTCTTCCATTATTTTGATGACTATTTGGAAGATGAAAAATTAGCCTTGAGTTTTGTTGAATATGGATTCCTGGTTTACTTTTTAGTTGCTTGTGTTTGTGACTGGTGAAATATGTATGTATGAGTTTCCATAGATTGTCCTTGCCTAGTTTATTTGAAATTGTTAAAATAGATAGTAATTAGGAGAATTGGCCAATTCACAAATTAATTCATGGTTATGTGAGGAATAATTGAAATAAAACTTGCACGCTAAATAGACAATTGTAAACACTAATTCTATAGAAATAAAGAGACTGAAACTATAGAGTTAACCATTGTTAATCATCAAATTTGAACCTTTAACTCAAGTTGGCCTAGGAATACTCACTAATATATGGAGTTAAAGATATAAGAGAGTTTGGTAGAATACCCTATAGATGTTAGGATTAACAATTTGTAATCAGTGCAATCAAATTAATAATTAACATAACTGGCATACATAAAAAACCAACGCAACACAAGTGGCTAGACTCTTGGACTATTGATACTTCACCCCTTGATTTTGTGTCATGGTTTCTCTTAGTGCTTGTTTGTAGTTATTTACTTTTATTTTCACTTCTTTCTTGAGACCTAACTAGTAGAAGCTTAATTGTATCAATAGACACAAAACCCCTCCTCGTGGAAACGATACCTATACTCAACATAGTAATAGTCTAGTTATAAATTTAATTTTGAAATGATGACAACCCATATCACAAAAAGGAGATCCCACCACTAGAAGAGGTGTCTTCATGAGACAATAATGGAGTTTGTGTAGGTACTATAGGGATGAACTTAGTATGATGCACACCTTAAATGCTCAAGTAAAGGAGAACGAATATGAGGATTAGTGAGAGAATATTTTTCATATGAAGTACTAAATTAGAGGTAAGACATGTAGTTTAATTATAGATGGTAGTAGTTACACGAATGTAGTTAGCACTATGTTGGTAAAGAGGTTACCATTACCACTAAGGGACCATCCCAAGCCTTACAAACTACAGTAATTGAATAATAGTAGGGACTTGTAGGTAATAAAATTAATATTAGTTGTGTTTGAAATTGGAAAATACAATAATGAAGTGATTTGCGATGTTGTGCCTATGCATGCAAGCATCTGTTGTTAGGTCATCCTTGGAAATATGATAGGAAGGTTGCATTTGGTTGAGTTACAAACATGTACACCTTCCATTTCCACAAGAAAAAATCACTTTAGTGCCAATCACATCGAAAGAAGTTCATGAGGATCAAATGTACCCATAGCAAGAAAAAAGTCAAAGTTAGAGAAGAAGAGGAAGAAGAGAGAGTGAGAAGAAAAATAAGAGTAGAAAGGAAGTCAAAAGAAACAACAGGGAGGAAATAGAAGAAAAGGGTGTATGATATAATCCACAAATAATTTGAAGGCAAATTTAAGAAGTGTAGGGGGTGGTATTGTTGATGCACAAAGAAAATAATTTTCTTTCAAAAAGGTCACATCATCTTTCTTCGACATTGCTTTGTTTGTTTTATAAGATTGCCTAGATGTATTACCGGAAAAGCTACAGAAGTTATAGCATTGTAGGCCACATCCATTATAGAAAGGGTGTCTGCCTTAATAGTTGTGACCTATTAGCTAAATAGGTCTCAGTTAACCTAATGAGGAATTTGTATGCTGTCTTTCTCCTAAGAATCAACAAAGGACTGAAAACAGGCTGTGTTACATCTACCACATTTGTAGTGATTGGATGTCTGTGTAGCCTTAACTCTTCCCAAATTGTCATTTATTCAATTTAATAAGCATCTACTAACCTTGGTCCCTGGTTGACGTTCTGCCAATCACTTTCCAATTTGCATACTCGATTGTCATCAGCTAAGGAGAACCTTCTTGCTAGAACTTCCCATATTTGATTTGCATGTTTCATGTAGAACACAAGGAAGGAATCATTGACTTCATCATTTAGGCTACAATCAGGTAATTTTAGCATCTTCAAGCAAGGTGGAGAGGGTCATCAGAAGTAGGCTCCACTATAGTTCCTCAATGAAACCTAATTTGTTCTTAATTGATAGTGCTAACTTAAAGGATCTGTGCTAGGTTGCATAGTTAGTCCCATTAAGTTTTAGATCTCTAATGAGGGTGTTATGGTTGTCCATGGGATGAATATAGCATGGTGAGTTGGGATCCTTGACAAAAACATTTGATTGTGATCTGTGAATGGGATCAACTCATCTTGAAGAGGACTTCATTGGTGAAGAAGATCAAATGAGGTGTTTGATGAGAAAAAAGATTGATTCTCATTGCACAAGCTTGAGAGAAAGCTTACAAATGGATGTTTATGGCTCTGATGCCATATTAAAATGCATCAAAATCGTTGTGCAACATATCTTGAACAATCTTGATTGGAGGATCGAATAAAGGAGTCAAGAACAAGAGAATTAAAGGTCTAGTCCAAGAAGAAGTAAGGAGCTTATTCTTCATAACTATGTTACTGTTCCATTAGTATATTTATACACTTGATTATGTTTAACTGTAGCAGTTACACATACTGATACCTTAGTTAATTAGAACAGAATCAACCTACTTAACCTCCCTAAACTACTTAACTTACCAACTGAAAGAAACTACATGTGCCAGTAAGTTTGCTATCATCCTTCTATATTTGACTTAGCTGATGACTAATATTGTTTTCTACTAAGTCTTCTAGAACCTCTTCATGATTTATGACTCATTTTAACAACTATTGAAATCATCGCTAGAATGGAAGAATCCCTAGCTCTTATTATTAGATTTCTAACTTGACAACTCCAACTCTCCTCTGTAGTTCCACATGGTACACTCATCTCTAATGTTGTCCTTGATAGGCATGTCTATACAACAATCACTGGTAGTGGCTTTGGTCCACTGGGCACTAGCATGCTGCATCTAAAAGAGCTTTGATAGTATCATAAATGCTATACCTTGCACTAGGTGCTGAGTCATAATCTTAATATTTAATTCATGTTTTTATTTTTTTCAGTAAAAAATTATGACATTTTGATATGTTTTAGATGCTGCACTTGGGACATTTACACCAAGTGATAAGATTGTCTCAAGTGTCATAATTTTAATTTTTAAATAATTTTTCCTTTTTTTTCAATACAAGATTGTAGCATTTGTTATAATTTTAAACACTTAGTTCAAATGAAGTAGGTGTATTTTCGAATGGGCCAACTTTTACATGTGGCGAATTTGGTTATTGTTTAAATATGGACATAGCGTGCAATTTTTACCATAACTCAAAAATATGACTCAAACATAATTCAAAATGAATAAATTTGAGTTGAGTATTCATTGATTTAGGTTAAGAATGTGTTGGGTTTGATACACTAGAAAAATAAACAAGTTAGATTTTAAATTGGCAGCTTGTTTACAATAACTTTGTTGCATTTGAATCTATCAATTTGTGATCAAATTTGATTGACACTCTCATATTACAATTTTCTACATGATCTGAACCTAATACCAAATTGACAGGTTAGGGCTTATCTTCATAAGATCATGTAAAAGTTAGATTAAACCTTAAAGATAAATGAGTTAAACTTTATATATGAGAATTGTCTAGAATACTCATATGTCAATTCTACTCATCAATTCATGCTACAATTTGATCACATCCACTAAAGTTGGATTGTCTAAGTTAGCTTTAGGTCTCCAAAATGTTTTTGATGATGATGGTGATGGGGATGGTGATGATTTACTATATATGTCAATCGAGATAACAAATAAAAAACTTTACAAGTTTGCCTTTTGTTTGATACTGTTATTATCCAAAGATGACAGCTCCATTAAAAATATATTCGTGAAAAGTTCAACGCTTTAAAATCTATTTTCTAATGTAGATTTGTGTGTGTATACATACATACATACATACATACATAGATATGTGTGTGTATATATATATATATATCAAAATTCAACATTAAATCATTATATCCATTTAAAAATAAATTATATCATACACACACATTTACTATTATATATTAAAATAATCATTATTTTTATATGAAATCATATTATCTAGCCATTATATAATATTAGCATTTTTATGCACTCATTGTGTGTGCGCAAGTAAAAAATCATTTTATAAATAAAATTATATCAGTAAAATATATTTTATTTTGATTAGCAAATGCAATTATGTTGTTTAATTAAATATTTGCATCAAACTTGAGAAAAAATCAATAATAAATAATCTATACAAATTATTGTCAATAATTTTTATAAACTTAAATGAAAATTTTAAAAGGAATATAGAGAAAAGTCAAATGAACATTAGAGAATAATGAAAGAAAAAGATGGAATAAGTAAACAAATGTAAGAGAAATAAATAAAAATTTCAAAAAAATTAAATTAAATGATAGTAAGAAGAGAAAAAAAAGAAATAAAGAATTGACAGATAATAAATAAAAGTTAGGAGAAGAAAGTGCAAATTAATAGAAGAATGAAAATTCAACACAACACGAATGTGATTTAGTTTTTGTACTTTGAGAACTGACGATGATTACTCTTTACACCCTCACATTTTCTATATGACATATGTTACAAATATGCATTGGATAAAAACACTCAACTAATAGGACAAATTTTGACATCTTCCATAGTTTTCTTTTTAAAATCACTTAATAATATATAAAGAAAATGTATACTTCAAGAAGCATTCGCATACTAACAAGAGTCGATGGTGATGTTATTTGTTTATTATAAAAATAGGGAATTAGGATCAAAAATGAAAAGAAGAGTGTGTTAATCTCCATTGAAGAAATTAGTATTCACAGATTATGTATCAGAACTGAGGATCAATATGAGGAAATACAATGGAACTACTTAGATAGACCTAACTAAACGTCCACATTTTATACTAGTCTCTATTAGTATAACCAACAGAAGAAAAGAAAACTAGTCAACAATTTTACAAGCTAAAAACTATAACTAGTATAACCAAGATATCTTGGATAATTGTCTTCAAAATGGAATTAAAGCATCTCCAGCATTGCAACTCCAACATGACACTTTGTCCAGCTAGATGTGTAATATGGATCCACTTTGTATTATATTTAACAACCCCCTCAAGATGAGCATGGATGTTTTTTATGCTCATCTTGGATATCAACTTATGAAATTTCCTTGAGCATAACACCTTAGTCAATACATCTACTAGATATTGTTCAAATTGGATGTATTTAGTCTTAATGAGGCCAGATCTAACCTTCTCCTTGACAAAGTGGATATCAAGGTGAAAATGTTTTGTTTTCTCATGATGCGTAGGATTTTCAGATATGTGAATAGCCCCATGGTTATCCCAATGTATTTGTATTTGTTTATCAGGTTTGATTCTAAACTCTATCATCATGTTAGTCAACCACATAACCTCACACGTATAACCCCCTTTTGCCTTATACTCTACTTCAATGGAACTTCTTACAACCACTACTTGTTTGTTTAATTTCCAACTAACCAAATTGCATCCAATGAACACACAATAACCTGTTTGTTATCTTTTAGAATCTTGACAAGATCTCCAATCACTGTCTGTAGCAAGTTATCATCTTGTCTTTTCAATTTTGCGCTAGTCTCAATTGGTGTGTTTACTAGCTTTGCTCAAGCAAGCTATATGTGGCTAGCAAATCCAAATTATATTTTCTTTGGAAAAAGATTAGTCCTCACTAGAATTGGTTATCTCTAGCATTAAAAAATGCCTAGGAATTCCCAAGTTCCTTATTTTGAACTTTGTAGTCAAGAATTGCAAGAGCGTGTCTATGTTTGATTCTTTACTACTGCTAACTACCAAATTATTAACATGGATAAGTAGAGCTAATTTCCCTCCATTCCGAGTCCTCTTAATGAATAAAGAATAGTCAGATTTGGATAGGTCAAAGCCATATTTAGTTAATATCTTAGTGAATTTTGCAATCCATTGTGTTGGGACTTGTTTCAAGCCACATAATAATCTTTTCAAGTTGCACACATGTCTTGTTCCATTAATTGAGTCTTTCTTATGTTCTTAGACAAGAGGAATCCTCATGTATACCTCTTCACCAAGGTTCCCATTGAGGAAAGCCTTATGAATATCCCATTGCTACAGCTAGCAACCTTTTAAAACTACTAATGAGAATAATATTCTCATAGTAATTTGTTTAACCACAGGGCTAAAAGTTACCCCCTATTTAGCTAAAACCTTTTGTGACCAATCTTGCCTTAAGTCTCTCCACTATTCCATCCACCTTTAACTTTGTTTTGTAAACCCATTTGAAACCAATTATGTGTTTACCCTTAGGAAGTGCAACTATATCCTAAGTATTGTTGTCCTCCCATTGCTTCTAGTTCCTCTAGCATGGCTTGGTCATAGCTTCCTTGAAAGTGTGTGGTTCGTGCACATCATTCACTATAAATAAGTAGTTTACAATGTGTTCAGACAAGAGATCTGTACTGAAGCTATTTGCAATTGGGTGTTTGGTTGAAGGTTTTTATGGTTCTTGCAGTTAGTTTAAGTTGTGATGGAATATGTTAAGATATCTTAGTAGTCTCTTTATTATTGCTGGTTTTCTGAAATCAATACACAAGTCTTCCACCACATGTTGATGCTAGACAGGATGATGTGTTATGTGATTATGGTAAGGTGAAGTTGATTGGTTCTCTGATCTCATAACAAAGGTTTCATTTAATGGATAATGTGAAGGTGCACTCAGATTAAAATATGCATCAGAGGGGATACACTTTGGAATAATAGGTGGAATAGAAGTGACAAAAGGGAGTGCATTGATTAAATTATGATAGTTAATGCTAAATGGAAAAGCATTCTCATGAACTGCTACGTCTTTTGATATAAATGTCTCATTTGTGATCAAATCAAATAATTTGTATCCTTTCATATGGTAGTGGTATCAAATGAAGATACCTTTTCTAGCTCGAGGGTCTAAATTTGTTCTATGCCTCTTTAGAGTGGATGCAAAGGCCAGGTAGCCGAACACCCTAAGGTGTCCATAATCTGGTGAGGCATTAAAGAGCCTTTCATATGGCGATTTGAAGTTGAGTGATTTGGTAGAAAGTTAGTTAATAAAACAAGTAGTTGTCAGCATAACATCTCCCTAAAATTTGAGTGGTATTAAGGCTTAGAAAAGAATGGATCTAGTAGTGCATAAGTGATGCTAATGTTTTCTTTCAATGACAATATTTTGTTGAGGGGTTACTATGCATGAAAGTTGGTGTATGATGCCTTTGTCATTGAACAAAATTGTAATATTTAGCTTAAATGCATTGTCTAGTCTAATTAAATTACTTTAATGGTGGTGCCAAATTAAGTAATAACAAGGTTAATATGTAACATCTAACTTATGTTTCATTAGGTATGTTCAAATACACCTTGTACAATCATCAACAATGGTGAGAAATAAGTGGTAGCCTTCTATAGCAGTAGTAGAACAGGGGCCCCATATGTCAATATGTACAATATCAAAAGGTTTATTGTTATCTATGACATGTGTGGGAAAAGTTAATCATTTCTGTTTTACTTTTGTATAAGTTTCATAGAATTTTTAAGATAGTGTTTTGATAAAGGGATGTCTCTCATGTAACTTTTCTTCTATATGGTAGGAAGGATGATCAAGCTAGAAATGCTACAAGTTAAAGTCTAGTACATATGAGGCGTTGATAGAGGATCCTTGAATAACATAGTTAGATTGATAATTGGCAGAGTTTGGCTTCTAATGTAGGATGAATAAACCTTGGTCTTGTTTAGCTACTCTGATCCTCATCCATGTTAAGAGGCTTTGGATGTAGCATAGATTTGGATCAAATACAAAGGAGCGATCATGTGCCAAGCACAATTTTTTGAATGAGACTAAGTTTAGAGAAAAGAAAGAAACATGAATGACATTATCAATTGTTAAGGTATCTAACAAAACAACAGTTCCTATATGTTTCAAAGGTATCTTAGTTTTATTGGGAAGGCTAACAAATGTGTTGATGGTAGGCTTGTAGGATTGAAAGAGGTTTAGGGAGCTACATATATGATCTGAGGCACAAGTATCAACAATCTAACCAAATTTAGTCAAGGATAAACTATGATGTCGATCAACTATTTTAGTTTGTGAATGTAAAGTGAGCCAAAAATGGTTTTCATAAGAAAAAGCCCTTCAATAGTGATTACTCATGAAGTTGACATGAGGATGGTTTTCTTACTGAACTTGTGCAGTAGCCATACCTTTCTATTTATGTGAAGCAGCCACACCAACCTCACTAATGTTATGTGAACTCAATAGCTACATAAGCTTTCCGATCAAATCTTGAGACAAGCTTAAAGATTCAATGTTCCCTCTTCATTCCACTCCACTACTGCTATTAAATGACACTAGATTAGCCACTTGTGTGCCTTTGCCTCCCTTAGACTTTGCAAATGTGAAATTTGGTGGAAATGCTATGATTTTATAGTGTTTATCCTTGCTATGCCCTTTGTTCCCATAATAAGAACAAGTTACATTAGTTTCCTTATCTTTCTCCTCACTTACTATAGCCAATATAGAGGGTTTAACCCATGAATTAGGCATAATTCCCTTAGCCATTTATGCCTCTTCAACTATAATAACATTATACACCTCATCAAGTGTTGGAAAAGGCCTTTACCTAAAGAGCTATGACTTATTAGTAGCATAACTATCATTTGATCCATTCAAAAACCTATACACTGTATCTTTTTCTTACAACATAACAATCCTATAGAAGCATTATGAATTGCATCGACTATAAAAGCAATGAAGAGGTGGTCCATATTACTGAAGTTCTTCCCAAATTGTCATTAGTTTCATGTAGTATCCATCCATATCTCTCTACCTCCTTAGCTAACGTTCTATAACTCATTCTACAACCTACACACTCTTATGTCATCTAGTTAAGAGAATCACTTGGCCAAAGTCTCCCACATTTGACTTGCATGTTTCATATAGAAAACAGTAGAGGCTAAAGAAGGTGCCATAGAATTGAGCAACAAGGCAACTATCAGATCATTGCATCTGGACCAAGTAGGATGAAGAGGGTCCTCCTTTGATGGTTCTGTGATGGAGCCATTGATAAAATCAAGTTTATTCCTTATTGGTGGCACCAATGTAAAAGAACAACTCCAAGTAATGTAGTTATGCATAGTAAGGTCCGGATATGTGATAATGATATTGTGATTGCCAGAAGGATGAATAAAGAAGGGTGAGTTTAGATCTTCCATTAATTGAATGGGATGAGCTCGATGTTCCTGGTGGATGGATCTTGAAGAAAAAGACTCCATGGAAGAGAAAAAGAGGAATGAAAACGATTGAGAACACTAGAAACAGGAAAAAAAGAAACCTTCTTGAATCTTTCATGGCTTTGGTACTATATCAAAACAAAGAAACGAGATCCAAAAATAAAAAGAAGGTGTGATTAACTTCATTGAAGAAATCAATATTCAAAAATTTTGTATCAGAATAGAGAATTAAAATGAGGAAATAGGATGGAACTACTCAGATACTCTACTTAACTGCCATTCAATGTCCACATGTTATACTAGCCTCTAGTAGTATAATTAACTAAAGAAAAGAAAACTAATCAGCAGTTTTACAAGCTAAAAAATACAACTAACATAACCAAAACAACTATCAAGAATTCTTGGATAAATATCATCAATGTGGAATTAAAGAATCCCAAGCATGGTAGCTCCACCATGACACTTTGTCCAGCTGGATGTGTAACATGGATTTATATTGTATTCCATTTAACATTTATTCAATGTAATAATAATGAAAGGTATAATTTGATTGCACTTTTTAAATTTAATATTGAAACGCAATAACATTTTCTCTGAGTGAAAAATGAATAATAAAAATTCTAAGTCGGCCTATATATATATATATATATGTATGTATGTATATAGAGCTCTAATGTTAAAATTATTAAATTAGAAATGATTAGCTTTTCAAATGGAAAATTTTAGTTCATACTAAGTTTGGTGGAATCAAATCCAATCACATGACAAATAGAATACATTCGAAAACATTATTGGTGTATAGAAAGAGAGTGATCAATCACACAATAAATATAACAATTGTTGGTTTGTGCGTGGATTAGTTGGTAACATGTGAGCACAAATATTGTCTTGTTCAGTAAAATATTAAACTATTACATAATATTTAATTTATAGACTTTGAAGAGTGTATGATTATTTTGAGATATTGTATTAGCTAAAAATGCCTATTGAGAAAGAAGAAGAACAAATCAAATCTTGTTGGTGATATCTATTTCCTTAATTGTAAATATATGCTCGATTCATATTTTAACTGAGATCCCAAAAAAAAAAAATGTTGTGTGACATTGTAACTCATGAGCATGTATGCAAAATATAATCTTTTATTGGTATGGTGTGAAGATTGTGAGTTAGAAATAAACAAGTTAGTCAGGAAACTATTTTTGTTTATTTTGAATGCTACAAAAGTTTAAGGTGAGTCTTTCAAGAAAAGTAAGTGTACTGTAAGAGTTTCTATCACTCAGGGAGCTTGGTGTTGATGTGTCCATTGGTTGAAGTAAAAGAGTGTGATTTGTGCAGATTGTTTTCCTAGTTTTTTATGATTCAAGTAGTACATTTTATTTTGTGACAGTGAATTTGTTTTCTCCTTTTTCTTTAGGGTGAGGCCCTACACTCATGGTATGTTAACACCAAATTGTGTTAATATAACATGTGTTGATTCATTTGTTTTTACCCACCACTTTGTCATATAACTATTACAACTTCCACATTAATGCCAAATGCATGTTACAATATATAACTAAACTTACAATAATAATTATAATTGTCATATGCTAGTTGTAAAGAATACAATATATAACAAAACTTACAATAAAAGTTATAATTGTCACACAGTTGCCATAAAATAAACTAAGAGTAGAATTTTCATAATTCATAGTTAACAAGAGTCTTGAGATGTTGGTTGCAAGGATGATGGCATCTCATGAGGTACTCCTTTATATTGTTCCTAATGTAGCACTCTACAAATTTAAATTTTCAACATTTCAAAATTTTACATTTTTTTTTCAAATTAACTCATATTTTAGCACAATTCAAACTTCAATTATTCCAATTTTTTGAGTAAGCACCATAGGAACCCCGGCCTCCCTTAGTTAAGAATACCCACAAAAAAACAACATAATTTATAGTAATGTATTGGAATATACAACATTTTCATTACCTGATGAACCATATGGAGAAGTAATTGCGATTGATATGCTAATCAATAAAATTGATAAAGTTACAATTAATGTAAAAACAACTAATTAAAAAACAATTGGATAAAACCACATACGAATTGAATTAATAAAGCTCATGTCAAATATAATTTGTACTAGCACATTGAAAGACATTACTATAGAAGGTGTCAACATAATAAAAGGTACACCATCGACATGGGCTAAGTGATAGTGATCATGCTTTAGATTAGCAACCTTGTCCATCACTGATTAGAATCACCTCTCATAACCATAATTCAAAATTCAATCAAATACTAAAACAAGAACCTCATGACTTGAATTTAGTTAAAAGGTCCACCAGAACTAGAAAAATACCCAAGTATTTAGAAACATACCACCATACTATTGCACAGCCAACTAAGCCAACTATAAACACAAACCATCCCATTGCAAGCAACCTTTGTACTCTTCAGCTCTCACCAAAACACCTTTGTTTCTTGACTGCATTAGTTCAAAGGAATGAGCTAAACACATATGCTGAGGTAGTGAAGGATCAGTAATAGGTTAAGGCAATGCATGAGGCACTGTAGGCCTCGGAAGACAATGATACTTAGGAAATTTTGGAGATACCTAGGCATAGTTATATTGTCAGATGAAAATGGGTATACAAGATTAGAGTCAAGTCAGATGGATCAATCAGTAGGTACAAAGCAAGTTTAGTAGCAGAAGGGTTCACTTAAGTAGAGGGCTTTGACTACCAAGATACATTCAGCCTGTTGTCAAGAAAACTACAATGAGATTATTCTTCTCCTTAGTTACAAAGTTTAGGTGGAAGATGTTGCAGTTAGATATACATCACGCCTTCCTCAATAGAGACTTAGAAGAAGAGTTTAATAAGACCATTGAGCTAAACAATGAGAAGGAGTGCACCAATCATTCAAAAGTGGAAGTGTGCAAATTAAGGAAGCACTATATGGCTTGAAACAGGCCTCCAGAAAGTGGAAAAGCAAACTAATAGAGGTATTATGTGAGTATGGATTTATTCAATCTAAAGTAGGTTATTCACTCTTCACTAAGAAAACTGTAGCAAGAAGGAAGATGGAACTACTTGTTTATGAGGATGACATAATCTTGGGATGTGATAACATGGACGAGATAGATGCAATGATGAAGTACTTGAGATCAAAGTTCAAATTGAGAGAATTGGGAGCCCTATTTTTAGGGATCAAAGTGGCAATATCAAATTAGAGAATTATGCTATGCTAGAGAAAGTATTGGCTTAACTTGGTGAATAAATAAGGCTTGCTAGGAGCTAGACCTATGAAAACCCCTATTGAAATCAACCATTATTTAAGAGTTGGTGGAAAGGATGCTTTTGAGGATGCCAAGTTAATATATCTAACCTTTGTAAGGCCAAATATTACATATTCTACTCTAATTTTTATCCCAGTTTATGAATCAACCAAGGAAGCTACACATGGAAGCTACTCTTGGAGTGCTCAAATATCACAAAAAAGAGCCTAGAAAAGGAATCATCTTGAAAGGGAATTCAGGATTACAACTTCAAGGCTATATAGATAGTGACTAGGAAAGTTGTCTCAATACCAGGAGGTTTGTGATAGGCTTTTGCATTTTTCTTGAAAGCACTCTCATCAACTAGAAGTCAAAGGAATAAGGAGTGGTTGCAAGGAGCTCAATCAAGGCAGAGTATAGGACACTTGCATAATGTGCCATTGAATTGATTTGGATAATGAATTTGCTTAGGGACTTTGGAATGGATCATGATCAACTAGTGAAGCTATTTAATAACAACCCAAGTGCATTAAAGATTTGCAAAAATCCTACACATCTTGAGAGGACAAAGCATTTTGACATAGACATACATTTCATTAAAGAGAAGGTTCAAGAAAGGAGTTTTGAAGTTGAGCATGTCAATACCAAAGAGCAACCAACAGACATACTGACAAAAGGATTATGTACTATGCAATTTAACAAGCTATTAAGCAAGATGAGTATGAAAAACATTCACACTCATCTTAGGGGGGAGTGTCAAGAATAGTACAGTAATAAAAATGTGATCTTTACCCATCTAAGAGATTGAGTAGTACAAACCTACTGATGTGGATATTTAATGTGACACAACTAAACAACCACTAGTTGTTTGATTTGTTTTTCCTTTTTTAGCTAGTGTATTAACTATATTTGGTAGCAATGTAACTGATGGATAACTTCCTAGAAGATATAAACTTAAAGTAGCCCTAGATTCCCAATGAAATAGTAACTGAACAACTACTGCTTCTCTCTTTTCTTCTATCTCATTTGATCGTCCTTGTTTGCTGGTTTACTTTCTTGCCTTGCAGAATGAGTTTTCATAGAATTTATCATTGTACCAGAGCTCTAGGTGTGTTATCCTCCATTTTGGAGATCATGGGATCAACCTCAAGAAACTACATTAATCAACCAGCACTCAATCAAGGAGTTGACGACACTGACTCCCAATTTTTCATTCATTTAGCTGACAACCACACTACTATGATTGTAACACCAGAACTCAAAAGATCAAATTATCATAGTTGGAGTAGATTGTTCAGTCTTGCTTTATCCATTAAAAACAAGTTGGGTTTTTTAGATGGTAGCATCAAAGAACTAGATCTAGAAGATCCTCTACGGATCTCATGGACCAGATGTACTAAAACCTATTAATCTAAATCTGGCATCCACTGTCTTCTATATGAAATATGCTTACTAGATTTGGGGTGTTTTACAAAAAAAGATTCTCAAGACTAGATGATACTCGAATATGCAAGCTATAAAGTGACTTATGCAGTATCACACAAGGATCTAGGGGGTGGATAGCTATTACACTAATCTAATGGCTGTTGGGAAGAGCTGTGCCACTTCAGGACACCACCACATTACACTTGTGGGAGGTACAACCCTTATTACTTCCAAAAATATGTCAAGCAATAGGAGGATACAGTGTATACATTCTTGAATGGATTAAATGAGGATTTCTCTAGTAGTAGGACACAACTCTTGAACCAAAGGCCCTCTCCCACCTTAGATAAGGCCTACAATCCCATAATGTTAAGAGAAGGATAAAGATCTTATAGCATTCAACCACAGACATAACAAGAGTCATCAAGCATGGCTATTGTAGCCAAAAGAAGAAAGGGATTAGATATTTGCACTCATTATGGGAAGAGGGGATACACTAAAAAAAAATGCCATAAGTTGATAGGGTTCCTTCTTAACTTCAACTTTATAAAATCCAAGGCAAGAAACACACAACACACATAAACTAGGCTTCAAGTGAACAAAGGTTAGAAGTAAACAATATCACAAGGGGGAGATGCTACTTAGACAGGAGCAGATTAGCAAATTATTATCATGGTTTGGTTACAAGATGTTCCTAGATCCAATGAAGTGACTTCATTAAATCAAGAGGTGAATGGCCATGATTAAGTAGGCTCAACACCTCACTAGACCACACCAATTTCTTAGGTAACTTACCATAAAAACCTACTTGCCTAACTTACTGCAAACAACAATCTTATGCATTCTGATGCTATAGTTGATTCATTCCCTTGGATGGTGAACATAGGGGCCAATGATTACATGTGCAATCATTTGAGTCTCTTGTCCTCATGTAAACTTATTTCAAATATGCTTGTTAACCATCCCAACAGTTCCAAAATCCCAATCACTCAAATTGGTACAATTCACATCTCAAGGTCATTAATGTTGCAGAATGCTTTGCACACCCCTTCCTTCTAGTACAATCTTCTTTTGGTAACCAAGTTGACTCAAGATAAAAAAAATTATGACTTGGTCTTTGACTCAAATATACACTACATCTAGGTCCCACCTCAATCGACAAGGATTGGCATTGTTGAGCAAAGATAAGAGCTTTTCATCTTATTTTAGGAATCTAAAAAAGCTAGCTATGCTGTCAGTTCAAATAAGTCTTCTAAATAATCTCCCCATAGAAATTCAGTGTTAGATAGGACTTTGATGTATAACATTACAGACTTGCACATGTATCACATCACATCATCAATAAGGTTTAAAATTCATCGCAATTTGTTTCTGTTCTACCTCATAAGATCTGTGAAGCATGTCTAAAGGCTAATAAAAAATGACTCCCTTTTCCCATTCATGAAAAATCTAGTACAGCACCTTTCGAACTTATTATTTGGATGTATAGGGCCCATACTCTAAACCAGTAATAGGTAGCTTCCATTTCTTCTTGATAATAGTTGATGACTTTACAAGAGTCACTAGGACCTACCTCATGTAGGATAAGACTGATGTTGACCAATTGATAACTATATTCCATAAACTAATTCAAACACAATTCAATGCTAACATCAAAATCATCAAATCAAACAATGCATCAGAGTTCAACCTACATACCTTCTTCAGTCAAAATGGGATTATTCACCACAAATCCTGTGTTGAAACTCTACAGCAAAATGTTATTGTGGAGAGAAAGCATCAACACTTTTTATCTATTTCTAGAGCCCTACTCTATCAAGCTTCCTTACCTCTAAAATTTTGGGGTGAATCAATTCTCACCACAACACCAATCATTAATAGGCTCCCTTCTAAAGTCTTGAATTTCAAAACTCCTTTTAAATGTTTATTTGGTAAATTCCCTAACTACCATCATTTTAATATTTTTGGCTGTCTAATGTTTGCAAGTACACTTAGAAGAAATAGAGACAAATTCAGTTCAAGAGGTAGAAAATGTTCTTCCTTAGACATCCCACTAGAGTCAAAGGTTACAAGTTGTATGACTTAGTCACAACATCTTTATATCTAGAGATGTCCTTCCCTTTAGATAAATAGTATAATTTCATGTTGAATTGTCCTAAGCACTCCCTCACACCTAAAATCCTTGATTCACATGTGAAAAGTGGTTAAAAGTAGCACCATTAATGTCCATTAAATGAACTACGTGATAATGATCATAGTTCAGATCAGCAACCTTGTCCTTTGCCAATTAGACTCACCTCTAATAACTACAATTTAGAATCCAATCAAACTCTGTAATAAGAACCTCATGACTTGAATCTAATTAGAAGGTCCACTAGAACTAGAAAAATACCCAAGTATTTAGAAACATACCAATACACTATCCCATAACCAACATAGCTAACTATGAACATAGGTCATCCCATTACAAACCACATATGTCCATAACCAACTATGAACATTGATTCATTAGCTCTCACCAAAATACCTTGACTTCTTAACTACATTGAAGCAAATGAATGAGCCACACACATATGATGAGGTAGTGCACGCCTTGGAAGACAATGGTACTTGGGAAATTTTGGAGATATGTAGGTATAGTCATATTGTAGGACACAAAGAGGTATACAAAATCAAACTCGAGTCATATAGATCAATAAATAGGTACAGAGTGAGGTTAGTAGTTAAAGGTTTCATTCAAGTAGAGGCCTTTGACTACCAAGATACATTCGGTCCTATGTCAAGTAAAGTATAGTGAAATTATTCTTCGCAGTTGTGAAGTTTGGGCAGAAGATGCAATAGTTAGATGTATATAATGCCTTTCTCAATGAAGAGTTAGAAGAAGACATGCATATGTTTATTGCACAAGGATATGAGTTAAACAATGAGAAGAAGTGCACTGATCATTCAAAAGTAAAAGTGTGCAAATTGAAGAAAGTTCTATGTGGCTTGAAACAAGGATCCAGCTAGTGGAACACCAAACTAATAAATGTGTTCTATGATTATAAATTCATTCAATCTAAAGTAGCTTATTTACTCTTTGCTAGGAAGACTACAATAGGAAAGAACATTGCACTGCTTGTTTATGAAGATGACATAATCTTGGGATGTGATGACCAGGAGGAGATAGATGAAGTGATGAGGTACTCGAGATCAAAGCTTAAGTTGAGAGATTTGGAAGCCCCAAAATATTTTTAGGGGTTCAAAGTGGCAGCAACAAAGAAGGGAATTATGTTATGCCAGAGAAAGTACTACCTTAATTTATTGAATGAATATGGTTTGTTGGGAGCTAGACATGTGAGAACCCCTATTGAAATCAACCATTATTTAAGTGTTAATGGGAAGGATGGACTTCAATATGCCAGCTCATATAAATAACTGATAGAGAAGTTAATATATATGACCTTTATAAGGCCAGATATCACATATTCTATCCAATTTTTATCCCAATTTATGAATCAACCTGAGAAGCTACACAATGAAGTAGCTTTTAGAGTGCTCACATATCAAAAAAATGATCCTAGAAAAGGAATCTTCTTGAAGGGGAATTCAAGATTGCAACTTCATGGCTATGAATATAATGACTCGGGAAGTTGTCTCAATTCCACACTTCCATCATGTGCCTATGAATTGATTTGGATAAAGAATTTGCTTAGGGACTTTGGAATGGATCATGATCAAATAGCGAAGTTGTTTTGTGATAACCAAAGTGCATTGAAGATTTCAAAAAATCCCACACATCTTGAGAGGATAAAGCATTTTGACATAGACATATATTTCATTAGAGAGAAGGTTCAAGAAGGGAGTTTTGCGATTGAGCATGGCAATACCAGAGAGTGACCAGCAAACATACTGATAAAAGGATTGTGTACCGTGCAATTCAACAAGCTATTAAGCAAAATAAGTATTAAAAACATTCACACTCATCTTAAGGGGAAGTGTCAAGAATCATAAAACAATAAAAATGTGATCTTTAGCCATCCACGAGATTGATAAGTACAAACATGCTAATTTGGATATTTGATGTGTACAATTGAATAGCTACTTGTTGTTTGATTAGTTTTTCCTTTGCTAGCTAGTGTATTAACTGTATTTGGTAGTTATGTAACTGATGGATAACTTCCTAGAAGATATAGAATTAAACTAGCCGGAGGTTTGCAATGAAATAGTAACTAAAAAGCTACTACTCATTTCTTCTATCTCATCTAATCTTCCTCATTTGCTAGTTTACTTTCTTGCCCTACAGTAATGAGTCTTGATAGAATTTGGCATGATTCTTTAATGGTCATTTTGTTCATGATTAAAGTACTATTTAAACTACTTGCTTTGCCTTAGTATATTAATTTTGTGATTATGGTTATCGGAATATATATGTATATTTGTATGTACCATGCCATGATAATAGAGAATAAAGTTTCAATGCCACTAGAATTATGAAAAGAAAAAATGAAATCACAAGGAGTAGAGAATCCCACCACAAGCCATGGGATTCAAATTGCCATTATTGAAACCAACTCAGTAGTGGATCTTTGCTGATCTATAGCTATCAATCTAACTCAGTTGCTAGCTTGTATGTTTATGTGTCATCTTGGTAATTTATGGTAGTTTCTTGGTGTTGTTGGTTAAGTTAGTAGTTGCTAACTCAATTTTCAATTAACCGGGATGGCAGTTGACATTTTTTAGTTACATAGTTGTATATATGGCTGAAGGAGAAGCTAGAAACTCAATGAAATAGTAATTCAATTTTTAAATGAAAGCTTCCTACTTCCACCTTTCTCTTTTGCATTTCTTTTACTTATTCTAGTGTTGTGCTTTGGATATGAAGCAAAGTTAGATATTTTACATGATACCAAAGCCTTGAAGAAAGGAGGAAGGAGTAGAAACTGCCATCAAAATGTCCATGGGATCATCTTTTATTGGCAACGATCACAAACTCTCGGTGGAAAGGTTCCTAAACTTTATTGATCCTACAATCCTTCAAGATTAACAATGTGCATAACCCCATGGTGGCTTTAGTCCTTAACTTGTTAACAACTGAGAAATATGTAATTTGGGCACAAAGAATGACGAGAGGACTTAGACCCAAGAACAAATTAAGATTTGTGACTGGAAAAACCAAGAGCCAACTGCTAGAGATCTTGCCTTAGTTGAAGCTTAGGAAAGATGCAATGATGTGGTAGTTTTCTAGATCTCAGACTTCATTTCACTATCTATTAAGTGTAGTCTATTATTTGTAGATGATGCATTTAAGTTTTAGAGTGAGCTTAATGAGAGGATGTCTCAACACAACGGGCTAAGAATATATTAGCTCAAGAAAGCTCTTAGCATGCTGATGCAAGGAGATAGCATAATGATTACTTATTATGGCAATCTTAAAGCCACCTGGGACGAACTTTCATTGTATGATAATATGCCTGAGTGCACATGTGGGTAGCTGAGGCTCCTTACGATAGATATCAAAGAGATTACTTGATGTAATTCTTAATGGTGTTAAATGAGTTATATGCTAATGTTAGGGATCAAATTCTAAGATGGATCCCTTGCCATCTAGTAGTAAGGTTTTTCCCATAGATCAATAGTAAGAAAAGCAACACTAGATCATTGTAAATATGTAAGGACTTGAGGCACAAGCTTTAGCCACACAAAGGAATCAGAACACTTAAAGAATAGGAGGCAAGAAGGACAAACCTTATTGCACTCATTGTAGGATCCCAAGCCACACTCTTGAAAATTGCCTCAAGGTAAAGAATATAGAACTTCTTTCGTGCACACATTATAATATGGAAAGGCACATTGCAGAAAAGTGCTACAAAATTAAGAGGATATCCACCAGGACATAGGCTGCACCAAAAAGGAAGCAAGAATGTAAGATTAGCCTTATTAACTCAAAGTCTTTCACAGGAATTAGAAAGCTTATCTAGTGAGGATGTTGAAAAGATGGCCCTTATGAAGGCTTAATATCATAAGTTGATAGCAATTCTTAGAGTTAGAAAGGTAGCAACCAATAGATCAAGTGATAGAAACCAAACTTAAAAGCATCTTGTAATAAACACTACTACAGTGATTTATGGGGACCATTAAATAAGGTAACTTATGATGAAAACCATTTCTTTCTAACAGTAGTTGATGATTACACAAGAACAACTAGAGTGTATAAGGACAAAAATAAAACTAAACGTTGCATGAAATCTTTTCATAACTTGATACCAAATTAGTTTGGAAGGAAAATAAAGGTTACTAGGGCTAACTCTAGATTAGAATTTGTCCTTAATGATTTCTATCAAGAAGTATGGACAATACACTACAAAACTTGTGTAGTGACCCTTATGCAAAATGGTATAGTTGATAGGAAACACCAACATTTATTATATGTAGTAAGAGTAATAAGATTCTAATCAAATATACCTCTGATATTTTGGATTGAGTTCATTTTAATAGCCATATACATTATAAATAGAACCCCAAATATAGCCTTAAAAGGTAAAACATCCTATGAGATGTTATTTGGAATTCATCCCTCTTATCAACACATGAGAATTTTTGGATACTTGCACTATGCATCTGCATTGAGTCAAAGGAGAAGAAAGTTTGATGCAAGGGCAAGAGAATGCTTATTTTTAGGTTACCCTTATGGTGTAAAAAGATATAAGCTACTTGAACTAGAAAGTAAATGTGTATTCATCTCAACACACAATGCCAAACACATCCTCATACCAATTCTAATAATTTGAATTTAGAAAATTTGAATGACCTACAATAGACATTGCACCCAACCTCTACTAAAAATGAACCTACACTTGACACTGTTACATTTAATAATCAATCCCTTGTTGCTTTAAGGAGATTATCTAGAGTGAGAAATGCTCCCTAATATCTCTAGGAATACTACCATCAACAAGCCTCCTCATCTTTATCATTCTTAGCTATACAAGGTCAGTCAAACTCTAAAAACCTTCCCAAATATCCTTTAACCAATGTTTTAAGTAATGACAAGTTTCTTCCTGATCACTAAGTCTTCTTGACTACTATTTCCTCATAAGAAGAGCCAAAGACTTATGCAAAGCACTAGACCTTAATTGATCTTCCTACTGGTAAGGAACTAATAAGCTGTAAGTTTGTGTATAAAATCAAGTACAAATTAAATGGGACTATAAAGAGATATAAGCTAGATTGGTAGCCAAATGATTCACACAAAATAAAAGAATGGAGTACTAAGAGACCTTTTCTCTAGTAGCAAAGTTAACTGTAGTGAGATGTTTGCTTGTAGTGGCTATTGTGAAAGGTTGGAGTTTACATCAATTTTATATGAACAATACATTTCCTACATGGAGACTTAATGAGAGAATTACACATGAGGAAGCCTCTAGGGTACAATAAAAGGGGTGCAATGCAAAGCTAATTACAACCTTTTTATCATGAGAAGGGAGGATTCTTTAACAACATTATTGGTATATGTTGATGACATAGTAGCAACGGATTGTGAGGCCATAATAACACAAGTAAAGGAGTTTCTTGACAGCAAATTCAAGATTAAGGACCCAAGACACTTGGTTTACTTCCTAGGTATGTAAGTGGCAAAGAATGCAATTGGGATTCACATTAAATAATGAAAATTTGCCCTAGATATTCTTGCAGATAGTTGTCTACTTGGAGGAGGCCTAGCAAGACACTTATGGCACAAAATGTCAAGCTAAGCAAGGAAGGAGACAAACCACTATTTGATCCATTTGTTTATAGAAGATTGGTTAGGAGACTACTTTACCTAATTATTACCAGACCTAATATTTCATATAGTGTACAAGCTTCGAGCCAATTTATGCAAGTACCCTTTGACTTACACATCAAAGCAGCCTATAGAGTTCTACACTAACCAAGTCAGCACCAGGATAAGGATTGTTCTTCCCATTAGACAATGAGCTGAAGCTGAAGGGATCTTGTCTAGATACTTGAAGTTACATCACAAGTTATTGTATTTTCTTGGTAAAGTCTCTAGTGTCTTGGAGATCAAAGAAGCAGTCCATTATGTCTAGATTATCGATTGAAGCAAAATATCGAGCCACGGCTTCAACATGAGGAGAATTAACTTAGTTAAGGTACATTCTTGAAGCTTTAGGTGTTGAGCTTCCTAAATTGTCACAATGGTATTGTAACAATTAAGTTGCACTATATATAGCTACTAATCCAATCTTCCTTGAAAGAGGTAAGCACATAGAGATAGATTGTCACCTTGTAAGGAATTAGCTTCAAGCAGGCTTGATTAATACTTTTCATGTACCAACGAAGGGGCAAACTATAGATGTTATGACCAAGGCACTATCTGCACATTTGTTCAACCATGACTTGAGCAAGGTGGTAATAGTAAATTACCATTCTTCATCTTGATGGGGGCTATAGCAACCAACTCTACAGCAAATCTTTGCTGATCTGTCAGTTGGCATCAGCTAGCAATCCAACTTAGCTGTAGGTTTGTATGTTTATATGTCATCTTGGTACTTTGTGGTAGTTTCTTGGTGTTGTTTGTTAAGGTAGTAGTTGTTAACTCAATTGGTAGTTAATAGGGATGGAAGTTGACAATTTTCAATTGCACAGCTGTATATATGACTGAAGGAGAAGCTGAAAAATCTATGAAACAATAATTTAGTTTCTAAATAAAAGCTTCTTAGTTCCACCTTTCTTTTCTGCATTTCTTTACTTGTTCTGTTGTTGTGCTTCAGATATGAAGTAAAGTTAGATATTTTACAGTTATACATACTTTATAATATAATTTCTAGTAAATGAATAATGTAAAAACACATATTACTGTGCATAAAGTCTATTTTGTAGCTATGTTTTGCTCACACCCTATTTTAATTACAATAAAATATAAAATTATTTTTGCTCTACCAATTAAATAATAGATTGTAACTCGTTCAATTGAGATTAAAAATTGTGACCTGCAGCGAGTGAAGGTAATAATATCTACCAAAAGGTAACAGTAAAATGGGAGACCACCTAGTTGGAGTTGAAAACAAGGCCTCATAGAGGGTAAAGCCGATATTTGACGTACCCTCCCGAGAATAAATATTAAGGCCCTAATAATGAGAAACAATGATATAATAAAATGAGAAGATATGATTATCCTTGATTTGACGTTCAAATGTGATTTAAATTCTTTTCATCGCTTTTACAAATATTTACTTAAAATGCGCATACCTTGAAAAGTCTATTTTGTAATTGGGTTCTGCTCACATCCTATTTTAATTATAATAAAATATAAAATTATTACTTTTTATGTATTTCAATTATAAAATAGCATTACATATATTATTGCATACTTAAGTATATAAATATACATAATAAATATTGTAATAAAAGATATATGGAATAGTATTATAAAAATTTAAGAGGAATTAAGTTATTAGGCTATGGGTTAAGAGATTAATTAAAAATTAGAGAGTACAAGAAAAATAGTTATAAGTTGAAGACTATTTTTAAAATTTAATTATAATACCAATTCCAATTACCCCTCCCCCCTTCTGCAGTAATATAGATATTGCTGACAAATGCTAGGAAAGATATTATAATAATTAAAGACAAGAGAGAACCATTGCTTGAGAGTCTGACCATAAACTGTGGACCATCTTAGGTATTCTATAATATATGATTAAGAATGAAGAATTATTAAAATATAATTAACAAGTCTTGCAAAATTTCTAGCAGAAATCTAGGCAAGTGATCGGGGAATATTTCGAGGATAGTATCTTGGAGTGGGAATTTATGATATAGGAATTTAGGCTAGGGAGGATAGTTATTCAAAGCATCTTATTTATTTGTTCATATGTTAATTGTAAATTAATTTTTAAGAACTCTAGGGGCATAAAAAAAAACAAAGTTCCCAATTGAATCAACTGGAGCCAAATTCAAGTGGGTTAATCTATCTAGTATTTGCAACTATATTGTAAAATTGATCTTATTGTGTAAGTAGATTTTTTGATATGATACAAAGTGCTTTGAATGATTTAAGAAATTTTACTGTTTTATCAAATTATTTTCTTATTTACAAAATTTTATAAAATATTTTGTTGCCAAAGTATTGATGTAAGGAAGCAAATCTGTCTTTATATATTTTGTGCAAGCATGAATATTTTAATAAATTATGAATATGGCCATGAATTTGCTCTTTCTCTTGGAAATAAATCACCAATGTAAAGCAACAAGTTCCGAACCTTATTCTGGTGTAAAAGTAGTAACGGACCCTCATATTTTATTTTATTTTACTTTATAATCACAACTCCATATTATCTTGAGATGACAAATTTGAAGGGTTATGGTTGCTCTATACTTAACTGTGGTACTATTGAGTTATTGAACTTAAAAATGTTTGTGTTACATCTCAAAATTAGAGTGTGATAAAAGTAGTACCAAAGTCTAGATTTTGATACTTAGTATATAAAATACAAAGGTTAGGCTATAATCTCTAATGAAGCTTGAAAAAAAAATTTCCTATGCTATGGACTAGAAACATAAGCTATGATATTAGAAATGAGAATCATAAGTTAATAATAGTTGACTTGTGAAATTTTCACTTCATTGTGTAGATAATGGACGAAGGCAAAAGGCCTAGAGCTTATGCACGTAGACTTTCTTAAGCCCCTAAGAAACTTGACAAGATGTTAAGATATATCGAATACAAGGATACAAAAACCTAAACAAGCAGCTAGAAAATTTAAAGACGAATCATTCAAAGATGAGAGCTTAGTATGAACAAGAGATAAAGTGTCTAAAGGAGTCAAAGAAAATTTTAATTCGACAAATAAACAGTATGATGGAGGAGTTAGTGGATATAAAGGAACAAGTGAATATGAACCAAGTGTTAGTCTTGAAGATGGGTCTGACATTAGTAAGAATTTAGGAGGATTGTGTTTGGGAACTTGATGGTTTATTACTTTAATATTTTCTATTTAATTAAAATTCTAATACATTGATATTTTTGGTTTTGTTATGAATGCTAATGACTATATTATCTACCTTCATTCTTATTCTTTAATTGTATAAAATAAACTAACATATATATATATATATGTATGTATGTATGTATGTATGTATTCTTTATTATGTAGAAAATAATAGGCCGTCCTAAAAGCTCCACGAAAAACACTCATAATACTTCAAATCCGAATACATTTAATGAACAATCAATCATATGCCCAACCCCCACCACCACCCCAGGGCAAGCTTGAAATCCGCCCCCTATATAACAACCTGGGCATAGACAAGAAAATTTAATATCAATAGCCACAATTGTTGCTAATATTGATGGTACCTAAAATCAAGCCCGTGTCTAATCTACAAGTCAAACTAGGAATAATTTAGGAACTAATGCTCATTATGAAGTTATGAAAGAGCTCATGCACCTACCTTCAACAGGTTGCATGGACCTAAACTGTTGTTACCCTTCTTCGTAGGGTGAAGCTGCACCTTGATGTGAGGGAGTCTCTCCAGCTTTCATAAAGGAGGGGGTGATAACTTAGGATCAATTTGAAGATGTATAACTTAGCCATTTCTTTCCTAGTGGCATCAAACTTCAAAAGATGCTAAAGTTGGCTACTTTAACTCAAGGACCTAACATGTTAATGGTCATTACCAAAATTTCAAGCCTTAATTAATAACCTATAATGATGGCCAACCCCTTACTAAAATTCACAAGTTTGCTCGAGGTCTCAAAAGTTGAATCCAAATGACTTTGACCTTTTATGAAGCTAAGACATTTGACTAGTGGTTAGTGGTTGCTATTAGAGTGAAGGTTGACAATAATAGGAGAGATGCAAAGAAAATTTATAAGAGACTTAAACCTAGTAGTAGCTTGGGAAGGGGGCAACTTGCACACCAATCAGTAGCACCTGTAAACAAAAACCCAACCTATCCACCAATGCTAAAAGTCAAACACAACCAAATGAAAGTTCTTTGTGCCGTTGGAAGCTTGGTGGTGTTTGTGTTTTGGTAATTGAAGGTTGTTTTTGACATGGTCAACAAAGCCCAAATCCTTTGAATGCTAAAATAACAGCTCTAAAAGCACTAAAGCTTCCAATCTTAGACCAAATTTGTAATACCGAAAATTTTTGGGTATTGGATTACTGGTATATTACCATAAGAAGGATTGCATTGGAATTATGGTAAATACATTTTTATATTTTTACATACTATTTTCATGTGGAATTATTGGGCATTGAGTTTGGAAGCATAGAATAATGCGTGGATAATTGTGATTGACGAAAAGTTGGCCGAATTATTGTGGTATATATTAGAAGAAATTTTCAAGCCTTGGGACAAGAGAAATAAGGTTGAAATTATTGCAAAATTCGATTGGCAAGGAGAAGGAGCAATTCAGAAAATGAAAACTTTGGGTAAGGACACAAAAATCTTGTATTTTGATACCTAGTCCACCCACATTAAACTACGGTATAAATACCAAGTTAAAAAGGTCTAAACCCCTACTTTTGAACCCTACGACTTCTGAAAGCGCCCCAACTAATCCAAAGGATTTCTAAATCTTTAAACGCAATAATTTTGAGGAAATTTCAATACCGAATCACTTGTTATACATGCGCCCATGTAGGAAAACAAATTTCACATGTTTAGGCACTTGAAAACATGATTTTTGATGGAATAAACATGGAGAATAATAGGGAATATGATTTTGTTTGTATAGCCATGTGTAGAAGTCATAGAAACTAAGTATTGTGTAACGTGTAGTTGAACTAAAAGGCATTCAAAAACTTGGAAAATTCATGTGAATATGTAGGTCATGAATTCCAAGGGCTTTAATGGGTAAAATCATGCTAAGGGACTTGAAAATAAGTAGAGAATTGAATTGAGTGGATAAAAATTAGTTTAGCATGAAAAATTCAATCACAAAGTGAACTATTGCGAGTTTACATTATACTGTCGCTAGTTTACATTACGCCACGGTAGTGGGCGTGATTGCTAATCATGACAGTGCAAGTGCCAAACATGAAGTTGTAGTCATGAACCTTAGTGTGGGATTTACAGAATACCCTATGGCCACAGGCGCTGTATCAAGCCTTGCAACTACAATCTTGGGGCTACTTGTCACGATCGTAGGAAGGATATCAGTACATCCTATGGTTGAATGTCGCGAACATGGACCAAGGTCAAGTGATCGTGGAAACATGTGGCATGGTCATGGACAAGGAACACAAACACTGACCAAAATACATGTTTTGAAAAAATTAAGAAAATCTTTCAATTTTTGGACCAAGATATGTATAAATCCATCAAATCATACATAGTGGGATAAATGGAACAGTAATTGGAGGAATTTAAGTAGGCATGAACACTTAGGATGTACACGATGCATTGAAAAAGCATAGATATTACTCAACTCAAGTGTATTAAAAGAAGTCTATGGATATCTTTGAATAGAGAACCGAGAGGCAACAGCAGAAGAGCCAAAACCCGACAAAACTAGGTGACAAGTAAATAGTTATACCTTACCAAATTTTATAACTCCTTCCAAACTATCTTCTGAAATTGTTTGGCAAGACAATTGAATCTATTGATACCTATCTTTAAATAAACTCTTGAATGATTTTTACTTGCAAAAACATGAAATCAATGTATTGTTTTTTCCAAACTTACAAATGTAATTTTTTTTGAAAACTGAATGTGAGCTGGTTATTATTAAATTCTTTGAACTATTAGAATTGCATTTGAGTATAAGTAACGAGAATAATTCAATGGCCACTCATGTGATTACCAATAAGCGTAAGGAACAATTTTTGCCCTACCAATTAAGTAATAGATTAGGACCCTTTCAATTGGGGTAGAAAATTGTAACCGGCAGTAGGTGAAGCCAATATATCTACCAATCAGGTAACAGTAGATTAAAAGACCACCTAGTTGGAGTTGAAAACTAGGACTCATAGTGGGTAAAGACAATATTTGACATACCCTCCCTAGTTAGGAGAATATAAATTAAGGCCTTAATAATGAGAAATAATGATATAATAAAATGAGAAGATATGCTTATCCTTGATTTGATGTTCAAATGTGATTTAAATTCTTTTCATTGCTTTTACAAATATTTACTGAAAATGCGCATGCCTTGAAAAGGCTATTTTGTAACTGTGTTTTGCTCACATCCTATTTACAAAGCAAAGTCAGGTGTTGCTGTTCACTAGGTGAATCATTGCTTACTTTTGTTAACTAACATTTTGGTAGAGAAATTGAATGATAATGAGCACACTTGGGGATGTAGCCTAGGATTAAGAATTAGGATGTAGAGTTTGGCCTAATCCTAGTTTCATTAATGATATTCATTGAAGGAAATTTAATGCAATAGATAGGATATTATTTTCCACCCTGCACTTAAGACGAGACATTATTGTCATGCATGTCATTTTCTAAATGGTTATTCAAATTTTATTATTGTATTTAGTTGCTCTGGACACTTGTTGGCTTTGGTATTCACTAAATCGATTTGTAAATATTACCATGTCATGGTCTCGGGTTTGGGGCGTGACAAAATTAGATGAATCGAAGCCTAACGGAAATGCTAGAGTGTTTTCTATAACCTAAGAAGAGCCAAGTAATGTAGATGACGTGATGATAGATAACATTACTATCAATAATTCTACTTTATATGCTCTATTTGGTTGTGGTACTACTTATTCATTTGTAGCTATAGCATTTGCGAACTAGACATTAGATTTTAAATGAACTGTATAGAGTGGTTACCCTTAGTGATAAAATTCTAGTAAAAAATATGGTATACAAAGATTGCATCATAGGTTTGGGCAGAAAATGGAGAATTTGAAGCTAACATAATATGATACAAAATACATGGGTTTGATGTGATACTTGGGATTGATTGGTTAGCAAAGGTCTTTACTCATATTGACTATAGAGATAAGAGATCAATTTTTGTCCACATAAGGGTAGAAATTTTTTTTTTTTTTTTGTGGTAATGCTTAGGATTCGCCAAAGAAAATTGAATTCAAATTTTAAGCAACCCAAGCCTAAAGAGCCGTTAGAGAAGGAGGTAAAGCTTATTTCGCTTTTGTAATTAACATCTAATAATAAGAATTAAAATTAAAGGATGTCCAAATTAAAACATTTTTACATGTTTTACAAGATCATTTACCACGAGCCACTTCTGAAAGAAAAGTTAAATATGATATCAATCTTGTCCCTAAAGCTTCACTATCTCAAAGATACCATACAAGATGGCTCCAGGTGAATTGAATGAGCTATATGCCCAATTACCAGAGCTCTTAGACAAAAAAACAAACAAGACCTAGTGTCTCACTTTAGGAAACCATTGTGTTTTTTGTTAAGAAGAAAGATGTGAGCATAAAATTTTGCATAAATCATGGAGAACTCAATAAGGTCACCATCAAACATAAATATGCAATGCCAAGAGTAGATGATTTGATTGATTAGCTTGAAAGAGCTACAATATTTCTAAACTTCTCTTAAGTTTGAGCTATCACCAATTAGAGATCAAAGCCGAAGACATACCTAAGAGTGCCTTTAAAACAAGATGTAATTATTTTGAACTCATGCCACTTTCATTTAGGTTAGCTAATGCCCTTATAGATTTTATGGACCTAATGAATCAGGTGTTTAAGCCTTATTTAGACAATTTCATGGTGGTGATGATGATATTTTAGAATACTTCCTAAGTGAGATGAAACATGACGATAACCTAAAAGTGGTCTTGTAAATCCTTCAAGAAAAAACATGACCATGTCCAAATTTTGTAAATGTGAGTTTTGGCATATCAATGTTACCTTTTTATGGCATGTAATATCCAAAGAAGGGGGTATCAATGAATCTTAAAAAGGGTGGCCAAAACCTATGAATGTTTCTAAAATGAGAAGCTTCTTAGAACTAGTTGGCTACTTTTGGAACTTTGTAGAAGGATTTATTAGAATAGCCACACCTTTAAATAAATTAACTTAAAATAGGAAAAGATTTGGACAAAGCTTAGCTTGTCAGAAAAGCTTTGAAGAATTAAAGCAAAAGTTGGTATTAGCACATATACTAGCCTTACTATTAGGAGACAGGAGGATTCATGAAACATATTAATGCCTCTAAGAATGGATTAGGATGTTGTTGGGTTACACAGGAGTTTGCCACATAAAAATTCAAACTATAAAACTTAAAAACATAAAAAAAGCATGTAGCGGATTCAAATGCATCAAACTTGATCTATTTTCGCTACATAACACACAAACATCTCAAATATAAGAATGCATAAAATAATATCTATTAGAATCAAATTCCAATGAGCGTGCTTGCAATCCTTTCAATAACCTCGACCCCTAGTTGATCAACACAAGTGAAGTGATGATGAGTGTTTTCTTCACTTTGCAAACCCCTTAGCAAAGAAACTATGCACAACACCTTTTGGGCAAAAAGGCTTTTTTTGAAAAAAAAAAAAAAACAGAGAGAGAGAGAAGGAGAGGGTGGCTAAAAGGGTTTTCTCTTCATGCTTGGTGGGAGGCATGAATTTTTATGTGAATTGTGTGTTTAGAACTCTTCTAAATGTATATATATAGTTAAGACACCTAGAGCATATTAGTGATGGGCTCCATGGGCTTCTTACAAGAACCTTCAATAATTCCTAACCCATAGACCCTCAATTATTAATCCCCATTAATAATTACAACCCTCTTGGCCTGCAAATAATTAATCTCCACTAATAATTAAGGCCCACTTGTATCTTGCCTTTCAATTTAATTAATCTCCATTAATTAAACTAAAGGCATATTGTGCTTCCAATTACTAGTCTTATTACTAACAAGTAACATGGCAATTTATTTAGTCTAGTCTAATTGCTACCAAATAATTAATTATTTAAGACTTCTCAAACCTTTTTCTTATCCCACCAATTTCATAATTGTCATACATTTCATCCTTTATGTGTGATTCTCTGAGTTCAACTCTAATTAGCAATAAACAAAACTCAAAGGATATGGGTAGCACTTAGCCTACAACTCAAATCATAACCTAATTAAGATAGAGTGAACAAATAACCTGAATCCTTCCAATTGCAAATACCATGCAATTACTTTTTGTCTTCCTTTATCCCAATCGAACAAGAACTATAGATTTAGTCAAACTCATAAACTTGGTCATATGACCAATTGATGTTATCTCATGAGACTAGTGCTTCTATTGAAAACTCCTTTTCGATTAACCATTACTTTGGCCAAGGATTTCCAAATCATGGAATGTTATTTGCATATGACAAACAACTTGCTCACTTGTAAGGAGATAAATCTCTTATTGAAAGTACACATGCCTCTATATGCACTCAAAAAATGACACATTAGGCTCATGACCTCATCCCATACCAAGACAGATATTGACCCTTAATGCCCTAATAATACATTATCTGTCATGCACACATGACAATCTTGTCATCTCTAGTCTTGGGTCTACGCACACCTAACATGATCATGAAACAAGATATTAATAGCTAAGAGTAGCCTCCATGTGTCTGCTTCATTTTGTGAATTATTGTCCAAATGTCCATTCTACATTCATGTATCCACACACTTATATGTTAGTATCTCCTACTAAATGTCATAACACTTACCATACAAATACAAGGTATGTAAGTTGTACCAATTCTCTAATGCTTTTTAGAGTGCTTGTGACTTGTAAATTGGTTTTAGTGATTGTGTACTAAGATAATCTTATGTTTATATTTATAACTCTATATGAATAAGGCTTACTAACTCAATCACTTTAGCATATGCAATACTTTACACCATTTAAGATTTATATGCATAAAATACTTGTCATGATATTGATATAAAAGAATCAATATTTTATTAAATATATGTGAAAATGTATATTAAAACCATAATGCGCTCAGTATTCCACATTAACAATTAACTTTAAGGGGAATATCACTAATAATCTCCCACTTACACTCTAAGGCCAATGGTACTAATGCCAATTACTATGGTATTTAATACCCATGTTCTCAAGATGGAGATCTAGCTGCACTTAGGTTATCGACTAGATAAGTAGGTCAACCACATTATATGTTGAAGCTATTTTCTACATGGCTACGTGGACCCTTCTAAAGATCATTTGAATAATGTGGTAACACCTCTCTATGTGATTGAATTTTTTATGAGACCTTGGTTTCTTTGCCAGTGTGATCTGGCCCTTATTCTCACAATAAAGTGGTAGCAACGATCTATATTCGGAACCTCCTAGAGTTCTATAACAAACTTCCTTATCTAAATAGCCTCCTTTATCGCATTACATGCCCGATGTACTTAACCTCAGTGGTGGAGTTTGAAGTCCTACTTTGTTTAGAACTTTTCCAACTGACTGCTTCTCCATTAAAAGTAAAAATAAACCTGGAGATAAACTTTCTATCATCCATTTTCAATTGAAAGTCAAGATTGGTGTATCCTTCTACTATTAGATCCCCATCTTTGTATATAAATACCATACCCAAAGTCCTTGTCAAGTACTTAAGGATACATATGACAGCATTTCAATGCTTTCTGCTAAGATTCACCCAAAACTTACTCATAACACTTATGCTGTAGGCAATATCTGGCCTCGTATATAGTATTATATACATTAAGCTTCCTATAGTCGAAGCATATGGAATACCTTCCTTGTTGCTCCTCTCATCAGCCGTCTTTGGGTATATGGATTTTGAAAGATGGATGTCGTGCTTAAACAGTAGCAATCCTCTCTTGAAGGCTTCCATACTAAATCTCTTTAACATCTTGTCTACGTAAAAAGCTTGGGAGAGCTCTATCTATCTCTTCACTCTATCTATGTAAATGCAAATGCCTAAGATGTAGGTCGCTTCTCTCAAGTTTTTTTATGGAAAGGTTTAATGTAACTAGGTTTTGACTAAGGTTTACATCACATCATCATTCTCAATTAACAATAGTTCATCTACATATAATACAAGGAATTTAATGGTGCTCCCACTAACTTGCTTCTTAATGCATAGTTTATCTTTATTCTTGATGAAGCTAAAAAAATTTATTGCACCATTAAAATAAGGGTTCCAACTCCTCAATGCTTTCCTTAGGCCATAGATGGACTTCTTAAGCTTGCATACTCTATGACATTCCTCTTAACCTCAGACTTATGTGGCTACCCACGTAGATATCCTTCTCAAGAATTCCATTGAGAACAGCAATTTTGGCATCCATCTACTAAATCTCATAATCCAAGCAAGCGACTATCGTAAGTATAATCTAAATGAATTTAAGCATGGCTATAGGTGAAAAAGTTTTCTCATAGTCAGTTCCCTCCTTTTAACTATGGCCCTTCGCCACAAGCTTAACTATGTAGGTCTGTACCTTGCCAATCAAACCAATATTCCCCTTATAGATCTAATTGCATCCGATGGGAACTATTCTCTTAGGTGGATCCACTAAGGTCCATACTTAGTTTGAATGTGTAGAATCCATCTCATATTGCAAACTTCTAACCACTTGTCAAGTAGTCCTTGTTGCCATTACTTAATCAAAGGTAAAAAGATCACTTCTAAAATTATTATCTCCCACAGTAAATAACTCTTGTATATTCTCTAGGGCATAACTATATCTCTCCAATGTTCAAGAGACTCTACCCAAAGGTAGAATGGTTGTGTAATAGAAGGATGTTCTTGAATAGGAATTTTTCGTGTGGGACCAAAACCTTATTCCTCGTGCTCAAGTTTCTCGAGCACTATTGTTCTACTTGCACCACTTTTCCTGATGAACTCTTCTTCAAAAAAGCATGCTTGATAATTAATAGCAATCCTATTGCCTCTAGGTAGGTCGAACTCATATCCTAAAGACTCCATGGGACATCCTACAAAGTGGCCCATAATAGCGCTTGCCTCTAACTTAGTCGTGTAAGCTAGAATTCCCAACCTCAAATGCTTAAGGCTTGGCTTCCTTTCATTACACATCTTACATGGCGTAGAAGGAATGGACTTAGAGGGAATCCTGTTCAAAATATATACAACAGTAAAAAAGGCATGCCGTAAAGATATGGAAGATGTAAGGTTCGAGATGCAAAGTTAAAAAGTTCAATAGGGCTCATCTTCTGGTAGGCCAATAATCCTATATTTCTCTAATTTGCTAATCTTAGCATCTATAGCATGGCCCAATCTGAGATACCAAAAATGCTTCGGATTCATCATAACCCAAACTAAGATGCCAAAAATGCTTGGGATTAAGGCTATCCCTATCATGTTTATTTGTTATGGAATTCATCATAGGCTTATAATCTAAATTCAAGGAATATAGGTCATTTATTAATGAGCTAGTGCAACCAATTTATTATAATAATAATTTTGTTACCTATTGTTTGTGAAAGAAAATTCATAACCTTCATTTAGCAATAAAGGTACAAATTCAATATTATTTATCCCATTTAGCAACAAGAGACAATTTTTTAGGCCCAAAACATGACTATTTGATAACTTGATTGAAGTAATGCCAATCGCAGTGGCTGCAACACTTGCCCCACCACCAACCTAAATCATCAATTCTCACTTCTCAAACAATCGACAATGCCCTTTCTTACTGCATCAGAAACCCCTCCCACTAGCCTTTGGAGTAGTAGGTTTCCTTGTCTTGGTCTTGCCTTCCTTATTCTCACTAACCAAGAGCTTAGACTCCTTAAAAACAACCCCTTGTCCTTGGAATGGGATGACAGGTTCGAAGATTCGCTGATTCTTTCTAGAATGAGAACTTTTCTAAACTTTGAAACCAATCAACATCTTGGTCCTACTCAACAATAAGGTTTAAATTAATAACAAGAGGGTGCGCATTATTCAAAATAATAATAAACTGTAGAAAATAAGCAAGACTTTGTTTAACATACCTGCACTATGGAAATACGATCGCACACATCCAAATCAATTGCGATAAGCGAGAAGGCTAATTTTTAGACTACTTTTCAAATTTTTGGCCGTTGGATCCATTTCCATTTCCTTAGGGCATTTTTAGCATTTCAAAATTGTATGTTATTGTTTTGACTTGCAGTAGCTTTAAATACCTTGTGTAATGTTTGGGAGAAAAAGTTGCTTATAAGGCATTTGAATGAAAGTTATACTTTCTCTCCTTCAATATTTTGAGTTCGTGTGTAGTTTTTCCTCAACTCAAGGTATCAAATTGGGTCATTTAGGGCATTTCAGGTGGTTCATAGCTAAAATCTCCACAACATAGGTGTTCACTTTATTGGTTGCCAAAAGTTGATTTGTTGTAAGAATTCACCCCCAAGGTTAGTTCTTGGTCGGTTATCTTTTATGTAATATTGTCATCTATCTTTATTTTTATTTATCCTTTTTTATTTATTTTCTTTTCTTTTTTCCAACTACATCTTTCAATCCTTGATTTTAAATCATGCTATCTCTTATTAGGTTTTTGAATCCTACACTCCTTGAGGTAAAAAATGGAAATTCCATTGGAAAAATGTTCTTAGTGGGCGATAGGGGTCTTCATTGGTCATAACACACCTCATACACACAGTTCTTGGCATGCTAGGCTCAATGAGTGGCAACTCTTGCTAACGTATCTCATATGTAGTCTAATCTTTCACTTTAGCACATGGCTCGACGAAACCTGACACATATTGTTCTTAGCATTACAGGTCCATTTAAGTTACCCATTAACTAACAACTCATTGTGTTTGTAAACCCATCATATCCATCAATCTCTTAGGGGAATTATCCTATGAGTGTCACATCTAATGCACCCAAAGCCCTAAATGTACCACTGTCGTGTGACCTCACAAATGTGATGATATCCACACTAAGGCTACACTTAGAAACTCAAGCTTGGTAAAGATTCATAACAAAATATTTTGCCATTGCAACTTAATATTTTATGCAGAAGTTTTTGGTCAGTGTAGTTTTAGTTTCACATTACACATATCCAGTTGCATGCAAATATCTCACACACGCATTACAAATAATACAGAAATAAAAACATATGAAGGAATATGGACTTCTAGATCCAATTTGAGCTAACAATTAGATCATGCACATGTGCATGGAATCCTATTCTATTACATAGGAAATTCTTGAATGTCTTCCTTTGTCTTGGTCTTCATAGCTTCATAGAGCTCACTACACCATGGAACTTCAGATGGCACCAACTCTTAGTTTCTGCAAGAATATCAACTTCTTAACGCCTTCCATGTTTACATTTACACATGGTATACTATAGAGAAACCCTTGCAACACATGAAAATAATTATACAACTATGAAAACCAATCTAAAAAGAAAGCATTCATCCAAAAGTACCCTAAGTCTATGATCTATCAATAACATACATCCACATAATTATACATCATATGTATAATTAGACAATTCCATGTAATGATCCCTTCCATGATTTATGCATCCTATGCATTTGTTTTCATTCCTTGAAAACAATTTTCAAAAATTCAAAATTGAGAAAATTCTGTTAAAAGGCATCCACAACTAGGAGAACAATTCCTATGATCATGAAGCAGTAATTAGTGCTCCTGAACATTGTCGCAACAAAAAACTCAATCTCTGTCATAGCTCCACTTGCAATCACAGAACACCTCCTCACAATTGTAAGTGCACTACTGGCAATCACAAGCTTTGGAAGTGAGAATTATTTAATCTCCACTTCCAATGGTGCAATTACAAGAGCCCTTGTCACAATCGCGAGAACACTTATCGCAATCGCAGCACCAATCAGAAATCAAAGTAGAAACTAGTCTTGACATTCAAGACTAGGTTTTTTATGAGGTCTTCTCAATTCTAAACGCTTACAAAATACTTCGGCCAGCATAAACAAGTGTCAAATACATGTTTAATTAATTTTAATGCTAAAATTCATGTAAATGATAGGGGAATCATTAAACTTTACAGTTATATAAGGAAAATAGTGGCTTTGATACCACTATTGGATTTCAGAGGGGTTTGGCATGTAAAAATTCAAATTTTAAAACTTAAAAACACAAAAAAAAAAAAAAGAAAAGCATATAGCAAAAGCAAACTCATCAAACCCCATCCATTTTTGTTACATGACATATCAAAAATCACATATATAAGAATGGATAAAAAATACCTTTTGGAATCAAATTCGAATGTGTGTGCTTGCCATACTTTGTGTCATGACCTTCAAACCATGACATCAAGTTTGTTTACGCATCGAGAATGGTGGCAAGTACCTTCTTCACTTTGCAAACCCTTTTACAATGTTCCTACATTGAATACCTTTTTGGCAAAAAGGCTTTTTATGACAAAGAGAAGGAGAGGGTGGCTAGAAGGGTTTTCTCATCTTACTCAGCGGAAGGCACAAATTTTGTGTTAATTATGTGGTTAGAACTCTTCTAAACATGTATACATAGTTAAGACACCTAAGGCACATTAGTAATGGTCACCATGAACTTCTTGCATGAACCTTTAATAATTCCTAACCCATGGACCAATTATTAATCCCTATTAATAAATATAGCCCACTTGGCTTGTTATTCATTAATCTCAATTATCAATTAAGGCCCACTCCTGTCTTACCCTTTAATTTAATTAATCTCCATTAATTAAACTAATGAGTCGTTATGTTTCTAATTAATAATTAATGGATTTAACTAGGGCTTTACTGTAAAAATCAAAACTTTGTCACATAAATAATTCACAAACACATATTAGAAACTAATGGAACAAACCCCATCCTTTTTTGTTGCAAAATAAGCAAGATATTGAATTAACAAACACAAGAATCAAGGTGCTACCTTTGAATCATTACCCTTAGAGTCGCGACCCTCAAACCTCAACCTATATATTGTCCACATAATCAAAATGCTAGTGATCTCCTCCTACACCCTACAAAATTCCTTCCGTGAAGCTCTAACACGAACACTTCGAGTTAAGAGGACTTTTGGACAAAAGGGGGATGCAAATGAATTTTTGTCTTGGAATTATTTATTGAACTCTTCAAGACTCTTATTTATATTTTAGACACTAAAGTTAAATGTATGGGCTCCATGAATCCTTCTAGATAGACTCCTTCTAATTAAATAGCCCATGAACTCTTATTTATTAATCTCATTAATAAATTATAAGTCCTTTAATTATTAATCTCATTAATAACTAAAATCCATTTATGTCTAACTAATTTAATTTAATTAATATTATCAAATAAATTAAATTCTCATTGTCGTTCTAATTAATGATCTCATTAGTAATAAGCACTATAGTAATTTATTTAATCCAATTCAATTGCAACTAAATAAATTATGCACCCCATCAATTTAATACTCACAACACATCCCAATCTTATGTATTTGATTCTCTATATTCATTCTTAATTAGCAATGAGCAAAATTTGAAGAATGTAGGTAACATCCAACCTACGACTTACATCATAGCTCAACTAAGATGAAATGATTGGATCATAATGAACCCTTTTGATCATGACTACCATACTCACAAACCTTTTGTTTTATTTTGTCCCAATTGAGCGCGAGTAATTAATTTAATCAAACTCACAAACTCAGTCATATGATCAATTGGCATTTCTTGATAAGATAAATGTTCCTATCCAAAACTCCTTTCTGATCATACATTGCCTTAGCCAAGAGCTTCTATCTCATAGAGTACCAACTGCATAAGACAAACACCTTACTCACTTACATGAAGATAAATCCCTAATTGAAGACTCAAATACCCCCATAAGCACCTATGAAATAACACATCAGGCTCATGACCCTATCCTGTAACAGGATAAATATTGGCCCATAATACCCTAAAGACACATTGACCATCATACACACAAGGCAATCATATCGTCTCAAGTTTAAAGTCCACATACACTTAAAACAATCACAAAGCAAGACATTGATAACAAAGAGTAGTAAATCCAAGTGGCTACTTCATTCTGTGAATTCATGTTCGAATGCCCCATTCTCCAATGGAACATCCACAAACATGTATTCTTAATATTTCATACTGAATAGCATGACACTCACTATACAAATACAAGATTTACAAGTCATACTAGCTCTCTAATACCCTTTTAAAGTGTCTGTGATTCTCGGACTAGTTTAAGTGATTAAGTACTATGCAAGCCTTGTGTCCATAGTCATAACCTTTATGAATAAGGCTTATCCACTTAAGCACATAGGCACGTGCAACACTTTGCACCAATCAAAATTCACATGCATAAGAAAACTTGCAACAATGTTGATGTAAATAAATCAATATTTTATTAATTAATGGAAAAAGTACTTATATAACCAAATGCCTTCTAATATCCCTTATTTTGTATTGGCATTAAATAGTATGTCACTAACAATCTCCCACTTACATTCTAATGTCAATACTACTAGTGCTATTCACTATGGTATCTAATAACTGCTTCTCAAGATGGCAATCTACTTATACTTAAGCCATCAGCTTGGTGAGTAGGTTAGCCACATTATTAATTGAAACTATTTTTTGCATGGCTACACACCCCTTCCAATGATTTCTTAAATTATATGGTAACACCTTTCTATGTGTTTGGATTTCTAATAAGACATTTGTTCCTTTCCTTGTGCAATCATGTCATTTATCATAATAAAGTGGCAATGGCTAATCCACATCTAGAATTACCTAAAGCTCTGTTATGAACTTCTTTATCCAAACAGCCTCTTTTGTTGCATCACATGCAGCAATATATTCATCCTTAATAGTGGAGTTTACAATTGTACTCTGCTTAGAACTCTCCTAACTAACTGCTCCTCCATTAATGGACAAAACACCATTGAATTAGAGAAACAACTTAAGAGTAGACGTCGTAGCAGAGCACAATTAAGTATAGCGAGTCCTAAGATTTTTTGTAGGAAGGATAACTAACCTCTCTTGGCTAGTTTATCCAAAGCCAAGGAGATAACAAAGTGGGGAGCTAAGGTCCCACATCCTCACACATTTACTAGTGCCTCTCATAAGTGAGGTCTTGTTTTTTTAAAGTGTTAGGGATGAGGGAGCTTTACCAACCAATGGCCAAATAGGAATACCATAATACTAAATGATGTTGGTGAAATAGTGACCGTGAGAAGAGAGAGAGTGGGGATGAGAGAGTTCATGGGAATTATGGTGATATTGAAGACGAAATGCATGAACGAGAAGATGGAATAAACTTGATGACCATAAGGGCCCTTGGCACATAAGCTAAGGAGCTAGATGATGAGCAAAAGGAGATCATATTCCACACATGGTGCCAAGTGCAATGGAAGACATATAGTTTAATTATGGATGGTGGGAGTTGCACCAATGTCACCAATACTACATAAGTAAAGAAACTGAATTTGCCTACCATTGCCCATCTTAGACTATACTGCCTATTGTGGTTGAATGACAATGGGGAAGTTTAGCTAGCAACAAGTGTTGGTGTCCTTAAGCATTAGAGGATTTTTGATGAGGTCATATGTGATGTAGTCCCAATGCAGGCATGTAACTTTGTGTTAGGACTATCATGGATGACCTACAGGTGACCTTTAATGGGTTGACCAACTTGTAAATTTTTCTTTTTAGTGGTCGAAAGATCACATTAGCACCATTGTCACCAAGGCCGATACATGAGGATTAAATGTACTTACACAAGCAGCATAAATTAGAGTTGCAGAAGAATAGGAGAATAGAGACGAGGGTCAAAGGTGAGCCAGTGACACTATTTCTGAGATAAAAAAAAAAAGAAAGAAAAGGAGAGTGGTATGGGGAGAGAAAAACGATATATGTTAGTGAGAGGGCAAGATTTAAGGAGAGCATGTTAAGATGAGATCATGATGGTTTGCCAATGTGTAAAGAAAATTAGATTATTTCTTATGATGTCACCTCCTCCCTCTCTATGTATAATGTTCTACTTTTGTAGGAATTTGATAATATTTTCCTAAAGGAGCTATCGGATAGATTACCTTGAGTTCATGGGATAGAGCACCAAATTGATTTGGTGCTTAGAGCATCCATTTAAGTAACCCCATATACATGACCAACATAGAGAAGGCTAAGGAGATTCAGCGATATATGGAAAAACTATTTCAAAAGGGTTGGTTTCAGGAGAGCATGAGCCTAGGCACGGTACTTGGTCTATTCGTTCTTTGTAAGATGGTGAGTGGTGCATGTGTGTTGATTATAGAGCCATAAATGCCATAACAATAAAGTACCACTATCCTATACCTCGCTTAGATGATATGCTAGATGAATTATATGGTGTTAGTATATTTTCTAAAATTGATTTGAAAAGTGGATACCATTAAATTAGAATGAGGAAAAGGGATGAGTGGAAAATGGCATTTATGACCAAGTTCAAATTATATGAATAAACTGTGACGTCTATTGGTCTTATAAATTCCCCTAACACATTTAAGCATTTGATAAACCATGTTCTACATGTTTATACTGGCAAATTTCTTATTGTTTACTTTGCTAACATTTTGATATATAGTAGGACATTGTATGAACATGTTAAGCATGTGTGTTATATTTGTTTGGATTGCGACAAGAAAGGTTGTATGCAAATCTCAAGAAGTGTGTTTTTGTGCTAATCATTGTGTATTTCTAGGCTTTGTTGTTAGTGCACAGGACATACAGGTTGACAAGGAAAAGGTGAATGCTATCCAAGAATGGCCTATGTCTTAATCCATTAAAGACGTCAGAAGCTTCTATTGCTAAGCTACCTTGTACTGTCAATTTGTGAAGGATTTTAACGTAATAGTTACCTCACTTACAGTCATGGTCAAGAAGGATGATAAGTTGAAATGGGGCAAAGCACAACAAGATGCCTTTGAAACCATAAAACAAATATTCACATGTGCACCTATACTTAGCTTAGTCAATTGCAATAAAACTTTAAAAATTGAATGTGATACTCCATGTGTTGAGATAGGAGCCATGTTAATGTAAGAAGAAAGTACCATGGCATATTTCAACAAGAAGTTGAGTGGCACCTCACTCATCTATCCTACCTATAATAAGGAATTATATTGCCCAATATAGAGGATGCGAACTTGGCAGCTCTACTTGAGACCGAGAGAGCTTGTGATACACACTGACCATGAGTCCCAAAAGTGCCTGAAGAGCTAAGGTAATTTAAGTAAGAGGCCTTTCAAAAAGGTTGCATGCATTGATACATTTCCTTACTTAATTAAACTTTTGAAGGAAAAGAAAATGTTGTTGTTGATGCATTATCTTGTAGGCACACTCTTATATCAATATTAAACACCAAGATGATGGGTCTTGAACACATTCATGAATTATATAAGGAAGACAATGATTTTGGGGCATGTACGCCTAAACACACACCACACAACATGATAGATATTGTCAAGTAGATGGATATTTTGAATTTTGATGGTAGATTGTGAGTTCTCAAGTGTTCCTTGTGCGAGTTACTAATTTGGGAAGCTCATGATGAAAGATTTCTTGAACACTTCGATATCACCAAGGCACTGAGTATGTTGCAAAAGCACTTCCATTTGCCCCACTTGATGAGGGGTGTGGTCAAAGTAATTGATCAGTGTTTGAAATGTTGAGAGGCTAAGTCTCATACACATCCCTAAGCCCCATAGACCAACATTTTATAGATTTTGTTTTAGGCTTGCCTAGGAGTAGGAATGGTTGTGATTCCATATTTGTTGTTGTAGATTAGATTTAGAAAATGTCCCATTTCATTCCTTGTCATAAACTAATGGTACAAGTTAGGTGGTTGATTTGTTCATTAGGGAGGAAGTACATGTGCATGGGGTTCCTAGAACTATTGTATGTTATTGTGATGTTAAATTCCTTAACTATTTCTGAAAGATACTTTCGTGAAAATTCGGAACTAAATTGTTGTTTTGTAGTGCTTGCCACCCTCAAATTGAAAGGCAAGCAAAGGTAGTCAATAAGACCCTAGGAGCGTTATTATGTATTGTTCATAGGAATAATTAGAAATGTGAGGAAGAATGTTTCCCACGCATTGAATTTGCCTATAATAAGAGTACACACACTGCTACACAATTTTCTCTCTTTGAAGTTGTATATGGATTTAACCCATAACTCGTATAAACTTATTCCTATTACCCAATAATGAGCAGGTTAATATAGATGGTAAATGGTTAGGTTGAATTTCTGAAGATGTTATATGAGAAAGAGTGCTAAAACATGAAAAATAAAACATAGCAATATGAAAGGGATGCAAACAAGGGGCACAAAAATGTTGTGTTTGAACTAGGTGATTGGGTTTAAGTAAACTTTAGGAAGGAATGTTTTCCACACCAAAGAAAAACAAAATTACATGCTAGCGTTAAAAAGTCTTATTTATAAAGAGTTATAAATATGGACATAAGACTATCGTAATGCCCAATCATTAAAATTTATTAGGATCACTAACTCTCTAAATGGTCATTTGAGAGTCGGTTCAACTTGCACAACTAATATTTGTATGGTGAGTGTTATGTTGTTCAGTATGATATACTAATAACATGTGTGTGGATATGTCATTAAAGGAAAAGTATTCAAACACTGACTGGAATAATGAAAGACACATGAAGTTCACTATACCATTTATTTCTTACTTTGTGATCATGTTAAGTGTATATAGGCCTTAAACCTAAGACAACATTGTTGTATTGAGAGGTCAACGTATCTTTAAAACATTAAAGACTAGCATCTATCTTGGTAAGAGATAGGGTCATAAGCCTAATGATTGTTGCCTTGGTGCACATGGAGGTATGTGTATAGTAAACAAGGAATTTGTCTCATTATAAGTAAGTAAGAGGTTTGTCCTGTGTAATAAGTGTTCTATAAGATGAAAATCTTTAGCTAAAGTAGTACATGATCGAAAAGGAGTTTTCTGTAGAACATTAGTCTCATAAGGTAATATTAATTGGTTATATAGTTGTGCTAGTATGTTTGACTAAATCCATAACTGTTATTCAATCAAAACAAAGCAAGACAAAAGTCCTATCCTACATAGTATTCATGATCAAAAGAGTTCACATGACCTATTGATAACCTAAAAAAATAAGACTTTATGTGCATAAACTTATGTTCAAATTATGTTATTTAGTTCAAATTATCAACCAAAATAAAGAAATTGATCAATCTTTGGTGCTGTAGTTACTATATGATGAAAATAAGTGAAAACAAAGAGAGAAAAGCTCATCCCAAGGCACCAAACCAAGGAAATTTAAGTTAGAGGATTGTTTGGTTGTTCAAGCAAAGTTTTGTGTCCAAATGATCACATAAGCAATTTTCCCAAGAAGAAAGTAGGTGAGAACTAATGAAAGCCCACCATTGGTCGCTTGCTTGTCGCTCAAGCAAAGCTCAGGCGATGGTTTATTTTTTTACCATAGCCTAAGTGTTGCTTAAGCAGCAAGGAAGCAACAAACTTTGCTAGTCTTCTCACTTAGGTGACAAAAAGGGTGATAGTTCAGTTTTTTAGCCACCTAACCTTCAAACCCTGGAGTGAAATAAAGGAAATCGGTAGCCAATCAAGGTCTTTGGAAGGTGGAAAAATAACTATATAAATAAGAGAATGTTCTACAAGCCAAAACCATCATTCATACCTTAGAGTTCAATGAGGAATTACTATGTATCATTTTCAAATCAAGATGATAATAGTGGAGAGTTTGAAAGTGAGTTTAGTGCCTTTGCAAGATGTAGAACATGGCTTGAAAGCAAGGAATCGCTGCAAGAAGAAAGGTTGAGACAAGCAACAAGTTTTGATTATTCCTTTCCTTTATTCCCAATAGATTTATATGATAGAAGCACGCATGTAATGACTTTATTTTATCAACTTAAATTAATTGTCCGTCCTTATTTTATTGTGTTCAATCTTTTATTCTTATTCTCCTTCTTATTCTTCTTCTTCTTCCCTTCCTTCTTTTTATTTTTATCTTTGACAGGACTTCTTGTTATATTGGAAGTAAAGCCACAAGCTAAGCAATTTTATCACAATTTTAAATTGTGGGCTTATAATGAAAATGAAGGTTCCACATTCATAAGGGATCAATGTTAATTCATTGCTTTCATTCTCAATTGAATTTATTCTAAGTCAATTGAATTAATTCAGTTGAAGCTTTAGTATAATATGGAAAAGTGTACTAAGGAATTAACAAACCTTAAAATAAGAAATTAAAATTGATAATTAATGGAAGTGGAATAAGGTTCTTACACGTTTTGTTGTGTGAAATTTGACATTAAATTCTATTACTTGTAATAGTCGTTGTACTCCTCTCTACTCTACTAAACTTAATTAAAATTTATTTTATTGTCCATCCAATTTATCATTAGACCTTTAATTATTAAAACATAATATCATTAAAACAAAATTCTTACTCCTTGTGCAAATGAGAACCTTACCCCCTCCCTCTATATTACTTGTGTGATTGTTATACACTTACAATGTATTGAATTTATATTGCCTCATGTTTTTGGTGTCGTTTCCAAGGAGTACCAAGTTTTGTTTTATGTTTTGATTTAGCATTTCAGTTCTCTTTTCTTGTTGGATCTATTTGTTGTATGCGCCAGACCAAAAGTGAAGAATTAATGTTGTTTGATCTTGAAATTGAAAGAAGCTTAAGACAACTAAGGCACCAAACAAAAGAAAAATAGGGAAAAAAATAGAGATGGATAAAGAAGTCCCACTGCAATAGCAAGCTTGAGCCATAAGAGAATTTATTGAGCTGGTAATAAACAATCAAATGAATGGGGTGTTAAGGCTTTTAATTGATGTTAATGATTTTGAACTTAAACCAACTTTGATAAAATACCGTACAATGAAACCAGTTTGGTGGAGGACCACTTGAAAACCCACATACTCATTTATCTTTTTTTTTTGGAAATATGTGATACAGTACAGTACAATGGTGTTTCTAATGATGCCATAAAATTAAGATATTTTCTATTTCTTTAAGAGATAATGCTAGATCATGGTTGCAAAGTATACCACTCAATTGTATAACTATAATAAATGATATCACTAATAAGTTTATGGCTAAATTCTTTCCACCATCAAAAACTACACAATTAAAAACTAATATATGCACTTTTAGGCAATTTGATCAAGAACCTTTGTATGAAGTTTGGAAAGATTTAACGAATTGCTCAGAAAATGCCCATAACATGGGTATCTTGATTGGTTGCAGATTCAATTTTTTTAAAAATAGAATGAATGGGCGAACTCGAACAATTTTAGATGCTATTGCTTAAGGATCTTTTGATGGCTAAATTAGCAAATGAAGCCTAAAAGCTGCTAGAAATTATGTTAAATAGTGCTTATAAGGCCACCAAACAAGGAAGTACAAGAAAAATTGCACTTTAGCTACAAAATTTGATTTGTTAAGTAAGAAAATTGATAATATGTGGAGGACCACATCACAATCATGAATGTTAGGCTTGGGAAGGAACAAGTCAACATGGAGAAGTTAACTTTGTAAGCAATCAAAATCAACCCCAGGTTATCCCTTTCAAATACTTATAACCCAAAATGGAGAAACTATCCATATTTTTCTTGAAAAAAAAAATCAAAATACATCATCGTTAGGGCCCCTTGTATTTCAAAGAGTGTCATACCCTCAAGGTAATATTCCTCCACCTTCACAAGAAAGAAACCTTCATTAGAAAAATTAGTTAGTGTACTCACAAAATCACACACCAAATACATGGTAAGAACAGATAATATTCTTTAAAATCAACAAGTTTCTCTAAGAAATTTGGAACAAGTGGGCAAGTAGCTAAAGATTTAGCCAATAGACCTCAAGATATGTTGCCATATAATACAAAGCAAAATCCAAAAGAAAAATGGAAGGCAATAATCTCAAAAAGTGATAAACAAGCATATAATCCCAAGCCTAAAAACAATTAGAACAAGATAAGGATCATGATAAAAAAAAGATGAAAATGAGTTAAAACATTATGAACCCCCAGCACCCTATCCTTAAAGGTTAAAGACAAATAAAAATGAACAAAAATTTAAAAAGCTCCCAAATCTATTCAAGAAATTTCATATTAATATATCATTTGTAGAAGCTTTGGCGAAAATGCCTAGTTCTGCAGAAATTTTATCTAAGAAAAAGAAGATTGAGAATCAAGAAACAATAGCGTTAACAAAAGAATGTAATGCTATTATTCAAAATAAAATTCCTAAAAAATTCACGGATCCTAGAAGCTCTGTAATTCCTTGTAATATTGGTGACATTAAATATAGAACAATTAGAACAAGATAAGGATCATGATAAAAAAAAAGATGAAAATGAGTTAAAACCTTATGAACCACCAGCACCCTATCCTTAAAGGTTAAAGACAAATAAAAATGAACAAAAATTTAAAAAGTTCCCAAATCTATTCAAGAAATTTCATATTAATATATCATTCGTAGAAGTTTTGGCGAAAATGCCTAGTTCTGCAGAAATTTTATCTAAGAAAAAGAAAATTGAGAATCAAGAAACAATAGTGTTAACAAAAAAATGTAATGCTATTATTCAAAATAAAATTCCTAAGAAATTCAAGGATCCTAGAAGCTCCGCAATTCCTTGTAATATTGGTGACATTAAATATAGAACAATTAGAACAAGATAAGGATCATGATAAAAAAAAAAGATGAAAATGAGTTAAAACTTTATGAACCCCTAGCACCCTATCCTTAAAGGTTAAAGACAAATAAAAATGAACAAAAATTTAAAAAGCTCCCAAATCTATTCAAGAAATTTCATATTAATATATCATTTGTAGAAGCTTTGGCGAAAATGCCTAGTTCTGCAGAAATTTTATCTAAGAAAAAGAAAATTGAGAATCAAGAAACAATAGCGTTAACAAAAGAATGTAATGCTATTATTCAAAATAAAATTCCTAAAAAATTCAAGGATCCTAGAATCTTTGCAATTCCTTGTAATATTGGTGACATTAAATATATTAGAGCTTTATGTGATCATGGTACCATCATTAATTTAATGCCCTTCTCATTATTTAAGAAACTTAGGCTTCGAAAAGAAAGACCCACAAGCATATCACTCCAACTAGCTGATAGATCTATTAAAATACCACTGGGACTAATTAAAGATGATTTAAATTTTTTTTGATAAATTTATTTCTCCTATTGATTTCACAGTACTTGATATAAAAGAAGATAGAGAAGTACCTCGTATCCTTGGAAGACCACTTTTAGAAATAGGACAAGCTTTAATTGATGTGCAACAAGGGAAATTAACACTTAGAATAGGAAATGAATGATGGTGTTTACAATGTTTAACTTAACAAAGAGAAATGATAATAATACCTATTTCTTTTGGAAGAATTTGATATTTCTCTAATTTTGCATTATTTTGCATAGGAATGCCAATATAAATGCAAAATTGGAGTAAGAGCTTACTACAGATGAAATGCATGAAGATAAAGGTAGGAATAAACCTTCAATGATACCTTTGGAATTTAAGCCTAAAACTTCCTCTAAGACTTCGCTTGAAGATCAAGCGAGTTTGGAGTCGAAAGAGTTGCCTAAGCATTTAATATACACATTTCTTGGAGCTTCTTCTATTTTACCTTTAATTATTTCATCTAAATTGACCGAAGAACAAGAGGATAAAGTTTCAAAAGTTTTAAGAAAGCTTATTAAGGTAAATGGTTGATAGTAGAAGATTTAAAAGGAATAAGACTTTCAATTTATATACATAAAATATTTATAGAGGACAACTTTAAACTTACTAGATAACCACAAAAAGCTTGAATCCACATCTACAAGAAGTAGTTAAAAAAGAAATAATAAAATTGTTAGTTATTGGAATGATTTATTTGATATCTGATAGTGCATGGATATCACCAAACTAAGTGGTGCCTAAAGGAGGGCATAACTGTGATGAAAAATGAAAAAGGAGAAATGATATCTTCCGAATAAGTAACAAGATAGACAATGTGCATAGATTACAAGACATTAAATAATGCCACTAATAAAGATCATTTCCCCTCATCTTTTGTCGATCAAATGTGAGAAAGAATTGTTCAACATTTGTATTACTACTTTTTTGCTGGTTATTCTAGATATCACTATACCAATTATTTCAGAAGATCAAGAAAAGAATACCTTTACGTGTCTGTTTGGTACTTTTACTTACAAAAGAAGGCTATTTGGGCTTTGTAATACCATTGCCACTTTCTAAAGAGGTATGATGGCAATATTTTTTATTTACTAGAAAATGTTACTAAAATATTTATGATTAAACAGTCTATCATTAGTGTTACAGAGGTGTGAAGAAGCTGATTTAGTATTAAACTAGGAAGAATGCTACTTTATGATGGGCGAGGGAATAGTGCTTGGCCATAAAATCTCTGGGAAAGGAATAGAGGTTGACAAAGCCAAAGTGGAGGAAATAAGTAATTTAACCCCTACTAGGAATTTGAACGAGGCAAGAAGTTTTCTTGGACATGCTTGCTTTTATAGGAGGTTTATTAAAGATTTTGTAAAAATTGCTTGACATTTAATTGAGTTGCTTGCTAAAGACACTTTGTTCAATTTTAATAACAAGTGTTTAATATCATTCGACACTGTAAAAGAAAAACTTGTCACTACATTAACTTCACCTAATTGGGTGAATTAATGTATGATGCTAGTGATCAATGCAAAGGGCCAGTATTAGGATAAAGAAAAGATAACAAACCTTAAGTAAGCTATTCTGCAAGTAAAACTTTGAAAGATGCTCAAATTAATTATGCTACAACTGAAAAAGAATATTAGCAATCGTCTTTATTGTTGAAAATTTTAGATCTTATTTAATTGGAAGCGAAACTATTATATACACAAGTCATGTAACCATAAAATATCAGTTTGATAGAAAAAAAACGAAGAAGAAGAAGAAGCCAAACCAAGACTTATAAGATGGGTTCTACTATTACAAGAATTTGACATAAGAATTAGAAATAGAAAAAGGCACAAAAAATGTAGTTGCTTATAGGGCAATAGGAGTTAAATATCTACTTCAACTAGATAAACTTGATGAATTTCATTTTCTTCTATATGAAAATGCTAAATTATATAAAGAAAAAAACAAAACTCATTTATGATAAAATCATTCAAAATAAGAATTTTCAAATAGGCCAAAAAGTTTTGTGGTATAACTCAAAATTGAAAATGTTTCCAAGAAAATTAAATCCAAATGCTTTAGACCATTTGAAGTTTCTATTATTTTTTATTCTAATGTGATTGAGTTGCGAAGTGGAGACAGAATTTTCAAGGTAAATGGCCATAGTTTAAACTATTATTTGAGGAATGAAGAAAAAAAATTATTTTTATCATCTTAGGCATCAACAAGTTACACCAAGTAAAGTATTTACAATAATAGTAATAAGAATGACATATTATATATAAATAAATAAATATAAATATAATACATAACATAATTATAAAGTAAGTAAATAAAATATGTAAAACTTGTCCATTTATAAAATGTAAATAAAAATTAAATATATGATTCAAAGAAAAAAAAGGAGATATACAAAAGCAGCAGGTGAAGTCGCACCCCACCATCTCTCCCACCATTTGACAGCCAAAATTGACTAGAGGATAGCCGATTGGCCTCCACTTGTGAGTTTTCAACGATTTTAAGTGCTAATTTCTCCAAAAATTCAGGGTAATTCCTAACCCTAGTTTTGTTGAAAATTTGTGAACATTGAAATTAATGACATTTTACTTGTAATTTCTATCAATAAATAGTTTAAATACATGTGTTAATTGATTATCTTCATAATTTGGGACAAATACTCAAGGAAAATCAATTTGTGGAACATTTGTTTTGTGGGACATTATGTTGTGCTGTGTGAACATTTTTGGCTAAATTTTGGACATCTTTCGGTAAATTTAGTTCAAATTTTTCTTGCTATTGCCTTGTACAATTGAGTTCATTAAGTTTTGGATGGATTTTATGGATAAATTGTGCAAATATGAGCTAACCAAACAATCGACATAATCTGTTTGATGAAATGCTCTGACGAACTGTCCAAATTTTTTCTTTAGTTTTTGTTGATTTTTTGCAATATTTGTCACATAAGCATTGTTTGACATTGCTTACATAATTGATATTTCCTTAATTGGATTTACAACTCATTTGAGACTAATAAATAAAATTGGAACTTGAATTTAGTGTTGCCACTCTCAAGTTGGACTTATTTTTAGCACTTTATTGAGCTTAAATTGTTGTTGTTTCTTGATAATTACCTTGAGTGGCATTTTAATTATGGTCCACACCGTGAGCATTATGTCTTTTTGTGTTGCAGGAATAATTTCTACAAGGAAGAAGAGATAAGCATCCAAAGCAAGCACCTCCAACACTACATGTAATGCCCATAGGTTTGCTTCATTTGAAGCAAATCAAAGATTCAATGAAAACTTTCTTTTGAGGATAAATGGAATATCATACTAGAAGGCGGCGGGCTAAACTGAGACACCTTCAATGTAGATCCATACAAATCAATCATAAAATTTAGGAAATGGAAAAAAATTGCTACTCATTCTCCCAAAAGGGCATGTGAAGATTTAGTTTGAAAGTTTTATGGAAACTTGCAAGAAGAGGAAGGTACAGTTTGAGGAGCGTCACTGCCTTTTTCTTTAGAGTTACTTAATCAATTTTATAACACTAATCATGTTGATACCATTAAAGAGATACCTGATTTGATTAACTTTGAGGGTATATATGAGGAAATTGCTAAAACATTATGCTCGAATGGCATTAGTTAGACAGACAACCACATCAATCCGCCTACTACTTTCTTTGCTAAAAAATTGGATGAGCACTCAAGAACATGGTGGCACTTGGTAAGTGCTAAACTAATGCCTATCTCACATTTCTTTCATTTGAGTAGCATTCCTGTGGAAGGAGGATTGCTACCTAATACAATAAAAAAGGGTATTCTTTTTAATATTGGAATCATTATTTATGATATGGCTAAGAGCATCATCAAAAAACATAGTGAGGCATTAAGGCTCCCACATCTTATTACTCACTTATGTATTAATGTCGGGGTTCACTTGGAACAGAAGGATTTATCCTTTAAAACTGGAAACATCATTTCCACAAAGTTTAAATGTACAGGAACACAACAAGGGGAAACTTCGAGTAGGCTACCTAGACATGATGTTATCAATAGATTGGATGTACTTGAATGTAAGGTTGATGCTCTCACAAATTTTTTACAAATATGCTTTCCTCTTGTACCCTTTTAGATGACAACAACCCCCTCCCCCAATATAGCTCCACAAGCACCATCACCTCATGATCTATTGGATGATGACCTTGATTTGGGAGACCAACTAGAGGACTCACTGAATAATGCTTTCCAAGTAAATCAAAGCCAATCCTCCGCACCTCCCAATGGGCCACAACAATAATTTATAAATTTTGGCATGCATGGTAAGTTTCTTTTACTTTGAGAACAATGTCAAGTTCAACAAGTGGGGTATGTATTTCATGACTTGATTGCACTTAACACTCAAAGGGATTGCATTTAACTCTCAATAGCTTGTATTTAACTTCTATGGATGATGATTATCCTTAAATTCTAGATGATTTTGAATATTGGATAAGTATTGGAGGATTTAAATGAATGATCAAATATGATTATGATGCATGATTGAATTTTAAATGTTTGAATGAAATGATTTTTAAGATTATGTTTTAGTGTGAATTGATGAATAATTTTTTAGTATTGATAATGATGGTCAGCTTAACTATTTGATCATCCAAATTCAATTGTACAATACAGGTCACTGACAAAGATTCTACAAGAAAGGAATGAATAATATAGGGAAAATTTTGCCAAGAACCATGTTTGAGATAGAGGTTAAAAATTTTAAATAAATTTTTTGTAATTACTAATAAAGTAAATTAGTGACTTAATTTTCTTTCCTTCTTTAAGGAAATATTTAATGTTTTATAATTTAATAAGACAATGAATAAATTTAATGTGAAAAAGGAATTTAGGATCATAATGAACAAATTCTAGAAGAGTAATAAACTAGTAGTATAAATATATGCTTTATGTGTTACATTGTTTAGTGCAAATCCTCTTATGTTGAGCACATATGATACACTTTGATGTAGAGATGAGTTTACGAATTTTATATTTAGATGTTGTGTTGCATTTAAGTTGTAAATTTTGTTAGTGTATTGCTTGATTCCTTGCATAAATTGTAATTCAAAACACCACTAGAAACTCAAAAATAAAAATGAAGCACTCAAAAAATGTGGGGGCTTTAAAACAAAAGTCTACTCCTCTAATTCTATGAGTGATAAACCTTCTAACAACAATAGAAAGCGAGGGATGCTAAAAGGACATTTAGTTGTATATTTACTTTCATTTAGTTGCATAAATTATTGATTTTTTGTATATATCTTCTAACAAGTTTTCATACTTGTAAATCTTAATTAGCATAAAGTATTGTATGTGTATGAGTTAAGAAGTTTATTCATAAGGAGTTATGAATATGGACTCAAAGCTCTCTTGGTATTCAATCACTAAAATTTGGCTACGAGTCACAGCCACTCTAAAAGGTATTAAAGAGTCAATACAACTTACACACCTTGTATTTGTATAGGGAGTGTCATGCCATTCGATATGAGATATTGAGAATACATGTGGGCAATGGGGCATTCGAACAATGACTACTAGAATAAAGCAGAGGCATGGAATTCACTCTCAATAGTAAACATTCTACTTCGTGATCGTGTTAAATGTTCATTGACCTTAAACCTAAGATAACATAATTGCTTTGTGTTCATAATAGTCGATGTGTCATTAAGATAATAAGGGCTAATATCTCTCCTAGTATGGGAGAGGGTCATAAGTCCAACCTGCTATTGCCTGGTTAGAGGCATGTGTGCGTTCAATAAGGGATTTGCATCCTTGCAAGTGAGCAATGCATTTGACCTATGTAGTTGGTGTTCTATGAGGCAAAAACCCTTCGCCAAGGCAATGTGTGATCAGAAATGAGTTTCCAATAGGAACATTTTTCTTGTGAAGAAATGCCAATTGGTTATATAACCAAGTTTGAAAGTCTGACTAAATTCATGACTCTCACTTGATTGGGAAAAAGTAAGACCAAATGTTTATACAACATGGTAGTCGTGATTGAAAAGGTTCATTGTAATTCTAATCACTTCATCTTAATTGTGCTATAATATAGACCATAGGCTAGTCATTATCAATATCCTTCAAAACTATGCTCGTTGTTAATTAAGAATGAACCTAGAAAATTATGCAAATAAGATTGGGATGTGTCATGAGTATTAAAGTGAAAGGTTGCATAATTTATTTAGTTGCAATTGGATTGGATTAAATAAATTGTCATGGTGCTTACTAATGATAAGATCATTAATTAAAAGTACAATAAGAATTTAATTTAATTAATAAAATTAATGAAATTTAATTAGTTAGACACAAATAGACTTTAATTATTAATGAAATTAATAATTAAAGAACATATGAGCTAATTATTAATAAGATTAATAAATAAGAGTCCATGAATATTTAAATAAAAAGTGTGCACGTATGAGGGCCCATAAAGCCCTTAAACCCTAGTATCTCAACTATTTATATAAGTCTTAAGGGTTCAAGACACACAAGAAAATCAGAAAAATTTGTGCACCTTCCAAGCAAGAGAAAGAGCAACCCCCAGCCACCCTGTTTCAACTCTCTTTTATCATAAAATCCTCCTAACTAAAGGTGGTTACTTTAGAACTTCGCAAAAAAAGTTTTGTGGAGTGTGGGAGGACCTCACAAGCATTCCAATTATGTAGACAATCTAGATGTCAAGGTTAGAGGGCCATGACTCTAAGGCTCACATACAAAAGACTTGTAAATGTTGCAAAGGTGTAGTCTTTATCCTTACCCTTGTTTATCTAATATCTTACATGTTTTGTAACAAAAATAGATAGGGTTTGTTTTGTTATGTTCCCTGCATGTATATAATGTTTTTATGCTGTAAATTTATAATTTTTATGATCAAACCACAATGAAATCCAATAATAGTATCAGAACCACTGTTTTTCTTATAAAACAGTAAAGTTCAATGATGTTCACAATGTGCTACCTTAGATTTTAGCTTAAATTCCTTTAAGCGTGTATGTAATGCATGAAGAACCTTTCAAAAGTGTTTTGGAGGTGTTTAGAATTGAGAAAACAAGAAAGGAAATGGGTTCACATCAAAAATTCAAAGCTAAAGATTTTCTACAGTGCACCACAACTCATTGTCAAGATCGTAGGATGAATTCTCGCAACCATGACACTAGTTTGCATAAGCTCACTATCACTGCAGGGTTACATGAACCTCACAATCCATTTTGCAATTTTGGAAACCCCTCCCACGGTCATGATGGGCCCTCTCGCAACTAAAAGGTGCTGCAATAGTAACCCTAGGGATTCTATTGTAGTCAACCTCCTCAATTGCAAAGAGGGAACCCGAGACTCAAGTGCTAAGTGTGTAGAAAATCATTTTCCAATTTTTTTTTCAAGAAATTATTTTTTGATGAATGAAAACTAATACATAAGATGTGTGGGTCATGAAAATAGCCATTGATTGAATTATTTAATTATACATTTGATGCATAACTATTACAGATGGATGTTGTGGTTAGATTAAGAACTTAAAACACTTGTCGATAAATGTATTTACTTTCATGTTTGGTTTTTTATCAGATGTATAATTAATTTTCCATAAGTTGTAAGCGTATAAGCTTAATTTTTATTTTATATTACATAAAATAGGATTCTCTATGGTATGCCATGTATATTTATAAATAAATTTGGAAGACATGAAGAGTTAGTGTTCATGTGAAGCTTAAAAGTTAGTGCTAGTCGAGGGTCCTAGATGTGATAGACCCCATGAAGCCATAAAAACTAAGATGAAGGCATTCAAGAAATCCTTATGTAATAGTGTAGGATTTCACACACTTGTTCATAATCCGATCATAGCTCGTCTTGGATCTAGAAGTCCATAATCCTCCACTTTTATTTTTTGTATATTATTTGTAATGAATGTATGAGATGCATGAAAATGGATAATGTGTAAAGTAAAACCTAATCTACATAGACCTTAAAACTTTTTCAAGTAAATATTAAGTTGTAATAGCAAAATGTTTGTCATGGACTTCCATCAAGCTCGAAAGCCCAAGTATAGCCTTAATGTGAACTAAGGATATAGTTCATGTATATAGAAATGGTGATCTAAGAGTAGATGGATATACCAACTTAGACTTTTAGTCAGATGAAAGAATGTCTATCTCCAAATTCATATTGACTCTTAATGGAGCAGCGATCAATTTGAAGAGTTCCAAATAGAATATGGTTGCAAACTCCACCACTACAACTGAGTATGTCACTGCATGTGATGTATTGAGCGAGGCTGTTTGGATAAGGTAATTTGTGATAGAATTTCAGATGATTCTAGATGTGAATCAGCCATTGCCACTTTATTATAACAATAATGATGCGATCGCACAAGTGAAGGAGCTAAGGTCTCATCTCCAAACACATAGAGAGGCATCATCACATTATTTAGGAAATCATTGAAAAGGGCAACATGGCCATCTAGAAACTAGCTTCAACTAATAATGCTACTGATCCACTCATTAAGCTAATTACTCAATTGCAGCTGGATTGCTATCTTAAGAAGATGGATATTTGATACTATTGCAACTAGTATTTATAGTGTTAGCATTAAAGTACAAGTGGGAAATTGTTAGCGATATGTCCTCTATTACTAATAGAAAATAAGGGATGCTAAAAAGACATTTGATTGTATGTATATTTTCATTTGATTATAAATAAAGTATTAATTTATAAATCAATCTTCTGGCAAGTCTACATGCATGTAAATTTTGATTAGTATAAAGTATTGCATGTGTCCATGTGTTCCAATTAAGAAGCCTTATTCATAAGGAATTATAAAATATGTCCACAAGTTATAGACACTCTAAAGGGCATTAGAAAACTAATATGACTTGCACACCTTATATTTGCATGGTGAGTGTCATACCATTCGATATGAGATACTGAAAATACATGTCTGTGGATGTGCCATTGGGGAATGGAGCATTCAAATAATTACTCGTAGAATAAAGCAGACACATGGTGTTCTTTCTTGGCTATTAACGTCTTGCTTTGAGATCGTGTTATGTGCTCATCAACCTTAGACTTGATAACACAGTTGTGTTGTACTTATGGTAGTCAATGCATCATTAAAGCATTAAGAGCCAATATCTATCCTAGTATGCGATAGAGACATAACCCCAATGTGCCATTACCTGGGTGCATATGGAGTAAGGCTGTAACTGAGTTGAGTCGAGCCTAAGTAGTACACTACACAAGCTTGACTCGGTCTAATTTCTTAAGAACTTGAGGTCAAGCATGAGTTTGAGTAAAATCCTATAGCTTGAGCTTGACTTAGGTAGGCTCAAGTTATCAAGTATCTAGCTCGAGCTCAAGCCTACACGAGGTCGTTGGGTTTAAAAGAAATATTGAATTTGTTGAATTGTAGATTTAAACTTTTAACCTCCCTTTAGTGCAAATTCAACCAAATATCTATGTTGTCCATATTACATCTTGTTCGGTTAATAAATAACCAAGTCACGCTACTTGACAAGTGGTCAGTAGCCATGTACTAAGATCGAGCTCGAGTTGAGCATTGGGCTAAGCTACTCGATGATCTAAGTTGAATACCTCAGTCTAGTAATAGCCATAGTATAGAGGCATATGTGTGAGTTCAATAAAGAATTTATCTAATTTCAAGAAAACAAGGCATTTGTCCCATGCAGTTAGTGTTCTATAAGACAAAAGCCCTTAGCCAAAGCAATATGTGATAAAAAATGAGTTTTTGTTATGAACATTTGTCTCATGAGGAAATATTGATTGGTGATATGATCGAGTTTGTGAGTTTGACTAATTCCTAACTCTTACTCGATTAGGACAAAGTAAGACAAAAGGTTTACATAGCATGATTGTCATGATCAAAAAGATTTATTGTGATCTAAATCATTCTATCTTAATTAGGCTACAATATGGGCTGTAAGTTAGATGTTATCCATATCCTTTGAGCTAAGCTCAATGCTAATTAAGAATAAAATTAAAAAGTCACACAAATAATATTGACATATGTTGTGAGTGTTAATTATAGGGTTGCATAATTTATTTAGTTTCGATTGAATTGAACTAAATAAATAGCCATTGTACTTGTTAATGATGAGATCACTAACTAGAAGTACAATGGGAAGTTAATTTAATTAATGAGATCAATTAAATTAAATTAGTTAGGATACAATTAGGTTTTAATTATTAATGAGATTATTAATTAAAGAACATATGGGTTGATTTTTTAATAAGATTAATAAATAAGAGTTCATTGGTTATTTAATTAAAAAGAGTCTATGTAGGAAGACCCACAGAGCCCTTGCACTAAACCCTATTGTTTTAACTATATATATGGTCTTGCATAGTTCAAGACACATAATTTTGAGCTCTATTTTCATGCACCCTCCAAGCAAGAGAAAAGGCAACCCGTAGCTACTCTCTATCAACTCTCTTTCATCATAAAATCCTCCTAGTTCAAAGATGTTTACATTAAAACTTCACAAAAGGAGTTTCATAGAATGTTGGAGGAGCTCACAAGCATCATAATCATTTGGACAATTTGGAGGTTGAAGTTTGAGGGCCACAACTCTAAGGATAACTCACGAAAGACTTGGAAGCAGTTTAAAGGTGCAATCTTTATGCTTGTGATTGTTTGATTAATATCTTGCTTATTCTGCAATAAAAATGGATGGGATTTGTTCTGTTGTATTCTGTTGTGTGTGAATGATGTTTTTGAGTGAAAGTTTTAATTTTTACAATCAAACCCCAACAAAATCTAATAGTCACAAACACAGGAAATGTGATGATCAATAAGTTTCTTGTTTTTAAAAATGTGTTACAAGTCTTAGCCTTTAAGTTCAATTTGATTTTTATTAGCCAACTTACCAAATCACACCCTTGCTCTCACACCTTTAACTTTGATTCATGCCATCTCCAAGTCCACTCACCATTGATAAGAATTGGACTTGCTAAGCAACATCAAGGACTACACACTTTACACCAGAAGCCAACCAAACCTAATTTAAAACGTACCAGTGATGTGAGTTCACTGAAAGCATCACCTCACCATCACTTTAATGTTTAGCACTTTAGACTAATCCACATTTCATATCATGTAGTAGATATTTTATATTGCAAACATTCCTTTATCAATGTAATGCCCCATAAGCTTTGTGAAATCTATCCAAGAGCCAAGTAAAAAAGAATTTCCTTTCCTATACACACTAGAACTACTGTTAAGCCTTTTGAACTAATACATGATATATGGAGCCCCTATTCTATCCTAACAATAAATGGACATCATTTTACCCCAACCATTGTGGATGACTTCACTAAATGTACATGGACACTTCTTATGAAACGTAAGAGTGACGTTGCCCTCATAATACCATCTTTCAACAATATACACTTAATTCAATTACAAAATTTTGTCCATTAGAACAAACAATACACTAGAACTTTATCTCAACTCTTTCTTTTATGAACATGGGATAATACATCAGTTTTCTTATGTAGAAACCCCATAAAAAAAGGCATTGTAAAAAGAAAACACCAACACATAATTACCATTGCAAGAGCCCTCATATTCCACGCCTCAATGCCTAAAAAATTTTGAGGTGATGCTCCTATGTGCAACACACATCATTAATAGACTACCTACAAGAGTTCTTAACCAAAAATCACCATATTAAATGCTTTTCAACAAAGCTCCTAATTATCATCACTTGAAAGTCTTTGGTTGCTTGGTTTTTGCTTCTACTCTAAAAAGGGATAGGACCAAGTTTGATGTTAGGACTAGAAAGTGTGTCTTTATAGGCAACCTTATTGGAATGAAAGCATACAAAAGCTTTGACATTGTGAATTAGACTATGTTCTTTTCAAGGGATGTCATTTTTCACAACACACTTTTCCCTTTGACATACAATATCAGAGTTACTTCAATGTTCTAAGTCCTTTACATGACTGTCCCATCATTCCATCTTTTCCTGAACACATGTTCAATGAACAATAGGATGATCTGACATCATCCACACATAATCCATCAAGTGGAGTTGATGATAATCATAATGATCGAAACCTACAAACTAGTGAACAAAACATCTCACCTACACATTCACTAAATTAGTCCTTGGTTGATCAACCACCACAACCAAGAATGTAAGAAAGGCCTAAATGAATCTCTAAATACCTTGACATTTATCACCATAATCTAAAAGAACCTGATCAAAGACCTAACACTTCTCACCCCATATCTAATTTCCTTAGCATAAATTGATTGTCTTAAAATTATATTGTTATTTGGCATCATATAATGTGTAAGAGCCTAGGTCAAGCTAAGGCTACAAGCAAAGCTTATTGGAGAAAGGCATGTCTGAGGAACTTTAAGCCTTTGAGGATAATAAAACATGGGAATTGGGAATTTGCCTAATAGACATCATGCAATTAGTTGCAAAAAGGTGAAAAGGATCAGAAGACAGGTGAAAGGTTGGTTTGTAGACTGAAAAGGGCCTTGTATGGCCTCAAACAAGCATTAAGGCATTGGAATGTAAAGTTTATAGAAGCACTCTACCAGTATGTGTGCAAGCAATCCACAGTAGATAGCTTCTTATTCATAAAGGGATTAAGGAAGGAGGATAAAATAGCACTATTAGTGCATGGTGATGATATGTTGATTGGATGCAAAAGTTCAACTGAGATACATAAAGTAATGAGCTTTTTAAGTACCAAATTTAAGCTGAGGGACTTTAGAGCACCTAAGTACTTTTTTAGCACAAAGATTACAAGATCAAAGGAAGGGATATTCCTATGCCAAAAAGTATACTTTGGACCTCTTAAACACATATGGAATGCTAGGATCTAAACCATCCTGCACACCAATGGATGCTAATAAGAAACTTAACAAGGAAGATCAAGAATCACAAGAGTACAGAACTCACTACAGAAAATTAGTTAGAAAGCTAGTGTATTTAGTTTTTACAACACCAAACATCCCTTATGTAGTGTAAGCACTGTCACAATTCATGAGTTACCTTAGAAAGAGTCATTTATAGGCATCCTATAAAGTGTTGAAGTAGCTTAAGTCATCACTAGGAAGAGGGCTACTTAGAAAGAAAGCAATAGACATACAAATTTTTGGATATTCAAACAGTGATTGGGGGCATGTTGTGATACTAGGAGATCCATCATTGGCTATTGTTTCATATTTGGTGGATTAATGATAATCTAGAAGTTTAAGATGCAAAATGTAGTGGCTAGGAGTTCTATGGAGGTATAATACATGGCACTTACTTCTTTCATATGTGAAGTATTGTGGATTCAAAGTATGTTAAAGGAACTTAGGATAGCACACCAAACACCTATACCAATCTACTATGATAATCTTAGTGCCATACAAATAAGTAGGAATCTAGCTTATCATGAGAAAATTAAACATTTTGATCTTGACTTACACTGTGTCAGAGAAAAGGTGCAAAATAGAATGATTGAAGTGAGACACATCAAAGCAAATGAGCAACTAACTAATTTACTCACAAAAGGATTATGTTCAAATTAGTTCAACAAGCTACTAACCAAGATGATTGTAGAAAGCATACACACTCATCTTGAGGGGGCGTGTCAAACTAGATGGAAGCAACAAGCACTAGCTAAGTCGGCATTCAAGTGCAAACCTACAGCTAAGCTACCAAGTAAGTTGCCAAAGAAGCAAGATAGTTAGAATGAGCCCAGCAAATCAAATTTAGTTGATCTAACTAGGAAATTTGAATCTTATAATTGTAAAATACAGTTAAATAACTGATTTGAGTCTCTTTTTCTGATCTTATGTTGATAATCATTGAATAATATGGATGATCTTCCAAGAATCTTTCTTATTGCTACTAGTTTTCAACAAGGACGAGGTAAATAGAATTGGCGTATTAAGTTGGCATTAGAATTTTATTATGTATATATGTTGAGTTAGTTTGTATCAAAAGATGGCATTTTGAACCTGAGAACGAGATAGATACCTAAATTGTGATGCCATGCCTGGATGCGAATTTAATGAGATATAAACATGGTGTCTTTTAGGTGTAAAAAATCTAAAATAATGTAAAAATAAGTAAGTGAGTAAGTGAGTGAGAGAGAGAGAGAGAGAGAGAGAGAGAGATTTTTAAAATTAATATAATTAGTGTGTGCATTCGTAATGAGATAAATGTGCTCAAAATAGGCAATCAAACATAACTGAAATAGAATTTTATTATGTGTCTGCATGTGTCTATATATATATATATATATATAAAAACACACATACACACACATCAATAGTAATAATAGCAACAACATTAATAAATGCATGTTATAATTTAATGTGATCTTTCACAAATTGGTACCATACACATGTTTGGATAAGGTGTAGTTGAAATTTTAGTTTATCTACTTGTATGGTAAGTAAGTGGCGTTCAAATTATTCTAATATACTCAATGTCATAATGTAAAATAATTATATATCATGAGTTATCAATAGTCACATCCTTAATTTGAAATAGTTAATGCATACTTGGCCACATGTAGTGTGAAAAATAAACATGAGGGGTGACATCTCTTGTTATTCAAAACATCTTCATTTGGCAATATAAAATATAATAGCTCAATTATACTAAAGCCAACTCTGAGAAATTTGTCACATCCTTAAATTACAATAAATGGGATAGAGGAGCATTTGTCAAGTTCTTATTCTTAAACATTTTGTTAGCCACGCACAAATCCTCACCTAAATGAATTTTAACAAAATACGTTAAATGTGGATGTTGGGTATCAAGCTATAGCTGTGTCCTCAGGAACTCACAAATAATATTTAACATTAGTTCCAAGGGTGAAGATGGATTTGAAGCATATTTAGGACAAAAAATAAAATCCATCCCAAATTGTAATCGAAGTTTTGGAATGGATTTTCCCACTCAAAATTCATCCCAAATTTTGTAGGATGATTTAATCTGATTCAGATAGCGAATTTCATCCTAGATTTAGGTCAAAGCAAAAATCTATCCCAAAAATTAAGGATGGGATTTTGTGATGGATTTCTGATTTGTGCCAAGTGTTGGCACGGCTTTGGGAACAACTTCAACAGTACCTATTGTTATACACGTTTTGGCATGGTTTTGAATGGTTAGGATTGTACCAAATTGTGGAATTTAGAGATGGGTGCAACAATAACTTTACCAAATGAAACTTCAACCCCAACAATAATTACCAAGGGAATTGCCAATGACTCATAGTGGTGACCAAGTGTAAGCAATGGAAGTTTTTTAGAAAGGTTAATATAATGAAATGAGTTATTTTCAAATTGGGAATTGTAACTTGAATCTATATAATAAGGCACATTAGCTTGAATATTTGTATGTGTTTGTTGTACTTTTTAGTCACCTAGCCAACAACTACACATAAATATGAGGCTTGGGCAATTATTATCATATCATTTTTTGTTTGTGGATTTTGTTTGCAATGTCAAGACATGGCTATGTATTTCGCACCATATATTAATTATTATAAAAATGTTAAAAATATTCATATATATATATATATATATCTTGATAATTCATATGCAGTCATATGAATTTGATGTGATAATTTTGTGTTTTAGATGCTTAATCTAGATGGAATTATAGTTTATTTTGGTTCAAAATGGCTAATTATAGGTATAAGTGGAAATAAACACAAAAAGAAGGAAAAATAGGAAAAAAAATGGACATAGGATCAATCTTGGAGCCTATGCGAATTAACCTGAGGACTTCTGATCAATCAAGGTTGATCTAGAAGAATTAAGGATTAGGGCCAATTGATAGTGCAATCCCCAACATTATGTATTTACAATCTGATGCCCCTGCCATAGGCCTATGATGAGTGTGACATCCCTAGATCAAATGGGATGGAAGATGTCGAAGAGAAGGATCAATCTAGGATTGCTAGGAAAATGATCTAAACTCCTACAGATTAACAATGAGAGATACAAATTTAGTGCAATTGATCCAAAAATTAGTAAGATCAATCCAGAAGAAAGAAAATTGAAATAATAGAATAGTTTCAACACTAAACAATTCATGTCCTTTGAGGGACATTGGTGAGAGATTAGAAGAAAAGGGAGAGAAAACTTTTTAGAGAGAAAATTCAAAAAAAATTTGTTCCAAGCAATGCAGAGATCAAGAAGAAGAATTTTATGAAGAAGTTCTTGGAGATCATTGGCGGAACATGCAGATAGACTATTCAAATTTATTCTGTTGACTTTTTCTCTTCCGTTTCTTTCTATTCCCATGCTTAATTTGTTGAATAACTTTGTGATGGGATTAGTTGAGAACATGTTTGGCTAAATTTCTGATACCTAGGAATCATTCAAATGAGTCCAAACTATGGTTTGATTTATTAGATTTAATTTTAATACAATATTTTTCTATTTAATTATTCATGCCACCTGTGCTAAATTCTAATTATGTCTATTTGATTGGATTATCTATTATGCATGAGATTGTAGATTCAAGAAACTAATTTTATGTATTAGAACCTAGGTATGTACATTAGGTAAAATTTTGAGTTAAAAGATTGACAAAACCTAATGAATTAAAAAGGTGTAGTTAAATGCATCTCTGTAAAACAAGATGAGATTGTAAGGAGATTCTAAGTAAATTCACATAGGTTTCCATTCAACACTCGAGAGAGAGGTAATGAAAATAAAATTCAAAACTTTGGTTAATAATTGAATGGAATGAGTGCTAAAACTAGTTGAATAATTAAAGCTGGTGAAGAGGAGTGAGATTGATTTCTTGAGTGATTTATTGCATACTGATTATCTATGATTGTCTTATGTTGCTTGGTGATCAATTGCTTGCTTGCGAGACTTAGTTGCTTTGTTTTATATTGCTTAACTTGAATTTATGATTTTGTAGTAATAGTTGGAAGTAGTTTAATTACTAATCCTTGTAGACAATACTTATGCTCCGTAGTACTGTAACTTGACACTATGCACTTCTGGTACATGTGCAAATCCTTTTTTCACACAATCAAGTTTTTGCGGCTCCATTTCTAAGGATTAAGTTTGATCATTTGGTGTTACTATTGTCGAGGCTAGTTCGGTTTATTCTTAGCTTACCTGCTTTCTAGATTGATTTTTATGTTGGATTAGTAGAAACTAGTCTTTCTTAGGTTTAAATAGTTTATGTATTGAACTGTATGATTAGAAAACCTCAAGTTTGATCTTGAAATAGAAAGGACTTATCATAGGTTAAGGAAGAAGACTAAAGAGAAGCCTGGCCATTTGGAAGGAAGAAGCTCAAAATAATTCAAATCTAATTGAAAATTCACCTCCTCAAATACAAAATCCACCCCTTTAAATATAAGATGCACTAAGAGCACTAAGGGATTACTACCAACCTGTTGACACTAAACCCAATTCAAGAAACTAATACCATTCCAAAATCACGAGGAGTAGATTGATGATTAATCTAAACGAAAAAACACGAAAGGAAAAAAACCCAAAAGAAAAGTCAATTGAATCTAAAAATAAGAAAGAAAAGAAAACAATGAACTTAGGTGTAATGGCAGAACTTTGGTAGGACTCCCTCCTTCTCATCCTTCTCTATCATTTTCGCAGCACTTTTATAAGAAAAAATTGGATGAACAATTCTCCAAATTCCTTGAGACCTTTAAAAAGATCCATGTAAACATTTCCTTAGTAGAGGCACTTGAACACACATCAAAGTATGGGATGTTTATAAAGGAAATTATGTGTAAAAAGGAGGAAATAGACTCAAAAGGAGACATCAAGGTTTTTGAGAGATTTAACACCATGGTTCTTCCTAGTATTCCATGAAAAGTGAAGGATCTGGGTAACTTTACCATTCCGTGTGCAATTGGCAAAACAAATTTTGATAAGGCATTGTGTAACTTTTGATCAAGTATCAATTTGAGGCCTCATTCAATCTTCAAGAAGCTAGGGATAAGGGAGATCAAGTGCACAAAAATTTCTTTAAATGGCTTATTGATCCTTTACTTTTCTTAGAGAAATTGTAAAAGATTTCCTTGTCAAAATTAACAAATATATTCTTCTGGTTAACTTTAAGGTTCTAAACATATAAGTAGACAAAGCAGTGCCACTTATTTTTGGTCGTCTATTCTTTGCCACTAGTAGGGCTATGATAGACATTCAAAATGGTACTCTTACTCTAAAAGTGAATGACGACGAAGTTAATATTTAACATCTATCATGCTCTAAAATTCCCTAGTGATATATTTGATTGTAGTAGGATAGATGTTATTAAATCTTGTGTAGAAGAATTTGCGAGGGAGTTTCCTACCAATGATAGGTTGGAACCTAGGATTGCAAATTCAAATAGGGTTGTGAGGCACCTTCTGCTCTAAAATTTCATGATGCTAATCTTGTTAATTTTGTCAAGCAAAAGGGTGCCCTTAAGGGAAATTCTCCTAAAAAATCCCATGAGTGATCTGAACAATCTCCCTCAATTTCTGAAGAGTTGACTCGTAAAACTCTCCTTAATCATCTCCTTTCTACAATCCGAGGAGAGAATTCAACTCTTCCCATCATTATTTCTACCTCGCTTGAGAAAGGCCAAATTGAAAAATTACTTGCTACCTTAAGGTGGAATAAGAGCACAACATGGTGGTTTATTTCTAATTTAGAGGGGATTTCTCCATCTATTTGCAATACATAAAATATTTATGGAGGATTTAGTAAAACCTTTAATGGAGTATTCAAGGGGGTTGAATTATACCATGTAAGGAGTTGTGAAAAGGAAACTCCAAAAAGTACTCAAGAGAGTAATTTATTCGATCCCTAATAGCTCTTAGGTAAATCATATACAAATGGTCCCAAAGAAGAGTGGAATGACCATAGTCAAAATTGAAAATAATGAGGTCATATCCACTCGCACAATCACTGGGTTGCAAGATTGCACTAATTATAAAACAATTGAATACGGCCACTTGAAAAGACCTTTTTCCTCTGGCATTTATCAATCAAATGTTTGATAGAATAGTAGAACATGACTACTATTGTTTCCTCAATGGGTATTCTAGACATAATCAAATTCTAATAGCACATGAGGCTCAATAAAAGACCACCTTCACATGTTCATATTGGCACATTTGTCTACTGGTGTATGCCATTTGGCCTTTGTTAGAGATACATGATGGCTATATTACATGATTTTAGGGAAGATATCATAGAGGTATATATGGATGATTTCATCATCTTTAGAATGTTCTCTAGTCGTTGTCTAGAAAACCTATCCTAGGTCCTTCAAAGATGTGTAGAAAAAATTCAAGTGCTAAATTAGGAGGTGCCAATTCATGGTAAAAGAATGCATAGTTCTTGGGCATCATGTATCATCTAGGGGTTTAGAATAATATCGCATTAAAATAGTAGCAATTGGAAAGCTTCCTCTCCCCACTAGTGTCAAGGGCATTCGTAGCTTTCTAGGAAATGCTAATTTTTACTGAAGATTCACAAAAGATTTTTCCAAAATTTCCAAGCCCTTATGCACTTTATTAGAAAAGATTACCCTTTCAAATTTGATGACTCTTGTGTTAATCAAATGAAAGATTATTTTGGCACCCATCGTCATTGTTTATGAATAGAGTCAACCCTTCAAAATCATGTGTGATGCCAATAATTTTACTGTGAGGGCAACTCTTAGCCAAACAAGGGGGCAAACGTAATTAGCAAAATGCTCCACAAAGCTCAAATAAATTATCCTACTACTGAGAAAGAGATTCTAGTAGTAGCATTCATATGTGACATATTTCATGCATATATTCTAGGATGTAAAGTTAAAACTACTCTAATCTCGTGGCTATCCATTATGTTTTTTAGAAGAAAGATATGAAGCCAAGACTGATTCAGTGAATTTTCCTACTTCAAGAATTTGATCTAAAATCCAAGATAAAAAGAAGAATGAGAATTATATAGCCAACCACCTTTCTAGCATGAAGTAGATTAGGGAAAAGAAATTAAATATCAAGGAGATGTTTTTGATGAACAAATCTTCATGATCACTAAATTACTCACATGGTATGCAAACATAGTGAATTACATAGCAATTGGCTTATTACTGTCGAATCTTTTCCACAATCAAAAGAAGAAATTTCTACATGATGTGGAAAGTTATATGTGAGAACATCCATTGCTTTCCTAGAATTGTGCCAATTAAGTAATTCATAGATGCTTTCCTGGCTCTAAATTCTAGTCCGTTCTAGGGGCATACCATAATTCATCATATGGTGGTCATTTTGGACCTATACATATGTCTACAAAAGTGTTGCAATATGATTTTTATTTGCCTATCTAGTTCAAGGATTGATATGCTTTTGTAAAGGCCCACGATAGATGCCAAAGAGTTCATAACATCTCTGAGAAACATGGATTACCCTTAACTTTAGTCTATGAAGTTGAATTATTTGATGTTTGGCTTATAGATTTGATGGGACATTTTACTAATTCCTTTAAAAAATAGTACATTTTACTAGCTATCAATTATGTGTTTAAATGGGTGAGAGACATTGTTTCCACCACTAATGAGGTCAAAGTTGTTGTCAAGTTTCTCCATAAATTCATTTTCACTAGGTTTGGCACAACTAGAGCCATCGTTAGCAATAAAGGCGTTAGCAATAGAGGTGCTCATTTTTGCAAAAAAATTATTTGAAGCAATGATGGCTAAATACAATGTTAAACATAAAAAGGCTCTAACTTGTCATGACCAAGCCAATGGATTAGCCAAGCTGTCCATTCAATAAATTACAAAATCCTTGAGAGGACTATGGGAACTAATAGGAAAGATTGGGCAAGCAAACTTGATAATGCACTATGGGCATATAGGATGGCTTAAAAAATCTAATTGGAATGTCTCCATTGTAATTGGTGTATGTTGAGCTTTGCCATTTGCATGTAGAATTGGAACATAAGGCTCATTGGGTAATAAAAAAACTAAATATAGATTTTAAAGAGGCTAGGGAACATAGGCTATCACAATTGAATGAACTTGAGTAATTCAGGAATGAAACCAATGAAAATGCTGTAATTTATAAATATAAAACCAAAAAGTGGCATGATAGGCACCTATTAAGGCACAAGTTTGAACATAGTTAGCAAGTTCAGTTGTATAATTCATGACTTAAACTTTTTCTAGCATAAATCAAAGTTAAGGTGGTTTAGTTATTTAACAATTTCTCAAATATTCTCATTTGACATAGTTGAATTGATCACAAAAGGTAATAGTAAGTTCACATCAGTGGGCAAAGGCTTAAGTATTATTATAGAGAAAAAGACCAATGAGGTAAAAAGCTTTATATGTCTGATGACGCTAATTGAGCCTATTGGCATTGAACTAGAGACATAAAATCAAATGCTAATTGAGAAATAACCCAACATTTTACTAATTTCTTGAAATTTTAGTTTGCTTTCATTAGGGTAATTATATGATCAAAATAAAGTTAATTTGAATTTCCTTGGCCTTAATTTGATTCTTGACCCATAGCGATCCTTAAGTCGTAATCCTTGAACCCTGACCTCTAGTTAGTCCACAAGATTGTAATGATGACAAGCACCTTCTTTAACTTGAAAACACTTTTGCGAAACATCTACTCAAAACATCTTTTGGGTAAGAAAGCTTTTAGATGAGAGAAAGAGAGAGAATGTGTGTGTGTGTGGCTAGAAGCGTTTCTCTTTTCTTGCTTGGAGGTACGCATGAAAATTATTGTTAACTTTCTAATTCTTATTTGATTTAGAACTCTTCTAAATATATATATATATTACCAAGACAAAATATCTAACACTTGGTAGTATTTTGGTCACCATACAAAACATCCATGGCATTGATATAGAAAAATTTAATGTTGCAAGTACACACCGATTGCACCAAATAATATATGGGAGTAAGGGTTGTTATATCCAAATGGAGTAAAAGTGCTATTTTTGTTAATATTGTATTTTGATTAAGTAAAATTAATTTAAAGATGAATTTAATAATAATTGATTAAAAAATAAAATAATTCTTAATTAAGTAGGTAGAATAAGATGAGTATGATAGTAATTACAAGAAAAGGCTAATGGCAATCATCATGCAAAAAATATGTAAAAACTTTCATTATCATTTAATTAATTAACAAACTTTAATTTTTTATTTACGGGTTATTAATCCCTTTAGTCCTTAATACACTTTCTCAAGTTATACTAATGCTTCAATTGAATTAATCCAATTATTTATAAAGTTAACTCAATCGAGAATTAAAAAAAAAATAGATTAATAATTGATCTTGTGAATGCAAAACCTTCACTCTTGTTATAAGTCTACGATTCACATTTGTGATCAATTGTCCTAACTTATAGATTTAATCCCGTTATAGCCATAAGATAGGAAGAAGGTAAATAAAAAATCAAAATAAAGAAGAAGGATAAGTTGATCTCAATTTTTGTTGTGAATATCGAATCTTCACTTCCATTATAGGTCCACTATTTGCAATTGTGAATAACTTGCCTAACTCGTAGATTTACTTTCGTTATAACCATAAGTTAAGTAATAAAAGAAGAAGAAGAAGAAGGAAGAGAAGAAAAAGAGAATTAATCACAACTAAATAAGAGAAGATAATTAATTAGATATGATAACATTAATATTCTTACTTGTCTTGCTCAATGAAACTACGCATAGGGAATTTGAAAACAAAAGATAAATACTTATCACTTGCTTACCTTCCTCTCGTAGTAATTCTTCACTTCCATACCACGCCTTACATCTTGTGAGAGCACTAAACTCATTCTCAAGCCCTCTCCTTATACTAAATTAATACTAGAATGATACATTACAATGCATATAAGTATTCTAAGCTGCAGATTATAGTTTGAGCTTGTAGAACTCTCCCTTAGTTATACGGTTGAGCCTCCACTATTTAAGGTCCTTGGTTGGTTTCTCATTTCCATCATTTTCTTCCATTGGTCTAAGGATTAAGTGGCCAAGCGACAAAATAGGCAATGTTGGTCACTTCCATGTTGCTAGACAACGAGTAGGCGACAAGCTAAATTTATCACTTGGCCATTGCTTAGGCAATAGGAGGCTGCTTCTCATTGGTTTCCACCTACTCCTTCATGGGCAGCTCACTTAGGTGACTTTTCAAGCGATAAAGTTTTACTTAAGCGATGCAATAAGCCTTAAACTAGAATTTCCTTAGTTTGGTACCTCTAGATAATCTTCTCTCTCTTCCTCTTCACTTATTTTCATCATATAGTAACTACAACACTTAATATATGTAAATTTCTTTATTTTGATTGATAATTTGAACTAAATATATGATTTTAACATAAATTTATTCATATAAAGTTTTATTTTATTTAGGTTATCAAAGTCCCCTATAGTTAATTTCTTGCCTGTCCTCAAACAAGACAAAAGAAAAAATTTATATAGAATCAAAACTTTTAGATCATCACTATCTCAAAATTCTCTCAAGTAACACATTAATCTCTAAATGTATGAATTTATGTTATTACATTACCTTCATGCAAAAATCTTTGTATGTATGTGCTTTTCAAGCAGCTTTAATATGAAGGAGTTTGAAAAATTTATGTTCTTCAATTGTGTTACATTTTTAGATACTATGCTAGTAAGTTGTTTAATCTCTTATTTATTGATACTTATAGGGAAACTATTTTCAAAAACATGGAGCATATATTTTATTTTTTTATTTAATTTTTTCTCTTTTTTCCCTTTTTTTTTGAAGGGTTGTTTTCTTTTTCAAAGTTGTTACATACCTTTTTATACAAAGATGAGCAAAGGTCACTTACATACCTGCAATTACTCAGTATATCATGAATTTAAAATACATTGTATACTGATAATTCTTATGCCTTTTTTACGTGAAAGTGAACAAAGGTCACTTGCGTAGCCCTGACTATTCAACATTTGAATTAGTGGAATAGACTTTTTATTTTAGAATCCTTCTATTTTTCTTAACTTTTTTTTTGTGCTCTATTTTTTTAGAATTCTCAGTAGTGTTTATTCAATAGATCAAGCAATATACTATCAAGAATTACACATAAACGCAAACACACATCTAAATATATATAATTCCAAAATTCAACTTGACATCAAAGTCTTTAGTGTGTACTCAAAAGCAAAGGACTTACATTGAGCAATGTAACATCTAAATCGCACATTTATACTATTAGTTTAATACTTTTCAAGAGTTTATTTTTCCTTGATTGTGATCATAAATTCATTTACCACATTAGATTTATTCATTTGTCTCATTATTTTTCATTTCGAATCATGAAAACCTCCAGCATTTATTATGTATAACCTTATTCAAAATGGAAAATTAAAAGGAAAGTAAAATACTTAGGTTGCCTTCCAAAAAGCGCTAAATTTATTGTCTTCAACCAGACTTATTCTTGAAGTGCCTCCAAAAATTCTTAATCTAGTTCATGTAAATATTTCTTATTTCACTTAATAGCTTACTTTTTGATTTAATTTCCTATTCTATTTTTATAATTATTAATAATGTATCCCAAATATTTTAAATGATTGAAAGAGTAAAATATAGGAGTACTACCTTTATAATACACATTTTGTCTCACATCATAATTAAAAACATCGTCACTCTTAACATATTTATTTTGCAATTTAAGTGAATTATCCATAAAAATGGGAAAATAAATACTACCTATCTCTTATGATGGTTTTAATTTTTGTAAAAGCCCATTGCCTACCTGTAAGATACACCAACTCATCATTCTCTAACTTCCTTTCTTGAGTAAATATCTCCTATAGAAATTTGACATAATTCAGCTTTTAAAACAACGCTATAGCTCAAGAATCAATCATGATTAGTTCCTTGAAAATGCCATAGAAATGAAAGAGGTCTTTATCTTCATTATGATTAAAGAGAATTTCGAATACAAAACCACAAAGGAAGTTCTTTTCTTCCCTTTCGTTATTTTCACATTGTTTTCTTAATTCTAATGAAGCTAGATTTTGAATTTTTTTTCAATAGTTTATAATTCGAATTCTTGAAATGGCATTTCAGTTGGCTTATGCATCCTAAAGTTTTTCTTATTCACTAGTTCAACTAATTCTAAGCATGAGGACTATACTTAGACTTCTTCCAAAATTATTTTACTTTCCTTTTCTTCTTGAATTTCTATTATCATCAAGTTGGCCTTTTATGTGTTAGCATTTATAATAGTGTAATTATTCAATTTTTAGTCAAACTCATTGATACTTCATGACTAACCACTAACTGATAATACAATTTTTCTACAAAAGATTTTTCTTGTAGTTGAGGTACTTGATTGTCTAGCATTTCCCTTGAATTTCCCTTGCGTTTCATTTTGTTCTTTTAATAAATTATGTAACCTAATTGTATAGTATAAACTAGCTTGAACCACTTCTAATAACAACTCTCCAATATTATTTCTTAGGGAATTACATAATCAAGGTACAAGTTACATGAATAATAAGTATTAAAGGAACTGTTCATACCTTAATTTAACAAATAATTTCTTGATTGAAAAAAATCCAAAGAATAATTAACACTAATTTCATTTCCTAAATCAAACATGCAATAATTAGAAGTCCAATTATAATTGTAAACCATTTGATCAAAAAATTAGAATTTTAACAATTTGCACTAAGTGAAGATCAAATGTAAATTGGTCACACTAGACTTATGATGTAATTTCAATTAGGCACACAAGTGTGAAATTTAAAGTGTAAATTAAGAAATATGCAAAAGAAAATAAAACTAAGAATAAGAAAATATTTACTATGAGTATTTAATCTAAAATACAAAATTATTTTATGGCAGCACCCGTTACTCCCCAATAACAGAGCCAAAAACTTGATGCAAGAGAATTTAGTGTTGTAAGTGCACAATAATCACACCAATTAATATAGGAAAGTAAAAGTTGTCGTATACACAAGGAGTAAGAGTATTGTTTTGTTAATATTGTGGTTTGATTAAGTAAAATTAATTTAAAGATGAATTTAATATTAATTAATTAAACAATAAAATAATTCTTAACTAAATAGATAGAATGAGATAAGTATAGTAGTAATCACAAGAAAAGGTTCATGGTAATCATCAAGCAAAAAATATATGAGAACTCTTATTACCATTTGTAGCATATGGTAAGATTTTAAGTAGAATAGGTGAATGGTTTTTGAGCCAACAAAAAAATATATATTTGGCTTGAGTTATTAAATGACTAATTATATCAACACCATATTTACGGGATAGAGGAACAAGGTGACAAGGCGAGGCACAGGATTTTTTGTTTAGTTGATGAACATATATATTTGTATATAGGAGAAGAACATGGATTGGGGTAGTGATAAAGTGTTTTGAGACTGGTGTTATTCAAAATCAAAAGTTAAAAGAGATGATAAACGTGGATGAAGTGAAAAAAGAAAAAAATAAATAACAAGAAGAAACCACCAAAAAAAAGAAAAAATGCAAAGGGAAATAAAAAGGAAGAAAGGGAAAACAGAAAAATAAAAGGGGAAAAGAGAGAAAATATAATAAAATAAAATGGTGGAGTATTAAATTCTAAAAAATATCTACGGATTGGATATATAATAATGATAATATCTGAATTAAAAGAAATATTAATACCATTAACAAAAATAAATAAAAATATAAAGTTTCAAAATCCAAAATAAAAAATAATAACAATGTAATTACTTTAAATTTTATCAAATAATTACATTAATAATATATTTAATTCATTATCATATATTTATTTTCATACATATATTTTTAATATATAAATATGTGTGTGTGTTACATCACTTCATTTATTATCACTTCATTTATTAACAAATGACAAGTTGTTATTGTCATATTATCGTTACATTTCAAATATTATTCATTCAGATACAAAAGGCCATTTTTGTATCTCATTTCTTGAGAAACTTTTTCTCAAGAAGAGTTATCTCTGAACTAAATTGTTCAGCCTCTCACAGCCTAGGTTGTCTTGTCCCTAATTCATAACTAGTTAAAGTGGAACAGTTTAGGCTTGTACATGATTATATATGTGTGTGGGCACATGTGTGTGTATACATATATATATATATATATGCACATATAATTCAATTAATTATAACAAAATATAAAATTATTATATTTATTGCAATTGAAAAAATACAATGAAATTTTTACTATTCAAATTGCATTAATTTTCTTTGAAAAACATAGACAGAAAAAGTTTGGAGATAAGATAAAAAAAAATGAGTAAAGAGGAAACTAAATATTAATTAAAACAACAAGAGAGAAAGATTCAGATAAAGAGACGGTGATAAAAAGATACTGATATAAAAGAAAAAGAAAAAAAATAACCATATTTCAGTCTATGTATATTTAAAAATAACGACGGCCACTAAGTTATAACTGAATAGCGTCCATAAACAACACACACTTTCTTTGATTGTACCCTAGTTTTCACTACATTTTCACGGCAAAATAAAAGCAAACATGCTCCTATTTTTCCTCTTCATTTTTTTTCTAAAGCAGCGTGCATAAAAGTCCAGTCATCGCAATGCATGTTCCAATCACAATATCCCAAGTCATTATTATTTACATATCCCAATGACTACACTTCATATTATTATATATGTATATATACATACTATATCCATAAAATTTATAGCTAAATATGCAAAAATATGTAACTACTAACAATTACAAACTTTATGTGTAAGCATATTTATAAAAAAATTATATAATTTTAATTATAATAAAAGCGTAAAGTTATTATAAATTTTAGTAGTTCAGTAATGAAATAAAGCCACTTAATTATATATTATTCAAAAAGACAAAAACTAAAATTAGTGATAATTAAAAAAGAGGAAGAAATAAGAAATTAAAGGTTAAATAGAAATAGTTTAAAATAATAATAATGAAGAGGATAAAGGAAAAAAAGCTAAAGTTATTTTAAAAGTAGTTATTAAATAGAGCAAATCAATTTATTAAAAGTGATATTTTAAGAAATGTACTAAATGAACAAAGTTAGTTATCATATTAGATATAAAGCAAAAATGCATATTACAGATAGTATAGAAAATTAACTATGAATAAAATTTTAGGAAAATTATTGAAAGACCAACAAAGGTCTTAGGATTATATAGATTATATTTATCTTCTAATCATCATATCATAGTGAAATGATATGTAAATATATAAACATTTTAAATGGCACCATTAATTTAATGTATATTTACAAAAATTTATTTGTCTAACTCAAAATTTAAATAAATTAAATATACTTTTAGTTTTCACCTACCACTTAAAACATTTTCATTTTTTTTAGCATTACAACCAAATCACTCAAAAGCAAGACCAAACATGAAATCTAGGAAAACAACAAAAATAGCAATAATAATAATAATGGCTAAAACAACGTGCACTATGTAACAATTTAAAAATTATGCAATACTATTATTGTCATAAAATACAATGTTTATTGATTCAAAATAATGTAAAAATTAAAAATTGCATTAAATCTTTATATGAAATTAGAGAAAAGAATCAAAATTTTAAAAATATGAAAAGGGAAGAAAAAAAAATATAAAGAAGGGAAAATAGCATTTTTTTGTCAATTAATGTTTGGCGATCTAAATCCCTCCGATATAGTATATGATAATAAATGGATCAACCAGTCAATCAATCAATAATCCAAACATATCCTGTATCTTATCAATATATATTACTTTTTTTATTAAATTACAATAAATATATTTTGTTTTTACCTTTTTCTCTTTAATTTTTATTTATTTTATTCTCTTACATTAATTTTAGCTTACTCATTTTTTTCAATCCCCTCTCTCAAATTACTTTATTCTGCTATTTTTTTAAAATTACCTTTTCTATTTTGTAAATAACAAAAATTTCATATCTAAAATTATTATTAATTTTAGATATAATTACACAAATTTGAGCATGTCTCTCAATTATTAGGCTTACAATTGGATATGCCCCCTATTTTGGAGAAAAAAACTTTTAGAGAAAAAGTGAGAAAATTTTTTTGGGAAAAATGAGATGGGAAAGTATGAGTTTTTTTGTGAATGTATGGTATTTATAAAATAATTTAATAATTACAGTGATGTGACAAGTAATTATTTATAATAGTATTGATATGATAAGTAATTATTTGTATATGTATTAATATTTTGTGGTGATTGTTAAATGTTTAATTTTGTTTAATATTGTTATTTTTAATTGATTGATAGTATTGTAAATGTTATTATTATTGTTGTTGTTATTGTTATTGTTATTATTATTATTATTATGGTATGTGTCGTTGTTGCTATTATTATTATTATTATGGTAATTAAGACTTTTTAATTGAGTGCAATTACTACAATTGCCACTAATAATAATATTAAAGTTAATAAGTGTAGTGTTTATGCTTTCATCACTATTATCATCATCTATATTTTTATATTTATGGTTAATTATGTAACAATGATATTATTATTACTATATTTGTATAAAGGAAAATAAATAGATGACCAAAAAGTGAAATTGCTTTGATTAAAAGAACATACATAAATGTCGTTGAATTTCATAATTCAATAGAAAAAAGAAAAAGCAAACTTTATCTATCTAGAAAAAAGACACAAGTTAGAAATATTTTCCATAGTTTTAAAGGAATTTAAGAAAAATAACTAGCATTTTCACTAAAAATCTGTTTACAAAATCCTCTCAAAAGTCATATATGGCTTAAAAAAAAAAAGCACAACAGTAAGATCTAGGAGATAAGAAAAACCCTCAACACATGTATTTTTATTAGATTTTTCTAAAAGTCATGTACAGTAAAATTAAAAAAATAGCACAATAATAACAGCCCAGAAGACGAGAAAAACCCTCTAAAACACACCATCAGAATTCTCCAAACTATTTTCCCTTTTTTCATGAATCAAAGAAAATATTACCAAAATCAAATTAAAATAATACTTCAAAAACGAATGAATATTTTGCAGGAATCACAAAAAATTAAAACCATACTTTAAAAAAGCACATGCACACATCATTTTGGAATAGGGAAAATATTTATACACAAAAAATCAATTCAAAAAAAAAGTCAAACACACCCTTAAATGAATTCTCAAAACTCATGTCTCAAATCATTTTTAGCGTTCAAACACTTCAAGTTTAGAATTATATTAACAAATAAAATGCAAACCTTTCAAACAACTAAAATAAAGGAGTAAAGATGTAAACAGAATCCAAATTTGCAAACTACTTTCACATCCCTTAAACGTCCAATAATGCATTCAGCCACAAGCCCATTGGTGTGAGACTCAAAATGCAAACCCTTTAAAGGGCTACTTTGTCAAGATATGAACCAACGATCATCTCTCTTCATACTCTACTGATAACTATTGAAAAATTTGTCACACCCATGAATAGCCATTTGTCCAAAAACACACCACCGCACCCTAAACCTCATGTCTTCACCACCACCATCATCAATCACTTGCTCATCACCTTCATTCCCCAATCCTTGGTCAACAGAGATATAGCATAGTTGTCATGGAAGAAGTCATGGTGTTGGAGATGATGACTAACACTAAGAAGGGAGATGTGTGGAAGTCTCCACAGGACTCCATTTCTTATAACTATTGTTTCACTAGAACTAAATGTCTAGTTCTAAATGACAGAGTAGAAGGTCAGATTTAGTGACACATCGAAAAAAATGGTTGAAAATGAGTTTCAATTGGTCGATTTTGGTGTAGGCATTAACATGACAGTAAATTTTGACAACCCACTATCAATGATTGATGAACTATGGTCTACAAATCTGAAATGAGTATGGTTTGGTGGGTTGGAGAGAAAAATGCGATAATGATTGAGAGTTGTGGTTAAAATTTAAAAAGAGATAGAAAGTCAAACTAAGTGGGAGAAAAAAATGAGATATGGAGAAACAGAAAAAATTGTGAGATTTTTTCGCAAAAGCTTCGCTTGTATTTTTCCACAAAAATTTCTTACAAAAATGAAAAAGTGCGAATGGATAGTCTGTCCAATCGCAGGCTTGTTCTTTGTAAGATTAAAGAATAACCGACACGTGCGTAAACCTCGAAACCACGTGACCTGCAGTTAAGCCCCCCTCCCCGCCAAAATGCGCACGCACTGGAAAGGAAAACTGGAAACGGCGAAAAGCAAATTGTTTTGTCCGGAGAGAAATGGGCGGCGGCGGAAATGGGAAGGAAATCGAAATCCGTAGCTTGACGGGTGAATCAATTCGGGTGTCCATTGAATCAAACAAGACCGTTCAAGATCTCAAGCTCCTACTCAAGCAAACCTTCCCTCCGGCGTCTTCTTCCCCTAATTTCCACCTTTTCCTTAAGGCAATTTAAAAATCCCTGTTTCTGATATCATACACGTCTGTTGAGGAGAATGTTTACTGGCTATTCTTATGTAAGAGTTAGTATATGTGTTACCGTTCGGAGAGTTGTTCCTTGTTCTGGAGAGATGTAAATATTTTATCTTTTACTCTCTCCCCGTCTTTTTTTGTTGTTATGAATGATTGATTGTTATGTCTGCTCTGATTATATTTAGTTCATATTTTTCATAGCTTTGATGTTTATCTTTTTGGCCTCAGGGTGTGAAATTGAGCTTGCAGAGTCAGATTAGTAGCTATTTGATTGAGGAAGAGGAATTTTTAGTTATTATACCGTTTATGAAAAAGGATAAGCAACAGAGGGATGGAGTTGAAACATCTGAGACACCGTCAAAAGAACCAAACCCCAATGAGAAATTGGAGAGTGAATTAGCTGAGTCAGCTTGGTCTGATTTGATGCAAGACCTCTCATCTTTTCAAGAGATGCCTTACTGTGAAGATCCTCCCAAGGCTAAATTGAAGTCCATTAATTTTGAAAGTGAGAATGTCCATGTTTGGAGAACCTCATCAAGAAAGACAAAGTCAAGGAAAGTGTTAAAGGAGGGCCGGGACAAGGGGCCTTCAGAAGATGTTCTACTGAGCATATTGCTGATCCCTTGTGATAATATGTTTGATGAAGAGAATCTAAAAAAGTTTCTAGAATTTATTGATTCTTCAAGTTGTTTAAACAATCCAGGTACAGGTAATTGTGTTATGAGAGAAGGTAATGATATGCTGGATAGCGAATTAGATCCTTCTAGGAGCTGTCTGTGCCTCTGTCCAATCTGGTTGAAGGACATGATCAGGGCATTTTCTTTCATAAATGTTTACTCTGCATGTCTTCAGTTGTGGCAGAAAAAGATTACCATCAATGCCCTGAAGGAACTACTTGACCATCTCTATGAATTTGGCTTTCAACCTGGTATTGAGGACCTGGAGCTTATCTCTCAACTTTGTCCTCAGGTAATTAATCTGAGTTTGAAACTTTTTGTCTTGCAATGTATCCATATTATCTAGTACTTCTAGAGAAATGTTATTCTATCTCAATTGTAGTGTTTACCTATCTTCATGTAATATTAATTGTTTGGCTTTTCTAATCATTGCTTTATTAATTTCTCAAAATATCATTTTACCACATTCGAGTCTGATCAAAAGATTAATTATAATACTAAGTTAGGGTATGTTGAGTATGATGCTTTCTGTGGCACTCTTGATGTGGACACTATGTTGGTTTATAATTAGTTGATCTGTTTAAATTTTGTAGCAGGAAACCTATTACAAGTATCTGTACAGAAGCTGTTTAATATTCTGTAGATAAACTGACAAGAATGACTTCTCTTCGTTTTATAATTCAATTCTATATAAGCTTAGTTGTGATGTTAGACGAGGGTTTAGGACTTTTCTATAATTATGGTTTGAATATTATAAGTCATTTTATTGGCTCTATTTAGATTGACTATGATCTTAGTTCTTAGCCTTGCGCAAAGCTGGACTTCCATGTATTTGGCACCGTAGTTCTGAAAGGTAAATGACGCGGCGTGGCGCCAACTTCTATTGGAGCCGCAGCGCATGGCGTGCGCCATTTTGAAGTATGGCACACAATAAATCAAATTAATTAAAAATATTTATGCCTTTAATATACATCTTTAAAATATAAAATAGCTATAAAAAAAATCAACTTTAATTAAAAAAAAGCAAATGACATTGATAAAGGCATATATAATTCGTTTCAAACGTCAATTACAAAATCATCTTAATAAAATTTGACAACCAGCATTTCAAGTTCAAAATATAACCAAATAAACATCATAAACTATGTAAATATCACAAATGTTAATCATCAATATCAAAAAAATCATAATCACTCTCCACATTATTTTCATCTTCATTCCAATTATCGGATTGAAACTCAAGCTCATTCTCCTTATAAGCGTCTTCTTCATCATCTTCATCCACTAATTGATATGATCTATATTTAGATGTAACACTTCTTGAACTTGATCTTGCTATTGTCGTTGCTCTAAATCGAAAATCATATGCTTCTTCTTCAACTTCAGAAGCTCTAGCAACATTCCCTTAAGTTAAGTCATTGCCTTCATGCACAAAGGTGTCCTCATTTGAATCCAATCTTCGAAGCAACTATTCATTACATTCATCAACATTCTCTAAACTAATAGGATCAAGTTCACGGCATTTTCCAAAACGACGTTTCAAAGCCCGATTATATTTGATATAAACCAAATCATTTATGAGCTTTTGAGCCAATCTATTCCTCTTCTTGGAGTGAAGCTGCAAAAATTAAATTTTAAATTAAAATCTTTTATTAATGAAATAATAATATTTATAGATACATATAAATTATGTACTTATATTTTCAAACACACTTCAATTCCTTTTGCAACCCGATGCACTGCAAGTAAGACTAAGAACTCTAATTGCGAAGGTTTGCAAATTTGGAGTGTTGTTTCTAAAATCTTTCCACCATTCGGCTTCACAAAACAAGTATCAAGATATAATAGTTATTTATCGTTTTATGAAACAATAAATATATTTGAATTTATATAATAAATACCTGGTGCTCTCAATTTTCTTTGTCTAACAGTCGGTGTAAATTCAAATTGGTCTTCAGCATTTCTGTACAAAGAAAGATCTTGATAAATCTTATTTTGTACATCATTTGGAAACAACTTTTCTATGTATTTGTACAGGCCATTTGTAATATCTGGATTATTTTCAACATTGGGGTTTTAATAAAAGAATTTTGGATTTAAAAAATAGCCTGCTGCATGTAAAGGCCGATGAAGCTGCATCTCCCATCTCCTATCAATAATTTTAAATATGTTCTTATATTTTTCTTCATTGTTGTTAAATGAGGCTATTATTGCTTCCTTTGTCCCATCTATAGCCTCATATATATATATATCTCATTAGAGGTTTAGCCTCACCATCCACCAATCGTAACACAGTTAATAATAACCCACTAATTTTGAGTGCATAAACAATAGTTTTTCAAAATGAAGGCATCAATATCTCACTCGCCACCAACTTATCTTGTGTCTCTTTTGAATATTTGAACTCAGTCCACTATTTTGAAGTAAACATATTTCTTAAATTTGTCTTCTCTATTTGAAAGCATTTCAAAGTAAAAAAGGCAATGGCAAATCTGGTCTGCCTTGCTCGGATCATCTCCTTTTGTTTAGTGAATTCTCTTATCATGTTAAAGAGATTAGGCCCATCATATATATATATATATATATATATCCATTTATCATTATTGCTCGTTCACGCATCTTCTTCAAAGTTTCTACTTTGAAGACATCTTCAAAAATAAGATCTATGCAATGAGCGGTGGAAGGAGTCCAGAACAAATGTTTATATTTGCGCTCGCACTATTAGTAACTACTTGCACTACATTTTCTTACCAATCTGTTCAATAATTTTGATAACAACTTGCACAATTTCTCACCAGCGTGAGAATACTCCATAGCATTGATCGATTTAATAAATTTGCTCCCTTTTGAGCAATTCACCAAAACATTAATCAATGTCCTATTCTTTTTATCACTCTAACCATCTGCTATCAATGAGCAGCCATATTTTGCTACCACCTCGTGATGGGTCTTCAAAAGGCCACTCATGTGTTTTAACTCTTTCTTCAAACAAATTACCCTCAATTCATGATAAGCTGGTGGCTTGGTGTCCGGATCACACTGAAAATAAGCTTTTAGCATTTGTCCAAAAGTATCAGAATTGATAATATTAAAAGGTGGCATGTCATAAACCCACCGTGAAAACCATTGCACCATATGCTCTCTCTTTATTTTTGTAGCTTCATCAAACTTTAAGGCTTTTCCCCTTAGGCGTTCGTTGTATTCATCCTCCCTCTCAAATTCCTTAGCCACCAAATCAAAATGAGGAATTGTATCGATTTGATTTTTCAATTCTTTCTTTTTTTCCATTAAATTTCTAATATCTTCTTTCACATGTTTGGGACATTTTGAGCACACCTTTGTATTTTGAAAGCCCCCAACAAGGTGTTGCTTGTACTGTGTGATCCCCCATTTGAAAACTTTATCACAAAAAATACATTTGACATCGTTTGTGTTTTTTGGATTGACTGATGTCGCATAATTCTAAGTTGGGTCCTTTCGATTTGAATTTGACGCATTAGAAGTTGGCATCTTGATATGGTACCTTAATCCTTATTCAATAATTTAACAATTAATTATTATAAGAACAATACAGTTATACAGCATAAAAGATACACAATTGCACTTTGTACATTATTCACATTTCAAAATTCAGTTGCTGCCAAAATATGCCAAAAAATCCCTTATAAACCCACAATGAATTAGCAGTAGCAATGAATCGGCATCGACTTAGATTATAAATCCACAACACAATGAATCGACTTTTATAATCCAAACACATTACCAAAAATGAACAGAACAAAACTTTACAAAAAAAAATACTTCTAAACAATATTGCTTGGTCACTTGTGCCTATTGCCCAGAGTCCCAAATTCCTAATCCAGTAGCAACGTAGAAATTCCTCAATCCCATGACTTGCTCGGTCGCTTGTGTCCACTACTCAATCGCTTGTGCTCACTGCTCAGTCTTGTGACTTGCTCGGTTAAAGGCAGCGCAGCAGCTTTAAAAAGTTGAATCTAGTAGCGTCGGAGGTAGCGATGCACCAGAGTTGTTGGAGGCGATGCACCAGAGTTGTTGGAGGCAACGCACCAGGGTTGTCGGAGGCGGCACACAAAAGCATGTGTCATCTTGTGGCTCGCACCAAAACCCAGAAGTTGCTACTGGAAGTTAGGATTGAGGCAGATAGGCGTTGAATGACGCAGAAGCAGACGGGCGTTGAACGAGGTAGAGCAGACGAGCATTGAACGAGGCTCTGTTTGGCCGTGAAACTAGGGATTGAGGAGTTGAACAAGGTTGTGTTTGGCGCCCCACGGTTTGTGTTTTTACTTTTTGCTCAACATGCTTAAAAGCGTGTTTTAAAAAATTGCAATTTTTAAGAAAACAAATGTCTTCTTTCTGGCGCGCCAGATTACTAAAGAAAATGGTGCTCTGGCGACCGCCTATGGCGTGCCAAAGTGAAGGATTGCGCTATCTTCATCAAATGGTGCAAAGCTTGCACCACCAGCGCTACTTGCCATAGTGCGCGCCATGGCGCGCCATTTACAACTAAGTTTGGCACTAAAAGATTTATTTGGTAGGAATACAGTTAGTAATAGTATAAGAGGTCTAGCCCTGTGCATTTTGTCTTTTCACGTAAATTTAGTGTCAATTACACGGGACTTCCATGTATTTGGCACTAAAGGATTCATTTGATAGGAGTACTATTAGTAACAATATTATCGGTCTTGCCCTATGCATTTTGTATCTGTTCACATAAATTTGATTAAAATATTTGGTTTTCCTAATATATCTTAGTTCTTAGCTCACGTGAAACATTTCTCTACATAAGATTTGGCTGTGTGTAACTGTTGCATCGTTTTAATTGTAGCCTTTATTTGATTGATGCTGTGGAAAGGAAGAAGATATGAAAAGGAAGGAATTAAAGAGTTGAGGGAGGAAGAATGGAACGGAGTGCCAGGAACCGGAGAGAAAAGGGAATAAAATATTGGGAATGAATGATGACAGTGGAAAAGAGAACTGGGAGTTAAGACAAACAGAGATCTGCAAACCTTGTTGGCAAGTTCAAAACCATGAATTCAGAAAATGAGAATGCCTATGATGGTGCACCTTTCAAATACGAATGAGATTAACAGTTGAATGTAGAAAAAGAAATATGACTTGGGAATGATATCTTATTAAACATTTTGGAGTGAAAGTTTAGTGGTGTAGGAGGAAAAAGAAGAGAAGAAAAAAACCATGAATTCTATAATTTATGGATTCTTCCAGTTGTTTAAGCAATCCAGCAAGTTGATGACATACTTGAGGGTGAATTAAGCCCTTGAGCAAGAGTATTTTGTGCCTCTGTGCACTGTGTCGAAGGAAGGACATAATGAAGTTAATTTCTTTCATAAACATTGAATTTACTCCCCTTAGCTGTGGCAGAAGAGGGTTACTGGTGCTCTAACAGGACCACTGAAATAGAGCAACTCCATGTCTCTGGGTTTTACCCATGCATTGTGAGCATGGAGCATGTTTTTAAAGCTCATCCTCAAGTAGTCATTTGATTGTAGAAATTACATTGCCTTCTGATCATTTGACTATCGTATATTCCTTGAGGATTTTCCATTTGTTGAAAATATGATTAACAGAATTCATTTTATTTTAATTATTTGATATATATTCATTGTGGTTTTAAAATATTTTTTGTAGGAAGTGCGTTGTCTTTTCCTAGAAAGATCATCCTATTATCATCAAAGGACAGATTGAGATGCAAATGTGTTGTCAAATTGTGTTAAATCAACCAAGTTTGTTGTGGCTTAAAACATTCTCTAAAAGGTAATGTATTACATCTTAAATTTTGGGGATTCAAATGGATGATTGATGATGGGTGTAACAGGAAGCTGTTCAGTTTCAGAATGGAATTTTGGGCTGTAATTTTGCGTGTAAAAGATGTTTTTGAAATGGAGAGCAGTTTAATGATTTTCCTACCACTTAAACTTTTCTTTATTTGGGAGTGTTGAGAGATTTGGAACAATAGTTGTGTACTTTGTTGCTAAAGGATAGGTCCTTATTTATAGTATGGAATGAGTATAAGCTTTTATAGTATGAAATGAGTATAGTTATGCTGAAAATAAAAAATGACTTGCCATAAAACTAAACCTATAAATTAGGAAACTAAATATCCTAAACTTATACTAGGTAACTAAATGTTTATAATATCAAGCTAAATATTTTTGAATATTATTTTTTAGCATTCTCTCAAGTTGAACGTGGGTAACTTGATCAAAATATTCAACTTGCTCTTATTGATACTTTAGTAGATCAATCACGCTCTTTTACTTTTATCTCGAAAAGGATAAGCATCTTAGGTTTCTCTTTCATGCAACCTTTTTGTGTGTTTATTGTGCAATGAACAAATCCCAGTCTTTTCTTTCACAAGACCTCAATGATGGTAAATGCAAACTTGTAGTTGCTGTAACGTAGCAAATATATTAGGCAAGTTACTATAATGTTATTCATGGTAGAAGTGCATGAAGAAATCAAAGTAGTCGTTGATTTCCAAAAGAGTAGTATGTGGAATGCCGACAATCATGTGTCATTGGATGTAGATGAAAGGCCATCTAGAGTCTACCATAATTGCCCCTACTCCTTTTCATCGTCTGTAATTCTAGAAGGTATGGCTTTAGGCTTTATAGCAGGAAGTTTGCAAACCGACGGCATTATTAGTGATAAGTAGCTTGAAGGAGACTAAGGAAGAAACAAGAGAAGGTAGAAATGACTATTTTCTTGGGCTCATGAAAAACTTAGGGTTTCAGATTTGTACTTTTTTATTTTGATAGAAAGTTGAAATGCCAATTTTTTTAGGTGATTGAGATGCTGCCACCACATGCCTTCGTGTGTAGTGGTGTTGGCACTTAACACGAAGGTATCTACCAAAGCAAGTTTTTTTAGGAAAGTACCTTCTTTGTTAACATGTTGAGAGATTTGAAAGAATAGTTGTGCACTTCATTACTAAGAGAAGTCATAATGTATAACATGAGATGAATACAATCATGCCAATAACAAAAAATGATTTGTCATAGAACTGAACCTATAAATTATGAAATCAAATATTCCTAAACTTATACTAGGTAACTAAATATTTAAAATATCAAACTAAATATTTTGAATAATCTTTTTCTAAAGGAAGCTTTAAACCTACATAATAATCACAATAAAAAAAGCTAGTGTGCAACTCTGAAGGATTCACAATCCAACAAATTGCCCACTAAACAAATGCTAAAAATCTTAGATTTTGCAGTTTGATATGTTTTCCTTGTAATGCTTATCTACCTATCAAATTACTTAACGTTCTCCCCAATGTATCTCATGAACACTGAGATCTGAAACCGATAATTTAACTATGATTTATCTTCTCCTTTTCTTTTCTTCTCCATAATCCTATGACACTGTTGCTAGCTGTAGGTAACAACTGATTTAATCTTTTCTGTGATAAATTCTGAAATGCTGATATTTTTCCGACAGGAGTCTCCATGCCATTTAGGGTTTTGTTTCTCAATTCAACTTGACAAGACAGATTATTTATTTTATTTTAGATGAGGATCTCTGAAGCCACTAGAATTTGAAAGGGGTGAAAAGAGATAATGAGGTGCATTTATATAACATGATTTGGCTATTAGGCCGAAATCCACAAATAAATACCTAAAAGGTTAGGCCACATGTTATATTTTCTTAATTTGACGGTACGAAGACTACTTATATATAGGTGCATTCATATGAATAACAAGTGGATATTTTATCTAAAATCACACTACGTCAAAGGTATCACTTAACTGATTAGGTATCTTATTATGATGTTGTAAGTAAAAAATTGAATTTTAAGGTTATCTTTAAGTTGAAAACGAGAATATTGGTTAGAATGTTCAACTTGGATTATTAAGATCATTGTATTCAAATCTCATTGTCATTAGAAAGATTGACTATGAACAAGCAAAAGTCACGTTATTTATGATAGATCGGCAAAAATCATGCATAATTCTTCATAGGTAGATAGAAGAATTGCTCTTTAACCGTCTTCTTATCCGTGAGAGACAATAGTGGTAATAAAAGTAGAAGTAGGTTTAAAACATATTCTAATACTACACTAGCATTTAAAATGGGTGAAAAGGACAATGAAGGATGTGATTTAGCTATTAGGTCTTCATCCATGAATAAATTCCATAATGCCTAGATTATATTTTATTCTTTCTTAATTTTGCACTACGGATAATACCTATTTGTATAAGTTGATGCGTTTGAATAAATAAAGAAATATTTCATCTAAAATCAAATTCAATCTACATGTATATTATTGCTATCTTGTAATTATAGAACGAATCCAATCTTGATTCTTAACACAAGCAAATACCATTTCATTCTCTTCATGAATCTAGATACCATTTTATCCAATTTAATATCTTCTGCTATGCTTTTCCTATAGTTCATTAATCTTTGTTTCTGTACACCATGCCCTGAATCAGTTATTTCCATCTGTTTTCTATTCTTTATGAAACAATTTTGAAACAGCATTACTGTTGTAAATCCTTAATATAAGCATTTGTGCCTTGTTTATATTCCTCTCAGGTAATATGTATTGTTAACGATGGAGTTGACGAAACAAAATTGCATGATGTCCTTGTTATAACCAAATCATCAGCAGAAAAAAGTGCTCACCATGAAGATCATCTCGTAACAGGTACTTTTTGAATACATGTTCAGTTAGTTTAAATTCCAAGACTTTATGATTGCTTGTGCATCCAAGACAAGTTAGCTTAATTTTTTGCACATTTTGAACTTTTGTTGGAAGCTGGAAAACATTTACCTAGGTCTCAGATCATAAAGTCGTTGAAGAAAAGAGAAACTTCCTTCAAAGCTATTCTTTCTGGGGCAGCAAAGTCACTAATGGTAAATTAGGCTATTCTATGCCACATTGTTCTGAGATCATTGTTTTATATCCAATTATATTGCATGCTTCCTTCATATTTTGCACTTAGGGAGTTATTTCGTATGTTTAGCTCATTACCTTTTCAGCTACTTGAAACTATTCCTTGTGATCAACATATCTCTGCTATTTAAATGTGTTAAGAAAGTCTCAGTTTTGCAGTTGTTAAAGTATCCCCAAAATTAACTATATCATTTTTAATCTATTTTGCTACTCCTACATATGTTGCACTATTTGTTAAACTGTGCTTTTGTTTAGATCCTTCAAAGTATCATTGAACTGACATGAATTCATTGGTAAATTAATTAAGTGATATAAAGGCTTGGCTTTGGTTGGCAAACTTGCCAAAGGACCACAAGGTCATATTGTTGGTCGGCAACCGGTAAGTTAGCTGGTGCACTTGTTCTATCAGGTGAAAAACTTGATATATCTTGAAACAAAAAATGACGTTAAACTTTTCGATGAGATTGTCATTCAACATTGTATAAGAGTCAAATCAAACAAAAGGTCCCGAGTTCAAATATCAATCACTGCCCATTTAAGAAAAAAGTGTGGCACATGGAAGTTTTTAGGAAAAAAATTACCGCCTGCGAGCAAGGGAACGTGTTAGAGTAATTATATGTTAAATGATATATCTCTTTAACAGTTTAAAATTTTAGATGAGATGTTTAGTTAGAATATCTCCTGATTTGCATTATAGAATGCTTGATGTAATTCCAGCAAGGAGTCATGGAAATTTTCCCAAGGATCAATTAAACGATTGGAAAACAAGCTATCTACCATATTTATAGTTAAATCAAATCCATATAATGATGTAATGGTAATCCCTACAATCATGTGAATATATGTACAACAATGCACAACTCAAGTTTTACTGTGTCTTTTCTGGGAGCGAGCGTAGTGACTATTCTTATTAAGTGGTGTGGTTTTCTTTTCCTCGAATCAAGAATTCCTTTTTTTTTAAAGCATTTGGTGATTGAGAGCTTTTAGAGCTTCTTTGCAAGGATATATGTCTACATATGATGGTTTTGGTAAATGAGCTGGAAGTTCAGGGGAAAATGAGCAAAGAGATTAGTAGACAATTTAATTGAACACCTTGGAGAGCCTTAGTGGTGCTAGGGGCATCTTCTTCTTGTCCCTGCCCCTGTGGCCATGAAATTCCACCTTCAAAAGCTAGCTTGTTTGAATTTAGGACAACATCACATGGAAGAAGTTCAGATAGATTATCTTGTATTCAAAATCTCTGGTTTTGTATACGAAGTCTTTGTCTCTGGCCTTTGTAGGTATTTCAGATCAAAGTTTTTAGTTTTTAATTAAAGCTGTGGATAAGGAAATAAGGCTATTCAAACTGAAAATTGCCCAATTTAGAAATCTCGAATTCTAGATCCAAGCTTTTTGTATTTCATTGCAGTTGTGGATGAGGAAGTAAAGCTGTTCAAACTGAAAATTGCTCAACTTCGAAATCACAATTCTCCTTTTAGAGTGGGATATCTGTATATTATTGAATGCTTTGTAGTTTTCTACTGCAGTTTAAAAAAGGAGCAGATATGATGGAGTCTTTTTCATTAGAAGATCTTCTAATTTATGTGAAGAAAGCTGATACTGCCATGTCCAAAACTGAAGTGAAACGAGAGAGGAAAAGATGCTCTGCTGCTTCTAGTTCTCATTCAGTTGTATGGTGTCATGTAAGCCAATTATTTTTGTTGACAATTATTTTTAGGAATTATTCTTCCTGTATCCTGTAAAAACCAGACTTTAAAGGAAACTATGTGAAAGGAACAGAATCAATAGATGAACTATATAAATTTTATTCTTAAATTGTGAACTACATCAGCGAATGTATATTTATGTATATATTCTCTAATGGGATCATGCCCCTCAGCTGATTTATTGCATCTGAATAATTCTTGTACGTCACTGTTTACTTGGCTTGCTAGCTTTTCATTCATGCATGATGTGATGTAACATTTATTAGGAGTACACAGGGTTGATCCTATTTCTCAAGAAGTATCCAAAGCATTAGTTCTTTTTGGTGGAGGGAAGGTTTTTAGAAAGATGACAGGGGTATTAGCTTCCTTAATGATAGGATGCTCCAAGATTATGATGAGTGATTCAATTTTCAACCTGGGAATGGAATCATTTGCATGTAGTGCCTGAAACCATCAGTCTGCGAATGAGTTTCTCTTAGCAATCCACAGTGTATGTTCTGTTTCTTCTTTTTCCTTTTTATTGCTTGTGGAAATTTAGTTCGGAGGAGCTATATGAAGCTTACATACAGACTAAAATTAATTGTTTTTTCCTTTTTGGTGCTCTGCATTAAAATCAATCTTGTCTTACTTACAGACAGCTTTGTGGAAGATATGTGTGTGTGTGTGTGTGTATTTCACATAGTAAAGTGGAACTTGGAATATTTACAAAGAACTACATGGTGGAGATTTACTTACTTGCTGGAGATAATGTTCATTCACTTGGTGTAGTTATAGGTTTCTGGAGATAATGTTTTTTTGCTTGGTGTAGTTATAGGTTTCTAGGCATATGGCAACCCTAAAATAGTTGTGTATGACAATATTTTGTTTAGCCTCTGAGCTTACCATGCTTCACAATATACAATTTAATTGATATGCCAAGTTTCTTCCTGTGGAATTTTATGATATTTGTACTTCAAATGAATTGTGACTACAAGTGCATGTACTTTGCTTTGTCAAACCTTTGTGGAATCAGTTGAAAGAAGAAAAAAGTTTTCTGAAAAAAATCTTTGCTATATGTTCTTACAAGAATTCCTGTAATTTCTGGCATTATGCCACATTTCAAGTCGATGAAAAACCAGTCCATTCTAAAATAGACAAAATTTGCTTTGAATTCTTTAGCAGATACATATTGGCCAACTGTTACCAGAAATTGCATAATATGTAATCATTAGAGCACTTTTGGAGTACCGTTTGGCAAATACATGAGGGGTATCGGCAATTTCTTTGTGTAGCATGTCCTCTTTCTTGGCTATTCAAATATGTGATGCATAATTTGATGGGAGAATGATTTGACAGGTATATGTTTGCATTCTTCGGTGCAGTAATTGTAGTTCTAGTCTGAGGGCTTTTTGATAATTGTTGGGCTAGAAGGATCCAATGATTAAATTTAATATTTGCAGTTCTGAAATCTGAATGTCGGTTGATGTACAAATGATGGTCCATTTATTCATTGTGATTTAAAGATTAGAGTCAAATCAATTCCTAATCTGTTGATTCTGTGATACTCCCCTGATTTAGCAGGACACAAAGTCATTGCTACCTGAAGAAATGGTGGGGCATCTAAAAAGTGTCACAGGATCTCAAGGACAGGTTTTTGACTCTTTTACAGCCAATAGCTCTTCCTCAATTCTCTTTTTCTCTTTTCTACCCCTGCTGAAGATATGCTTGAGATTGCTCCTATGGCATACCTCAGTTAATGCGTCTGGTATAGGTAGTGCACATCGAAGAAATCAGTGCCCGAAATGCCAAGTATGTTGAGATCCCTGAAAAGCTTTCTGAAAATTTGAAGCGTGCACTCAACTGTGTGGGAATTACTAGATTGTACAGTCACCAGGTAAGAATATTTTTCTGATAATGAATTGCATCCACGCTGATTCAGCTCAACTTCCTTCTTGTGCTTAATGGGATAGCGTGTGCAGGCCCAATCAATTCAAGCATCCCTTTCTGGAAAAAATGTAGTCGTGGCAACCATGACATCTAGTGGGAAATCCCTTTGTTACAATGTTCCGGTTTTGGAAGTATTATCACAGAATCCACTGGCATGTGCTTTGTATCTCTTCCCTACGAAGGTGTTTTGCCTTTGATTTGTAATCATAATTTACTTTTTTCTGTAGTGGTTTTGTGATTTGGATTTGGCTGAATTTGATTATGATAGGGTTATACAAGTTGAATTCTCTATGATTTTAGTTAGGCTGTCTTTAATTGACTCAACTTGCATGCAGGCATTAGCTCAAGATCAGATGAGAGCTTTGTTGACTATCAGTCATGGGCTTGATGATAGCCTAAATATTGGCATTTATGATGGAGACACTTCTCAGGAGGATAGACTATGGCTACGACATAATGCCCGACTGGTACTGCAAAGAATATGTTTGCCTTCCGGAGAATAGATTCTCTAAGCTGCAATCTTTTTGTTTTAAATTTTATGCAATTATATGCAGTTGATTACAAATCCAGACATGCTACACATCTCAATCTTACCATCCCATGGGCAATTTACACGAATATTGTCAAATCTTAGGTATTTATTTATTTATTTATTTATTGCTGAACTTCTCTTTTCACTTGCTGTGTGATTTTTCATATATGCTCTTCAGTTTCTGTTCCCTTTTCCTTTACTTAAAGATTTTACAATTTTTCCTTCAGTTTTTTGTCATCACATATTCCAATGGTTTACATCTTGATTTTTATTTTATTTATTTATTTATTATTTTATTTTACTTTTTTGAGGGTAGGTTTATCATCATTGATGAAGCTCATTCCTATAAGGGAACATTTGGGTGTCATGCTGCTCTAATATTTAGAAGGCTTCGACGAATTTGTTCTCATGGTATGTTCCCTTTTTGTGGTATGCTAGTTCGAACAATCTTTCATCCTGCATCTCTTCATAAAATCGAGTCTTACTATTCCCAAGTGACTTCATATCCAGTTTACAGCAATGATCCTTCATTTATATTCAGCACTGCAACTTCTGCAAACCCCCAGGAGCATGCTATGGTAATTTTTCTTCAAAATATGTAAGAATTTGCCCATTTGGAATTAAGCTTAATATTTGTGATGCATGGTGTATAAAATAATTCTAACAGATTTAATATCACCTAAACCTAGAAGTTAAATCAATCTGGGGTTAACCAATTGAATGCGTTTATCCTTATGTGCAAGACATTTCCCATTTTATATACAGTTGAATTGATGAATTTCTTTTGGTACATGTTAATGGTTGAAAAGGGGAGAATTGTATTTCTTGTTACGTATTAAAGGTTCTTATTCCTTAATATATATGTGATTGGGGTTATATATGAGAAACCTACCACACTTATCACTATTGGGAACCTAACATTATTGTAATAAGATACCAGACCTGCGACATTATTGTAAACAAGAAACCTACAATGCATGCCTTGCCTACTATATTATTGCTTGGATTTCTTTCTATAGATGAGACTTCAGTGACTGATGTACAAGAATACTTTTTCCTCTCAATATGGCATCAAAGCAGGTTTTCCTGCACCTTTGTTAAGGGACAATGGTTGACAGTCAAATTAGTTGGGAACCTTAATTCCTAATTTAAAAAAATTCAAAAAAATAAAAAACACAAAAAGGGTCCCTAAATGCTGATTAGACACTGCTTTGCTTGCACCAACATCGACCGAACCACCAAACCTTGTCTGCCAGCACAATTGACTGCCATGCAGCGTTGTGAGTCCATAGAGCATCTTAACATTTCTTCTTGGATATATGTTTATATGTTGTACTTCAATTGTGCAACCCTATGTTTGATTGTGCTGCTGCCACCACTCAAAATCGAGGCACTCTCCTCTATCTTAGGTGTTCAAAGTTCAAAATTGGTGTTGCCCACCATAAGTTGCTTTCCATCACTAAATTTGCCTGACCTGTACTTAACCTACGTGTGACCAGTGCCATTCTGTTCTAGCTGGTCCAATTCGTTGTTCAATCATTCGTCACCTCTCTAATCTATCCATGTGACTTTATAGGTTTATAGTTCTGAAAGACGAATGATGCGGCATGTTGCAAACGTCTTTCGGAGCTATGGTGCACTGTGTTGCGCATGGCATGTGCTATATTGAAGCAGGGCACACAATAGATCAAATTAATTAAAAATATTAATGTCTCTAATATATGTCTTTGAAACATAAAATAACATAAAAAATGTCAACTTCTAATTGAAAAAAAAAGCAAACAGCACTGGCAAAGGCATAATAATTAATTTCAAGTACTAACCACCAAATCAACTTAATAAAATGTAACAACCAAATTTATAATGCATTTCAAGTTCAAGATACAACTAAATGAATGCTATAGATTATGAAAACAAGATCACAAATGCTAATCATCAATATCGAAATAATCACAATTGCTCTCCACATCATTTTCTTCATCTTCATTGCTATCATTGGATTTGAACTTAGGCTCAGTCTCCTCATAAGCGTCTTCATCATCATCTTATTCTAGTAATCGATATAGGCAAGATTTAGATGTAATGCCTCTTGAACTTGATCTGGCTTTTGTTGTTACCTAAGAGCAAAAATCATATGCTTCTTCTTCAACCTTAAAAGCTCTAACAACATCGCACTAAGTTAAGTCATCACCATCATGCACAAGGGCTTCCTCATTGGAATTCAATCTTCTAAGCAACGATTTATTGGATTCATTGACATTCTCGAAACTGATGGATCAAGTTCATGTCATTTCTCAAAATGATGCCCGAAAACCTGATTATACTTAATATAACCAAGTTATTCTTGTGTTTTTAGCCAACTTATTTTTCTTCTTGGAGTGAAGCTACAAAAATTAAATTTTAAATTAAAATTTATTATTATTTCATAATAATAGTTGTAGATACATATAAATTATGTATTTATATTTTCGAACACATTTTAATTCCTTTTGCAGCCTAATGCACTACGAGTAAGGCTAAGAACTTTAATTGCAAAGGTTCTTAAATTTAGAGTGTTGTTTCCAAAATCTTTCCATCAATCGGCTTCACAAAACAAGTATTAAGATAAAATAGTTATTTATCATTATATGAAATAATAAATATATTTAAATTCATATAATAAATGCCTGGTGCTTTCATTTTTTTTTGTTTAACAATCTATGCAAATCAAAATTTGCCTTTGGCATTTCTATACAAAGAAAGTTTTTGATAAATCTTATTTAGTATATCATCTGGAATCGTCGTCTCTATGTACTTATGTAGGCCATTTGTAATATCTGGATCCTTTTCAATATTGGGGTTCGCATAAAAGAATTATAGACACTAATTTCAATATGGCTAGTGGTGGCCCGTCAATTTTGAGTGCATAGACAATTCTATTTCAAAACAAAGGCATCAATATTACACTCATCCCTTGCTTACATTTTGTTTTTCTTGAATATTTGCACTTAACCCATTGCTTTGATGCAAACATATTCCTTAAATTTTCTTCTGTTTTTACAAGTGCTTCAAAGTCAAGAAGGCGGTGGCAAATCTAGTCTTCCTTGCTTGGACCATGTCCGCTTTTTAAGTGAACTCTCTCATCATATTTAAGAAATTGGGCTTATTATATATATATCATCATTGCTTGCTCATACGTGTTCTTCAAAGTAGGAAGTTTGAAGATATCTTCAAATATAAAATTCATGCAATGAGCGATGTAGAGAGTTCAGAACAAATGCTTATATTTAGCTTCTAAAAGTCTTTCTATTGACTCAAAAGAAAATAAAAAATAATATATTATAAATAATTTCTAATGCAATTAAAATAAATAATAGAATTAGTGTGTTACAAGAAGTGGAGCTATAAAACTTTTAAAACTAAAGAATCAATTTTCCCATTAAGCGAAAGAAACCAACACTATATTTATAGAGTGGCATAACATGGTATTGGAAAAGACTCAAACTCTACCGACTGGACTTTTAATAAAACTAAAACACTAATAGATAACTACTCAATTATAATCCTAATCTAGATAAACTCTCAACACTCCCCCTCAATTTGAACACGGGGAATTTAATTAAAACGTTCAACTTAGACTCTTGACATCTAGCAACTACTATGACATAGATGAATAACAATCATGCTTCTTTAGTGATACCACTAACGTGACATAAAATATGAATAATTTAAGATTGTCACCAATCATCTTCCTCATCTGCAATTTTATGGGGAATAGTGCAAGCCACAGTAGGTGAAGAGGCAATAGACACAACACTACGTTCTTGCAACAATTTGTTGTATTTCTTATACATTAAAGTAACCATCTCTGAAGTTGAGGTAGACACCGAAGCAGTTTCCTTCACTTTAGCAGCTCATTTGGTCCATTTTTTTCCACCCTTGTTAGGTTTGCCAAACTTATCCTAACACTTTTTAGATGTATGATTCTTTCTTCCACAATAATCACAGTGTAGTCGATTCTTTAATGCATCAACAGAAAGTACCTTTGACAAGCCATTAGACAAAGTAGGAACACTGTCACCTGCCAATAAATCAACTCTAACAGAGCTTAAGGAAGAATCAAGTCTGGACGGGAACTTGGCCACTAAAAACTCTTCCCACTAGGCCTTACAAGTGTGAATATTACCATTCAACGGATGATACAATAGAATTTCATTTGCATCTCCTTTTAGTGAGGGAGAGAACAATTTTTCATATAACTTGAATACACGAGGCACATTCTTCTCCTGAGAATACATCTTATGCAATGTATCCCACATTGCCATAGCTGAACCTAAGAACAAGACATTAGCTGCGATCGACTCTTCCATATTATTTAGAAGCTAAGTCATAACAGAAAAATCAGCTTGTTGCCATAGTGAATACTCTATACTTTTGGAATCTAGAGGGGCAGACATTATGTGATTTAACTTATTTTGGGATCCAAGAAACAATTTAAAGGCTTGAGACCACAACACGTAATTTTTACCATTTGATTTAATGGTTGTTCCAAAAACACCCTTATTTTCAGTATTTGAAACCATCTTGACAGATGAATAGTCCTAAACAATCACCCTCAAGCCATGTAACAATAACCTAACAATATTTCACAAGATTAACCAAGTCTTAAACACCCAATCAAACACCACAATTAACCCAAAAATAAGAGGATACTTAGCCCACAATTAAAGAACAAAAACAGTGTTTGGAAAAAATTCACCCTCTTTGTAAGTTTGAATAACGATGACCAGAACTCCTGATATCAACTTGAGAAACCTCAAAAACAGCCTGGATTGATGAGTCAGTGACTGGAGGTGCTAGGATTTGTGTTAGTGCTCCGAGAACTTCAGAAAGCTGCCTGGAAACGACTGGACACAGCGTGCCAGTGAGTGGTGGCACTAGGGTTTGTGACGCAAGGGAGGCGACATTGCTAGGCTGGGTTTTCAGAGGTGACATCACTGGGTGATGGCATGGTGGTGCAGAAACGAGGGTTTTTTGTTTTCTTTTTGGGGCTTAACGGCTTGTTCGGATCTCACCATTTTTCCTTGTTTGACCAATGTCTGACTAGGAATTTTGAACTTAATTTGGACTAAGGTTTTGGGGAAAATTATAGGTGCTGATACCATGTTGAAACTAAAGATTCGATTTTCCCATTAAGCGAAAGAAACTAACACTCTATTTATAGAGTGGCATACATAGTATAGAAGAGACTAAAACTGTACCAACTAGACTTTTAATAAAAGTAAAATACTAATAGATAACTACTTAATTATAATCCTAATCTAGATAACTCTCAACAAAAACTAATAAAGATAAGATAGAATCTTAAGTGACTAATCTAAAACAAAATGGTAGATATCATAAATTCTAGTCTAAATAGAGTTGTTCCTTAATTAGTCTTCCAACACCTTCCTAAGCTGAATGTGAAGTAAGCATTGGAAAGTTCAACTTGAAAGCCCAGGTAAACAGCTCTAGCAATGTAACACATTTGTAGGGCTTGAGTTGGAGTTTGAACTTGCATAGATCCTGGCTAGGTTTGTTTTGGCTTTGATTATAATATGTTCTTACCTAATCTCACTGTCTCTAGTAGCAGATTCAGTTAAGGTGTTGGTTACGATTCAAACACATTTGGTTCTACAACTCTGATCTCATTTGACTTGGGTTTAGGGTGAATAGATGGGTTGAGGCAAATGATTAGGTTGAAGACTATATTCAAATGTCAAGAAACTTAAAGGATCGTCCCTAAGATTCTCTCCTTAAAGATAAGTCATCAAAATAAGCCTCTTTTTCATGAAATAGTACATTTGATGTACAGAACTTCTTAATGGAGGATGATAACATTTATACCCTTTCTAAGTTGGAGAGTATGGTGCAGAACACACTACAGAGCACTAGGATCTTAGCTTCTACAAGGAGTACAATTGTTTGTGTTGAAAAGGCTTGGGTAAAACAAAGAAAGTATGTCCATTGGACTTTCAAATTCTATAACTTGGGTAGTCTATTGACAAGGTCAGTGTTTGTTTTTCCCACAAACTTTTTATCACATTTCCATGATATAACAGTGCCTGGAATTGGTCTAAAGGGGGCTTATTTTTCCTTTCAGTGGTTCCATTTTGTTGTAATGTTTTAGCACTGGAAAATTCATGAATTGTTTCCTCTTTCGGGTCAAAAGGAGTAAATATTTGATTAAAATAATTGTTAGCATTCATACCCACGCATTTTATTACTAACAGTTTCTAAGAATTTGCCCGCTATTGTTATTTTCTTATTACTTGAGTATGATGGGTATGTGGAAAATTGTTTGGATGAGGAAGCCATGTGATCAGTGATTGTGATCTATGATTGGTTGAAGGGTGTTTTGGAGACATTTAACCTAAATGAAAATGAAGCACTTATTTGAATATGTCTAAGTAGTTCCCTTGAGGTTATTGAAGAATGATCACACCCTCACATCCTCCTTGGTCTCAGACGTCATCTGTCACTCTCTATGTATTCATCAGGAAGGAAACAATCAGCAGTAAGGCAGATTGCAAGGCAAATCTTTCATACAAAGTTGACAATGAAGATACTTTGACAATGAAGGCCTGTTATTGGGTTTAAAAATGGAGTAAAACATAAGCTAGTCATAGAGGTGGAGTATAAGTAATTGAAGCAGCAATGAGGGCTGAAAGTGAATTGATTATTGCAACCATAAAAGCTGCGCAATGGGGGGAATACTATGAAAGAAACCCAGATAAGAACCTAAGGCTGTGAACCCTGTGTAGAAAAGGGAAATTGTATTTCTTGTTGCATATTCATGATCCTCATATATTAATATCTAATGGGAATTGAAGTTACATTCAAGAAATCTACCACACCTTCCATTATTGGGAACATAATATTATTGTGAGCAATGCACCTATCGTTTTTCCCACATTGTTGTAAATATGAATCCTACATTTATCATAAAATAAGAAAACCACTAAAACGATCAGCACAACTTTCCAGAAAATATATACTTTCCCAAATTGACACATGCATTCCCACATTTATAGATGGCCTTGAAATTTTCATGTGTGCCTAATTGATTTCTTAATATTTGAGTTATATTACGTTTTTTACATTTCTAATTATATTACAGGACCTAGCAAATCTACCAAAAGTCGAGTTAATTGAGAATGATGGTAGCCCTTCTGGTTTGAAGATATTTATGCTCTGGAATCCTCCTTTGTGCCTGAAAACTGTAAGATTTGGCTTAGTGGGTCTTCTGAACTTCTATTTGAATACTATTGGATTGATATAATGTTAATCACCTTCTTGCATGATTACCAATTCAAGGTTTCCAAGAGAACAAAGAGTTTGGAGGCTAAAAGTTCTGTCGGTGAAAATGTGGTTGCTGGACGCTCAAGGTGATACATATTTTACCTGTGGGGTCCTGGATAATTTTGACTTTTTATATTTAATGTACATATATATATATGGTCATGTTTTGATTTACAGTATGCAAGAGTAATTTCTGAGCTTTTTGCTGATTTGTTGTTTAGTTCATTATTATTCTTTATAGCAGCAAGGACCCACCTTCTCATTAGTGTGGCAGAGGCTGTGAAGAAATGTCTCCCTGATGGGCTTGAACTAGTGGTTTGCATATAATAATATATGATTAAAAAGACAACAAATGCCCATTGGAAGCTAGGTAAATACAAATGGAAACAATCCAATGAGAAATTTGCATGCAAGATATACAATGTTGCATGGGCTTTAAGACTAGTACTTCAAGGAGAGTGAAAAGAAGATCATGTAGTTGATGCTTTGTATGATGACACGGCCAGCGAAAGTGAGTCAAGAAAGATTGTGACTGCATCCATGAATGACACTGACAGCGTGGTCTGTCTAAACATATATAGGCTGTCCTTAAGCTGTTAAATTCCAGCCTAATGTGGAGAGGGTAAGCATGTTGCTTGAATTGTTATGTCCCTGGCTGAGTTTTCATTGCTTCTTGGGAAACCTACTAAATGTCTCTGCTGGATGGAGTTTTGGCAAATAACAGCTTCAAGTAAGCCTTAAGAACAATCCCATGTTGTTGCTATTCTTAAGAACAATCCCATGTTGTTGCTATTAAGTATGAAAGCTAAAATTAGGTTCTTGAGGATCGGTTGTTACATAAAATGTGAGGGAAGTGTTGGAGATTTGAACAATCAAGTCATGTCTTACAATAAGAGCCCATCTCAATTTATGATATGAGATTAGGGTTAAAAATACAAATAGTCCATCTATAATTTTGAAGTTGACACAATTTTAATCATATAAAATAGGACTAGAAGATATCTAGACCTACAAACAAGGAAACAAAATATATAAAAATATCAAAATAATTATTACTTTTAACGCACTGCTCAAGTTGTACATGGGGGTTTTGGATTTGAATTCAACTTGAACTATTAAAACTTATAAATAGGTAGTTGTTAGAATGCTTGAATGGAAATCAAATTCTTTAGTGATACCACTAGCTTGACAATTATTTAAGCATATATCATGCATAATTCCTGACAAACAGAACATGAAAAAGTCATAGCTATCCTTGATCTTCTAGAGAAGTAGTTGGCAACCAGACAAAGTTCATGCCTCGTGATTGTAAACAGAAGGCTGTGTATTGTAGATTCATGAGGGACAGGTTTGATGGTAAGAAGTTGGAAATTGACAGCATCATTATTGATAGACAGCCTTAAAGCTTAAACAAGTTAGGGCTGTTCTTGATTTTTAAAAGAGACACATCATTCATGACAACAATATAAAGTGTGGTAATAGCACTTAGCACACCAACAAAAACAAGCATCACACAAAGTTATATTACAGATAGCCATGCAAAATAATCATGGTGACTTGTGATGGTAGACAGCCAGCTGAACAACCATAATTACCAAAGTAGTAGACAACCTGGCTAGAAGTGATGCAGTTTTATTTTCCCCCCCCTCAGGTTAGTCTTAATAGCTCAACAGCAAAGAAACAATAGGAGTGTAGACAAATAAATTTCTGAAGTCACGAATAAAACCAAAAAGGCCCAAAGGATTCAACCAAAGAAGATATTACCCAACCCAAACTTCAGCCTAAAGGAATCAACCTAATCTTTTTCAGCACAAAATAATTGAACCCCAATAAAGTAGGTCCAATCTGCTTCTCTCCACTCCATGTAGAGCTGGAAATTGGCAGAACTCTTCCCATTTTGACATGAGTTAGTTGGGCTTCACTCAGAAACTATTTGTTTTTGCCCCAAGAGATGGTGGCAGACTGCACCACATAGGTGTGTTTGTGCAAAGGAGTTCAGCAGTTGTGCTTGAAATCAGCCAAGGTTTGAGGGTTGTGTGCTGTGGCTGGTGGCTTGTGAAGGTGTTGATATGGGCTCTGTGGGAGCACAACAATCTTCATCCAGTGTTCTATCCTTATGAAGTGAACTTCACATCTGGTGTTGGCTATAGATAAGGCATGAGAAGAGCAGTTCATAATCTTAGGTTTGCAGCCATCATTTCTTTTTCTTTATTTTTTTTTTCATGTGGCAAGGTTTTTTTTAATTATTATAAATATTTTTTTAGATGTGGTGCTACTGCTGCGTGCAATATTAAGTTGATGGTGGCATGCGGCGGGCTTCAAAGGCCATATATAACCAAGCTAGAGTTTCTAGTAGTAATATGTTGGAGATTGGAAAAATTAAATCATATTTTATTATTGTAGAGCCCTTAATTTATCGTATGAGATTATGGTTAAAAAAATATAAAAATACCAAGTATAATTCTAAATTAACATAATATTAATTTCATATAATTTGGAATAAATTTTAAACTAATAAATCAGAGAACAAAGTACAAGGAAATGTCATAATCAAATACTACTTCTGGCAGAATGGAATTGATGTTCTAGAGGATCAATAGTTTTCAGAACTTACACTCTAATAAAATGCCATCTTGGATGGAAGGACTACTATAAGAAGGTTTGGGAGGTGATTGTTTGAGATATCAAGTATTAGTTGGAAAAAAGATTATCTAACATTGAAATATACTGGGAAAAATTCAATTGTATATAAGTGGGAGTAGCATAGAAACCTAATGTCTTAATATTTTAGGTTAAGATGTGATGTTAGTGATGTTAGGCCATGAATATATGTGTTCACATTGTTAGAAGTAATAGAATATTTTTCGTATCTATTTCATACTGTGTTTCATAGTTTACAAGATTGGTAATTATAGAGTTTCTTTAGTGCACTTTGTTTCCTTTATAACAGGTTTAGAATTTACGTTAAGTTTGACTTTCATTTTTTGTGCTTTATATGGTTTTCACATCATCTCATATTATAAATTGAGGTGAAGTTTTCATTAATAAAGTTTGCTTTTAATTCTTTCAATTTTCATTCAATATAGTACTAGAGCAGTTTTTCTTGAACATGTTTTGAAAGTTTAGGAGTTTTCCAAAAAAAGCCTACTTTTCCCTAAAGGAACAATTTCCTAAACAAGCCCTTATCCCAAATATACCAAACCATGCCCACAGTCGCTGTGCTTTGTCTCCCTATCTTATGCGCTGTCGCTGCCCACTATCTCGTTTACCATGTTAATACTAAAACCCTAAAATGTTACATTCTGCTATTGTTAGCTCCTTCCAAACTAACCATTGTTGAGAAGCCCACCGTTTGTGAGAGCCATAATTTCCAAAATCTGCTGTACGGATCCCCCTTGTGTTTCCCAAGTCAGCTAAGCCCTGACTAAGCCTCTTTTTTGCTCTGTCGCAATTGTATGCAACATCCTTCAATACCGCCGTGTATTTAGCCAATTTCCTATGATACCCTTGCTCCTAGAGCACCATCCAAAAGTTCCCAACACCATCGTGCTCTAGTTTTGTGCACTACTAGGTTGCTGATGCGTTACTATCGATATGTTTTTTTAGGCTTGGGCTAGTATTGTTATTAGGCTATTGAGTTAGGTTGTCGGGCTACCGTTTGTGTGTCTAGCCTTGTCTTTAGTTATTTGGGCTTAACACTCATATTTTGAGGGCTGAATTATTTAAATTGTGGGTTGGTAATTTTATTGTTATTGGGTTAGTTTGGCCTCACATTCTGAAAATAAGGGTGTTGTTAGGACTACTATTAAATTAAATGGAAAAAATTATGTGTTGTTGGCTCAAGCCTTTAAATTGCTCCTTAGGTCTCAAAATAAATTAAGTCTCATGAATTCTAGTGCTCTTAAGTCAAAAAGTGCTAATTATTCAACGTAGGTGCAAGTTGATTGGTTTGTCATGACTTGGCTCCTTAATAGTATGTTAGAGTCTATTGCATCTACTGTTATGTTTTAGGTTCAACCAAAGAAATATGGAGTGCTCTGCGTGAGATGTATTCTCAAGAAAAGCATGTGTCTCAAGTGTTTGAGTTGTATGAGAAATGTTATCTCTTAAACAATATGGGCAGTCTATGATCGATTATTTTGCCTTACTAAAAGGCACTACAAATGAAATTTTGTTGTATGCTCCATAAATTGTGATGTTCAAACTTGTAAAACCCACTGGGAGGAATTTTTAGTGGCTAAATTTTTGTCAGGACTTGATTCATCTCTAAGTTTGGTAAGAGATAACTTAGTAGCCAGTAACAATGTTCCTACTCTATCTAATGCTCTTTCAAGAGTTCTTTTTGTTGCCGTGGGTAATTCTAGTTCTACTTCTATTCCAGTAACTAAAAGTTCTGCCTTAGTAGTTGAGGGTCATGGATCTTCTTATGGTCGCTAGTCAAGGGGAGGTAGTGATAAGAAAGTGGATGCCTTTAAAAGTCAAAGGAAATGTGATCATTGTGGCAAAACCAATCACATCTTTGAAAAGTATTGGGACAAAGTTGGTGTACTCGAGTGGGCTAAAATGCTTGTTGGTAGACTGAGAATACTACTTTAACGAATGCCTCAACTTAACTCGTGAAGATTACAAGATAGTGCATCATCCTATTGTTGCACCTATTGCCTCTTCATCTACTGCAACTTGTTTTATGCCTATAAAATTGCGAACAAAGAAGATGATTGGTGGCAATCATGAGTTGTTACTATTGTTCATAAGTTGTGGCATCACTTCTTGTTAATGTTCAATTGTTACTGCAAGTTGAACATTTTGGAAATTGTCCATCATCAGCTTGAGGGGAAGTATTAGGAGTAATAGATTATTTTTCAAATGTATTTCATATTGTATTTCCTAGTTTACATGATTGGTAATTGTTGAGTTTCTCGAGTGTGCTTTGTTTCCTTTATAATAGTTTTAGAATTTAGGTTAAGTTTGACTTTTATTTCTGGTACTTTTTATGGTTTGTCATCACTTCATACTATTAATTAACGTGAATATTTCATCAATAAAGTGTGCTTTTAATTCTTTCAAATTTTCCTTCAACACACACACGCTGGCCTATAAATAGTTCTTCTTTCATGTTACCTATGGATGTTTCCCAATTTGGTTAGGCTCTTGTAGTTAGGTTTAACAACTCTAACTGAAACTTGTCGTTGAACTTGCTCACTTCTAATAAATTAGTATCAAAGCTGATGCTTTAGTTAGGAAAAGTATGAAGACGAAGTGCTTAATGGAATGAGCTTACATGTAGGCCTAGGGAGCGAGAAACAAATGCTTGTAAGTATGAACCAAAAAAGATGTAGGGCTAAAGAAAGAGTAAGGCTCAATACACATAAGTCATACAAATGAGCTCATTATAAAGAAAAATATTCGCAAGGATAAGTTATGTCCAAGAAAGGAAGCTCTTACTTGAGGGGAAGTGTTGAAAATATGAAATATGAGTTAGAGAAAAAGATTGTTCGAAATTGAAAAAAAGTAGAAAAAGCTAGCTTTTTTATGCAAGTGGGAGTGGCCCAAAAACCCAGTATCTTAAGATTTTTGGTTGAGGTGTAATATCAAACCCGTAAATGTAAATGCTCACATGCAAGGCCATGGATTGTTGTCCCTACGTGTTGATTGGGCTCCCACCACCAAGTCTAACAAGTCCAGTTAGAGATTGTGGTTGAATTTGTCAACATCAGCAAAGGATAGAATATTTAAGTTGTATTAGTTGTTCTAGGTATTTACTAGGATTCTTTAATATGATATTTGCTTTATTGAAATCAGTGCAGCTACCACAAAAATCCTATAATTGAGTTGGGATCTTTGTATTATCATCAAGCAATATCAAATGTAGCTGTTTTGTTTTAACTAATATCAAAGCAGGTGATCCTACTTCTGATTTGTTCCCTCTGAATTATTTTCTATTGATTTCTAGTTCTTTTATTTTGTCTTCAATAAAAGACAAATAATGAAGTAAAGATAAGAGTGGGAAACACCAAACTCTAATCTACCCATTACTACCACTGCTTAACAGTTGGAAATGACACCTCTGTATGCACAGCCGGTCACCAAAAACCATAGCCCACTGCCAATCCGAAAATCTCCATGTCATCACCCCTTTAGATTCATCATACAGAATAAGAAAGTATAGAAGCACTAAAGCTATTCACATACACAAGTGATGGTAAATCTTTGCAAGTGAAGTAATCTCTGATGGCTTCAAGTATCTATTCTTGCTTCTACCAAAAAACAACTATTGCTTAGATTTGGAGGTGTTTTGAGGATTGAGTTCTCTGTAATGTCTCTCACGTCTGAGCATTGGGATTAAAACTTTATATGTATGAGCACACTACTAGCAACTTGTTAATGGATAAATTACAAAATTTCAGAAGCAACAAATTAGTTTCACTCGCAGGTTGAGCTAGGCCTGTCAATGGGTAGCTATACCCACAAATACCTATATGTAAAATACTCTTAAATGTCCATACTCATAAATACCCATTATGTAATACTCATACCCTACCCTACTTAATATAATATTAGGCCTATTGGGTAATACCCAAGTTTTACCCATATGTTTAGAATCTAATTGGGTAAATGTTTTCATATTTAAAATTTCATTTTTTTTTATATTTGCTATACTTAATATAATTTATGTAAACATTATAATCACTTGATTTAGTAATTAGTTTGAACTATCAAATATCATTTCAATGAAGCCAACTTAATTATAAAGTTTTATTATATTTTAAAATTTTTTCATTGATATTTAATTTTATAAACTCAATTTTAATACAAAATTTTTAAAATCTAGTTTGAAAATTAATTATTGGAATCTCAATTCAAATGTCTATCTTTTAGTTAATTTTTATTCAATTTAATGAAAAAATATTTTGGTTAAAAAAATAATTTTGACTTCTCAAGGACAGTTATTCTTGGTTTAAAATTTTGTATTATTGTTAATACCTGTTCTCTAACCCTAATCCCTATCATCTCATCACACGTTATTGCATTAAGAATCATTTCACATGAGCATAAATTTCCCCACAATCCTTAAAAAAAATGTTTCAATCCTAATTGGTTTTCGCCCTGCTTTATTTTTTTGGGGTGACTACACATTTAGTATATAAATAATAATATTTTAAGCTCAAATATTGCTTAGTACATCGAGGTGATAAACGAACAATAATCAAAACGAAAATAGGGAGGAAAGAGCAAAGTAAATAAAATCTTCAAATTCTTGCTAATTGTTTAAATGGAAATATTTTTTGCATCAATGATTATTTTCAGAAATTGCAGACCAATTTATTTATCTATCTATTTTTGTATCTCTATACACACACACTCACTTATATGTATTGTATTTATACACATAATTTTATATATTCGATTTAATGAAAATATATTCAATTTAATTTTTAGTCAAAAATATTGTACTAACTTGAATTAATATTTTTTTTGTTCTTAGAAATCAAATTTTATCCTACATTAAATGAAATATTGATTTTTGAAAATACATAAAAAATCAGTTCTAACAAAATGTAAATTACGAATGTGAAACTAAACAATAAAACAAAAAATATATTTAAACATGTTTATGAAAACTCATGAAGCTTTTGTCTAAATATTCATGATTACTTAAAATTGAATTTAGAAAAAATTTTAACATCACATCATTAAAAATACCCATAGGTATAAATGGATTGGGTAAGACCCATACCCATAGTTTTAATTTCAATGGGTATGGACCTCGGTATTATATATTATATTGGGTATGGGTCTAAATTTGAGAATTTTTTAATGGTATGGGTGGGGTCTTACCCTACCCACATGCCTACCATTGAGCTATTAAATAATGTCAAGGGTTCAACCAAACCTTCTAGTCGAAAAGATATTTCTTATAATTTCCAATTTAAAAGATAATATTACATAATTTCAGATTGTTCTTACTTCAGATAATGTTAAAATATGCAGACGGTTTTTGTTTGAGGAAGGATGTTTTGATAGTTATACTTGTGCAAGTACTGTGAACTATTCTAATGATTCCTTTGTCTTGATCTTTTATCAGCCGTCTTAAATTTAGTTAATTGCGATTCAAAATAAAAGATATGGCAATTACTGAAATGTGCGACGTTAGCTGGTGCATTGGATATCACAAAACATAACTTTCTTTAATATATTTGACATAAGTTCTTCAAGTTTGCATCTTTTATTGCAAAATTCATATACTTATGCTATTTTTTAAAATCATTTTATAGAGAAAAGAACTTGACTTAAGAAGTATAGAAAAAAGGAAAAAATGAAAAAGAATCACAGAAGTTAAAAAAATTGGCTGTTAATGTGGAAAAAGAAATTTCAATAATATAGGTTCTGTCTCTTCTTTTCTAGATTCCTATAAAACTAAGTTGTTTCTATTAGCGAACCATTCAACCCCTGACAAGTTTAGCCTGAACTGCATAATCCATTTAAGATATTTTAAAAGGAAACCTGTTGAGATATCATAGCTTTTCAGTTTCAAGGAACAACCATTCAAGCATGTCAATAAATTTCCCATATGATTATATAATTGGTGTTAATGCTGGAATTAGACATTTTAAATGCATTAGAATTCATTAATTCGATTTAGTTTCACCAGTTTATAAGAATATATTTTGATATGTCCACAATTTGATCTTTATTTTGCAGTCCCATTTTAGAGGTTTCATGCCTCTTTGCAGAAATGGTTCAGCATGGATTACGGTGTATTGCATTCTGTAAAACACGCAAACTTTGCGAACTTGTTCTCTGCTACACGTACGCTCAAACCTCATCTTTTAAATTATTTTTGTAATTCTATTTTGAAATTTACGGACATAATAACTCTTCGTGCCTGTGATTGTCATAAGGCGTGAAATTCTTCATGAATCAGCACCTCATCTAGTCAATAAAGTATCTTCTTATCGCGGAGGCTACATTGCTGAGGTCAGTCTCTTCTTGGTCTTCTTTAAGGATGTTGGATGTTTAATCTAATTTTAGTTTTTTATTATCTGTTTTTCCTTTTTCACTTCATATGTGTTGTAGCACATACACTGCACATGCATGCATATATATGAAAGGTTAGAATGAATTAATTTATCTGATTTTATTGCTTAATCATATGTGAACATTCCCCCAACAAGTCATTATTTGAGTGTTCTCTGCAGGCTAGATATCAGTTGTTGTTGGTAATTTCTTTGTCCATGTCATTCGTTGATGCCCACGTAGTCCTCAACTTATTTTTGTTACTTTGGTGTTGGGGAAGTTCAATTATTGACATAGGAGATCAACAATATCTCTAGTCTGAGTCTCTGCTTCACTATGTATTTTCCTCTTCTTATATTACACTATCTACTGCTGTTACCACTACATTGTTGTGTCTGTTGATATGACTTTCATAGCATCTGGAGCTCTTTTTTGTAACATTTATCTTTTGCTGGGTTTACTGCATTCAGACTTGATTTCATATGGTTTGTACATCATAAATTCATGGTAATCTAACTAAATTTACATTTTGTGGGCATGCTTTTGTAGCAATCTATATTTAAAAAGGCATATGATTTGGTTCACTTCTTCATGGCATTCCTGTGTTTATATTGAATTTGAGATGATTAGCAGGTGTAATGGTAGTGCTTGTTACACTATTTGGTGTCCCATTTTCTATGTAACCCTGAAAAAAATACTGTTTTTGATGAATATTTTTGTCCTTGAAACTCTACTTGAGTGTTTGATATGACTTATGATTCTATAAAGTTTTAGCACTTATGCATCTTGAGAACAGTGTCTTTGAAAGGCACTCTTGGGGCCTGTATGGAGCTCAGCCCATTTCCCTAACTCGGGTGCCATCCTCTTGGGCATACCCCCAATGGTGTGGGCCATATACCAGGCGGCTGCACTTGATGTGTTCATTGAGGGCCTGTTATCCAAGATTAAAATACTCTATTTTAGACTCGATTTGCTCCATTGTGATGGAAAAAGTTGGTGGAGCACTCACTTGATATTTGACACAAGCCTGTATTTAATTTAATTAGTTGATGACTATCAACTTAGGGCTTTTAAAATGAGAGATTCAAAGTCTAGAGGAGATTCTTGCAAAGTCCAAAGATATTAGAGAACTGTTCACCTGTCTCTGCATGGCGATATTTGACTTTATAAGTAAAAGTAAAAAGGAAATGCAGCAAGGTAGGTCAGTGGGTGGGGCTCTCTACTTCTAATTTATAATCCTTTGACATGACAAACAAGGATCTTATATTTGAATTCACTCTGATTTGTTAGTTCATTTGCTATGCCTTTCTTGAAAGCATACATTCTCGTATACGATTTGTCACACAGTAATTATACATTCTCATGTAGGTTCATTTTTCTGGAAATCAATGACCACGTATACGATTCTGCTTCAATTTGGTTATTTCGCAACATATTTGAAAAACAAAAGACATTGTTAAATGCCTTTAAAGAAAATCTTGCTTGAAGAAGTAGAAATAATAAGGTAAATTCATATCTATTGGAATCTTATCATTATCTTTTCTTTCTCATTTTTTTCCTCAAATGGTGATTGAGGTCAGTAGGAATAAATGCCAACACACATTTTTTTATTACGACGTGTTTAGTCAGTGGGGAGAAGCTATAAATGAAGATGTGCCTCTAGGAACCTCTAATTCATAATTGGTTGGATGCAGAGAGAATCACTAACAAGTAGGACAACTTCGATTTTATCTTCGTATTTATTAGTTAATGCAATGACAATTGCTCGACGTAATTTGATTGGTCAACAATCTCAGCCTCAAAAAAGAGAAGAACATATTTTTAACGGCTCAAGTATTCCTTTCAAGCTAATTAAATCAAATTTAGCAATTAAGTTGCCAAAAAGCTTTTGCCTTCCATCCTCCCATAAATTCCTCATATTGGGCTAAGACTAGTGGTGTTCCCTAGAATGTGCATGTATATGGGTAGGTGGGGTTTAAATTCACTGACTGTGTTAGTATATTAGGCATTGCCATCAAGCTGCCTGTGATGTCTTCAATGGCTAAAATTTGCTCACTGATGGGAACAGGACAGGAGAAGAATTGAGAGTGATCTCTTTAATGGTAATATATGTGGTATTGCTGCTACAAATGCCCTTGAGTTAGGCATTGATGTAGGTCACATTGACGCCACACTTCATCTTGGTTTCCCTGGTAGCATAGCAAGGTATATCATAATCAATTCCTGTTTCTGTCTGTTCCACCTATTCTTTGTTTTTGTATTATTGTTCAATTTTATGTTATCCAGCCTGTGGCAACAAGCTGGAAGGTCAGGAAGAAGAGAAAGGCCGTCACTTGCTATATATGTTGCATTTGAAGGGCCTTTAGACCAGTACTTCATGAAGTTTCCTCATAAACTTTTTAGTGGTCCAATTGAGTGCTGCCATGTAGATCCAAATAATGACCAGGTTTCTAAATTTGTGCCAGTTTTTCATGTCATCTGAATTCTTAGTTATAAAGTATGGAGGCTTATTTTTAAAATTTTTTTTTGGGTTTATTTAGAGGGCAATTCTTTTCATCCTTGAATTGCTTTCCCTTATAGGTGCTTCAGCAGCACTTGTCGTGTGCTGCTATCGAACACCCATTGAGCTTGCTTCATGATGAGAAGTATTTTGGTCCTGGTTTAAAGGGTGCCATCACGAGACTTAAAAACAGAGGCCGCCTGAGCACTAATATGTCTCATGATTGTGCTTCCAGAATATGGATCTACATTGGGCATGAGGTAATCCATGTGTGAATTTCAGGATCTAGTCTCTAATTCGAATCCAGCTATATGATGGCACTAATTTAATATGTTAATATTGATCTTCTGTTGATATTCTGGCTGTTGTATTGTTTCATCTGCCTTCTTGACTCTAAGGTCCTTATCACATCTTGCATCCCACTTTCCAACCTAGCTTCCTAAATGAACTCAATCTAATTTTGGCACTTCTAGTTTATTAATTCTCTTGACGCCTAATGAGGTAATTATTTTCATTTCAGAAATTTCCATTTGGTGCTGTAAATGTTAGAGCCACAGAAACTGTGCGATATAAAGTGATTGACAAGATAAGGAATGAAATCCTTGAAGAAATTGAAGAAAGCAAAGCTTTCTTTCAGGTAAGAACCACATTGTAATTATGAAGACTGTTATTATCATGGCAGGAAGTGTTAAACTTTGCATTTTAAATGACGGGATGCATTATCCTTTTGCCAACAGTAGTGCATCAAAGAAAATGTATAAAGTTGTTATTAAGTTGGTAAAATACTATTTATTTAATCATAATGCTAAAATTTTTAGTTTCATCATTTTCTTAAGTTTACATGGTACCTATTTATCCCAAAGATGGTCATGTAATTATAGAATACTATGGCGTTCTATTAGCTCTTTATACCATCCAATAAATTGGAAGTTTCTTTTTGAATGGCCACACAGATTTTTGTTAGAGTATTTGTTGGGTGATAATTACAATAGTTACCAAAAATATAAAGTCCTAATATAATTCCTATATCAAAAGAAACAAAATACACTATTCTTATAAAATTGGGATATCAATATACCTAGAACGTAAACTAGAAAACAACATATACCAAATATTAATTAAAATATTTTTCTTCAACACTCTCACTCAAGTTAAAATGGTAACTCCTTGCGATGTTCAACTTGAACTATTTTGAATTCTAAGACCTCAATAGACACTAATGGAGTCACAATTCACATAACACTTAGTAGGCAAAATCAAACACAATTTGTGATTCAAAGTGTGGACATGCCAACAAAATTAAGCATCACGATAGTGGGCTGAAGGCCATCTTCAGTTGATAATGTTGCCACCACTTATTTTCTTTCATTTGCAAAATGAAGAGGCAGTGGCTTGATATACACAAGTCAAAAGGTCAACAGCATTATTAGTGATTGTAAGCATTTGAACTGGAAAAAGTCGTCTTTCTTAATACCTACAAAGGCATCACATGTTTGAAAAGACATAGGTCTTACTACACCTAAACAAGCATATCAGTAGTAGTAACATGAATAACACTAAAATATTCGTGACAATAGATAGCCGGTCACTTAAGTCACTAACACTAGTCACATGGCTACGAGATGCACTTGATTAGCTATGAAAAGTCAGTTGCTCTTAGGTTTTAGACACAAAAGTACCCAAAAACACAAACTCAGAAATTAACCTGTAGTAACCTCTGTAAACATAAATGGAATAATATTCTCTTGTTATGTAACTTAGAATAAATGCACACACACACACACAAACCTAGAGATTTAAGTTATGAAAGTGTACAAATTAGAATCATACCAAGTAAGATTTCTAATATATGAATTAATATAATAAAAATACTATCATTTTTTTATCCTTGTAATTACGTGCTTATCTTTGAAATGCTCACTTTCAAGTTAGAGTACACATATTAATCATGTCTAGGTGGTTACAAATATATTCTACTTGCGCTCCATTCAAAGCTTTCGTAAAGAAATCTGCTAGTTGTTCTCCAATCTTCATAAATCCAAAAGAAACTAGATTGATTGTATTTTCTCATGAACAAAATGATAGTTTATTTTGAATTGCTTAATCTGGAATGGATGCAATTTGTATAGAAACTTAGTTGTCAGACCACATTTTTGTAGGAATTGAGGCTTGGCCTCTAAGCCAATATGTCCACCTAATTTCACATTTTGATTATGCTATGCTTTTATACTCTAAATCTACACTCGAATGTGAGATGACATTTTGTTTCCCACTTTCAATGTAACGAAGTTCCGTTCATCAAAAGCACAATATTCTAATATGGATTTTTGATCTTCCTTAGATGCTACCTAATCTGTGTATAAGAAGCATTCAATCTTGGAATTTCCATAATTCTCATATAAAATACTATGACTTAAAACTCTCTTTAGATGGCAGAAAATTTGTTCTATAGTTGCCTTAGTGATCTGTTGTTGAGATGGCATGTTGTTGGCTCACAACACTAACTAAATATTCAATATCTAGGTGAGTAACAGTGAAACAATATGGCTTCCCAACAAAGCTTCTATATCGCTCAGGATCTTTAAACAACTTTCTTTCCTTAGTTATCTAAGAGTTAGTGATCATTCGAGTACTGCAAGAATTAGCTCTAGACTTGCTTTGTTTCAAACAATAAATTGAGCACATTTTGAGAAAGAAGAAATGCACCAAAAATATTTTAGTGTCCTTAAATCTTTGGTTAGAAATTAACAATGCAGAAAGGTTTAAGCGATGAAATACCTATGGTGTTACTTCCAGTAAGGATAATATCATCCACATAAACAAGCAAAAGAACAATACCTACCTCCAACTGCATATAAAATACGAAGTGGTCCAATTTTCTCCTCATTTCAAACTTTTCAACTGGTTGATTGAATTTATCAGACTAGACACATGGACTATGTTTCAGCCCATTCATTGATCGACAATGACGACATACCTTCGCGTACTTCTCCTAAGCAACAAATTTAAGAGGTTACTCCGTATATACTTGTTCCTTAAGGTTGCCATGAAGAAAGTCATTCTTCATGTTGAGTTAATGCAAGTGCCAGTTACAAGTAGCACAATAGAAGTAAACAACTTGATGATGTTAGCTTAGTAATTGGAGAAAAAGTATTAGAATAGTTAAGTCTATAAGCTTGAGGACATCCTTTTACCACAAGTTGAGCTTTCAATTAGCAATAGACACGTCCAGACTCATTCTGACAACAACGCCCATTTACATCTAATAACCTTTTTCGTTGTAGGTAAATTCACCAAATCCCAAGTACCAATGTTATCTAAAGCATTCATTTTTTTTGTCATAGCATCACGCCATTTAAGATGGAGATGGGATAGAACCTCATGAACAATGTTAGAAAGGGCCACAGAATCAAGAGAAACAAGGAATAAGTAGAATAATGTCAACAATTGATTATATGACCCAAATGAAGAAACAGGGTAAGTATCGCTTACCTTTATGCAGTGCATATGGAAGATCATCATTTGAGATGTATCTAATGACGAAGAATTAGTTTAAGAGTTGCAATAAAAGGCCTTTGTTGTTAAGAGTTGACTTAAATGATGGAAAGCTTAGTAGTAGGTCCTTCCCCCATTTTGTATATGCAGAAGATGGTGAGAACAATATATTCTTGAAAAAGGTAACATAAGCTCATAGTGATACCTAGCTTGTATCTAGAACTATAACACCTATATCCCTTTTGAACCCAAAAGTACCCAAAAAAAATGCACTTTAAAGTTTTCGGATTTGATTTAGTAATATGAGGACGAACATCCTAAATGAAGCAAGTGCTACTAAATATTTTTGGTTAAATAAGAAATAGAGGCTTTGTTGTAAAGAATGTGTAGAAGGCAGTTTTACCATCTAAAATAAATGAAGGCATGCAATTAATTAGAAAGCAGGATGTGGAGATTGCATCAGTTCAAAGCTATTTAGGGACATCCATTTGGAATGGTATAACTCATCCCTTCTCAAATGTTTATTCTCTCACTTAGCTGCACCATTTAAAATAGAGTATCTACGCACAAAGGCTAGTGAGTTAATGCTAATTTTAGATCATATAAGATTGAAATATTTTGGATAAATATTCCTTAGCATTATCACTTCATAAAGTTTGTATTAAGATATTGATTTGCTTTTTAAGCCTTGGCAAAGATGCATAAACGTGAAAACAATTAGAATGACTTTCATTAAACATAGCCAGGTCATTTAAAAATAGTTATCAACACAAGTAGCCAAGTATTTAGACGTAACTGGACAAGGACCCAGACATCTAAATGAACTAAACTAAATGGAGTAGAAGCTCTTTTATTGACTCTCAAACTCAGACTAATATAATCATATTTTACAAATCGATAAGGCTCACAATTTATCAATGATATGATAGATTTTGAAACTGAAGATGATATTTCTTCAATAACAAACGTGATGGCTGACCCAGTCGATAGTGTGCTTCAAAGGGGGAAAACACCATAAAGCAGGCTATAATTTTAACCCTTGTGTCAAGTATCTAAAGGCCTCACGATTCCCTCCTCTACCAATAATCCTCATTATCACAAAATCCTAAAATAGACAATAACCAAAGATGTAATAGTTAAGTGTTCGAGTAACTTTACTGACTGAAATAAGATTGAAAGACATTCGATTAATTCAAAATAGACTATGAACCAATTAGTGGTGTTGAAGTAACCGTTCCTAATCCAAGGGCTTTAGATGTTGACTTATCGACTATAGTGACTATGGAAGTGAGTAGATTTATGACTGAAATGTGGAAAATAACTCTAATTACTTGTAATGTCATTTGTGGCTCTAAAATTAATGACCTGTTTGGAAGATGATGAAAGAAGGCATGTGTTTGATTTACTTGACTCAACAATGGTGGTGACAGGAGCAGATGAAAAACTTTAGTAATTCTTGGCATTGGAAAAACTTAGCGATTTTATCTACAAAGGCTAGGATGATAGTCTTTTAGATGCATCATTCACCTAGGCAATGTGTGCTCACCTAGGCAACGTGTGCTGATTGATTTCCTTAACTCCTTTTAGTGACTTGATCTATTGCAGGCGTAGCATATGATCCCTCCTAAATTTTATACCCAAGTATCAATTCCTCATTCACAACTTGTTTTGTTGCTTTCCTAAATTAGTTTTAGTATTTCAACTGACCAAGGCACAACTAACTTTTTTGGTTTGTGAATTCTCAGTGTGAAATACTCTGCTAATGTGTCCTACAATGATGAAATCATTTTGCTAGCAAGAATTTAGGACTAACCATCTTAAATTCAGTAGGGAGACCTACCAAGAAACTCATTACGGCTATTTGTTTATGTTGTTGAACTTTTATATCATAGCTAAAAGACAACAACGTGTTAAGTTTCTCATATGTTTTTTAAACTCCATAAAGTAACTTGTGAGAGAGCAATCTTATTTTTCTGTACTATAAAATGCCTTGCACCATTCATATGCACAAAACACATATCCTCTTCTAGAATAAGGAAAACCTAAGTATTTCATTCTCGTTTACAAATTTGCAGTGATTAATTATTTAGATACCTCGCTGTAAATGGAATTTTGTATTTGTAAAAACAATTGAGCATCCTCTCAAAGCTAAATCTATCTTAAATTTCCTTTAAGTAAGTCATCAGTATCATCCTTGTTAATACTTCTCAAATACAACCTAACAGTCCTTCTCTTATCCATATAGTTAGTCCATTCAACCAATGTTTCATGATTTTTGGCATCACTAGAATCACATCAGAAACAACTATAGGCTTTTGTTCACGCATACTTAGTCAAACACAATCAGACTAAAGATTACAAAAACCAAACATAGGGACATGTTCGTATTGAGATGATGACGCCGGTGAAGTTGATCAAAGGTGGTTTCGGTGAAGCATGTGCCTTCATCAAAAAGTTTAATTATAGAAAATTGTGGAGGCACGTGTGACTTACACACACTACTTTTGGCTACCAAACTTTAGGAAACAGCCAATAAGGTAGGCGACAATCCTCCTAGGCTGGTGATGACAATTAGAAGTCTTTGTAGAATGACCTAAATTAGAACCCTAAACTGCTATCTTGTAGTAGAACCAAACAAAAGAAATTTCCCACATTGTAACCCTAACTAGGCTTTGGTCCTTGTAAACATTTGGAATATATTCTTTTGTATTTCATGAGAATGAATGATAAATATATACAAAGATCTAGGGACTTGTGTTAGGAAAGGGAAAAAAAATTAGAATCCACCAAATAAGTTGTCTACTATATTTATGAATACGATCGAATTTGTATGATTCTATAATCTTATAATTACGTGATTATATCTATGATAAACTAACAAAGAGAATAAGCCCCGCTAAAAACCAACATAGTAAAAGCTAAACCACAATAATACCCACACTAAAAAAACTAAAATAGTACCAAAAGGGTACACAGACGGACATTTTAGTTCACACTTTTATCCAACACAAACAAATCCCTAGGCCATATAGTAGCCCTAGAGACCATGTCCAAATCCAAGGAACATTGCCCAATCTAACCCACAAGTAACATCAACTAAAACTAGGGTTAGGAGTGCACATTATGACTACGTAAGTTGGTGGTTCATGATGGCACACTATGGGATACATGTTCCCACAATGGTGATTTTCTGCAAAAAATGGTAAGCCGATTGGAACACACGGAAAAAAGGAGGCATAGTCTAATGGTGGTTTGTGCTGGGGTTTTGCTTTCCACCACCTCAATTTTTTACATGGGCAGAGGTAAGCTTGATATGGCTATGCTAGAGAGACTGTCAGAATGTGGTGGCATTGGCAACATGCACAGAGCGGTATCAAAGGATACAAGTATTGCCAATACAAATTTTGAGCAACCATGCTGAGAGCAACAAAAGCAGCACACAGCAAATGGCAGCATAGCGGTTGGTGCAAGTACACAACAAGGTGACTAAGATTTTAGCACAAAGTGAGAGAATTGGGTTTAGATTGCACAATTAGGGTTACAAATGGTGATTTAGGAATTTGCGTACTAACAAAACAAACTTTTTTGATTTTAAGGCACTTGAATTTTTTTTTCTTTCTTGAGGAAGGAGAAAATATAAATAGGTTGGATTGAACCCACTTTGATACCATGTTGATAAAATTGAACGAAATAAAATATATTTTATAGATCAAAATCCCCCTTCAATATATAATGAGGTTCGATATCAATTATGATAGTTACCTAAAATATAAGTATAAACTTATAATTATTATACAAACGAAAACCAAATATATTATTTTAATAAAAATGAAAACAATATATTTAAAACATAAACTAGGTAACAATGTATATAAGATATGTATTAAAATATTTTTTTTCAACAAAAGTACGTAAAGGACTCACTTGAAGATGGTTTATTGTTTAAGAGACATGACCATTTAAACATTAAAACCTACACTGGTGCTGATTCTAATGAAGTAAAAGATGATAGAAGATCCACTTTCAGATGCTTTACATGTGGAGGAATCTTGTAACTTAGCATAGCTAGAAACTAGGTATAGTTCCGAGGTAGATTATAGAGTCATGGCCCTTATGGTGATTGGGATGCTATAGCTAAAAAATTTATTAGGGGGATTGGTATTAGGTATAATAATCCACTTTTTATGTACTACGACAGTCAGATAGTCATTCATATCACTTGGAGTATGGAGTTTTACAAAAGAAGTAAATATGTTGAATTCAATTATCATTTCATTCACGAAGCTATCATGAGTTGCAAAATTGCTACTCCATTCATTCCTTCAAAGCATGTAGCAAATTTGTATGCCATGGTGTTAATCACCGAGCAATTTAGAGTAGTGTGGCAAGCTAAGCATAAATTATATATGCACTCCAATTTAAGGGAGAGAGTGTTTGAATATTTAGCTTATACATATTCCTCGTATAGTTGATACACCTTCCTTCAATGGATGAATCTCAATTGATTTTGACTTTGATAGGTAGATCTTTAGATATTTGGTATGTCTTGTACATCTCTCATTATGTTTAGGGGCGAAGCTCACATCGTTAAAAACAGAGAAATTAAAAATTTCTTTGAGCAAGAGCTTAAATATTTTTGTATTTTGCTGCATTTTCATGAAATTATTCAAGAAAAAATTTATCATTTTCGTTAATTAACAAGAACCTTACAAGTACATTTGAGATTTAAATTGTCTACATGAAATAATTTAATATTTGATGTACAAAGATTAATATTGTATTATACAATTGATAAGTTAAGAACATAGGAACTAATATATAAAGAACCCAATTCATTAATTTTTTTCTATAAGAAAATTAATAATGATGATGTAGTTCCAAATCACAATTTATGAAAGATGTTAAGACAAAAGTTTATAATCAGTATCCTTTGAATAAAAGCTGGTGGAAGGAGTTTATTTAAATTGAATGATGTCTTTTGGATTCTTTGGTATATAAAGCTTGTTAGGGTTTTATAAACATTTGCAAGAATATTATCATTGATTAATTAGAATCACTTGACAAAGGACTATAATATTTGTTAAAATTTAGCGATTGATAAAAAGATAAAGAGGGAAAATAAAGAATATGAAAATTACGTGGTTATCCATTCAACTAAAATCTATGAACATATCTTCAAGGGGCTAAATCGTATTTTTCTCTTTCTTGATAGTTTGACAGGTACTGCTAGATCACCTATTTAAAGGTGAATAATAGAAAAGGCTAACAAAAAAATTATTTAAATAATATAAGCTTACAAATGTGGTTTCATTTAATTTATATCATAATCTTAATAAAATTTGATATTTATTTTCACTCTTCCTGAAAGAGGCCATAGAAAGTCAATTAGAGGTTTAATTTGAAACAAACTAAGGGACTTGTAAACAATCTTTGATGCATTAGAGTTTTGTGCTTGGATAACCATTTTGGAAGGAAATAGACATTGAATGACATGGTTTGTGCTATGTTATGGAATTAGTTAATCGCATTTACGTAATGTGTCATCAATAGCATTGTTGAAGAAACGAACATCAGGCTATGACAAATTAAACAACGTGAAGTTAACAACATTCATGTAATGAGCATTACGTTAGGACAAAGTTAAAGGCAATTAAACTTAAAACTTGTTTTGATATCACATTAAAATTAGATGAATAATAAAATGGTAGACATAAGAAATGAATGGCACATAAATTGTGTGGCTCATCCTTTCAACCAATATCTGCAGACAAATGCATCAAGGGTTAAAAATCATATTTTTCTCTTTCTATTTAATTGTATAAAGACCTCTATTTATGAATTGATTGCAGTTATATAATTAATTAGACTCAAATTGAATATTGAAATGCGGGATGTGAGGGTGGCTAGAGTGGTGGGTAGAGTGCTGTATCACAAAGAGGGTGTGTGTGCCTATTGATATAGCTTGATGTATATTATTAGTTAGGGATCAGACAATGATGAATGAATTAAACAAGAATGTAAATGAAAATGAATTAACAAGAACCGTGTTGATCAAGTGAAGTGAATAAAAAAATCCATGAAGGGTGAAAGAGCTCTAGCCCTTGAAAAAGTGGTATTCAATGTGTGTGTGATTTCAATCAATTATCAATTTAATTATTTATATCATGGATTGTTGACTCTCTTAAAACTTCAATTTAAATTAGATGTAAGCTCACAACTTATGTAAATTAAGCACACTCTTAAATAACTAACAACGTTTCCCCATAAACATTCCAAAATTTCATTCCCCTCAACTACATGAAATATATATTTACAATTGATGGTCTAGAGTTTATGTGTTTCATTCTCATTAATTCCCAACAAACCACAAATCTATCAAAGGCGGGCTAATCCCTTGATAGTGTTAAGCATCTCAATTGTAAATAGCTTAAGCAAGGACAATTGAGCAAAAATCAATTGTGTATCAATCATCAACCACATCACATAAAGTCCTAGATAAAATTTTAGCAACTTACAATATTTCATTCTATAAAAATCATCAAAGTAGTCATTATCTTAATACAACTCCAAAAATCAAAAGAAAAAGATAAGGAGAGTCTTATTGTAATGGTGGGTTGCTTTTTTCTGATGCTACTTCTCAATCCTCAGTAAGTCTAAATCCTTTTCTTGATCAAAAATGTTTGCTTTTTTGTAGATCTTCTCCCAGCTAAAAAAGTCGATCTATTCTGAAACCTTGGCCTTTTATAATCTTGGGAGTTGGGAATTTTAAACACGAAATTGGACAAAATTACCCATGAATTAATTTCTATAATTTCTACAACTGCGCATTGTAGTCCTTCTTGGGCCACAACAAATGCTGCCGCGGTTGCAATCCATCTTCCTATGCTTGCGACTCCAACCATAGCCATTGATCAAACTCTCTGTCCTCAACCATTGGTTGGAGTAGAATATTTTGTTTTCTGACTTCCAGTATTAGATTTGTGTTAAGTTATTTTCTATTTTTGGTATAATTGTACTCATCCCATACTATAAATTGGGATTTCTCTTTAGCCATAATTTATGCTTAAGTTCTTCCGACCCTTTCTCACAATTTTATTGAATACTATATAAACTAAAAATGTAGTTGGTTTGGGACTTTTGTCTCATTAGTAATTAGTAATTGGGCTTGATAATTTTATTATTCCTAAATATGGTACATCTCTTTCCACAGTAGGAATAGACACATGGAGAATTCTCACTTTTATATGTATCATAGTTAAGTTCATATTTACTGTTTCAAAACTCTTGAAAATGTTAAATTTCAGGCTTTTGTCATTAATATAAGCTTTCAGCATTTTGACATTCTATCTTTTTTGTTCTGTGCCATTCGAAGTGCTTCTAGGGGACTGTCTGATTTTTTGGCTGTTTTCAGTGGACCCTGATGTTTCTACCTCTTGCAGGTTTATGAAGGAGCTGTGTATATGAATCAAGGGAAAACATATCTTGTAAAGAATTTGGACTTATCAAGTAAAATTGCTTGGTGCCAACAAGCTGATGTAAACTATTATACGAAAACTCGTGACTACACAGATATCCATGTACTTGGCAGCAACGTTGTATGTAACACTCTTAAAGCTTATACCTTTCTTTTGTTTTCCTTCTGTTATTTCTTCATTTTCTGCACCCTGCATAGGTTGATTAGTAGTTTTCAATTTGTTGCTAGGTTCTACTAATAGAATATTTAGTGTTGTTGGGTTTTGTGTGATCAGAGCAATCTGTTCTGCACACTCCAGAAGTGGTTATGTTTTCTTAGTTTAAAAAATAAAATCATTATGCAAGAAATTAAATACAAGTTCACTTTCTCAATGCTTCTTTCAGAAGTTCTGACATTCCACCTTCCAGATTGAATAAACAAATTTAAGTTGTGATCTACTTGAGCTTTGCTTGAATTCTCACAAGTTAAAATGTTATTTTATATTTTTTCTTTTATTGTTTATTCAATTATTTAGCTCAAATACTCAATTGTCTGCATTCCACTGAAGAGGGAAATTCAAGAGCTACTAAATATAATGTGCTAGCTATACCAGTTCTCCTTTTCCAGTGAGTGGGACCTCAATTCTTCCTGAATATTTAAGGTTCAGTGTTTAAATTTATTTTATTTGGGTCATGTCACTATCACATTTCCCTTGTTCAATCCCAACATCAGCCATTGTTGGATCAGCATAATAACCTATTGTTTCTCCGTCGTAAATTCAGGCTTATCCGGCTAAGGTCACTAATGACGAATTCCCAAGATCGAGTGCCCAAACAAATATTTGCAAAGTAACAACTACTTGGTTTGGTTTTCGTCGCATATGGAGAAGAAGCAACCAGGTTTTTGATACTGTTGAACTGTCCCTTCCCAACTACTCATATGAATCACAGGTACCTGATAGTGAATTCTTTTGGGTGGATGTCATATTAAGAATATTACTTCATGAATAGTTCTCCCCATGTTATGAGTCTTCATCATTATTTTGTTTTTCTTACTTGTTGCTTGGTAATAGGCTGTTTGGATTCGAGTTCCGCAATCAGTAAAGACAGCTGTTGAGTATTTAAATTTCTCCTTTCGGGGGGGCTTACATGCCGCTGGACATTCTCTTCTGAATGTTGTTCCTTTGTGAGTTATCAGCTGTATCATGTGAATTATTATAGTTAAGTTTCTTTCCCACTGAAAGAGTGTGTTTGCAGATTTATAACATGCAATCAATCTGATTTAGCTTCTGAGTGTGCAAATCCTCATGATGATCGCTACGTTCCAGAAAGAGTTCTTCTTTATGATCCTTGTCCTGGAGGGACAGGCATTTCCGTGAAGGTAAACTATCATAGATCAATTACTATCATTCCTTAATGCTTTGTACTTTATTTTCCTTTCATGTTTCATGTCTGGTTTAAATAATGTCTGTTTCTGGTGATCGTAGGAGAGAATATTATCTGCTCAGTTAATACTAACTGCACTCCAATAAGTTTAGGCCAATGTTGGCTATTCTTAGGGAAGAACAAATAATTAAAAATTCAATCTTTTCCATACCTTGTTTAATATTGTTATATATTTTGATATAGGTCTAAGAATATATATTATTTCATATTTTATAGATTAGTTTTTTGTCAAGTTTTTTGGTATATTTAGTAACTTTATAGTAGTCTCAATCTATAAATTGGAATCTCTCTTTAGTAATGAATGACAGTTAAATTTTTATTGAAACACTAATACAAATTCTTGGTTAATTGGTGCATACTTAGGGAATCACTAGAAGTGGAGGAGCCTAGAGCAGTCAAATAAGCAACAAATCAGTACCAGTAGTGAAGAGTTCTAGTCATGTTGATTCTTAGTATATGATGATTTCCGTCAATTATCCATCTAGTTGTCTTATCTAGATTGCTAATCTCAATGTCCTTAAGACATCATTCCAAATTCTCCTAAAGTTTCAATCTAAATTTGGTTGTTCTCACAACTTAATCAAATTGACAATTTGTTCAGTAATTCATAAATATGAATTCATACTAATTTTACGGTTTTGCTTCTGTTTTTCTCACAAAATCGATGTTCACGATTGATTATTTAACTTATGAGTTCCATCTCTTGTTAATTCTCATATAATTACAATTCAATTAAAGAATGGCCCATCCTTAAAAGCATTTAGAGTGTTAATTGAAAATAACAAGAACAAAGCCAATTGCTCATAAAATCATACATCTATTAATTATTACATACTAACACAAGGTTCTAAAAAATAAATTTAGCAATTCGTAAAATATTCAACTAAAAACACAATCAAATTCATCATCATCTTACAAACTAAAACTAAAGAAAAGAATATCTTAGTCTTAAGCATTGGTTTGCAAGAGCAATGTATTCTTTAACTGTGGTGTGGATTATTCCTCTCTTGTCTTGTACTTGAATTCTTCCTTAGTCTTCAAGTTTTTCAACTCACTCTTTACCTTTGATTATCTTAATTTATATTAGTGGCTAGGGTTAAAGGAAAATACATAGATTGGGCAAAATTGCCCCATTTAATTTGTCTATGACTATGCTTCTCTCTTCATCTCGCGGCCGTTTACATCACTTTCACGGTTGCAAACTCAAATCTTGCTCCCATGGACCTAGGCACAGTAAGCTTCGTTATCAACTCTATGCCCGTAAACATCACCCTTGAGGTTGCAAACCTTACTTTCAATAGTCACACAATAAGCTATGGCAAAATGCTGTATTCTATTGCTCTTCTCCCCACGATTGCAGTTCCCCACCTCATAGCCACGACCTCAAACTTTCACAAGTGCAAAGCCTCCTTTCATAGCCCTGAGCTCACATTAACAAAGTCAAGTCACCCTTCTTCAAACAAATTCAAATAGGGGTCAACTACTCAATCAATAGGGCTTTCGGGTATGGCTAAATAAGGGTGAAAAGGATAGAAACTTGGCAAACATCAACACTTTTTCTTTTTGTCTTCTTTCTTCCATTATGAGCTTTCATAATTTTTTCTCAAATTGTTAGGTGTCTTTTTACGTAATGAACAATAGTCATTATGCAACCTCAATTGCTCAACTTACAACAACCTCATGATGCCATGTATACTTATAATCAATTGAACGTTTTATGCAAGAATGAACAGGAGTCTTTGCGCAATCTTGCTTACTAAATTACACCAACTAACAGAGTAGAATACTTTTCACAAGCTCACTTTTTAACAAAATATTTCATTATCTCACTTTTTTTCTTCCAAGCTCTTTTTTCTTGCCAAGTATTGAGCTAAAGGGTTATAATAAGGAGTAGTCATAAGTATATTTTAAGTCTCAACAAGGTGAACTAAAGATGACAATTCTTTTAGTGTAGGCCAAACTTCCAAAGAACTATCTACATCATTTACCATCCCTATCCCTTCCATCATCTTCATTCATTTTCTAAGGGGTTCATTAACACATCAAAACAAAACTTACAATCTTAAGCTATCTTTTTCTTCAATTATAGAACTTCTTAAAAAATCAAGTGTTTGAAGGTAAAGGGTGGTGTGTATAGATATAAAGCGATCTCATCTTCAACAAAATTAGGCTGATATTTGTTATCTTTAAAAGTAATCAAGGAACTACATAACCTAACTAGCTCAAAAAATTCAAAGCCAAATTTCATCATTAATTAAGTATAATAGCCACAGCTTCACTATTTAGTACTACCATCATCACATCATGATAAGAATAAAATGCCGTTCATCATAAAAAAACAACATAACAACACAATTTCAATATAACATCATTCTCGACAATAATAGCAAAATTATCATTACCAAAACCATCAACAACAATTTCAATACATCATTAGACATTCGCACACAGAGCATAGAAAGTCATAACTTCCCACTTGTAAATAAACATTCAAGATAAAAACTTCAAGAACTACAAACATCCACATAGTTTCACCACTTGACCAATCCCTCCCCACACTTATTGTTACATTGCCCCCAATACAACTGCATCACCAACAAAACAATAAATAAAAATCAAAGAGGCACAACTTAGTAGGGTTGGAATAGTGCAATTATCTCATTGGCCAACCAGAGGATCAAGAGATGGTGGGAACATGGATTCCAAGAGTAGTAGATTGCAAAATTCTCATCTGTGTGAAAATATGGCTAGTAGTGTTAGGTTAGAGGTTGCTAGGTCATAGAAAACAATATGCCTAGGTAATCCTACTAGAATTATACTGTTCTCTTCATTCGAAAATCCATCAAAGAGTCATAGCTGATTGAAGTAGTGGTCAATATAGTGGCCTGCATGATGGATATACTACTCCACCCAACCTAACTAGCGCTTAATGCCCTTAACATGCCTCTCCAAAGTGCTACGTGATGTTAGACAATCCTTAATCTCTCAAAAGTCCTCATCGAGGTCGTCGGGTATATCTTATTTGGATAGATTATATATCATAGGCCACTTATGCAGCTACACTACAGGTCCTTACTCCCCCTCAATTGGAGCTTATGGGACTAACATCTCATCATAAGAACTACTCAATGTTTGAGCCAACCTAAGGACACCAAGTAGTAATCACATAAGTGTGTGACATTTTCACTTTCCTCTTTTAGACCACATGAAGAATATTGGCCTAAATCAAACTACCTATATAGATAGGAATGCCCGTGTAATTACATATGGGATAGTGACTTGATCCATATTAATTGTAATGTGATGGGAGGTAGGTCGAACTCTCGCACAAGTGTACAACCACCATACTTTTACCAATCGAGGCATATAGTAGGACTTGAATGTATAGCCTTTGTGGTCATTCTACTATACTCCATTTGGGCATGATGCAATCTCCATCTCCTCAGCTAACCTCTCATTTATCATAAAGGCCTCTAATTCTTCCATGTCCACTGACATGAAATTAAAAATGCAATTTATGGTCACAAGGTCAAAGGGGACTTATACTTCCTGAATCATCACTATGTTGTTGACCTTATCTGATACATTTGTATAAAATTCCTTAAGGAGCTCTATGGAAATCCAAATAGTTGGATGCTTAGTAGTAGTCTTCCACCTGCTTTGTGCTACCAATTCAAAGAATTATGGGTGGATGTTTTCTTTATTGGTGAAGCCTCATTCCATTACTACCTAACAGTGTTGCGCATCTAGTTTATATCTGTCCTAGGCTTCCTCTGATATGAATCCATTAATGCCATACACTATCGTCAACTGGCAAGAAGAACTCACCCTACTGTATTGTCCTCTTTTTCCTCCACCTACAAACCACTGAGCAGAAATTCTTTGATTAAACTCTAAAAATTTGTCCAATTCAAACACAATAGTAACCAAAATCTTCCATCATCACTTCCTTAAGTAAAAAGACTAAGGGCGAACAAATATAAACTAGGAAAAGTCATTTAGGCCATTTATTAAACGCTTAGCATGCATCAACAAGACCTAAACTTATTGCAAAAACAAGTGATCACATATCTCCAAGTTGCAACAATCATCACTAATCCACTCAAATCATCATTATTTGTTCAGAGATTTGCAAACAAATCATAAAAATCACAACTGTCCCAATTTTAACTAAAATTCCTACAAACGATTTCAACACCACCATATTACCACATAAAGCCCACCATACTTACCTAGAGTAGAAAGAATGTGTGGAAAACTAAGCAATAATTCTTGAGAAAAGAAAAGAATCTAACTTGACATTCTTATGAGGTATTTAGGGATGAAACCTTGAAAACCTTTAATGCAACTAAGTGGGCTCACATGAATGAAGGTTAAGTTATGTGTGGAGTGACAAAAGAAGAGAACTAAAGTGAAAGGAGGAAAGATTTAGGGTGGTTTTTATGCATTATGAAGTAGGGGAGATAGTAAGAGATCATGCCCTAATTTGTTTTAGAAAGTTTGTTTACACTTTACGGTTAAGTTTCGTAGCAATGAGATAGGCTACTATAGGCAAGAAAAGAGTTTCGCAAGCGCGAGAACGCCTAGGACAAAATACCCTTTTCAGTTGCTCCCTGTTTCTCAACTGCGAGTGTCCCTCCTACTGCCGCAAAATGTTATTTCACTCTCGCAAGCAAAACCATGAGCCCAAGGCATTTCCATTTTGCTTTTTCTCATGAGCATGAACATGGGTGTCATGGTCACGAGACATAATGTTGTAGCTACGATTTCAAACATGAAGTTATACATGTTTCTGTTTTAATTGTGTGCGCAGCTGTAGGAACCTTGCCTTCTCAAATTGCATCCTTCCGGCCACAAGTCTAAATGCGAGCACTATTCCTCAATGACTTTAAGCCCTAATTAATTGCAATCTTTTCTCAAGCAGACCACAATTAATGAGCAACGAAACCAAGCCTAAACACTAAAAACGGCTAGAAAGTAAGTAAAAATTGATGTTACCTCCTAAGAAGCATTACATTTTGTGTCAGCAGCTAGACATATGTAAATATTTAGAACGTAAAGGTCCCCAGAGTCCATAATCAATCACATGGACCTCATCTCTAGAATATGGCTTGAACCTATGGTCATTTACCTTGTATATGCAATCCCTTGCATTCAACTCAACTATACCATGCTTAACACATTAGCAACTTCAAATGGACCAATCTAATAAGATTTCAACTTACTTAGGCATTATTTCAATTAACAATTGTATAGTAAAACTTTGTTCCCTACCTTAAAGGTTCTCGAAAGAATTAATGCCACTTCTTAGTTCACTCCATTTATAACCTAACACTTTCATAAGCATAGTTCAACTTTATTAGATCGTTAATACCCCGTTAAACTTTATGGTGTCATAAAACTCTAGGGAACTTGCCGGGTGAGTGTTTGTATCTTCTTGTGTGGCTATTCTAAATTAGTTTAACTGAACCTTGTTAATTAGTGCAAGCTTCAACTTGAAATTATTTACATTCATTGGTGGTCTCACTATTCAAGTCTAAAAACTCCCTCTATCTTGTATTATCCTAATTATATGAGTGGCTAGGCTTAAAAGAAAATAAGATTGGACAAAACTGCCCCTTTTAATTCTTTTGCAACTGTGTGTTGCTCTTCATCTCGCAGCCACAAAGATAACTCTTGCAGTCCCAAACTCTAATCTTGCTCTTGCACACCTAAGCACAGGACTCACATAAGCTTTGCTACCAACTTTCCTGCCTGCAAACATCAGCCTTTTGGTCATGAACCTTGCTTTCGCGGTCAAGCCATCAACTACAGAAAAATGCTGGATTCTGTTGTTCTTTTTTCTTCTTCCCACGACCACAATTCCCCACCTTGCGGCCCCAACTCAAATTTGGCGGCCACCAGCTTGAACTGAAGGTGACCTCTACTCTGTTAATGCAAATGCAAGAAATTGGAAAAAAAATAATTTCTAAGTGTGTGTCCACTATTCAATTTTTAATCACTTCTGAGATCCATCAAAATCTCTCCAAACCAATGTAATTAGCCTATATAAGCTTATACACACACATTATGGGCAAATTAATTTTCAAATGCTCGATGTGTTAGCAAAAATCAACAAAAATAGAGGTGAATATTGAAACAAAATCATAAGTCATCAATTATTCATCTTCTTATTTTTAACCATTGAATTAAAAATACCATGGTCCAACATTTGTGATAAAAGTAATAGAAGTCGTGGTGCCAAATGAACATGTGAATAAGCAATATGTCCTTCGATATCTAGTTCTTGGTTTTGATCTTTGAAAGTAAACGAATAAGCAAAATATTATTTAAATTATTTTTAAATTTAGCCGATTAAATGAAGTTGGGAGGAAGACAAGATTGAAATCAGTTGGGATTATTTATGATGGGTTCTAGGGGCATTGGGATTGATCATTATGGATTGCAAAACTATCTATTTATGGGATTAAGTATGCAATTCAAGTAGTAATCTTATATTCTTTGTTTTCTGCATTTACTCTGATGTGGTTCTAAGAATATGGATGACTGATATGGGTTATACAATGCCAGTTTGACAGAAATTTAAATGCTTGATTCAAGCCTGTCTAATACGTATGCCACTGTTTACATTCTATTGGTGACAAATTCTTGCTGTCTAATAAATACATAAGATTTTTCCAGGTTCAACCTTTCTTTGTGGAGCTTCTAACTGCAGCTTTAGATTTGCTCTCTTCATGTCACTGCTCAGGAGATGCTGGTTGCCTGAATTGTGTACAAGTCAGTGTTAAATTATACTAATATTTGTTTTTTCTCACTGTAGTCTGATGTTATATATTGTCTTTTGTCATCTTCCAGAACCTTGCTTGTAATGAGTATAATGAGGTTTTACACAAGGATGCTGCCTTAATGATCATAAAGGTATGTCTCAAAACATGTACTCGGAGTTTAAGACTTGGAAGAGTCGTTATCCAACTGGTATTGAACTGCCACTATTGCACAGGGTATTCTTGATGCAGGTCCATCCAACTTAAAGTAGATGGCTGGGTTACCCCAAGCCTGATTACGCCCTTTTTAGGTTTATTAGGAAAGTTTAGGTTGTAAATTGATGCAAGAACACACCTTGCTCATGTAAAAAAAGGTGAGGTGTGCTTCTACATGAGTATATACATTTATTCTTTTCTTCTACAAGTATTTTCCACTAATAGTGAGAACATGATATTGTGTTTGGTTTCTGGGTATTTGGTAGGGATTCTTTTAAATCTAACTATAGGTCTATTGATTATTGTATTCACTTACCCCGATCTCACTTTATATATTGTGTTACAGATTCTCCTGTTGTGCCATCCAACAATTGAAATGAATACTTTTGTTCTGATATAGTACCCCCATATCAGAAGAAGTTCTGCTTCTAAACATTGTTTTTCCTTCTTTTATTGTCAGTCTTTTTCTTTGTCTAGCCTGCCTTTAATAATTTTATCAAATTTAAAAAACCAGCGTCGCAAAAAACCCAGATCTCTTCAATAGCACAAGTGCGATTTGCTTCAATTCCTCGACCAGTGAGAGCTTCCACTTGAGACCATTAGCTTGATATTAAAGTTAAACGGATTACAAGATTTAGTTGTCCAAGTGCACCGCCACTTGTCTTAGCTGCTCTCTGCCTTCAGTGGGCGTAAATTGGACCTTCAGGGCTAGTGGGCTTGGTGGATTGTTGCCCGATTTTGTAGTGGAGATGCAAGCGGATTCCAAGGTCTCTGATCATATGAAACCCACTCAAAAATAAACACATGGAATTTTCCTCAAAGAATCGCAGTTCAGAGAGCTGAAAGGAGGAGTTATATATATTGTAATTAGATAGAAATATCAATTTATAGTATGAAATGAGGGTAACTACACAAAAAATTCAAAATATCTTTACATAAAGTTGATTCTGTAAGTTAAGAAATAAATTATTCTAGTCTTATTAGAATGAAAACAAAATAGGTAAAATTTCAAAGTAAATATTTCTAAATATTTTAATACTCTCTCTCAACGGTATTTTTTGTTGAAGCACTTGTACTTTTTTGTCTAGTTTTCCTCGTTTTGTCCGTTCTTTCTTGTTTATAATCCAAGGTTATAATATTGAAATGAAAATTTAGTTCTTTTTGCGATCGTGCGGTAGGTGGGGAGACGGGCAGAGGAGAGGCCGAGCACTACAGTTACAGCAACTCTTTTGTCTCCCTTTTTTTTGTTTCTTTCATTTATTCGGTTGCGAGCTAAGATTGGCGATGTGGGAGTTCTGGGCTGGCGGTGGCGCAATTTCGAGTTATCTGGGGCTCTGGGCCGTGGGTGGCGCCGGAATTGGTCGATTAAGAATGAACAGCATTAGGGTTGTCTACCTAAGGATTTGTTTGGATGGCAAAGTTTTGGGTAAAAAACTGATTTTAGGGTTTCTGGAATTTATGGACTGCCTTTGTAAAGGTTTCGGTCAAAAAACTGATTAGGGGATTTTTGAAATTTGCGGACTGCGTTGATGGGAAATTCTTTCCCTTTCATGAATTTTGAGCAAATACCAAATTTTTATGCAAATTGAGTGGCTGGCGCGCCAGTGCAAATAAATGGACACCAGGGTTCCAAACAAAGCAAGCAAGCCAGATACCGGAGTTTGGGGAATTGAAAAATTGTTGTATATATTGTAAGTAGAGAGAATTCCTAATTTATTGTATAAGATGAGAAAAATTATATTAGAAATAAAAAATTTCAAATAAAGCTAATTCTATAAATGGAGAAACAAATTATATTAATCCTATTAATATGAAAACAAATAGGTAAAATATCCAGTAAATATTTGTAAATATTGTCAAATATTCTAGCAATCTAGTGGCCTCCTTGATTGATAATGCGTTTGGCTTAATCTTAAAAATAAATAACAATTATATGTATGGTCACGAGATTGAACTTTTAGGACATTGTACTAGTGATTAATATCAGGAAAAAAAAAATGGTATATCCTCACTTTCTTTTGACTATTGATGTCTTGATCCACTAATTAACATGATAATTTTATCGCTTTGTTGATTTTTTGATTACCAAGAAATGCGACCTTTGTCTTCTGCCTACGAGGCACAACTTCTATTACTAGTTGTCACGAATAGTTTGCAACTTTTATTTGTTTTCCTACCCATTACACATTGTGCATAAATTTTGTCCAAGTGATTTCAATAGTTCAAGAGTATTTCAATAAACTTTCAATGATCAACTTGTAGGAGTGTCAACATATGATATATTGTGCTAGGTTTCTATATATTCGGCAAGGATTCTTATATATATGTATATAAAAATTAGGGATTTTTAAGTTATATCATTAGATAATAATAATGTCACCTTTTAAGTTAGTTATACTATATTATTAAGGGTGAAGGTGTGATAATAACTTTTACTTAATGTGTTTATAAATTTATCCTAGATAACTATTTCTGGTTATCTCAAAAATTTTCAAATTTTCTTTTTTCGTCTTAATTAAGGAATATAAAATAAGTTCATTAAATTAATTTATTTCCATCAAATAACTTTAATTTTTTATACATTTTTATGTAATATCATTTTTAAAATTTTTTTTCCAATACTCAAACACATATGAATACATCATATCTATATATAGTCATCATAAAATCATCATAATTTTTAAATTATATTCAAAAATAAAATATCATGGTATAATTTTTTCTGTTATTATTGAAATTAAGTCAAAATAAATTTGATACTTATATGGTATTTATCATCAAATTTTTTCCAGATTTTTATTATATGAAGTAAATAATTTTTATTTAATTTTTCTTACTTATAAAGTGCGTAGAATCGCTAGTACCAATGGTGAATTTCTAATCATTTTTATGGTATATTGATCGTAAATAAATAGCTGGAGCTTCAAAGAAGAAATCTTTAGAATAGGAATGATTTATTACTGTATGCCATTTGTTTGTTACCATGTAGTGCAATTCTTTTGCCAACTCTTTTGTTTCTTCTTCTAAAGGGAGCCAATGTTTGCAGTTCTATTATTCAATTTAAAGCCTCGTCCCTTCATAATTTTTATTATCTGATTTTTAATGCGAGAAAATTGTCTTTGTGCTCTGGGGATGATACTGTTTTTTTAATTGACAATGAATCTTTGGAAATCAGGCAGCTTGCCAAAGCTCAGGTTAAATTTTGGACTTCGTCATCCCAAGGTTTAGAGTTCTGTGTACAAATTTGTTTAATAAGAACTAATTCACATCAATGAATATGATAAGAGTTAAAAAAATTATTTTAATAGATTACTTTGTTATTTAATTAGATTACATGATTTAGAAAACATTTTAGTTATTTTATACTAAACTTCTATTTAATTACAAGCATTTATCCTTTAAAAAGAAAGTATGTGGGTGGCCCATGTATAATTGTTGGGTTTAATTGGAGTTTAGCACATTAAAATTCAAACTTTAAAACTTAAAAAACATGAACATGCAGCGGAAGGAAATGCATCAAACCTCGTTCGTTTTCGTTACTTAACATGCAAGAAATCTATAAAACAAGTAAGCATGTGATAATATCTTTGGAATCAAATTCCAAACAAGTGAACTTGTGATCTTTTAAGTCATGACCCTTATGTTCTGATCTCTAGTTTGTCTACACAAGTAGAATAATGACAGTGTCTTCCTCATTTTGCAAAACACCTTTTTGCAAAGCTTCTACACAAACACTTTTTGGCAAAAAAGGTTTTTTAGAGAAGAAGGAGAAGGAGATGGTGGTTAGAATATGTTCTCTTCTTGCTTGGTGGGAGGTACAAATTTTCTAGGTTAATTGTGTACTTAAAACTCTTCTAAACATATATATACTCAAGAAAACAAGTCCTACGTTTGGTAGAATTCCCTTTCCATACATATCGCTTAGGGCATATGTGGCATTAGCTCTATGAGCTTCTTACATGCACTTTAAATTATTTCTAACCCATGAACCAATTGATTATTAATGTCTATTAAGAATTACAGTCCATTTGGTCCTTCAATTATTAATCTCTATTAGCGATTAAGGACTACATGTGTCTTGCCCTTTTTATTTAATTAATCTCATTAATTAAACTAAAGGCCTGTTGTACTTTTAATTAATGATCTTATCGTTAACAAGTACCATGATAATTTATTTACTCCAATCTAATTGCAATTAAATAAATTATTCCTTGAGACTTCTCACACCTCATTCACATCCCACCAATTTACTACTTGTCATATATTCTAACTTCTTGTATACAACTCTTTAGGTTCATCCTTAATTAAAAACGAGCATAGCTTGAAAGACTTGTGTAGCATCTAGCCTACGGCTCATATCGTAGTCCAATTAAGATGAAGTTAACTGACCAAATAAAGCCTCCTAATTGTGAGTATTATGTGATATAGTCCTTTTTGTTTTCTTTTGTCTTAACCGAACGAGAGTCATGAATTTAATTAAATTCACAAACTTAATTATATGACCAATCAACATAACCTCATAAGATTAATACTTCTATCAAAAACTTTTTTCTGATTACACACTATGTTGGCTAAAGATCTTCATCTCAAGTAATATCAATTGCATAGAACAAACGTCTTACTCATTTACATAGAGACGAATCCTTTATTCAATGCATATATACCTTCATACGCACCTGGGCAACAATATGTTGTGCTCCTGAATCTATCTCATACCAAGATAAATGTTAGCCTTTAATACCCTGATAACATATTGACAGTCAAACAATTATGTCATTTTAGGTCTAGAGTCCACACTCACTTAGCACGATCATTAAGCAATACATTGATAGCTGAGAGTAAGCTCCATGCATCTATGAGTTATCGTTTGACTGTTCATTTTCTCAAGATGCATCCTCATACATGCACTCTCAATATTTCAAATTGAACGACATGACACTCACTGTACAAATATAAGGTGTGCAAGTCGTATTAATTCTTTAATTCTTTAATACCCTTTAAAGTATTTGTTACTCATGGATAAGTTTTAGTGATTATATATTAAGACAGTTAGGTGTCCATATTCATATTTCTTTGTGAATAAAGCCTTTTATCTCAATCATATGGGTACATGCAATACTTTAAGCAATTTAAAAATTATATTCATGAAATACTTACCACAATATTGATACAAAAAAATCAATATTTTATTAATATATAAGAAAATATATACATACAACTATAATTCTCTTAGTATCTCTCATTAACTATTAGTGTTAGAAAATGTATCACTAACAACAATAAAATACCCATTTAAAGTTTTTTAAGATAACATGCTCTCAAGAGAATAAAAAGACATGAGTGTTCATAATTCTTAACTTTATTAAACATCATATTAATATTGTAATTTTGAAATATGTCTTGATAGGACATAATATTGTACGATACACTACAAGCTTCTCATAATTACAAACATTAAATATTAAGAAGCGTATAATTTTTTGAATATAAATTACTATTTGTCCAACATGTTCTAGCCAAATTGAAAATAACTTTATGAAAGAAAATTCTTCTTATTACTGTATATTGGGAAGAACTTCAACCACCATATGCGTAGGATAAGGAACCACTTCGTGAATAAAGTGGCAATCAACTTCAATTTCCTTCCAAAAAACTTTTTCAACTTTGTAGGGAACATATAGAAGTCAGATTTTGTATGAGGATATTTATTATCAATGATTTGGCCAAGGAAATCCCAATTCATTGGACCTTTCGACACAATCAAATAGAAAGCCCCAAGGGCACCATATTCTAGGATTTCGAACTATTTTCTAGTTAAAATATTTTCTATTAGCAATTGTCCTAAATAATTATAAATAAGGATGCTCTTCAATTTAATTGTGCTCACTGTCATAAAACTTAATAGTTACATCTACTTGTTCAACACTATACTTAAATTCGATCTGCGACTGAGTAAATAGTTCTATGAAAGAATGGATCGTATCAACTTGAAAAATGGAATGGAAAATGGAAAGATCTGTATAAGTTATACATTTCATCACCACTTTGCGAAAATAGTAATTTTTAGTCTTTTCATGAAGTACACAATTGCTTATCACAATACATAGGATGTGACCTATCATAATTGTAACCTAATTCTTCCAACATAATTTTCAGCCACCACATCTTAAATACTGTAGTCGTGACCCTATAATCAGATTCCATGCTAAATCTTGCTACCGTTGTTTGTTTCTTGCTACACCAAGTCACAAGATTTCTCCAAACATAAGTACATGATCTTTTATCACCCTTTGATCGCATAATTTACATTAGAGTAAGCTTCATCCTTTAAATGTCCAGGACTTTTGGGCAATAATCTTTTTTTAAGATAACTATTTTTATACCTTAATATTCTATTAATTAGATCAATTTCCTAACAAGTTGTCTATACTTTGCCTTGTCCTCTAAATAGTCATTACCATCTCCCTAAAGGACTAGGCTAATATCCATAGCAGCATTTATGAGTTTGCAACCAAGCAAGCTTGTTCATATGAGTAGATTAAGTATGTACTTTTATTGGGACAATGACATTCCCAGTTTGCCTATTTCAATCCCCAATTGTTATAGAGATGACTTAATACTCTTTCTCCCATCAACATATACAATCAAAATGATCTCACCATCAAGTGTTGGATTTCGTTGTGATTTCATCATAATGATCACAACTTTATCAAATAAAATAATGATATACACACATTGGAACATAAAAAAACAAACTCTATTTGTTTTTATTGCAAAATATGCAAGGTATTAATTAAATAAGCACAAGGATAAAAATTGAACCTTTAAAATGTTTCCAAGGTTTTCGTGCATGATCCTTAGAGTTGTGGCCCTCAAACCATAACTTCTAAATTGTCTACACGATTAGGATGCTTGTGAACTCCTCTTACACTCCACAAAATTCCTTTTGTGAAGCTCCAATGTAAATACCTTTGGGTTTCAAAGACTTTTTGACAAAAGAGAGACACAAAAGGGTGGCTAGGGTCTCTTCTCTCTTTTCTTGGAAGTGCACGAATTTTGGTGTCATAATGATGTTTTGAACTTTTCAAAACTCTTATTTATTATTTAGATAGTAGGGTTTAGTGCTTAAATTCTATGGGTTCTCTTGCATGGATTTTTTTTTAATTAAATAGCCCATGGATTTTTATTTATTAATCTTATTAATAAATCAACCCATATGTTGTGTTCCAACTAATCAACTAAATTAAATTTTCATTGTATTTCTAATTAATAATCTCATCATTAGCAAGTATCATGACAATTTATTTAGTCTAATATAATTGTAACTAAGTAAATTATATAAACCACTGATTTAACACTCACAACACATCCCAATTTTATGTGTATAACTCTTTAGATTCATTTTTAATCGGCAATAACTATAACTCGAAAGATATGGGTAATATTTAGCCTATGACCTATATCGTAGCTCAATCAAGATGAAGTGATTTGGATTACAATAAACCTTTCTAATTGTGAATACCATGTTGTATAAACCTTTTGTCTTACTATGTCCCAGTTGAGCAAGAGTTAAGAATTTAGTTAAACTCACAAACTTGGTTATATGACTAATTAAAGTTTCCTTATGAGATAAATATTTCTATCAGAAACTTCTTTCTGATCACACGTTACCTTAGTCAAAGGCTTCTATCTTATAGGACACCAATTGCAAAAGACAAACGTCTTGCTCATTTGCAAGGATACAAATCTCTTCTTGAATGATTGGTTGTATGTTTAATTGTAATATTATTTTGAATATCTTATTTTAAACAAGTACTTTGCGTAAAATAAGGAATAGTCGTTTAATGTTTATTGAATAATTGTGTTTACTTGTTTATTTTATTTCAAAAGTTTGTTAACTTTTGAATTTGAACTTAGTGTATTAGTTATAAAGAGAGTGAATTCATAAATTAAATAATCAAACATAATTATAAAAAGTTAAGACTTATAACGGAAGTGAAAGTTTGAAATTCATGAGAATTAATTACTAATTTAAAGTTTTGATTGCTCAATTGAATTAATTTGTAAAATAGTATGAATAATTTAATCGAAGACTTAATATGACTTGGGAGAGTGTGTTAAGGAGTTAGGAATTAGTAACTGTTAACAAGTAATTAAACTAATATTTATCATAATCATTATCATGTGAACTTCATAAAACACAAGGTCTTGTGTTAATTGAACTCAAGGGTTTAGTTCTTGTTTTAATTTCACTTTCCTTTCGTAAATTCAACTTCTATCATTATTTGTAGGTTTATTTTAATTGATTTTCTATTTTATTAGTTGTCATTGAATGTTTGCCTAACTAATTCGAGATAAGTTAAATCAATAAACACAACACTATTTATAAATACAAAACCCCTTACTCCCTTATTGTTGTGAACTTGCAACTTAAAATGCCTCACATCAACAAGTTTCCATGCTATAAGAAATGACAGCTGTTACAGTGCATCGTGGTAAGAGCAAAGAATTGCTATGAAGGAAAGTGACACAGCAAAAGAGCAAAAAGTTGGACTAAGGTAATAACAGGTCACAAAGTTAGTTAAAGGGTGTCTAGTGCAAGATCCTGAACTTTTATGAAGAGGAATTAGAAAAATACTGTGAAAACTGGAAGCATCTGGAGACAGTAGGAAGAGGACAAGAAACGGGAGCATGTTGCATGGACTCACGGTGAAGCCTTCTTTCATACACCTTGATTAGCTGATTAGGAATGTTATCAGCAATGGTTGGAAATGATAAGGGAAGAGGCTCTGTCGGACAAACCTTTAGAATAGAGGGGTGGACTAAAATAAAATATTACATTAGTAAAGGTAATTGCATTTCGTTGTTGTAAACATTTTAGCATGACACATACTTGAATCTTATTTTCATTGTGGATGGCAAACAAAATTACGTGGGGCACATTTTTATTCTATACCATCTTCAATATTTTGAAAATTTTAATATTTGAATCAAGGATCAAATACAAAATTGGTAATAGTGTAATTAATTTTACCTGTACATAGATTCCTATACATACCAATATATTTCTCCTTTTTTTTTGTATTTTGTTTATAAAAATTAATAAATTATTTAATTTTATAATCAAAATTCATCAGTAGCAAAGTGAAATTTTCATCATTTACTTGATTTTTCAAATTGAAATATACTATAATGAGTTATATTTATAATTCACAATATTTATAGAATATCAACAACAGTATAACCTATAAAATAAGAATAAATATTCATTTTCTTAATTTATTTTTAGTTTTCCTTAAGAACCAATCATAAAAACTGAAAAGTGTTTAAGAAATTTATTTTCCTCAGTGTTTTCCTCCGAAATCAAACAAACTAAAGATTTTGGATTTCCTTGGATTTTCTTTTCCTTTGTCTTTGTATATTTTTTTCCTTCAAAAAATTCATGAGCCAAACATAGTTAACAAGGAAAAGATCAACCATGCTTCTGTTGCAGTTGGGATAATCCGTAACCAACTTGATTAGATGCAGTAATGGGGCCGGATAGTGTTGTGTTTTTAAAATTTCAAACCCGACCCAGTTTTTCTTCCATGTATTCTTCACTCATCACTTTCATAAACAAGATTACTAAATTTGCAAATAGTTATAATTTACATATTAATACTATTTTTTTGTGCACTTAGAAAACTGAGATATTATTTTCCAAATAAGATATTATATATATATATATATATATATATATATATATTTCAAACAAGTATGAATCTGTCTAGCAGGTCAATTTAACTTCGTGGGTCGACAAGGGCCGGATCAGAGTCTTGACAAATGAACGCCAAGCCCGCCCGTTTAACTTTTTAAAAGAACTAAAAACATTCAGAATCAACCACTCATGTGCACTGCACGTGCTTGCTTCAAATTAAAGTGAAACAGATAAGCTTGAAAAGCATCAAGCACGTGCTTCCAGACAGAAATAAGTTTTCGAGAGAGAAACTTGTGGTGCTGATAGATGAAGCTCATCAAAGCAGCAATAGATAAAATGCATTTTTTCAACGAACAAGGGATGCATGATACAACCACCACACCAAGAATAACTCATTCTGCCAGAATGCTATCAAATATGATACCAGGAAACCAAGCTATTTCCAGATTAAAGGACAACAACATAACAAGCTAAAAGAGATGATCGGACTTGTAAAGCATTGACAACACAATTTACATAAGCTGAAATGAATCTCATCTGCAACAAGTAAAATCCACTATTTCCTCAACTGACACAGGTTATTTTCTCTAGCGTTCAATGAAAAATTCTCCTTGACTATGCGTAGGTTGAAATATCTAGAAGGAAGAAGTTCCTCATAAAGGTCTAAATTTTCTATTCTAATCCTACACTGAGCCAATCACGTTTCCAAAAATTTGCAAAGAAAAAGCAATGAAATTAATTATCTGCGGTTTAAAAGTATAGTATATGATATTATCTAACTTGTGTTACAATCCCAAAGATAATGGTGGCTCTGATTCTGGTACTGTTCCCACAGATGCTTATATCTGCCCATGCTCAATTTTAGCCAGGGCTTCATGTTCCCATTAAGGCGAATAACAGCGGCGGTCTCTATTAAGGGATTATCAATATTCAAATCATATCCGAGTCCTAAAATGTGCCATCTCCGATCAAGTGGCTCAGTCAATCCATAGAAAGCTAGAAGGCCAGGAGGAAGAGTGCCAAGCTTCCAAAGTGAATTATTGGTGTTTTGTTCCAGCCAATAATGATGCCTTGCAGTAACATTTTCCTTTCTCCAAGCTATCAAATCGAAAATATTCATACCAAATGCCCATGCACACGCCTGAGGATCAAATTTGGTGCTGATAAGCGGGTTCGAAAAATTGAGATATTTATAGCACCGATGGAAAGCTTCAAGACAAGTTTCAACAGCCCCATTCACATTCCCATGCAAATCCAGTGAAAACAGCGGTATCAAATCTTTCTGGACAACAACATCATCATCGAGAAAAACTACCTTCTCTAGCTGGGGGTAAAACTCTGGGATGTAGAACCGAAGATGATTCGACAAAGAGACATACTTTGGATTACAAAACGTTGGGTCAACTCGGGTGTCCTGTAAACTTCCTAAGAAGTATTTCTACATATCTGCATCAAATAATTGTTTTACAACAGGTGAATAAGAGGTGTTCAACCAAGTGAAGTCCTCAACATTTTGAACTTGTATTCCAGCACCTTTAAAATCATTACTGAGAAACCAAGCCTGCATTGCTCCATATTTCACTCCATTTGTCACAATGTGAAATACAAGTTGCTTTGGATGTTCAGCATTTAAAACAGTAGAATTGACAACAACCGATACAGCCAATATATTATCAGAAAATATACAGAAGTGATAAAGGTTATTGTCCACTAGTCGAGGGGCGTCCTTCCTTTCATCTGCAAGTGCCTGAATTGACTTATTGTGAAGCCAGTCAGCTGTGATTTTAATATCAACACATTGATGGTTCTTGGGTACTGATTCCGCAGCTAATTGTCCAAATACTGTACTCTGAATAGTTGCTGCATTTGCACGCTCTTCCAGAGCCCAAATGTGGGATTTCATTGTCGTCAACATGGTCGCAACATCATAATGGGCATCTTGCGCCTTAAAAATGAGGGATGATAAATTTCTGATTAGTGGTTCAGCTTCATCCAGAGATATGGGCTCTTCTTGTTTTGCAGCCTTCGAGAGCAACATCTGGCAACTTCTTATTTTGGAACTTAGCTCCCATGCAAGATGGAGATTATTGTGTTCTTTTGCAATAATAACATAAGCTTTGGCAAGGGTCATTTGCTCTGCCAACTGTCTTGCATTTGATCTAGCACTTGATAGTTCTTCAGCAAAATTTTGATTTTCATGAACAACCTGTTTATTTCTGGGATTCATCTCATGGGAAATTCAGGAATGAACAAATATTAACTAAGAACAGTAACATATCTCAACTTGCAGAAAAATACTAAACAAAGTATGCTAACACAACCATTAAGCAGATATAATAAATCATGTCTAACAGGGAATGATCTTAAGGCGGTTCAAAAGTCTTTGATTTGAAATATTAAAAGTAACGTTAAAAGTTGTACTCTGTGTCTGTTAAAGTACTGAATTATCAGTTGATTAATAGAAGAAATGAAGTGGATCAAATGCTCTTTGATCTTGTTGAAGGATCCAAAGTCTGAAATACATAGTTCAAGAATTGTAGATTTAAAATCAACTGACAATTTTCTTATTTTGTGGAAAAAGTTCAGATATAAATAAACAGTAAGATAGCTAAATGTCATAACTATGTCATAAACTACAAATCAGTAGAACCTATGAACAGGCCGCAGCCCTTTCTCACTTGTCTGAGAACATATTGTAAACCCACAAGAGAAGACAAAAGGAACATAATTGATTGATGCAAACAAGACTTCTGGCCAAAGATTTGGAAACATAAATGACACAAATGCATAAAGTACTCCATTAAGAAATAACAGACATTAAGCTAGGCATCAACAATGAAAAGTTTACGAACTAAAAGAAATCATCTACTGCGGAGTATGCCAAAATTCTTAATATTCTGCCTCTGCCAAAATTCTTAATATTCTGCCTCTTCAGTTTAGGAAAGTACAAGTTCCAGGTTTCAAAAAGAAGCATTATCCCCAGGGTCAGTTAATTCCTTTCATTCCACATTCTTGTTACAGCTGAATTCCAATGGCTATGGTCCATCTTTTTTAGGGGTTATAAATAGTACGTGTTTTTATGTGAAAGCTTTCCCAATAGTGTAAAAGTAATAAGTTTTTGTTTGATCTGATTGTGTTTGCATATTTTATTTATAATGATAGAATAATGTGACAGTGATAGGTATCATAGTGGATGGAGGTCACGATTCATTTAATTTTAAGTTAACAAAATATATAAATGTGTCTTTATATACATGATTTACGATTGAATAGAGGTAGTGACTTAATAATGAGTGAGTTCTGAATACTTTTGCTCAAGAGAGAGAGAGGGAAAGGGGGTGGAGGGAGAGAGATTTGCTTTTGAAGTATTGTAAATTTGGATTATATGTTTTTGGAGCTTATAAGCTCGTACATCTTATTTTGGAAATAAGCTTATAAAGTGTATGGATAGAACATATTATAAAATTTTGTTGAAATTTATAATTATAGTTAATTATAATTTTTTGAGTAATAATAATAAAAATAAATTAATTATTATCAATATAAAGTAATACAAGATGTTTATACCATTGTTAATCTATACTATATTATTAAGTTTTTGACTTGGTTAAATAAAATAAAATTACATATTTATCCTTTTTAGTTGCATAATGTGAAATAACACATTTACCCTTATTTTTTATTTTTTGTCCTTTTCTATCTTTTATGATTCCATTTTTCTACTTAATTTATCTTTATTTGTGTTTTCTTTCAAATTTTTTACTTACAATTTCTTTTCATCTTTATTTATGTTCTTATTTTAAATAATTTTATATGCTAAATAATATTATTTATGTTATTTAAAATACAAACATTTTATAATTTTACACACACATTGTGGGTGTCAATTTTACAAGTATATATAATGAAGTAGCTAATAAAATATTTAAAAATAAGTTGGATTAAAAATAAGTTAGGAAAAACTAACTTATTTTTAAGAAGCTTATAAGTTCCAAACATCTTATTTTGAAAGCTTATAAACTCTTTCATTAATAAATTTTTCAAATATTTTTAAAGGGCTTATAAACTTTCAAATATCTTATCAGATATTTTAAAAAGCTTATAAGCTTAGGCAAACACCATCTAAGTCTATATTTTTCCATTTCCCTCTTCATTTTAGGAGAGTCGAGCTTCCAAGTTTCTACAGGAAACATTATCCCCAAGTTCAGTTACTTCAATCTCATTTGAAGTTACTGTTACAGTTGAAATCCAATACTTTCACAGTTTTCAACTTAAGCCCTCGAAGTTGGCATGACCAACCAGTCAGTTCACCCTCTCATCTATGAATTGGAAGAAATAATCTACCATGGGCCAACTCTAGTTTCTTCTTTTACCTGATTGCCTCTTCATTTTAGGGAAGTCTAACTTCCAGGTTCCTTCATTAACCTCAAGGTCAGTCATGTCCTTTCATCGCAAGTTCTTATTACATCTGAACTCTAATATTTTCATAGTATTAAACTTGAGCCAGAAAAATCAACATGATTACCCAGTCAGCTCAGCATCCCATCTTACATTATCAGAGTGAAGATCCTCGGGCAACACATGGCTCTAGCATTAGACTAGTCCCGTGTTCATGTTAAAACTAGAGAGAGGATTATCAAACCAGTTTTCTAGTCAGAATACTAGCACAAATCCAGGGCCGCCAGTCGATCTCTCAAAGCAAATGAAAAATTATTTTAAGATGTAACTCGTATGAGAATCGCCCTTCTATTGGAGTAATCTCACAAAGCAAGATAAACAAAAAGTTACTTTAGGATGTAATAGTTTATCACTAATTCTACCAGAAGCATCAATCGATTTTCATAATAGAAGGGAAGGAAATTCAGGCATTTTACATTCAGATGCATGGTTTGGCAAATCTAGAAAGTTGTTTTAGAAAAATATCAATAATTTCCCTCGGTTGGTGATCTACGTTCATGAAGCATGCTTTTTCTTAGCAGAATCAAAGGTTAGCTGTACTGCATTAGTTCAATCAAGTGGCCAAGAATCTGCTACCACGGAAACAACACTAGTGTTAGTTGACTTGCATATGTTATGCTGTAAAAGAACTACAATTATTTCGTTCAATTAAGCATCATCTATGTACACCAAACATCAGTTGAACAGCCTACACCTCCAACAATGAGACTTAGCCAGATCAAGGGGTAGATTTTTCCATAGCATCAGGTAAAACACACTAGTCTAATTCTCCAAATATACTTGGTCAAGCATATGACCCACAAATTCATGCCCTTGAGAAGAAAATATTGTGTCAACAGAAGAATAAATGGAGAAAAGAACTATTTTCTTTACGAAGCAATAAAACTAATAGGCCTTTGAGATAATTTTTGATGATTGTTATGATAGTTGATACAAACATATGCCAAGCATTTTAAAAACGAGTTCGCGATACCAGCTCAACAATCTTTGATTTTTGATTTTGGAGTTAAAAGGAAGGAATTGAAACGTTAAATCCATTGAACAAAAAGAAAACTCATTCAACCAAAGTAAAAATTATTTATACAATTCAAGAATAAGATACGGAACCATGTAGAAACGCATCATTGATAAAGATGAAGTGTTCTCAGCTAAACCTTACCAGAACAGGCTGTCCCACACTATCCTTATCACGATGGTTATGCCGAACCAGGGACAAAATAAAAACTGCAATCAGAGAGAACCCAAGAAGAACCCATATCCAGCATGATAATCTCCGTCGAACAGGGCGCCGGTAATCGGTCGCCCGCCGCCGCATATGTCGCTAGAAAATTCCTCAATTCAGTGACTAATCAGGAACCCAGCATGACCTATCAACCAGATTGGATCAAAGCGGCCGCAGGAAGGGAATCTTTCACCTGCGAAATCAAGAATCTTGAAGACCCAATTATGAATTCCTGTCCAGAACAAGTGTTTCAAGCAAAACACGCCATGAGTCTTGACCGAAATAGGTGGCCAAGCGCCCTCCAAAATGGTGGTCTCCCGCAATTTGAAACGTATTTATATGACAATGAAAAAGAATCCGGGTATAGGAAGTAGAAGAAGGCTTTACGATCAGTATATGCACAAGTGAGAAAGAACTCTCGCTCACACCGGAAAGTCACAGCATTTTCAGTGGGAGGCGACAGTGAATTTAAGTTGCCAGTTGGCTTCTCCGATCACAGAGTCTTTGTAAAATTCTGGTGACTTGGATGGATTGAAAACTTACGTTTGTATTAAGTTGTAAAATAAATTGCATGTAATAATTGATTTGATGACGTGACAGGTTTATGAATTAAAAATTTATGCATGTATTAAGTTGTAAAATTAAGAAAAAATTTAAAATTGTATGTAATAATTGATTTGATGAAGTTACAGTACATGAGATATTTATAAAATATTAATATATATAAATTTGAATAAAAAAAATTAAAAGTATAATTATTGTAATTATAAATAAGTAATAGTTAAAAAATAATTAATTAATTATAAAATAATAAATCAAATTTATATAGTAAATTGATTGATATATAAGATTTTTGATAAGAAAGCAAACATAGCGAGTCTTTGAGGCAGCAATTTGGGGTAGTATAAATAAATGCGATGAGCACGTGAGACTTTTGATTATTCCAATCATTTTATTGTTTTCTTAATTTGGTATTATATTTTATAGTTTCAAATTGAAATATGTATGTATGTATGTATGTGCGTGCATAGTATTTTTCAAATATAAGTGTACCGCAAAATTCATACAAATATTTTGTATACGTTAAGTTTAATGCAAAATACATCATTAACTTATTATATACGATGTCCCCTTTTAAGAATCAAATGTAATTATAATCAAAATATTATATATCAATGTGAAAAATATAATGTGAACTTACAAATTTATGAAATTTTTAATAAAAATTTAAGAATGCTTATTTAAGAAAATCATGAAAAACTACATAAATAATTTTAAAAATCAATAAAATTTTGAATATTTTTAATTGACACAATTATGAATATTTAAGACAAAATATTTGTATGATATATTTATATCAACTTCTAGCGGTATGATTAAAATTATCTCATATAAAATGGAAATTATAAAAATGTTACGCTTTCAAAGTAAAGTACTAGCTATTAGTGACAATTTGAATGTATTTAACCTGCCTGAATTCCTTATTCATTTTCATAATGTCTTAAAATGAGGTTTCATTTCATTACAATAGATATTACTATTAAAATTATCATTTCATTTAAACTAATTATGCTTGTATGTGCTGTGCACGTGCTCTTCCAATTAGTATTATTAATAATTTTGTACTTGCAACTATTAGCTTAACAATATTATTTTAGGAAATCTGTATCTGTACTGCATTATTAAGAATACAAACAAATTTGATTGTGAATTATACTTATTTCAATTTTCTTTTTTTTTTATCCATTCTTTATCTTTCTCTTTAGAACTTATTCTCACGCATTGTTTTTATTTTCAACTTTTTTCATCTATTTTTTCACTTTTATTTAAATATTTTTTGCACTTTTTATTTTGAATAATATCAGTTCTATTGTATTTAAAATAAAATATTTTTATAATATAAATAGTTTTGATCATTTATAAAGTGTGCAACTTTTGTTAGTATTAAAAATTTCTTGAACTTTTGAAAATTTTTAGAGTAAATTTCAAATTTTTTTTAAAAAAATTGTGAAATTTTGATAAAAATACTATAAAAAAATGTTGAGTCTAATTTTATTTTGCAATAGGGTTTTAATGGGTTTCGAATTGAATTTTAAAATTTCAAAACTATGAAATAATAGCATATATGTAGTGGAATAATATACCAAATTTATTCCATTTTCGTCATACAGCACGAATTAACTTAGAAGCGCTGAAAAGACATGAAAAAAATGTATCTTTTTGGAATCATATTCTAATTGTCGCACTTGTTTAGTCACAACTCTCAAACCTCAACCTCTAGTTTGTCCACTCGGTTAAAATGTTGATGAATTTCTTTTACACCTTATAAAACATTTTTTGCAAGATTTTAACTCAAATCCTTTTGGGTTAGAAGGTTTTTGATGACAAAAAGAAAGTGAGATGGTCGCTAGCACTTTCTTTCTTTCTTACTTGATGGAAGACTCATGTATATTATTGGTTTTTCTCATACTCAGAACTCAAACATGTATTTATATTTAAGACATTAGAAGACATGAGTGATGTACTCCATAGACTTACTACAAAAACCTTCAGTAATTTTAGCCCATGGACCATTTAATTATTAATCTCGTTAATAATTGTAACCCATACTTTGTAGTTATTAATTTTTATTAATAATTAAGGCGCACCTAACTTTTTAATTATTAATCTTTATTAATAATTAAAGCTTAATGGAATTGTATCATTTAATTTAATTAATCCCATCAATCAAATTAAAGGTTATCATATTTTTAGTTAATAATCATATTTTTAACAAATATGAAGAGAACCATATAATTCCATTCTGTCTTACCCTTTAATTATTTTCCATTAATTAAAGGCACAATATGTTTCAAATTTAAAATCTCATTGTTAACAAGCATCAAGGTAAATTATTTGATCCAATACAATTGCTATCAAATAAATCTTATATGAGACTTTTTAAGCCTTGTTTACATTCCTTCAATTCAACACTTATCATACATTTCAACTTTATGTGTATGATTCTTTAAATTTATCCTTAATTGACAACAAGCATAACTTGAAAGTTATGCGTAGTACTTAACCTACAGCTCATATCATAGCTCAATTAAGACGAATTGAAAAGGATCATAATGAACCATCTCGATCGTGAGTATCATGTGGAATAAAATTTTTTATTTTATTTTATCCCAATTGAGCGAAAATCATAGATTTAGTTAAATTCACAAATACAGTCATATGAGTTATCAATATTATCTTATGAAACTAATGTTTCTATTGAAAAGAAGGCAAGAATCATGAATTTAGTCAAACTTATAAATTCGATCATATAACCAATTGATGCTCTCTCACGAGACTAATGTTTCTATTAGAAACTTATTTATGATCAGACACTACTTTAGTCAAGAGTTTTTATCTCATAGAACCTCAGTTGCATCAAACAAACACTTTGGTGAATTTCAAAGAGACAAATCTTTTATTAAATATATACATGCTTCCATATGCATCTAATACAACAACACATTAGACTCATGACCCTATCCCACACCAAGATAGATATTAACCCTTAAAGTCTTAATAACAGATTAACCGTCATGTGTATAAGACAACTATATCGTCTTAAGTTTAAGATCCATGTGCACTTAGTACGATTATGAAACAAGACACTAACAAACAAAAGTGAACTCTATGTGTTTGCTTTATTCTGTGAGTTGTATTCCAAATGTTCATTCTCTAATGATGTATTTACACATATGTATTCTCAGTATCTTATATCGAATAGTATGACACTTACCGTACAAATACAAGATGTGTAAATTTTATCGACTCTCTAATACCTTTTAGTGTGTTTGTGACTCATGAACAAATCTTTAGTGGTTGCATACTAAGCTGACCTTGTGCTCATATTCATAATCTCTTATGAATAAGATCTCTTAGTTCAATTATGTAGGTATATGCAATATTCTATATTATTCAAGATGTACATGCATGATCAAACTTGTCAAAAAATTGATATAAATAAATCAAAATAAATAGTTAATTTTATTAACTATTGGCATTAGAAGGCATTTTACTAACATTTGCAAGTCCTAAGTAATTCATTTTGATGTTTTCTGTCGAAATTTAGTAATGATATTAAAATACATGCCATTTGCCATCGAAGTTACAACTTCTTGCTAAATGTTTATCATGATTCCTCTTTATATTACGTTTATGAAACAAAAAATGTTATGTAATCCAAAAATTCATTTTTTCGGTAGATTTGCCCTTCACAATTTATTCCATGTGGAAGGTTAATTTTATAGTTAATTAAATTTTGTAATGGATCAATTGTAATGTAGTATTATTTGTATTATACAATGTTGAATGCCAAATTTGGAGGGTATTTGGATACGCTTATAAGCTTTTCAATATATCTCATAAGATGTAAACACTCAAAAAGTAGTTGATAAATTTTTTTGTCAAATGAGCTTATAAACATAGAAAAATAAGATGTTTTGAGTTTAGATCCTAAAAAATAAGTTAACTTTTTCTAACTTATTTTAAAATATCTTATAAACTTCTTCATTTTGTATATAAAAAATGACATAAATATTCTAAATTATCTTATATTAATAATATTTAATTTTTTTCATCATTATTACAATAAAAAATTATAATACTATATAATTATAAATTTCTATAAAATCTTACAAGAAAAACTTATTATTTTTATCCAAATACGATTTAGCTTATTTCATAATATGATCTACGAGTAAGCTCCAAAACATCTTATAAAAACACATGATCTTATAAACTATTAAAAATAAGTTTAACTAAAAACTTAATCATGTATTGTTTAATTTATCTCAACATTTATATTTCCATACTTTCATGTCAAAATAAACAAACAAATAAATACATTCATTTAACCACATCACAATCTGATGTGAAGCCCCGCAAAAATGGTTGAAGTGCATAACACAGCCTATGTTTGACTATTTCATAATTTATAATTGGAATAATCCTAAAATACTTGCTCTTTAAAATCTATACCCATTTGTGCTCACTTTCACAAAGTACTGTAATTAATGAAAGTTTATTACTTTGAACCAACGCATGATCTTTTTCATTTTTTAAGTTAATATTGGCATTGTAGTTGAAGTCATTTCACATAAATCATATATTCATGTTTTTATCACATAAATAACTATTCCAGAATGCCAATACATTTTTGAAAACCCAATTCCAAATCGCAGTTTTTAAAGTCCTAAATTTCACAATCAAAAGGTCACTTTAAAAGCCTCCTTGAATGGATGTTAAAGAAAGAAAGCTGGATTCTACTAGAAATGTGACAGACTAAGAAGGCAAATTTTAGGTGGCTCAATCCAAAATTTAGGATTGTTTTGAAACAAAAAATTGTGAATAATGCCAAAGTCATCCCAAACTTTGAAAAAAATTATTGGTAAATACTGTATTAAAACTATTCTAAATAATAGACCATTTTACTTTTTCGTCTCAAAGCCATCCCAATTTGAGATAGTATTCGTGAGCTCTCCCCAATTCTGGATGGCTTTTGGTGGCCATTACAATTTTTGGGATGACTTGAAAATGCCATCCTAGTGTCTAGGATAGTGCACTTAAATTGCCCCAAACTTAGGGACAAAGGCCTAAATTTGAACACCCGTCCCAAATTTTGAGACGGGTTATAAATGCTATCCTAGATTTAGGATAACCCTTTTGAACCATCTCAAATTTTGGAATAGTTTTGTTGGCTATCCTAGATTTGGGATAGCCTTCTTCAACTATATCATAATTTAGGATGATCTATGTTGATTGTCCTAGGTTTGGTATAGCATTTAGATCTGTATATAGATGGATTTGCCCTTTGCGGATTATATAGGAAGACACATTCGTGTTAGCCTATTGCTGTAACATTGTAGTATCTCTAGGTATGTTTATGTAGTATTAGTACATATTTTTGACATTATAAATTCCTAGTTCGTCCAATTCGAACAAGCTTTAGATGTGTACCTCCAATTACTTATTGAAGAGTTAGTATAGCTATGTGCGGTGGACATAATCACCTACGATGCTCACCATCAATATTATTTCAATATGTGGGCTGCCCTGCTTTGGACAATCAATGATTGCCTGTATACTCCATGTTGTCGGGTGGAGCAAAGTGATGGGATGTTCGATCTGCTTAGATTTCAGTAGAGCATTTGGCTTTTGTCATGGTAGAAAGGTTTGTTACTTTGATTGCTACTGCCCATTCCTGCCATCCAATTATCTACACTGGAGAAATCATAAAAATTTCAAAAAAGGACGCATTAAGAAACACCTTGAGAGAGTTGGGTGACTAGATTTGGGAGCATGTTAGACACATCTAATTGGATGTGGATGACCTACATGGTAAGACAATGGAATATGAGGCTCATCACAAATTGATAAAAACAAGTATATTTGGGGATCTTTGTATTGGAAGACAAACTTACTATGACACAATTTGTTTGTCATGAACATAGAGAAAAATGTATTTGAAAAAATTATTGACATGGTTATCGATGTCAGATGAAAGTCAATAGACAATCTTAATGCGTGGAGAAATGTTGGTATCATATGCAACCATTCTAAGATAGTGGTGCCATTTGATAGCAAAGTTCTTAAGCTTAAAGCTACCTATACCTTTACCTAAGAACACAAGAGAAAAATGGCTTTGTGAGTGGCTAAGGGACTAAAGTTTCCAGATGTGTATGCTTTCAACATTGGATGATGTGTTGATATGATTGAGTTGTAACTACATGATATGAAGTCTCATGACTGCTATGTTTTTATGAAGAGACTTTTCCCCATAACATTGAAAGTCCTTTTGCTACAATTTGTGTGGACCATCTTGGTAGAGGTTAGCTTGCTGTTTTACTAGCTTTGTATGATTGTACTACATACCAAGATAATATTGGAAATGGAGAACAAAGTGGAACGTATTATTTGAACTTTGGGGAAGATATTTTCTCCTTCATTCTCTAACTCTATAGAGTATATGATAGTACAAATCCCCTTAGGAGCATATGATAGTGCATCTCCCATTTGTGGCAAAGATGGGGGTTTAGTTCCATATAAATAGATGTATCTTTCTAAAGGGTGGTTCTGTGTATATCTTTGTTTTATAGTATGAGGGGGAATAATGTATAACTTGTTGTAGTTCATATAGGTTCCCACATAGTTTAAAAAGAAATTGATAGTGATCATGCCTTAGGCCAATCAAGTGAACATTGTCATTCTATTTTATTTAAAGGAATTTATTATTATAATATTTTTAGGTTGACATTATAATAATGTCTATGAACAATTACAAATATTATTTTTCCTAGTCACACATTTTTGTCAGAACAAAAATAAATTAAGACTAGTATGAGGTTTGATCGATGGTTATGAGATGATCATGTGTATAGGGATACAAATCTAACTTGTAGGTACATGTTGGAGAATAAGTTATTGGATTGATTCACTATAAGGTTACTACATGCATTAATGTTGTAAATAACACTCACGGTAGGTGTGTCATTCCTTAGACCTAAAATCAACATAGTTTCCTACATGATAAACATTATATTTTGACATAATCAAATGTTGCCTTTAATTGGATAGCTATAAAGATTGTTGTTGAATACAATGAGGATCATACAGAGGGAGATGAGTGATTGAGATGGAATTTGTCCTGCTCCTTATGAGAGTGATATCTTTAGATCTCTCAATAAGTGAGATTGAAAATGCATAAATTGATAGAGAATTCAATGTCATTTATTCTATCAGTCTACTTGGAGATCAAAATAATATGATTGAATAATATATGGGTGACATTTTCATGCCTTATGTTCAATCTACACATCTTGAGACAAAATGATTATGACATAAGCTATAGATGTTGTATTGGATTATTGATATTCATTTAACTTGGGTAACCATAATGTCTTATTAGAGGCTGTTTATGATTTATAAGTTCAAAATGAGATTGAGGCCCACTGCCAATGTTAAGTAAACCTATAAGATTGCACACTCGATCAAGCTAAGATAGACTTAAGGTTAATTTTGTCTAAATTCATTGAATCTGGATTTGTTAAATTAAAATTAACCTAATTGTATTTTTAGAATTTTATTTAATAAATATTAGAAAAAGAGGGAAGAGACTTAAATTTGAATTGAATAAAATTTGAATCATTTGATAATAACTAAAATCTGAATTTTATAGGAAAATTTAAATTTTTGGTTAGTAACCAAACTTCCAATTTTTGAAGATCCTCAAATAATGAAAACTCGATCTATATTGGTAAGTAACCGGTTTCAAATTCAAATTTTATGAGATCTTTGAGCATTCAAATTAGGATTTTCCAAAGGAATTTTAGGAATCCTTAATTGTTAAGGATTCTATGTCCAAGAGTGATAGAGTCTCTCCATATAAAATTGGGATTTTTCATCTCTTTCAAAAAATACCGCTTGCTGAAATCTAGAAAAATCCAAAGAAAAAAAAAGCTATTTTGAGAGAACAATTTTGTGAAAACATTCCAAGTGCTAACAAACCTCAATTTGTTTAAAAGCTCAATTGTGTGGATACCATAGAGGGCATTTGTTATTAGAGCTATGCTTGGAATTTGAGTCATTAGAACTAGAATTTTGGGAAAACAGGTTAGTTTCTCTCTATTTTTCATCAATTTTTATTGAACTACAAGGATTCATTAAAGTGTTTTTTGGAACTTTAATTTTTGTTGACTTTTAAATATAATTTTTGATCTCAAAATTCCCAATTGAACAAAGTAAGGCCCACTTCAAGGTGTCAATTGTTGGGACTTAAATAGTGGAGGAGATAGGTGTGCTTACCTCTTACTTTGAACCAGATGTTACATTGCAATGCAAGAGGCTTTTGTGAAATGCTATGGGTGGCATGGGGGTTTTTCCAAGCCGTTATTCTCAATATCTAACCATCCCAACTGGCCGTGTCATGGACACTATATGAGATACATCATAAGGGAGGAACAGTATTCTACATCAATTTGGAGAAAATATGTCCTCTTTCATTCTTTGATTTTATGGAGCATATGGTAGCGCATCTCCTCTTTGAGGAGAAAATAGAAGGATTAAAAGTGAGGATGGATTATGAAGGAATGACATTCTGAATAAATTTGGAGAAGATATTTCCTCCATTCTTTAACTCTATAGAGCATATGATAGCGTATCTCTCCTTTAAGGTGAAAATAGGGGTCTGGTTTAATACATTTGGATATATCCTTTTCAGATGTAGGTTCATGTCATATCTTTATTTTATAGTTTTAAGGTGGAACAATGTGTAACTTTCTGTTCTGATAGGTTTTTGCACAACTTAAAAAAATGTGAAGAATGAAGCCCACTTCGAGGTGTCAATTATTGAGAAATAAGTAGTGGAGATAGGAACATTCACCTCATACCATTTATCGAAACATTCAACTTGTACTATTTTGCACTGGATGCTATATTGAGATGGAAAAGATAGTTGAAACATTTTATGGGCAGTGTGTGGGTTTCTGGCTCCTTGTTCTCAAGATTTTACCACCCTGACTGACCCTTTTATAAATAGTTTGTGAGATACATTACAAGTGAGGAACAACATATTGAAAAAAATGTATGTGCTTCTAAATTGTCTGGAAGTGAAACCACTATATAAGTATTCTTGTTGATTTTAATATTTAAGTCATATTCTTCATTCTGTGTAATCCCCTTTCAAAATTTACATAAATTCATCGACACAAGCATTATTCATATTGGTCTGGATGCTTGTGGAGCAGTACAACAATTCTTGTGTTAAATTTGATGCAGTTGTCACTCTTTAATTTGCATCATGTTTCATAGAATACATGACTTCACGTTCAATTTTACTTACGTTTCTACCCTAGCTTTGTGACATTTTAGTAACTTTTAACACGTTTTCAACAAATGTTGGACCCTATCACCAACATTTCAAATTTGATGTTATGGAGTTTGGCATGGAGTCCAAGTAATTGTGTTTTAACTTTTCTTCAATATTTCATAAAATGTGTTCCAGTTCCACAACTTAAGTCATAATTGGTGTGGAATGACTCAAAATTATCAACTTTGCATTCATACAACTTTTTATGACAACTAAGAGTATAAGTTCTACAATTTGAGCAAGAAAATAATCTAATTTGATTACATTTACTTATCCACACATGTATGTGGTCTTGTTCATATGCGAGTGAGTGGATCTTTTCAGAGTTCAAAAGGGACACCTAAGGTATAAATTAATGCAGGTCAATCATGCTAATGTTTACAAGAAAAATGAGCCTTTTGTGCTAGCACAACAAGCTAAATAGTTTTATTATAGTTATTGTCCTAGCATGAAAAGGAGTTAGGCTGAGTGGATGGTAATTTGTAGAATGAAAGCCAAATCAACTGTTGAGAAGAGTGGGAGGATATTCCATACCAACTAGATAAAGAGTCCACCACTATCAATATGGAATCATATCTAATGTGCTATTGCTACATGATCTTCCGGGTATACACTTATATGTTGGCCTTAATGAAGTGATGGCACATAAGCAACGTGACTCGTAGAGTGACTCCTTAAAGAATAGCTCTAACTGGATTGAATCCCCTATAGGGGATGAGGTTAATGACATATATAATGACAATGATGATTTTATTTAGAAAATCAACCATTTAGTTTCGTAAACTATCACCTAGTAGCCTGTCCTACAGTACATTGCACATTCAATGTTGTGCAATTGCATCGTGTTCAAAATGTGCATGTTAGTAACTATCTTGCACTATTGTTATTACATATTAATTCAAAACATTAGGTGGAAAGGAAAAATCTAAAGTTGAAAGTTATTAAAGGGTTAAATGTAATATAATGTATTTATAGTGCAATATAAACATACACTGTTATAGCAATACATAGTCAAAAATATACAAATGGGCATATTTTTTTACGTTATCCTCTTGCCTATCTATTGCCCATGGTCATCCTATTGTATGGTGTCGCCATTAACTTGAGGGTCTGTAGGGCCTAATGGAGGCTCTTAGGAAAAAGAGTGGGCATTGAGGGTCCGGTGTAGTAAATGCCTATGCTCAAATGATGCCTTAGTCTATCTAGTTATGAACTGATGTAACTAGCCTAATAGATGTGTTTGCCATTGCTTCATGCAATTTATTTGACTGCATAGGTTTTGAAACTTAGCCATGAAATTATATCATAGTTACTGTAGCTAGACCTAGAACTGATGGTGGAAGTGTTGATCATCAACGATGGGCTAGTGTACTAATGGACTCATTGTATGCTTATGCCTTTTCTGGTGGGTTAGCTAGCAAAGTTGGAGTTAGGAGGGCAAAACAAATAGCAGTTTAGGCAGTCCTGTGCTCCTCTATGATCTCAAATTGCACACTAGCTACACAACATAGCTCTGTGACCAAATGAGGATGCCATTAAGACTCCCTTGAGTTTTGAGCACATTGACGCATGCTATCATTAGTTATTAGGCCCACATTGAAGTACTCACCTTAAAGAATGAAATACAATATTGCACATTCTTTTGTGATGGTGGCCTGATAGTTCACATGTTAGATCCTCGTGGTAATAAAGTATCACCATATAGTCTAACTTGCCTATATTAAATGAATTGATGAACCAAGTGTAAGGGAGATATTCCATTTCTATCGGTTGGGGCATAGCCTTTGTGCCATGGCCTCAAGTGCCCATAGATCTGATATTTGTTGTTAGAACTAAGCATTGTGAGGGTCATCAGCCATACAAAATGTGCATTGATCACTAAGGGCTTGATATCAACACATACAACCTAAACATGAACTCTGTTATTTCTTGTCTCTACTAAGTTTGTGTAGAACTCATGCACAATTAGCTCAAAAGTTTTCCATTGCAGTTGTTGGGTGAATAGGTTTCATTGCCTTTGTGCTATTGACGAGGATAATGTTGGGCTATTTGTCATTGCATTGGCCATCCTCTCTCAAGTACAAGTGCTTGGTGTTTAGTGACATCCTTAGTACAGTTCACATTTTCCAACCATATATACTTATGTTGGCCATAAGATGGACTTGCTCTCTTTGTTCTAGGCCACATTTCGCCTATTGAATGACAATATTACAACTACTAGTAACATTTCATCCTAATTAGTCAACAATCAATTCATTTAGCTATGTGTCCCTTTAATCATATTAATTTTAAGTGTCTTGTAATGACAGGTTTGATTTTTTTTTCTATTTTCATAATAAGTCAATGTTTTAAATACAAATACTAGTACAATCAAACTTAAAGGTGTGGAGATCACATCCATCTTACCATAAAGAGCATGTCCTCTAGAAGATCATGCCCTTTTAATTAATTAAAGCTTATTAACGTCTTGGAGTCCACGTTGCATCCAATTCAAATTCTCTTCCAATTAATACTAATACTTGAATGAAATGTGTGGAATATATACACACACATACAATAACATTGGAAAATTCGTGCATCCCTCCAAGCAAGAGAAGAGAAACACCTCCAGCCACCTTTAGTCTCTATTTCTTGTCCAAAAAGACTTCTTCCCCAAAAGGTGTTTCGAGTAAGGGCTTTGCAAGGAGAAAAAGGCACTTGTTAACATTCTAATCATATGGGTGAACTAGAAGTCAGGGTTCAAGGGCCATGACTCAATGATCACAAGTTTGGTCATCTTGGAAGAAGATTCCAATGGTACATTTAGGTGCTTACTTGTTTATATGATTTTATATGCATTATGTGACAGAAATAGATGGGGCATGATTTATTTGGACATTGATTGAAAGAATAAAACAAACATATAAAGTTCACTCTTTGTTGTTATTATCTTCCTTTATAATCATGTTAAGTACGAGTGAGCCTTAGATATGAGATGACATGGATGCCTTGTTGGTGCTGTGATCAATGCATCATTAAAGTATTAAGAACTGCATATAACTTAGTAGGTTTATAAGCTCAGAGTGTCGTTCAGAGTGTCGTTGGTCATGTGTGTGTGGAGGCATGTGTGCCTTGAATAAGGGACTTGTCTTCTCGTAAGTAAGATATATTTGTCTTACGTAATTGATGTCTAATGAGATGTAATTCCTCGACCAATTTAATGCATTATTAGAAAGGAGTGTCCGATGGACATTAGTCCTACTAAGAATATTTATTTGGCCATATAATTGAGTTTACGAATTTGACAAAATCTATCACACTCACTTGATCAAGACATAACAAGACAAAATGTCTATATCGCAAGGCATTCTTGATCAAAAAGATTCTTGTGACTATGTTATTTCATCTTGATTGAGATTCAACATGGGGTATGGGCTAGGAATTATCCATAATTTTTGAGTTATGCTTGTTACTAATTTAGGTTGAACCTAGAGAATTACACACATGAAAGCAAGGCAAGAGTAACTTTATCATGAGCCCCGATGATTTATTTTTTCTTCTTTATGTTTATTGATAATGAGATTGTCATTTAGAAGCATAATAAGCTTTTAATTTAATTAATGAGATTAATTTAAGGTACAATTGAGCTTTAAATATTAATGGGATTAATAATTAAAGTCAGTTTAGCCTTAAATCAAATAAAGATCCACGTAGAAGCTTGTTTAGGCATATTTCATAAACCCTAGTTTATAATTATGGAAGAAGGAATTCTTGACATAATAAAAAGATTTTAACTTGAAATAAGCCAAGTTGGAAACCATTCCAACCTAACAAGATTAACTAGAGCAACTGCTCACCTCAAAGAAAATTAAGAGAGAATTTTCTAGACTTCTTTCTTATCTTCCTTTAGAATTTTGTTCTCCAACGTTTACACAAAAGAGTTTTTGAAGAGGAAGTTGGAGAATCTTGTCCAAACTTGTTTGTTTAGACAAGTTAGAAGTCATGACTTAAGTCTCACAGTTATGAGGTCACATAAGAAGAAGTTTCATATAAATCCTTGAGGTAAAATTCATTATCTTCTCCTACGAATTGCATTATATGTTATAAAAAGAAAAATGTACCATCGTGCATGAATGAATTATTCATATTTTGAATTACATATTTGTATCACAAGTCTAGTGACACCCAACAATAGTTGATGTTGTAGAATATCCAATGTGGCGGTAGGTGTCACAATGAGGTTGGGTACTTAACCATAGGGGACATTGCTCTATGCTCGACCATGGTGTAACTCATCTCTATAGCTACAACTTGCTAGCACCAGAATGGCTTTGCTACTTTTTCTCTATCCCAAGCCTCCAAGCTCCAGCTAAACTTCATTCACCCATGAAGAACCTGTATACATGTCCACAATGCCTTCTTGAACTTCTTAGTTTTGGTTCTCAAGATCAAGTTGGTAGGTACTTCAAAAAGACCTCAGCTGCTGGAATTGGATGACCTCATCATTCCTGTTTTTTTAGAGCAAACCACCTTTAATTCCAAATCCTTCTCATCTTCATTATTCAAACTCATGTTAGTAGTATTAAAGGAAGAATTAACCCCATACTCACCCAAAAGTTTCAACAACTTGTAGGCATTATCATTGACTCTCTCTTGCACTCCAAATGGTCCATTTCACCATGGAAGTAGTTAAGATTTCGTTTAATCCAAGCATTTTTCTTTTTTAAGATAAACAATACCTAATCTCATAATTCGAGCACTACTTTCTTACTCCCTTCACTTACCTATTACACATACTGCTTAGTCCTTTTCTCAGTATTTTGTCTCACCTTCAAATAAAATTTTTTCACAAACTTCATTTCACCCGTTTCCTACAATCTAAACTCAATTGTACATTATAAGGTAATGGCAATAGATCCACATATATTAATAAATTAAAGCCATGTACAATCTCAAAAGGTGAAAGTAGTGTGACAAAATGAACTGTCTTATTTCATCCAAACTCAAGATGAGACAAACATTCCTTCCAAAACTTGGAGTGTGTTTGGGTGAGCTTATAAGCTCTTTAAAATATCTTATAAGATGTTTAAGAGTTTATTAACTCTTCAAAACTGATTGGTAATGGTTTTAGTAAAAGAGGTTATAAACTACTAAAATAAGATGTTTGGAATTTATAACCTTCTTAAAAATAAGTTGGCTATTACCAACTTGTTTTCAAATATCTTATGAGTTACTTCATTATATGAATTAAAAATAACATAAATATATTCTATTAGGCTATGTTAATGATGTCTAGTTTCTTTTTATCATTTTTACACCAAAAAAATATAATTAACTATAATTTCAATAAAATCTTATGAGATGATCTATTTGAACACTAAATTAGTTTTTTTTAAAATAAGATGTATGAGTTTATAAGCTCCAAAGACATTTTATAAGCTACTTGATCTTATAAGCCATTTAAAAGTAGCTTAGCTAAACAACCTCTTAATTTTCTTTCTATTGGCCGAATGAAATGTAACAATGTAGTCAACATCTTGTTAACTACCTTAGTTTCACCAATTATCTATAGTCAATAATGTAGTTTAACTTTTTGGGTTTCAATGGGTTTGGAGTGAATAATTCAAACTTTAAAACATAAATTATCATAAAATATGAAGTGAAAAATTATAAACCAATCCTATTCCCTTTTCATCATATAACACACATAAAACAATTTAAATAACAAAGCGATTAAATTATACCTCTTGGAATCGCATTTCAAAAATGAGCGAACTTGTGATCCTTAAGTCGTGACCCTCAACCTTAATCTCCACTTTGTACCCATAATTGGAATGTTGAAAAGTGCCTTCTTTACTTTTTAAACACCTTTGCAAGACTCTTACTCCAAACCTTTTTGGACAAGAAGGTTTTACAACAAGAGAGAGAAGGATGTAGAAGCTTTTCTCTCTTTCCCTTCGAGGGATGGACGAAATTTTCTTAATTTTTCTGATTTTTGTGTGATATAGAACTCTTCTAAATCTATTTATTTCCAAGGCACAACCTATTATACTTATCAAGATTCCTTTTTTGTGTATTGTACCTAAGGCACATATGGTATGGATTCTATCGGGTTCCTATTATTCTTAGACTATTTAATTGCTAATCTTATTAGCATTTAAGGTCCACTGCTATCTCATCTTTTAATTTAATTAATCTCATTAATTAAATTAAAGGCTCACCATACTTCTAATTAATAATCTCATTATTAACAAGTATAATGAAAAATTTATTTGATCCAATCCAATTGCAATTAAATTAATTTCTCCATGAGAATTCTCAAGCTTTGTTTTCTTCCTAACCAATCCCTCACTTGTATGACATTATAACCTTTTGTGTGTAAATCTCTAGGTTTATTCTTAATCAACAATAGCATAGCTTGAAGGATATGGGCAGAACCTAGCCTATGGTCCATATTATAACCTAATTAAGATGAAGTAAAATAACCTCATAAACCTTCCTGATCATGAATACTATGTGGTATAGACCTTTTTTCTTATTTTATCTCAACCAAGTGAAAGCCATAGATTTAGTTAAACTCATTGGCTTAGTTATATAAACTACCAATGTTGCCTCATGAGACTAAAACTTCTAAAGGGAATTTCTTTCTGATCACATGCTACCTTGACCAAGAATTTTCATCTCATAAAATATCAATTGTATATGATAAACGACTTGCTCACTTGCAAGAAAATAAATCTCTTATTGAATGAATACATACCTCCACATGCACTCTGACAATGACACGTTGGGCTTATGATCCAATCTCATACTAAGATAGATGCTGGCCTTTAATGCCCTAATGACGTGTTGACAATCACGCACACAAAATAATCATGTCGTCTTAGGTTTAAGGGCTACATGCACTTAATATAATCACGAAGCAGATGTTGATAGCCAAGAGTAATGCATTTACTTAATTCTGCGACTCATTGTTTGAATGCTTATTTTCTAATGGTATATCTATACATATACATTCTTAGTATCTTATACTAAACGACGTGATACTCATCATACAAATACAAGGTATACAAGTCGTATTGAGTCTCTAATGCCCTTTAAAATGTCTGTAATTTGTGAATTAATTTTAGTATTTGTGTACTAAAATAGCCTTATATTTATATTCATAACACCTTGTGAATAAGGCTTCTTAACACTATTATTAGGGTACATTCTACACTATACACCATTCATATGGTTAATGTTTGGTGATTTTTAGTTATGATTTGATAGTTAATCTAGTATGCTTGCAAGTATTCTTGTTTCTTATGCCTAGTTTTCCTACCATTGAGCAAATATATTTTGTGTTCATCATATTTACCAATCACTACCACAAATTTACTTCAATATCAATCCACTATTGTAGATCAACATTCTCACCTATTGCTATAATAGATGTACAATTGAACTTTCCATTTAGCAAAGTGACCTCTATGCTTGTTCATAAAGTGGTCCACAATTCCTTATTTTTGGTATGGTTTCATCATTTGGCACCTTAATTCACCTTCTTAAAGTTCTGACTGTACATAATTCAATGATTTCTATGAAGATATCTCATCAAAGTACTTTAACGTGATTTTTATTCAAAAATAGAAAAAAATACGTGAAGACTACCTGAATCCCAAAATAGGGAAATGTAAGTTAAAACTTGCATAAATTTAGGGATTTTATCACTTTTATGGCAAATTTTTAGGAGAAATAATTCTATAAAATAGTATTATCTCACATCTACACTTAAAATTTTGCTATTCTCTAAGAAAAATGAAGAAAGAAAACAAACACTCATTAAAATAAACAAGGCTAAACATAGTTAAAAATAAATTATGGTTGGGCATTTTAATCCCAAAAACTTTTAGAGCACATGATCATCATTCACAATAACTTAGACAATTAGTTCTATTTTCAGAGAAGTTCATACAGTGTGTGGACACCTTCCTTCATCCAAAGTTAGAGGTTCATGAGCTTTAAGCACAATTTTAATGTAATTAACCAAGGGAACTACTTGTTTTTGACAAAGACAAAGATCTTTCTTGAGCTTAATAGGATAGCAACAAAGATTTTTAAATGCCCTCTAACACCAATAGGAATAAATGATATTAGTTGTAATTGCAAACTTTTGTCTAATCAATAAAATATTGATGCTTGTTTATATTGATAATCATGTATGGTATCATGTTATGCATGTGCCAATGTTGTTGTATTAAGAAGCCTTATTCATAAGAAGTTATGAACATAGACACAATACTTCTTAGTATAGAATCATTAAAACCTTGTTCACAAGTTATAGATTCTTTAATGTGCATTAAAGAATCACTACGACTTGCACACTGTATATTTATAGGCTAGGTGTCATGCCATTCGATATGTGTTACTAAATACATGTGTGTGGATATACCATTGGGAATGGGTATTTAAACACTAATTCAAAAAATGAAGCACATACATAAAGTTCACTATCTATCATCAATATCTTATTCCATGATTATGTTAAGTGTGTGTAGGTCTTAGACCTGAGACATGGTTGTCTTATGCACCTGGTGGTTAGTATGTCATTAGGGCATTAAGAACTAACATTTATCTTAATATTAGATAGGGTCATGAGCCTAACATCCCATTTCACAGGTGCATAAGGAGGCATGCGTACCTTAAATAAGGGATCTGTCTTGTTTCAAATAAGTAAGATATTTATCCTATATGATTGATATTCTACGTAACAAAAATGCTTAGCTAAGAGAGTGTATAATTAGAAAAGGATTTTCAATAAGATATTAGTTTTATAAGGCAACCTTGGTCATATGACTAAGCCAATGACACTTGATCAGGACAAAGTACGACAAAAGGTTTATATTGTATAGGATTCACAATTAGAAGGGTTCATGTGATTTATTAAGATCAACTTAATTAGTGTATGATATGGGCCTTAGGTGATGAATTACTTATGCTCGTTGCTAATTATATGATATGGGCCTTAGGTGATGCATTATCTATGTTCTTTAAACTATACTCGTCGCTAATTACGAATAAGCCTAAAGAATCACACACAAATGGATAGAATAAGTAAAAGTTGGTAATTTAGTTTAGGCCATACATGAGAATTAAGAAGTCTCGTGCAAAAATTAATTTGGTTGCAATTGGATTAGATCAAATGGATTGGTTGCAAAAATTAATTATTAAGATTAATGAAATTAAAGAACAAGACACATAATTATTAATGAGATTAATAATTAAATATGGTGTGGACTTAAATTAATTAAAGGTGCATTTTGGAAGCCTATAGAGCCCATACCATGTGTACTTTAGGTGCTTTACTTGGAAATAAGAATCCTGTCTTGTGTAGGACATTGTGTCTTAAAAATAAATAGATTTGGATGAGTTCCAAATCAGAATAACACTAGATAAAACCTATAAAAATTCACGTGCCCTCTACTAAACAAAAAAAAGAAAGGTCTTCTGACCTTCTTCTAGTTTTCTTTCTTGTATTGAAACTTTCATACCTAAAGGAGTTTACATCAAATCTTTGCAAAAGAGTTCTGGAGGATTTGTAGGCACTTGTTTGAGTTCTTTCTAAGTGTACAAACTAGAGGTCATAGCTTGAGGGTTGCGACTCGAGGATCATGCGTAAACCTCACCTAGAATAGAATTCTAAGAAATCATTTCTATATACATACTAGAGTTGATGCGTTTTATATGGCTAAAGTGGTTTAGTTTTGGATTTTACATTCTATTGCATATATTGCTTTGTATATTATTTTAAAATTAAAATTTTCCACCCCAAATCTAGTGGAACCTAACAAAAGGATCATCTAGTCTTTAGGGGTTTTTTATGCAGTTTCTTTTTTAGCCCATACCCTTTAGCTTTTCATAAGCCACTTTTTGTCTTTCCTAAACTATTGTGGGCCTTTTTAAGTGAGACTAAACACTAGTAATGTGTTAGTGATATGCACTCTAACACTTATTAAAAAATTAAGGGTACTAGATAAGCATTTGGTTGTATATGTACTTGCATTCAATAATTAATAAAATATTAATTTTCATATCAATCTTGTGGCAAGTTTTTATTCATGTGAATTTGGATTGGCGTAAAGTATTGTATGTGCCCATTTGTTATAGTTAAACAATCTTATTCATAAGGAGTTATGAATATGGATATAAGGCTTTCTAAGTACTCAATCACTGAAACCTGTTTACATGTTACAGACACTCTAAAGGGTATTAGAAAGTCAGTACAACTTTCACACTTTCATATATACGATGAGTTTCATGCCATTCAGTATGAGATATTAAGAATACGTATGTGTGGATACTCCATTGGGGAATGAAGCATTCCAAAAATGACTTGCAAAATGAAACAAACATATGGAGTTCACTCATTACTGAAAATGTCGTACTTCATGATGGTGTTAAGTGTTTGTAGACCTTAAACCTAAGACGACATGGCTGTCTCGTGTGAATGACGATCAATGTGTCATTAGAGCATTAAGGGTCAATATCTATTTAATATGGGATAGGATCATGAGCCTAGAATGTCATTGCTCAGATGTGTATGGTGACAAGTGTATGTTCAATAAGGAATTTGTTTCCTTTCTAATGAGCAAGGTGTTTATTATATGTAGTTGGTATTTTATGAGATAAAAACCTATAGCCAAGGTAATGTATGATTGGAAAGGAGTTTCTGACATGAACATTTATCTCTTGAGGAAATACCGATTGGTCATTTGATTGAGTTTGTGAGTTTGATTAAATCCCTTGACTCTTGCTCGGTTAAGATAAAATAAGATAAGAGGACTATAGGTGTGGTAGTCACGACGGGAAAGGTTCATTGTGCTCTCATTCACTTTATCTTAATTGGGCTATGAAATGGGTTGTAAGTTAAATATTACCCAGATCCTTTGAGCTATGCTCATTGCTGATTAAGAGTAAACTTAGAGAGTCCTACACATAAGGATAGGATGTATTACAAGTGTTAATTTGATAGGTTGCATAATTTATTTTGTTGCAATTGGATTGCACTAAATAAATTACCATGATGCTTGTTGATAATCAGATAATTAAAAGCACAGTGGGGAATTGATTTAATTAATGTGGTTAATTAAATTAATTACTCACATTAGGGCTTTAATTATTAATGGTGATTAATCACTTGGAGATGTAAATCCGTTAGGGCAGTACTAAAGGAAATCAGTTGAAGATATAATAGATGAACTATGGGAACAGCGAGAATCAAACACAAAATAATACGTACTCCAATACATACAACTCAGGGTGGAGGAACCACCCAAACTTTCATGGAAAAACTAAGCGGGCGTGTCCAACACCCCGGCCCTACAAATACCAGTGGCACAAAACTCTTCATATCAAACATAGGAAAAGAAATAATTATTAGAAGGCATAGTGGGTAACCTGGCCAAATCCACCCAAGAAATCATTGGAAACTAGGCTAAAATGACTTAGGATTACATGAAGAGAACTAACTCAGTACTCCAGAATCAACAAGCATAATTGCACAACTTGGAGGTATAACTCAGGTAACTAACAAAAGAGATGGCAAATAGGCTAACAAGTATGTTACATTGCGCTACTAAGACTAACCCAATAGAGTATGTGAAAAGTGTACAGGTGATAGAGAGTGAAGAGGAAAAGGAGGATCCATCTGTTGATGCCCAAGAAGAAGAGAAAAAGGAGGTCAAGGTACAAGCCGAGGAACCAAAAAAAGTGGGTATTCCACCTCCTTACAAGCCAAGAATTTCATACCCACAAAGACTCATTCCCATTGAGCTAAAGGAGCAGGTAAATAAATTTCTAAATAATTTTAAAAATTTAAATGTAAATGCACCATTAGTTGTAGAAATTAAAGAAAACCTAAGTGTGGTGAAGTGCTTGAAGGACGAAATGAGTGGGAAAGGAAAGTTGGGAGAATGGGAGGATGACCTAGAAGAGGAGAATATTTTGCCATCGAAACTAAAAGACTCAAGGAGTTTCTCCATCTCTTGCACAATAGGAAGCACCTCTTTTGATAATATCTTATGTGATTTAGGTGCTAGCATTAATATAATGTCATTCTCCACTTTCCAGGCACTTGGTATAAAGTTGGTGAAACCCACGCATATGAAAATCAAGTTAGTAGATTGATCAGTAACAAGGCCACTCAGACTTGTGGAAGATGTTTTAGTGAAGGTAAGTGATTTTGTTGTCCACATAGACTTTGTCGTAATAGATATGGAAGGCAAAAGGTGTAAGGTATCATCTTTGGCCGCCCTTTCTTAGCAACCACAAAGGCAATAATAGACATGGAGCTGGGTAGCTTGACCTTACATGTTGGAGCTAAAAAGGTAACAATTTTTGTATACCCCAACCCTTGATTACTCAACCACAAATGAAATTGTAGAGGATGTGTTATTGCTTGAATGTAATAATCCTCTTATAAAGTTTGCAAAGAAAATTGTGGCTAATGAACAAGAAGCATAAGAGTTAGAAGTACAATAGCCAAGTGTGGGGGAAGAACTACATGAATGGTCTTAGGAAAAGTAGAAAGTGAATTATGGAAGAAAGGTAAGGTAGAGGAGAAAGACGATGTAGAAGAGGAAGGAGAGAGTTGTAGCTCATAGGGGGTTGTGGAAACTCAAGTCTTCAATTAAACTAGTTTAACCCATGAGTACTTTGTCAGGCTATAGACATTAAATACAGTACTTATTGAGAGGCAACCCAAGCTTTCTTTTCCTACTTTCAATTCTTTTAGTTTGTTTAGTTTGTTTTATTTTGCATTTCCTAGTGATTATGTATTCTTGTGAGTTAGTGTAGGATTTCAAAAGATTAAAAGAATGAGGATGCATGAAGAAGCCTAAAAGAAGAAGGAAGACAAATGAATGCCACCCCACCAAGTTGTCTCCTTCCTTGTTGTCTTGCTTTATGTGTAATAAATGTGTTTAATTGTGGCAACAAACTAAATGTGGGGGTGGCAAGGACGATTAAAAAAACAAAATTTAAGAGTGAAAGGTGTCATTTCATCCCCTAAAATTGCTGGATTTTTATGTGTGCAAACGTATGGTATTATGGTTAAACTGATAGCATATGAAATTATGGTTACTATACTTAATTTATGATGAATATTTGCAAGAAATTTTTGTTGCTTTGTTCTATCAGTGTTTTCAACATTAGCATGCTAGACTTCGTGTTAAATGTATAGTTCCTATTTCATTAAGCACACACTCTTTACTTTCAATCAACAGACTATTTGAGAAGTTTTGTAGCGAGGATGAGATGATTGAGTTAAGGGTGTAAGCCTTACTTTAAGCGTTAGTGCATTCTCTGATGAATGAGGAAGATTAACTGAAAAAAAAAAAAGAAAGTGAGGACTTAGAAAAGTCAAGAAAATATATGTGAGCATGGAAAAAATTGGTTTACTCTGCTAATTGGAGCAATTGAGTAACCGGGATTGGCAAGAGAGCCCTATTCATTTTCATGTAAAAAGGTTGCTCAAATTATGAATATTCAAAGCATCTTGAGTTAATTGTGAGTTGAGTAACCAGAAGTGCACAATAACCCTTGTTCACTTTCGTGTAAAAAGGCTTCCAGTTATTTAAGATAAAAGTTAGAGATCATAGAAGATAATGAAAAATAAGTGTAGGGGAGAATAACAAAGAAATTACTAACCCACACAAGTCCTCTAATGAGAAGTAATGTGATTGAACTTGTTCGAAAGAGAGTGAATTGATACTTAAAGTGAGTAGTCCTAGATTTGGTTGTCTTCAAATTGCTATAGGATTACCAAAGGGCTGAAGTGGTTGAAAGTTGAAGAGTGACACACATACGGGGACTCATGCTGTAAACATTTGAGTTAGAAGTGCTATGATCTTGGATGATGGTAGACTAAGTACTAGGTGCTTATATATCTAACTTTTGAAATTAAGTAGAGTGGCCTAGTTCATTATTTTTATGCGTCAATGACTTCATTGAAGAAGAAGTGTTTGCTTGAGGACAAGCAAATGAGTAAGTGTGGGGGTGTGATAACATGTGAAATAATAGGCATATTTGTCTCCATTTTATGCTTAATTTATGCATGCATGTGAGTAAAAAAGAAGAAAATATGCTATCATGCATGAATTGCATTAAATTTTATCATGCATATGTCTTAGAATGAGAGTTATCACGGTTACAAAAAAGATTAAATGGTAACTTTAAAACGATTCTGCATTTTGGTCAAACTTTCAATTGGGCTAAAACTTTGAGGAATAAAAGAAAAATGAAATGGCTTTCCAACGTTGCAAAAATTAGGTCACTCAAACATCAGACGAGGAAGTTGTAAGTAAATGTATGTACATCACTAGAATAGCCAGAAACACTTAAACCAGCGCGGTTAGGGCCGTGATCGCAGGAAGAAGGCAGAGGTCCACGGCCACGATTGAAGATTGCACCATACACTGGATTCTCCACAATTGGAGGCACAACTATGGTTGAGGGAGCTGTGATCGTGAGGAGGAGGTCTACGTCATGGGTAAAGATCGCAGCATGCATTGGAATTGCTGCAATTAGAGGCGCGACTACAGTTGAGGAGGCCGTGATCGTGGGAAGGAAAGTCGCGATCACGGGTGATGATGTGAGTGGACATATTATTTTTGCAAACTACATTTTCTTTCTATTTTTGTGGACCCGCTTGCTTGACCTAGTTCTTCTCTATATAAAGAAGAAACTTAAATGAAAAGAGGGTTGGCTACTGAGGGGAAAAAAGCTAGAAACTTAGATTTTAAAAAGGCTACATCATTCGAGGACAATTGAGAAGAATTCTTGTGGTGTTGAAGACACAATCCGGCGTACAATTGTTTTAGACTTTGGACTAAGATTTTCTTATCTTTCTCTTATTTTCTTGAATAATAGGATTTTAAATTTGAGTATTATACTCGCTTTTATTTTTATGGATTGCTAGATTCCTACTCTGGAACCTTGTGTTAGTTAAAGATTTTTAATGAATATGTATATGTGATTTGTTTTCGTTGTTCTTATTATTTACAATTGTGAGTTCATTTTTTCAAGTGCTTGGTGGCTCTTTGATTTAATTGTGATCACATGGGGAATAACGGAAGTGAAACTCGCAGGTTGGACATCCATTACAAACATAAATTTCATAGAAATAATGAAAGTGAAACCAAGGAATTTACGTAGAACAACTGTTAATATTCATAGTCTCAACTTAAGTGGGACGTGGGAAAACACTTATTTGGGTTGATGCTTTGGGATAATTCGGGAGAATGTCTCAAAATTAAAAGATTATTGCACCATAATAAGCTGATTGAATTTGATTGCAAATGCATCTGTTAATCGTTAAATCTCCACACTGCATAGAGACTTAGGCCTTCTCACCACTGAATCTTCGCTAATTTGCAACTAGTTTGATTGCTTCATGAAATCTATGTTTTTCATTTCCTCTCATTGCTTTTATTCTCTCTCTTGCTTAAGACGATTTAACTGATACATTCTCAGTCATAGCAATAGAAACAATTCACACCCTTTCTGTGGACAAGACACTCGTACTTAACCAATACTAGTTATTAGAAATTTAATTTTAGTGTGTTACGACGACACACATCAATCTTTTGTTGCTCAATGGGCTTAAGAACATTGTTCCCATTTTGTTATTAATAGAAGATACTTATGAATTTTCTTTTAGAAATAATGTGTGCCATATTTATTATTGTAATAAATTAGTTGGCACAGCATCTCTCATGAATAGCTTATATTATTTAAATATGGATTATAGTAATGTGATAAAAACCATCTCGAATAAATATCCAAGGGATAGTTTATATCCCAAATACTTGGGGCACCTAAGACTCGGCCATGCTGGTGACATAATGATAAGTAAGTTGGAGAAAGATAGGCTTATTGGCCTATTGAGAGAGGAACTCTATCTAACTTATGAACCTTATATCCTAGACAATATGGTTAGAAGTTCATTTGATGGACCTGTTGAAAGGGCTACTGAGGTGTTGGAGCTAGTCCACACTGATGTCTATGGGCCATTTAATGAAATGGCCAGGGGAGGGGGATTTCTCTACTTTATAACCTTCACCAAAAAATATTTAGGATATGGTTATGTGTACTTGATAAAGTATAAACATGTTTCCTTTCAAATGTTATAGGAATTTAATGTACAAGTAAAGAAGTAAACTGATAAGCATATCAAGGCACTGTGATTAGATCGTAGGGGCAAATATATGAGTACTAAGTTCGCCAAGTTCTGTAAGGAGAATTGTATCATATCACAACTAACTCCACTGGCTACTCTTCACTTAAATAGTGTAGCTAAATATGGGAATTGAAATCTGTTGAACAAGGTTCAATCTATGATGAGCTTTACCAATTTGCCCATATCCCTATGAGGGCATGCCCTACTTACCATAGCATATGGTTTGAATAAGACACCCTCTAAGTCTATTCCCTCAACCCTACATGAAATGTGATATGGAAGGAAGCTAAACCTTAAGCATTTATGGATCTGGGGATGTTTAACTTATCTTAGGAAGCCTAAGACTGACAAGTTAGAGGTAAGGGCAGTTATAGGCCACTTTGTAGGATATCTTAGAGACTCTATGGGATAGGCATTTTATATAACTGAAGACGATACAATTGTCATAGGGTATCATGCACATTTCCTAGAACAAGAGTTCATTCAAGAAAGTGGTACTATTAGAACCATAGTACTTGGGTATAATTATGTCTTAGAGAACGAATAAGAGTTGTTCGTAATAGGAGATAATGATCATGGAGAAAATCCTTCTACTTATGATGAAGTAATGGTAGATGAGGACTTCGCCGAGTTGTTGGAGGCTATGAAGTCTAAAATGCATTTAATGCATTTGAACTAAGTATGCACTCTTGTGGACCAACCTAAGGGAATTATTCCCATCATTGTAAGTAGGTCTATAAGAGCAAAATTAATTCAACAGTGAGGTAGCGACCTATACGGTTAGGTTGGTGGCAAAGAGCTATTGTCAAAAGAAGGGAATTAACCATGAGGAAACCTTCTTACCGGTAGCCATGCTGAAGTCTATTAGGATTCTACTTGCGATAGCCACCTACTTAGACTATGCGATTTGACAGATAGATATCAAAACTTCTTTCCTTAATGGAATGCTTGAGAAGGACAAATATATGGTTTAGCCATCTGGGTTTGAAATCCAAGACAAATCACATAAGGCATGTGAGCTTAAGAGGTCCATTTACGGCTTTAAGCAAGCATCAAGTAGTTAGAATCTTCATTTTGATGGTGTAGTCAAATTGTTTACCTTCATTAAGAACAAAGATGAACTCTGCATCTGCAAGAAGGTTAGTGGGAGTGCAATAATATTCATTATATTGTATGAGGATGACATACTATTGATAGGTAATGATGTTGGGATGTTAAGTTCTATTAAGACATGGTTGTTTAGTACCTTCTTCATAAAAGACTTAGGAGAAACAACCAACATCTTGGGCATTCACGTCTATAGAGATAGAGAGAGAAAATTGTTAGGTCTCTCCCAAGTCTTATAAATAGACAAAGTACTAAATATGTTCAATATGAAAACTTCTACGAGAGCTTTGCCACCATTCAGGTATAGTATCTATCTCTTAAAATCTATATGCCCAAAAGTAGATGACGAGATGAGGAGCATAGAAGCCATTCCATATGTTTCAACTATAGGAAGCCTAATGTACACTATGTAGGAGGCTAGATATCGCCTATATCATAAATGTTATGAGTAGGTTTTGGGTAAATCCTAGCAAAGAGGACTGTAATTCCACGAAGCATATTCTTAAGTACTTGAAAAGGAATAAGGATACTATACTTGTGCATGAAGATAGTGATTTAAGAGTAAATAGATATATTGATTCTGACTTCTAGTTAAATGTGGATAATATAAAGTCTATTTTTAGATTCATATTTATTATTAATGGAGAAGCAGTCAATTGGAAGAGTTCCAAATAAAGAACGACTATAGATTGCACTATTGAGGCTAAGTATATTGTAGCATGTGATTTAGCGAAGGAGGCTGTTTGGATACGGAAGTTCATCATAGAATTTTAGGTAGTTCCAAATGTGGATCGACCATTGCCACTTTATTGTGGCAACAATGGTGCAATTACATAAGCAAAAGAAGTAAGGTCTCAAAAGAAATTCAAACATATAGAGAGGTGTTACTATGTTATTTAGGAAATCAATAATAAGGGGCGATATAGCCATATAGAAAATAGCTTCAGCTGATAATGTAGCTGACCACTCACTAAGTCAATGGCTCAAGTGCAGCTAGATTACCATCTTAACAAGATGGGTATTAGATGTCATAGCAACGACTGACATGAGTAGTATTAGCATTAAAGTGCTAGTGAAAGACTGTTAGTAATATGCCCTTTAAAGCTAATAGAGAAATGAGGGATATTAGAAGGATACTTAGCTGTATGTGTACATTCATTCAATAATTAATAAAATATTAACTTTCACATCAGTCTTGTGGTAAGTTTTCATGCATGATTGGTGAAAGTATTACATGTGCCCATAGGTTTGAATTAAGAAGCCTTGTTCATAAAGATTTATGAATATGCACGCAAGGCTCTCTTGGTTCTCAATCACTCAAACTCATTTGCAAGTCAATACGACTTGCACACCTAATATTTGTACAATGAGTGTTATGCTATTTGGTATGAAATATTAAGAATAAATGTGTATGGATGGTCTATTAGGGAATAGAGCATTCAGACAATCACTCGTAGAATGAAGTAGAGGCATGGAGTTCACACTTTGCTGTTAACATCTTGCTTTATAATCGTGTTAAATGTTTGTGGAGCTTAAACCTAAGATGACATGTTTGTCTTGTGCATATGATGGTCAATGTACTATTAGGGCATTAAGAGCTAATATTTATTCTAGTATAGGATTGGGTCATGAGCTCAACCTATCTTTGATCAAATGCTAATGGGGGCATGTGTGCGTTCAATAAGAGATTTGTCTCCTTGCAAAGCAAGGTGTTAGATCTATGTAGTTGGTGTTTTATGAGATAGAAGCTCTTGGCCAAAGTACTGTATAATAGGAAATAAGTTTTTGATAGGAATATTCTCTTATGAGAAAATGTCGATTGGTCATATGACTAAGTTCATCGAATATTCGATGAGTCAATGTCTGAATGCTCATTCTCTAATAACGCATCTACACACATGTATTCTCAATATCTCATACCAAACGACATGGCACTCACTGTACAAATATAAGGTGTGCAAGTCATACCAACTATGTGACTCACAAACTTGCTTTAGTGATAGCGTACTAAGACAATCTTGTATCCATATTCATAAACTCTTATAAATAAAACCTCTTAACATAATCACATGGGCACATGCAACAATTTAGGCTATTTAAATTTACATGCATGAAAACACTACTAAAATATTGATAAAATAATCATCAGTATCTTATTAAATAATAGTGGTAACATTTCCAACCAAAATTCCTTATTAATAATTTAGCATTAGAGGGCATATCACAAACATATACATACACTTAGAAGAATGATATGAATTTTAGATATTCAAACAATATGTACTCTTGTTTCTTTGTGATTCCATTGAATCTCACTAGCTATGGGTGTTAACCTAACTAATGCTGTATATATTCATAACGTGACCATAATAGTGAATTTAGACTGAAGAATTCTTAAGAATAGGAGATTTCGAACTTGAACAACTACAGTAAGTTGATTGGATTGTAATTCTAAAACTCTTCCAAGACAATCCTACTGGTTTCGATCGATCCAACCTACCCTTGGTTGATCCAGAAGCTATCTAAATCGATCCACCCTTGCCTAAGGTCAATCTAGAATCTATTTTCACCATCTTTTTACCCGTTTGATGTTTTCGATCACCTTACATGCACAAATATTTACCCTGGCTATATGTAAACCATTAGCTACACAAACTAAGCATTAAAAGCCCAACAACTAAGTGAAAATCAATTGGGTTAATGAGAGTTAGTGCAAATCCACGTAAGGAAAAATTACCTTCACAATTCAAGGATTTAGATTATATCTAAGAAAAGTATTAGAAGTGAATTTTTATTAAATTGGGAATTAAATAAGAATTATTTTGATTGAGTAGGAATTCAAAGACCTGAAACTGACGAACAACCAAATTAGGAGAGCTAACATAAGGTAAGTGGGTTACCTTCCAATATTTCTACTATTGTCTTGTGAAAATTTATTTCATAAGCCATGAATTTTTATAAAGATGAATTTCACCATTATTTACAAATGTTGCCAGTTTAACAAGTGAGACTTGGCATATGTTGATTACAAAAACTCAAATTGCTTTTACTTTTGAATGTGAACAAGTATGCCTATCTATTTTATATTGAATTTCAAATTGAATGATTTTAAATATGAAGAGTTTTACATTACAATGCTCATGCCTTAGTAACCTACACGAGTGCAGAGGAACGAGTTCAGACCCACCCAATTGGGGTAAAAGTATTGGGGACCTACAATGGATAAAAAGCTGACGCTCTCTATTGTGGTTAAAGATTGCCATAATTGGCAAAGCTGAATGTAACCATTTCAATCAGAGTAATAGATTGAGCCCAAGTAACCCATTCAATCGAGGTTATAGGTTGAGCCATGTGACCCTCTCAATCAGGGCTCTAGATTGAGGCACATGACTCTCTCGATTGAGATTATAAATTAACCCACATCGCCCTCCAAAGTCAGGGTCATAGATTAAGGCATTAATCAACAGAATGGTATAAAAAATGTCAAAAACCCAGGCTAATAGAAATGTGAAATTGAAATAGTTTTAATATTCTCACTTTCATTTTACCACTACTACAAACATGTTTCTTAAGCTATTATGATTAATGAAATCTTTTACTGCGTTCATATCCCAAAAAGACAAGTAACCCCCTTATTGGCAATTAGTCACTCACCTATTTTGAAACCCTTTTTTGTAGATAATGAAAATTGAGATGAGGGCATTTGAGGTTGGAAGAATGCTGAGATACAATCAAAGAAAAATTTTAGTCATTGCCTTATGCTGTTAATTATAATTTGGGAATTTAGTTAAATATTTCTACTATGCTACTGTATTTTCAAACACTATATTGTGAAATTATTAATAACTGATGATTTAGTTACTCTGATAGAATAGGCTTTGGTACCCTTTGAGATATGTGTCTCTTAAGTACTGCTATGTTGCATCCTCAAGTGAGGACGTGACAATAACTGCCTTATCTACATCACCTTCTCAAATAAGCTCTTCTTCAAGAAAACATACCTGCTAACAGATGATAATTCTATTATCCTCGAGTTGGTAAAACTCATATCCTACGAAATTCATATCTAACGAAGTGCCCCATGACATCCTTTGCCTCCAAGTTGTTTATCTCACTCTTCTTAAGGTATGCCAGACACCCTTAGATCCTTATGTGATTAAGGATTGGCTTCCTCCCACATCACATCTCGTGTGAGGTTGAAGGAATGGAGTTGGAGGGAATCTGATTCAAATGTTTGCAGTAGTTTAGAGGGTCTGACCCCATAATGATATAGGGTCTGTGAAGCTAATCATAGATCAAACTATGTCTAGCAGGGCCCAATTCCTATGCTCAGTTACTCAAATTAATTGAGGAGGTGCTAATAGCATTAATTCTAACATAATGCCATTTTCTTTGAGAAACTTAACAAATTCAGCACTCATGTATTCACTATCATGATCTAATCGAAGTGTTTGCACATGTTTATTAGTTTACTTCTCTACCTGCACCTTGAATTCTTTAAATCTTTTAAATGAATCATGCTTATACTTAATCAAGTACACATAGCCATACCTATAGTAATCATTGGTGAAGTTTTGTGAAGTAGTAGAATCCTCCGCTAGCCATAGTCTTAAATGACCTACAAACATTGATATGAACTAATTCCTACATCTTTGTGGCCCTTTCAACATGTCCATCAAATGGACTTTTAACCATCTGGCCTAGGATGCAAGGTTCATGAGTCAAACGAGGTTCCTCTTCAAGTGAGCTAATAAGCATATCTATTTCAACTTGCTTATCCTTACCTCCAAAGCATCACCAAGCCTAAGATGCCACAATTGTTTAGGATTCAAACTATTCCTAGTGCATTTGTTGAAAATGGCATTCGTCAGAGTGCTATCATCTATAACCAAATAATAAAGGACATTTATAAAAGATGTTGTGCTAACCAATTTATTATAATAATACATATAGCTCACATTGCTTTTAAAAGAAAATCGTTATTCTCCTTTATTAATAATGGAATAGAAAAAATATTTTTGAGAGGTAAAAGTAAACAATCTCTTAAAATTATAGTATGGTTGGATGAAAGTCTAACTGAAGTGGTCACTATAGTGGTTACAGCACTTACTTCACTACCTACCTTGATCACCACTTCATGCTTCCGAAGCATCCTTCTTCTAGCCAAATCTTGGTGCAAAGTACAAATGTAACATGAAGCACTAGAATCAAAAATCTAAAAAGTAGAAAATATACCAATGAAATAAGATGTTTTATAAATGTAAAATTTCTTACCTTTAACACCATTTTTCAGGCTTTTATGGTACTCGATGCGGTTCCTCTTCTAGTACCTATCTTTTACATAGTGAAAACACTTTTCTTATTAGCAGAAGCTTTGGTCTTCTTGATGCTCTCACTCGCCTTGGGAACTATAAACTTTATTTGTCTTTTCCTTCTTGCTCTTACCAAAGGAGATAAATATTGCAAGAATCAACTCCTTCCCCTTTCCCTTCATGGTGGTTTGTGTAGTTACCAACTTATTAAGAAGCCCAACCAATCTACGCCATGTATCATTAAGATGATAATTTATAATGAACTATGAAAAGGAATCAAGAAGTAATGAAGGATCAGATCTATCTACAAATTTGTGTCCGTGATAAAGTCCGATAATTTAAGCCTCTCAATGAGATCATCTTAAGAACATGCCCACTAACATCACCACCTTTTTTCATGTGCTTCCTGAATAACTACTTCAATATCTCATCTATAGCAGTATAATTCTACCTAACAAACAACTCTTTCAGTAATAAAGAATCTCTAGAGTGCTTGTCATGCCCTCATAGGTCTTCTAGAGAATATTGGTTATAGCGGCCAGCATGTAGCTCTAGACCTGCAAATCATTCTCCAACAATCTTTAATAGGTAGACTTTCCTCCTTATTAGCCATCTCTGTAGGTACTACTAAGATATTAGCTCTAGTACATAATCGATTCACTCTAGACTAAGAAAAATTCTCAAATGTTCAAAGACAGATGACATAGTTCAGCCTAGTCAGTGTGTTAATCTCAAGCAATTTAGTAAAAGGCATAGACATTATTTAAGATATATAAAGACTGCAAAAAATAAACAAGATTCATTAATTTGGTTGTATAATTTGTTATCGCATGATTATAGACTTTAAATCAAATAACCTCTCATTATATTTTTCAAAACTTACATTCCCTTAAGTAGAAAAAAGAAACTCCATTGAAAAACTTCCCTAGTGAGTGATCAGGGCCTTCATTAGGCCAACATTACATACCTCATATATATAATTTTTGGCATAGTAAACCCAATGAGTGGCAAGTTTTGCTAATGCATCTTAAATGTGATCCAATTTTTTCCTTTAACCTATGTCCTAATGAAACTTCACACTTACAGTTCTTAACAATGTGGATTCATTTAAATCACACCCATTGACTAACAACTCACCAGATTTGTTGCCCCACCTATAACACCTTTGTTAGTGATATGTCCTCTAACAACAATAGAAAATGAGGGATCTGGTTGTATATGCACTTTCACTCAATTATTAATAAAATATTGATCTTATATCAATCTTCTAGCAAGTTTTTCATGCAGATAAATTTTAATTGGCATGAAGTATTGTATATCCCCATATGTCTAAGTTAAGAAAATTTACTCTTGAGGAATTATGAATATAAACACAAGGCTATCTTAGTACTTAATCAGTAAAACTTGTATGGGAGCCACAAATACTCCAAAGGACATTAAAGAGTCAATACAACTTTCATACCTTGTATTTATATAATAAGTGTTATGCCATTCAGCATGAGATGCTGAGAATACATGTGTGTGCTATTGCAAAATTAGTATTTAGACAATGACTTAAAGAATGAAGCCAATGCATAGAGTTCACGCTAGGCTGTTAACATCTTATTTTGTGATCGAGTTAAGTGTGAGTAGATCTTAGACTTGAGATGACATAGTTGTCTTGTGCACATGATGGTTAATGTGTCATTAGGGTTTTAAGAGTCACTATCTATCCTAGTATGAAATAAGGTCATAAACCCAATATGTCATTGTCATATAGAGGCATGTATATGTTCAATAAGGGATTTGTCTCCATGTAAATGAGTAAGGCATTTATCCTATGTAGTTGTTGTTTTGTGAGACAAAAGCACTTGGCCAAGACAGTGTGTGATCAAAAAAGAGTTTCTAATACGAACATTTGTCTCATGGGGTAATTTTAATAGGTCATATGACTAGGGGTTTGTGAGTTTAACTAAATTCACGACTCTCACTTGGTTGAGACAAAGTAAAATAAAAGATTTATATGACATGGTAATCATGATTGGAAAGGTTTAACATGATTCAATCCACTCCATCTTAATTGGACGATGATATGGCCTATAGGCTAGTCGTTGACCATATTCTTTGAATTATGCTCGTTGTCAATTAAAGATGAACCTAAAGAGTCACACACATAAGGTTGGGATGTATTTCGAGTGGTAAATTGATGGGTTACATACGAGACTTAATAAGACTCATAGAATAATTAAATAATTTGCAATTGGATTAGGCCAAGTACATTGCCATGGTGTTTATTAATAATAAAATTACTAATTGGAAGACAATGAAAATTTAATTTAATTAATAGAATTAATTAGACACAATTAGGTCTTAGTTATGAATGGGGATTAATAATTAAAGGACATATGGGATGATTTATTAATGAAATTAATAAATTAAATTTCATGGGCTAATTTTAATTAAAAGGTCCATGTAGAAGGGCCCATAGAACCTATACCTCAAACCTTTGTATCATAAATATTTAAAGAAGTATTTGAAGAGTTCAAACAAATTCATGTGGCCCCACAAGAAAGAGAGAACAACCTCTTAGGCCACCCTCTCCAAGTTCTTTCATGCCCTAAATTCCTTTTTACCCAAATATCCAATGGTGGTATTAGAGCCACCATTCTTCTTGCAAAACTATAAAGTTTAATGATTCTTCCATAATTGATGTTAGTTTTCATGTTATATTCTTTTAAATATGTATTTGATGCATGAAAAACCTTTCAAAAGTGTTTTGGATGGTTTGGAATCAAGAAAACTATAAAAGAAATAAATTCAATTCGAAAACCAATGCTACAGAAAGTCTACAATGTCTCATGACTAGTGTCGTGGTCGCACCCCTAAGTCATGTGGTTGCACCATCACTACAGGGTTGCATGAACGATATTATTCCAATTCACTATTACAAGTGTTTGTCCTATAGTTGCAATGGGGTCATTTGCGACCGCAAGTGGTGCTATGCATAACTTTAGGGTTCCTGTTGTCACAGCCAGCCTTCGCAATCATGAACCAAGAGCTCGCAACTGTGGGAATACTTCCTCCCAGCTGTCTACACAGAAGCTCATTTTTCAATTTTAATTTTTGAAAAATTGTTTTTAATGGGATGAAAACTAATGCATGAGATGCGTAGATCATGGACATTGTCATGAAATTGAATTTTTAAATATACATGAAATGTATAATTGTTAGGATGAATGTTGTAGTTGGATTATGGACTTAGTACACATATAGATGAATGTACTTATTCTATTTTGTTTTATGGTTTGTGTAAATTAATTTTTTATCGGTTGTAAGGGTATAAGCCTAGTTTTTATTTCAACTACATAGAATAAGATTCTCCATAGTGTGTTACTTGTATTTATAAAATATGAAAGACATCAGGAGTTGGTGTTCGTGTAGAAAACAAGGAGTTGGTGTTGTTCAAAGTTCCAAGATGCGGTGGCCCCCTTGAAGCAATGAAGACTAAGGCAAAGGCATTCTTGAAATTCCTATGTGATAGTGTAGGATTTCACACCCTTGTGTAGGATGCAATCTTGGCTCGAATTAGGTTTAGAAGTTTATAATCCTCTATTTTCATTTTTGCATGTTCTTTGTGATAGATGTATGAGATACATAAAAATGCATAATGTGAGTAAAACCTAATCTATATAGAGCTAAAAACTTCCTCAAATAATATTAAGTTGTAATGGCAAAGTCTTTGTCATAGCCCTCCATCATGCTCCAAGCCCTAAGTGTAACCTTAATGTGTGATATCATCATATTAATGGGATCATATTACGATGGCAGATTTATGACTTTGGGAACATTAGATGCAACATTCAAAGGATACTACACCTTAAGAGCAATCGCCTGTGGCTGAAGTTTAAATTTGGTGAGTTGTCTATCGATAGTGTGACTCAAATGGACCCACAATGCTAAGAATCAATTACGTCAAATGTCTTTAGGCCAATAACCAAAGGAAAACATTATGCCGCACATGAAATGTATTGGCAAGAGTTTCTATTCATTGAACCTAGCATACTAAGAACTTATTACACGAGGTATGCTATGTCCAATAAAGACTCCAATCACATACTAAGAAAATTTTACCTAAGGAATTTTTGTCTTCTATTAAAGAGTGTAGGATTCAAAAAATTTACATATAATAATCAAACTAACAAATCTTGTTTATTTTTCTACAATTTTATTTTATTTGAATAATGTCTAAACCTTTTACAAAAGTGCTTGAGACTAATATTCTGACTAAACTCAACTATGTCGACTAATGCCAAAATCTAAGAATTGTTCTCAATCTAAAGCACCTTAGCTATGTTTTGGAGGCTAATATCCTACAAGCGCCTACTAAGATGGCTAGTGAAGAGGTGAAAACCACTCATAAGAAATAAGTGAAGAATGATTTGTGGGTTAAGAGCTACATGTTGGCTACCATGAGTAATGATCTTTAGAGGACCTATAAGGGGATAGGTACTCCTCGAAAGATCTTGTACTGCCTACAAGAGTAGTATGGTAAGCAGAGTCATATTGTTGGATATGAGATATCCGAGCAGTTGTTTAGGATACATATGACAGAGGATAGTGTCATTAGTGAGCACGTCCCTAAGATGATTTTCCTCATTGAGTGGCTTAAGTCACTAACTTCATCATGGATGCCAATCTATGGATGAACTAATCCTTTAGTTACTTCTAAACTCCTCAAAGTTCATCATGATTATCATATGAACAACATTGAGTGCATACTGGTTGGACTTTTCAATAAGTTGGTAACAGCACAATAAGCCATGAAAGGGAAAGGGAAAAAGGTGATGCTTGCTGCATCTAACTCCTCTAATGTGATCAAGAAAAGGAAGACAAAGAAGAAAAAGCCTACTATTCCTAAGACTAGTAAGAGTATCAAGAAGGTCAAAACTCTTACAAGGAAAGAAAAGTGTTTCCACTATACCAAAAATGGCCACTGGAAGAGAAACTACACCAAGCACCTCAGCAACCTTAAGAAAGCAACAGGAGATAAGGAACTTTATGTTTATGAAATATCTTTTCCATTAGTATATTTTCTACTTTTTGGATTTTAGATTCTAGTACTTCTTCTCACATTTGTATTTCGCATTAGGATCTAGTCAGAAGTAGGATGCTTGGGAAACATGAAGTGGTGATCAAGGTGGGGAATAAAGCAAGTGTTGCAGCCACTACAATTGGAACCACTTCAATAAATCTATGAGCAGGACATAGTCTAGTTTTGAGAGTTGTCTTATATTGCCCACTGGGCTTAAAAACATTATTTCTGTTCCATTATTAATAAAAGAGAATTATAAATTTTCTTTTAGAGGCAATGTGTGCTATATTTATTATTATAATAAATTGGTTGGTATGGCATCTCTCATGAATGACTTATATTATTTAAATATAGATGATAGAAATGTAATGAATACTATCTCAAACAAATGTCTAAGGGATAGTTAAAATCTTAAGTTCTTGTAGCACCTTGACTTAGCCATGCTGAGGATATAAGGATTAGTAAGTTGGAGAAAGATGGGTTTACTAGTCCATTAGAAAAGGAACCTTATCCAACTTGCAAACCTTGTATCCTAAGTAAGATGGCTAGAAGTTCATTTAATGGACATTTTGAAAGGGCCACTAAGGTGTTGGAATTGGCCAACATCGATGTTTGTGGTCCATTTAATGAAATGGCAGGAGGAGGGTTTCCCTACTTTTATAATCTTTACTGATGACTATTCACGGTATGGTTATATATACCTGATAAAATACAAGCATGAATCCTTTAAAAGGTTCAAAGAATTCAAGACATAAGTGGAAAAGCAAATAAGCAAACATATCAAAGCATTATGGTCAGATTTTGGAGGCAAGTATATGAGTGCTAAGTTTTCTAAGTTTCACAAGGAGAATGGTATTATACCACAAATAACACCACCAGCAAATCCTCAGTTAAATGTTATAGTTGAGCATAGAAATCAAACTTTGTTAAACGTGGTTCAATATATGATGAGCTTCACCGATCAACCTATATCCATGTGAGGGCATGCCCTTCCTACTGCAATATATATCTTGAGTAGGACATCCTCTAAGTCCATTCCCTCCCCGAATGAGATGTAGTATGAGAGAAAGTCAGGCCTTAAGCATTTAAAGGTCTAGCCATGTCTGACTTATCTTAGGATGAGATGTCACAGCTTATGCTATGATAGCAAGAACACCTCTCCCAATCACGGGGATGGCTGTTGCAACCCAAGAACACTTCTTACAATTGCGACACCAATTGCAAATTAAACTAGAATCAAGTTTTAATGATCAAGACTCAATTTTTATAGGCTTTTCTCAATTCTAAACACCCATGAAACACTTTTCAAGTATTATAAGTAAAAAATACATGTCTAATGAAATTTAGCACAAAAACTAATGCAAACCATGGAAGGATCATTGAACTTTATAGTTGTACAAGGAAAAGGATGGTTCTAATACCACCGTTGGGTTTCATTGGGGTTTGGTAAGTAAAAATTCAAACATTAAAACATTAATACATAAAAAATATGCAACAAAAGCTAGCACAACAAACCCCATCCATTTTTTGTTACAAAACATGCATAATATCGCAAGAACAATAAATATGTAATAAAACCTCTATGGAATTGTATTCCAGTATGCACACTTGCAATTTTTGAGTCATGGCCCTCAAACATTGACATCTAGTTTGTCCATACAATTAGAATATTGAAGAATACCTTCAAAACCTTGCAAAAACCCTTTTCCAAGGCTTTAACTCAAACATCTTTAGGTCGGAAAGCTTTCAATGAGAATAAAAAAGGGGGAGAGTTGCTAGAACTTTCTTTCTTCCCGCTTGATGAGACGTGGATGAAAATACAAGTGTAAAAGTATGCTTAGAACTCTTCTAAACATGCTTTCATACTTAAGGTACTAGGGTTTTAAGACATGGGCTCCATGGGCCTCCTATATGAACTTTTAATTAATTCTTAGCCCATGGACCTATTAATTATTAATCTCATTAATAATTACAATCCATACATCCTAATTATTAATCTCCATTAATAATTAAGGCCCATCTACCCTCTTAATTATTAATCTCTATTAATAATTGAAGATTTATGGAATTATATCCTTTAACTTTACTAATCTCATTAATCAAATCAAAGGCCATCATTTTTCTAATTAATAATCACATTATTATTAACAAACATGATGGGAACCTTATAATTCCATTTGTGTCTTGCTTCTTTAATTAATATTCATTAATTAAAGGCCCATTGTACTTCTAGTTAATAATCTCATTATCAACAAGCACCATACTAATTTATTGGTTCAATCTAATTAGAGCCAAATAAATCCTCCACTTGTCTTCTTAAGACTTGTTCACATCCCACCAATTTAACGCTCATTACATGTGCCAACCTTTTATGTGTGATAACTCACCAGATTTATCTTTAATTAGCAACGAATATAGTTCAAAGAATATGGATAGTGCCTAGCCTATGACCCATATTATAACCTAACTAAGATGAAGTAAAATGGATTACAATGAACACTCCCAATCATGAGCATCATGCAGTCTAGACCATTTGTTTTACTTTGTCCTAATCAAGTGAAAGTTACGAATTTAGTCAAACTCACAAATTCAATCATATGACCAATTGATGTTACTTTATTAGACAAATGCTTCTATCAAAAAATTTTTTCTGATCACACATTATCTTGGCGAAAACTTTCCATCTCATGGAACACCAACTGCATAAAACAAATAGCTTGCTTGCTTACAAGGAGGCAAATCCCTTATTGAATACCGCATGCCTTCATACCCACCTGATGCAATTGTACGTTAGGCCCAGAACCCTATCCTATACAAGGATAGATATTGAGCTTTAATACTCTAATGACATATTGACCATCATGTGCATAAGACAACTATATCATCTTAGGTCTAAGGTCCATGTACACTTAATATGATCATAAAGCAAGACATTGACAACCAAGAGTAAATTTCATGCATTTGCTTCATTCTATGTGTCATTGTTCGAATATGTTCATTCTCCAATAATGTATCTATGTACATGTATTCTCAATATCTCATACTAGATAGCATGACACTCAACATACAAATATAAGGTGTGCAAATAATATTGACTCTTTAATGCCCTTTAGAGTGCCAGTAACTTGCAAACTGGTTTTTAGTAATTGAGTATTAATGCAGCCTTATGTCTATATTCATAATGTCTAGATTCATAACTCCTTATGAATAAGGTTTCTTAAATTAATTACATGGGCACATGCATTACTTTACGCCATTTAAAATTTACATTTATAATCAAACTTGCTAGAATATTGATATAAATAAATTAATGTTTTATTAATTAATGTGAAAAAGTACACATATAGCCATAGTATCCTCTAATATCTGTCATTAACTATTAATATTAAAGGGTATATCACTAATAATCTTCGCTTACACTCTAAGGTCGACAATGCTAATGCCAATTACTATGGTATCTAACACCCATCTTTTCAAGATGCCAATCCAATTAAACTTAAGTCACTGATTTGGTGAGTGGGTCAGCCACATTGTCAACCAAAACTATTTTATGTATGGCTACATCTCCCCTTCCAATGATCTCTTGAATAATGTGGTAATACCTCTCTATATGTTTGGACTTTTTTGAGACCTTGGTTCTTTAGCTTGTGCGATTGTGTTGTTGTTGTCGCAATAAAATGGTAAGGGTCGATCCACAACAAGAACCACCTAAAGTTTTGTTATAAACTTCCTTATTAAAATAGTCTTCTTCACAACATCACATGCCACAATGTATTCAACCTTAATAGTGGATTTTGTAGTCTTACTCTATTTGGAACTCTTCCAATTAACTACTCCTCCATAAAGAGTGAATATAAATCTAATGATAGACTTTCTATTATCCGCATCCAACTAAAAGTTAGAATCAATGTATCTTTCTACTCTTAGATCACCATTTTCTTATACAAGTAACATATCCGTAGTCCTTCTCAAGTATTTAAGGATACACTTGATAACATTCTAATGCTCTTTGATAGGATTCATTTAAACATACTCGTAACACTTACACCATAAGCAATATCGAGCTTAGTATATAACATTACATACATCAAGCTTCCTATGACCAAAACATATGGAATGGCTTCCATGCTACTCCACTTATTATCTGCCTTTAGATACATGGATTTTATAAGATAGATGTCATACTTAAATGATAGCAATCCTCTCTTAGAGGCTTCTATACTAAACATTTTCAATATTTTGTTTATATACAAAGCTTGAGAGAGACCTAATAATCTCTTCGCTCTATCTCTATTGGTGTGAATGCCTAAGATATAGTTCCCTTACCCGAAGTCGTTCATGGAGAAGGTACCAGATAACCATATTTTGACTAGCTTAATATCCTAACATCATTCCCTATTAGTAGTATCACATCCACATATAACACTAAGAATGTAATAGCACTTATCTTTGTTTTTATCTTCGTATTGGCATTAGAGTGCAAGTGGAAAATAGTTAATGATATGCCCTCTAACACCAATAAAAAATAAAGAACACTAGGGGGCATTTGATTGTAAATGTACTTTTTACTCAGTTATTAATAAAATATTGATTTTATGTCAATCTTCTAATAAGTTTTTCATACATATAAATGTTGATTGGTTTAGAGTATTGCATATGCCTATATATTTAAGTTAAGAACCTTAGTCATAAAAAATTATGAATATGGATACAAAGTTATCTTAGTATTCAATTATTAAAATCTATTTGCAAGTCACAAACACTCTAAAGGGAACTAAAGAGTCAATACGACTAGCACACCTTGCATTTGCTCAATGAGTGTCATGCCATTCAGTATAAAGTATTGAGGATGCATGTGTGCGGAAGCACCACTAGTGAATGGGCATTTAGACAATGATTCACAAAACAAAACATATGCATCAAGTTCGATCTAGGTTGTCAATGTCCTACTTCGTGATCATGTCAAATATGCATAGACCTTAGACCTAAAGCGACATGATTGTTTTGTGCACATTGTGGACAACATGTCATCATGGCATTAAGGGCCGACATTTATCCTAGTACAGAACAGAATCATGAGCCCAATGTATAGTTAACCTAACGCGTATAGAGGCACAAATGCGTTTAATAAGGGATTTTTCTCCTTGCAAGTGAGTAAGACATTTATCCTATAGAATTGGTATTTTATGAGATAGAATCCCTTGTTTAAGGCAGTGTGTAATCAGAAAAGAATTTCTGATAGGAACATTTTTCTTGTGAGGTAATGTAGACTAGTCATATGATCAGGTTTGTAAGTTTGGTTAAATCCACGACTCTCACTTAGTTGGGAAAAAATAAAACAAAAAGGTTTATATAGAATGATAATCATAATTAGAAAGATTCATTGTGATCTAATTTACTTCATCTTAATTAGACTACGATGTGATCGTCGGCTAGACATTACTCATATATTTTGAATTATACTCATTGTCAATTAAAGATGAACTTAGAGAATCATACACATAAGATTGGAATATATTGCAAGTGATAAATTGATGGGTTGCATACAAGGCTTGATAAGACTCATAGAATAATTTATTTAGTTGTAACTAGATTAGACTTAATAAATTGCTATGACGTTTGTTAATAATGCACTCATTAATTAGAAATACAATGAGAATTTAATTTAATGAATGGCATTAATTAAATTAAATAAATTAGACACAATTAGGTCCTTAATCATTAATGTGGATTAATCATTAAGAGACATACAGGCTAATTTATTAACAAGATTAATAAATTAAAGTCCGCAGGCTAATTTAATTTAAAAATTCATGTAGAAGGGCCCATAGAGCTCATACCTCAAACTTTTGCATCATAACTATATAAAAAAGTACTTGAAGAGTATAAGACACACTTTTAACCTAAAAAATTTGAGCAGCCCCTCAAGCAAGAAAGAACAACCCCCCTAGCCACCCTCTCCAAGTTCTTTCTTGTTCTAAATTCCTTCTTGCCTATATAGTTTGAGTTAGGACTTCACAAAAAAGGTTTTGTGGAGTAAAGAAGGAGCTTGTGATCATCCTAATCATATTGACAAACTAAAGGTTGGCGTTCGATGGCCACAACTCTAAGGATCACACACAAACCATTGGAAACATTCCAAGAGGTAAAAAGTTTAGACCTTTGCTTCATGTTATAATATCTTATGTGTTTGCAACAAAAATGGGTGTGTTTGCTCTATCAACTGTAGCTGTGCATGTATGATGTTTTTATGCTTGAAAGTTTTGATTTTTACAGACAAATCCCAAAGAAATCCAACACCCTTTAATTATTATACAGACTATGATGTTGGAACAATTTCTTAACCCTTAAGGCTCGATTTTTCTTTATCTACCTACTTGACTTTAACTTATTAGTGTACTTCAATAACTCAACCCTTTGTTAAGTGCCTAACAAATTATCTCTTGACCCCAAAATTATATTAACACGAAGTGCCTCACTTACAAAATCTTGTAAAACATCAATACTAGTTCATCATAAGTGTGTGTGTGTGTGTAGGTGCTTCTCTCTCGCAACTCAATTCTTCATGAAAAGCACACGTAAACCTTTGTGCAGCTTTGCATTATTTATGCACATCATTGATCAACATAATCCATGAGAATCAATTGTGAATAATCTTCGAATATTTATATAATATTTTGTTGCTAATTCAATTAACTATCACGATTATTGTCACAATGCCAAGTTAATAGTTTCTTTCTTTAGTAGGATTTTTTTCTGAATCACGTTGATTCTCTCTTATATTTAGGATATCAAAATTTTCCTTCTATCTAATAGATATGTTCAAACTTCAGGTGGTTAAGGGTGATTTTTTTTTTTCATTTTTTAACTCCTTTATTGTTGAAATAGATAGAGTTTAATCTTACCAACTTTGTCAAGATCACATAAATGTTTTAATTTATTTATTATGTCACCTAAGTGCTAAGTTATTATAAATACCAACAAGTTTAAACACAAAGAAAGATGAAATTTTGACCTTTCCACTAAATTTCAATTTCAATGATCATTTTTCTATTTTCAAAATAATATAGTTATTTTAGTTTTTTAGCAACTTATATAGACTTTTATTTTGGTAATGGACATAACATAATTAAAACGTAGAACTTGGTAAATAAATTTATTTAAAAAATGAATTTTGGTGTGAACATTCTTGATTTTAGAAATTCTAAAAATATATTTTTTAAAAATTATTAACAATGTACTCATTGAGTTTATGTACTTTAACTATTCATTCAAGCTCTTAATCTCAATATGTGTGTGTGTGTGTCCAATAATTTGAAAAACAATAAATGGTTATATATTAAAATTTTACAAATAAATTGTAACATAAAATATTACACATCAATGAAATGCATGCTTATCAAGAAGCTAAAAAAGAAAAATAAAATTTTTAAGTAAATCATTTTACAAAAAAATGCTAAAATTTAGAAATTAAATTACAAATATATAATATATAATAAGTATTTTAATTTTCTAAAAACTATTATGTCTAATTAACTTTAAAACTAATTTATAAAAAATTTATAAATAAATTAATGCACTTAGTTGGTCTATATAGGTTACATATTCATATGAGCTTGTGGTAAAAATATCCATAATTCATAAATTTCAACTCTACCTAATATTGTAAATATTTATTTTGATACCACCATACTCAGGAAGTATTCAAATTTCAATCAAATCGAAGAATGTACGCTGATTTTTATTTGTGATTTATTTTACATTATATTTTATTTTAATCATATATATATGTGTGTGTGTGTGTATATATATATTATTTTTACTTGGTAATAGAAGAATATATAATTTTTATATATAATTAGGTTTAAAATTTGCATGCCATTTAAGTTTTATGTATAGAGAAATTACTTAAAATTTAACGTTAAGAATCTAAATTTAAATATTAAACAAAAAAAATTGCATAAGTTCGTAAAAGAACTAAAACAAAAAATAAAATTTTAAAGCCTCAGATTATATAAAAAGAAAAAGTATTGATTTATAACTTTTTTAAAAGATAATGATTCACAGTAGATGGCAATTAAATGAATATAACACAGATGAAATATATTATTTAATATTTTTTGTAAAAAGTATAATCATTTGATTAGTATTTGGGTCGATGAAAAAAAATTTATAAAATTTTCATAGTTATTATATTTATTGAAAATACAATTTAATTTAATTGATTAACTTTGACTTTATTTAAAATAATTGCATTTGCATCTATCATATTCCTGAATTGGTTAGCTTTGAATGTTAGTATCCAATTTTTTATTTAAAAAACTATATTTGACTAAATTCTACTTTAATATATAAATATATTTATAAAAATTATGCAAAAATTGGAATATTGATTGTTTTAATAAATATGTATTTCTTTATATATATTTTTACAAATTATGGATTTTTATTATTTTTATTTATTTTTTGTTGGAGTTTTTTAAAAAAATTTAATTTTTTAATTTTTTAATTTAATTATCTATTGAAAATTTTGTAGTTAATTTACTATAAAGAATATATGATTTATCGATGCATAGCATAAATTATTTGCTAGTTATTCATTATTTTAACAAATTTTATTTTATTAAATTAAATCATATTAGAAGAACGAACGTACTTCATATTTTATTAAAACTGTCACTTTCTCGTGGAATTAGAGTTGGTTTGTTAGAAATTTGCTATATCAGAAAGGAAAAAATAATAAACCAACTATCCCTTTCACATCGGAAAGGGAATATTTTTTTTTTCTTTTTTGTTCTTGTAAAAACATTCCTTATAGCATATATTAATGCTGATCTCAATATGAAAAAAATATCTAATCTCTTTGACCTAAACTTCATTCGAAACATAAAAAAAGTAGTTAAATGATGTGTAGTGTTTTTCAAAAATTATCAGCATAATAAAAACACAATGCTTATTTTCAAAGAGAAGTCTTAAACTGAAGAAAATATTCACAATTGAATTTAAGTAGAATAATCGCTTCCAAGATTAATTAATAAAAAATTTATTATTTCTTAAGAATCTAAAAAGCACAATATTAGCAATAAAATGTCACACCGACAAACTAAATAAATATATTAATTCAGGAAAGTCTAAGAGTTAGAAAAGAGAGCACTCGTAATATTTGAAACTGAATTATCTATCAATTCATACTTATATATAAAGGCTAAAGGCTTAATTTTGATTGCACATTGTTATTTTAATATAATATCCTTACTTAGTATTTCTTTCAATTCAATTCCTTTCTATGTACCTATCTATATATACTATTTTTAAATTTTTATATAAGTTTAGTTTTAAAATTATTTTATTTTTTATTATGATTTGTTGTAATGGATGCCATTTTATAATTTGTAAAATTTTTACACACCTATCGACCCTATGTTTGAATCCCAACTTTAACTCTCAAAATATCATTTTAAATTTTATATTACTAAACATATTATTTAATAAAATTTTTATCTAAATTCTAATTTATCAAATAATAATAATAATAACAGTCAAACACACCATTCATCTAATCAAAACTTCCTTCCAAACATAAATCTTATTTTTAACAAAAACTCCTAGTTAACGTGGCCCAAGTGTTCCATTATGGCTAATACTATATATAAAGTATTTGTTCCTTAAAATAATTGTCTTGGTTGCACCAAATAATAAATATATTTATACTATTATATTATTCTTAAAATCTCTATTGGTCTTTTAAAAATTTTTCTAAAATACTCTTCATAACTAATCAACTCATACAATAACTACTTTTGTGTTTTAATATTTTACCAATTATACCTTTATTATCTCAATGAAATTATCATATTTTCTTTTCAAATTTAAATTGAGAGTCAATAACTTTTACTCTTTAATATCCTGCTGATTCATTGTCTTATAAATAGATAGATTATTTATCATTGTCACATACATTCACACACATATTGTATAATAAAATTATAATGTTAGTTATAGTGCAATTAGAGTTGTAATATTTTACAAATTATATCATATTATTTCAATCATTTAACCAACAACAATCAACTCATCATATTTTCTTTTTAAATTTGAATTGAAAGTCGATTACTTTTATTCTCAATATCATACTAATTAATTTTTGTTTATAAATATTTCAAAGTTATTTATCATTGTCACACACATTTATGCACATATTATGTAATAAAAATATAATGTTAATTATAGTGTAATTTTTATATTTATATTTAAATCAAAAAGATCATGTCATAACATTTTTTATATGTTATATTAAAGTTCGAATGAATTAAGTTTCATATTTATATATTATTTATTATAAATATTATTAAAATTCTATTACATTAATAAATAAATTTTTATTTAATTTTTGCTTACTAGTATCCGTATTATTTCTTTTTCTCCTCTAATATCTTTTCTTTTTTTAACTAAGTTTTTTAATCGTTTATTCATTTTTATTGCTTTTTTCTTCTCTTTATAATCTGTCATTTATTATTTTTAAAATTTTCTGACATCATTATAATTTCATTTATTTCATTTTAATATATTATAAATTATAAAATGATGTAATTTAGAAGTAATTAGTTAAGCACGATGTAGGGTGGCATTTTTACAAACTATTAATGGCGTATCAATTGTTCGTAACAAACGAGGCTGTATTATTGGCGGAGAGGAGAATGTATACGAGGTGGCGTCGAGTTCCGAGGTGGCCTGTTTGTTTCGTACAACGGCAAAGTCAGCCTTTTCCCCTTTCGATTTTTTGATTTTTTTCATTTATTTAGTTGTTAAGTAGTCATTCGTAGTGGAATTCCAGTTGGTCCACTCCTTCAAAATCTGCATCATCTCCCTAGATTCAGAGTTCGTCCTAGAGCGACGCGTTGAGGGGATGGAACTCTTGGGGAAGCCGGTTGACCATGGCTTCTACATGCCCGCCGAGTGGGAGCCCCACTCCCAGTGCTGGATGGGATGGCCCGTGAGTTCAACTTTTTCTTTCATGGAATCTCTTCATCTCTCTGGTTTCTCCCTTTCTCCCTGTCTGCTTCGGGTTTTCGAGTTTGCTCTTTATTGTTGCGGCGCTATTAGAATCTGTGTTTGGGTTTTCCTTTTCGGATATTTTACTTGTTCTTTTTATGGTATTTTCGTGGCTTCTGAGATTAGCCGTTGTTTGGCGTAGAAAACCTGGACCGGTTGTTGGCTGTGGCTAGAATTGATTTTGAGTTGGAAAACTTGGGGTATTTAAATTTTGCTATTATCTATATATTGCTTTCAACGCCCTGCGACACGATGCGCCTTAGTTGAAGAACTAGTTGTTAATTTGCTGTCAGCCTACAGAAGTTCTGAGCTAGAGCTGATTCTTATTCAGTTTCGGCCTAAATGAAATATGTAATTGTTTTTGATTGTTTCCTTGTCTTCCGCCTACTAATTTGATTATCTTGCAGCTGGCTTGACGCGCTGAAAGTTGAGTTAAAACAACAGTGATATAAATTTGAAACTTCGACTTTCTATTTTTTTTCCAGAACACACCTCTACTTTTCTCTGATACATTGTTTAAGTTCATTTTTTGACTTCTTCCAAAATTTGTTTGTGTTATCGCGTGTTTGTCTCTTCCTTCCTACTCTTATGTGGACAATTTTTGATTCCTTATATTCGTGCTCTGCTTGTTATAGGAACGTCCAGATAATTGGCGAGACCATGCGGTGCATGCTCAACGTACATTTGCCAATGTTGCCTGCGTGATTTCTAGATTTGAACCCGTTACTGTATGTGCCAGCACTGCGCAGGTGGGAAAATTATAACTATTTGCTGCATTGAACGTTGAAATTTATTTCTCCATTGAAAACATTAGATTTCTTGCACCAGTGGAAAAATGCACGCATCCTCTTGCCGGAGCACATTAGGGTTGTTGAAATGAGCATGAATGATTCTTGGTTTCGTGACACTGCTCCTACAGTAAGATTTTTACTTGTAAACAATGTACTTTTCCTGTGCCACTGAAGTTAAATTTATATAATGACAGTTACATTTGTCAGCTTGTTATCAGAAATAGCATGTTAAGTAAAGAGAAGTTGGCCAGCACGATTGCAGGAATTGATTGGAACTTCAATGGCTATGGCGGTAATGCTGCTTGCTCTGCCCTCAATTGTTTTTACCTGAATTATGTTGTGCTAAGTAGGGCTTTTTAAAAATATGAATGCTTCATTGAAAAACCTTTTCTTCACATGTATCAGCTGTATCAACTGATGTTGAACTGTCTGTCACTTTTTGATCAATTATGTCCTACAGCTGATGCAACGAAGGGTCCATAAGTTACATGTCACTATTACTTAAGGAAGTAATCCATAGAAGTGCAATTTGGGTTATGTTGCATTTCTTAGAGATGACTCAGGCTTTCTGAATGGGACTATTTAGTGTTTTCATTTTCCAGCTTTATGATATCAGATATCTAGCATATTGTGCTTCTCTTGTGATAGGACCTAATGTTCCTGAAGAATTAAATGTGAAGTTGCTTATAGGGCGTATACTCTTGACAAAACTTGTTTGGTGCATTTCATTTAGTAATAGTAATTTACTGCCTCAGTTATCATGTACCATCCAGTAGCTAACAAAATGAATTTAGGCGATTGCAAGTACTAGTCTTGCATTTCTCATGTGATGTGAAATTTGGACCTCCTTCTACTCTTTTTCTTTTCTTGAGTTGTTATCTTTGTTTCTGGTGCTTAATTTTTCCTACACTGCAATTAAAAGCACTGTAGGATTAGGATATGTCTCAACTACGTGGAAAGAATTTCTGGTTTAGATTTATACATGCTTAACCCTTATACGTACAAAAAAGGATTTTAATGGAAATCAGTTTGACTTTCTTTAGGCTTGGATGGTGCTTGTTATAACGATTGGAGCCTTGACCTTCTTATTTCAAGAAAGGTTGGTTCAGTTCTGACCGACATGTAAAAATAAGAATTGCGTAAGTGTAATTTTCAAACTTACAGCCACCACATCTAATGTATCATTTCTTGACTTTATTCATTATAGGTTTTGGAAATTGAAAAGATTCCAAGGTTTCCTCATTCTATGATTCTAGAAGGTGGAAGCATTCATGTAGACGGCGAAGGTAATTGTCCATCTTTCTATGAGCTGATTATCCTATCACCTACTAGCGGTGCTTGTAAGTGAACTCAGTTGCAGTCCTTACAAAATTATTTTTTGTGTATTTGTTTGCTAAGCATATTTGTATGCCTGTGAATGTTTTTATATAATTCTGCAAACAGATCTGCACCTTGTATATATGATGTCTCTAACAGCAGCTTCTTTCCCACGTCGAGCCATGATCACACAATCTCCTTGACATTCATAACTCCAACTCGACGACAGGCCCTTATTTTCCTCCAATCCTTGTCTTTGTAAACACTTCTGTATTGTGTGGATTTTGTGAGAATCTTTATATAAATCCCCAAATTTGACATTGGGAACAATCTGAAGATCCGATTCATTAAATATTCCCTGTTCTTAGCTGGCTTTTCTACCCAAAGCAGATTGCACTGTAATTATTCTTTGTATGAAAGAACTATTTTTTGCCCCTAATTCCAGTGTAATGTCAAATTCATGTGGCCAACCTTTAATGCTTTCAAGCATCTGATTTTGCAGAAAGTTCAGTTTTTAATTTAATGTTAATTTCCATTAATTTGGGAACAAAACAATTACTCGATCTATATATTTGCTCCAGGAACTTGCCTTACAACGGAAGAGTGCCTCCTGAATAAAAATAGGAACCCTGGTCTAACAAAGATACAGATTGAGGACGAGCTCAAAGCTTATCTTGGAGTCAAGAAAGTAATTTGGCTGCCTCGTGGGTTGTTTGGTATTCTTCTTCTTCACCTTCTGGTTTGATAGTCTGCCTACCTGATTTAGAGGGCATATCATAGTATGTGTTATACATTCTTTGTTGAGGCGGAGAAATTTATGCAAGGATTGGCATGCTTTTTCACTGTCATGCTCTATCCTATGGGAAGCATAATCACTCAAGGCATATGCATAAATATTTAATTGTGTAATGCCACTGTTAATATCTATTAATGTATATCGGCCATATAAAGAAATAAAAAATAACACTTGATGCTGCTGAAAGATTCACTTCTTTCTTGCAACTGGCATCTAACTTTTAAGGATGGCAGGATTCCGGTGTTGTGTATTTTTAATGTATTTTAATTTGATCTCTAATTTGTAACCTTGGATTTTCAAAGCTAAATCATTTCATGCATAAATAAGCGTTTGGTGTTTTCTGTATTTTGTTTTCAGGCGATGATGACACCAATGGCCATGTTGATAATCTGTGCTGTTTTGTAAGGCCTGGTGTAATTTTGTTGGCATGGACAGATGATGAATCAGACCCCCAGTATGAGCGGTCTATGGAAGCCCTATCTGTTCTCACCAGTGCCATAGATGCCAAAGGTAGAAAATTAGAAATTATCAAACTTCATATTCCAGGACCACTTTATGTGACAGACGAGGAGGTTGATGGATTGAAACAGGTTAATATTATTCTTAAAGTCATATCCTCTTTGTGATTTGATTGCAGTCTAGCTCCAAAAAGTATTAAACATGTCAATGAATGCGGTGCTTTAATCATTTAAGTGTCCTTGTCTCTCAATTGCTACAGAGGATGATCACATTTCGTGAGCTGTGTTGCAAGTTCAATATCTGTAATCTATTTGTTGGGTTGTGCGAACCTAATAGAACATTTCATTTCCAAATACTACGTCAGATACCTGAACAGTAACCCATGACAAACCCTCCACTAGAGTTAACTGATTGTCAAGCGGCTTTCTATCTCGCTTTCTGTCTCTCAATTTTCCTGTTTTGGCCCATTCAAATGACAGGATGGCGATGCAAAAGTAAGGATTCCTGGTAGTAGGATTGCTGCCTCTTATGTAAACTTCTACATTGCCAACAAAGCAATTATTGCACCCCAATTTGGTGACAAAAAGTGGGATGATGAAGCTGTCCGTGTCTTGTCTTCGGCGTTTCCAGACTATGAGGTAATAGGTTTAACAATATATTACATTCTCACATGTCAATATCTGGTTTCTTTTATGTTTTAACAATAATATTACATTCTCACATGTCAATATCTGGTTTCTTTTATTCTATCTGGTCAATTGAGTTGGGAACCTTACTTATATCTGTGGCCTCATTTAAGAATATGTTTTCAATCTTATTATCATTATGGGGAATACGGAGCCAAGATATTATATATTCTTCATGAAAATTTTCTTAGTTACACGGTTGATTACAATGTAATTCCGATTCAATTTGCTGCAAGAATAATTTAGTGAGTCAACACGTAGTTTTAAGGATGTAACAATGTTTCCACCCAATTGGAATGAATAATCATACACTGCAATGGACATTGTATACCCTTTTTCCTTGCTAGCAGTGGATGCTGTGACTGTTAGCTGTCAAATAGTATTCTAACCTTCCAGTAATACTAAAATCCATCTTCCCCAATGCTTTGGGTGTAGATCGTCAAGATTGAAGGTGCTCGTGAGATCGCTCTGGGTGGAGGAAATATACATTGCATTACTCAACAACAACCCGCCTGCCCCTAGTATGCTATGGAAAATTTGACAAATAAACATTCCATGAAATGCAGTTTGTATCTACATTTTCTCAAACTAGCATTCAACCCCCTTTCATGAACAGCAGTTATCTAAATTATATTAATAAGATATGTTCTAATTCATTGTTATGTAATGTATTGGCAATACATTTTTGGATTCAATTCGTGGTATGAGTACAACCCTTTTTTGTCTTTTGTGTTTCGGTAGTTCTGATTTCTTTAATTTGATAAGAAATGTGTTATCCCACTTCTTTTATTGGGGGTGGGTTAGAATTTTTTAGGGTCTTCATATCTTATTTCATAACTTTTAAATTTTTTTTATTTTAGTTTGCATATTTTAATGCGTATCTTCTTTCCATCCCTATAGTTTTGTTCTCTTAAGACGATTGGGTCTGATTAATTAATTTATTTATGCTAATCAATTATTCACTTAGATGAACAAAAGGTACTGATAAAACATAGATTTGGTGCTACATTATCAAAGTTATCGATAAATAATCTAATCCGCTTATTATGATAATATAATTTCAATTAGTTGGCATATTTAATATTTTATCTAAAAGAGATTTTTTATTCAATATGATTATAACTAATATTTTATGTAACATTTAAATTAAAATATAATTCTGTTATATTATTAAGTGTGGAAAGAATGAATATAATTTACAGTAATTTAATTTTGTTAAATAAATGTCAAATGAAATCATATGGTCGATATTAATTTGTGAGGTGGAGATAATAAATAAAAAATGGATTTTTAATATTTTGAATTAAAGGTATTTTAGCAAAAAAAATATAGTCATAAACAATCCAACTAAATCCCATTAATTTAGCAATTAATAAAAAACTGCCAAATTTTAAACCCCAAAAAAAATAAAGAATAATTTCTACTGGATTCAAACTAAAGTTTGTGCGAGGTTTTTATTCTTTTGAAATAATTAATTCTTAAAACCTTGCAAGACACAAAGTAAACTCAATTCGAAGACAAAAGGTAGAATTAATACTTTTTGACTGTTCTCCTTTATTTCTTGAATATATATATGTATATATGCTTAAATTAGTATTGGTGAGTGCAACACACTCAATGCATGTGCAATATTATTTATAAATTATAAAATTATTGTATTTTAAAATAAGAGAAGGAAAAAAAATAACCTAGAATAAATGTGCAATTAAAAATTTCACTTTTATAAGATATAATTATATTATATATAGTATAGAAAAGAATTAATAATATGTAGTAATTATATTTAAAAGTGTAAGGATAAGGAGTAAATTTATTAATTAAGGTTAATGTTGAAAATTTATAATGGGAAATCAAATTAGATCCAGACATTTAATAATATAGAATAAATATTAAATTTATCTATCTATATATCAGTTATCTATCTATAGTAGAAAGAGGGTGTCTTTGACAGTTTCTTTAAATTTGACAAGAATTCTGAATTTTTAAAATAATTTCTTTAAAATTTTAAATGGTTGTACAATTTTAATAGTGAATTCAATTATGCATCTCACGTAACAATTGAGAATAGTTTCGCATTACTTTTAAAATAAGTAGTTGGCTATTAAATTGTGATGACTGTATTTAGCAATTGTAAGTTCGAGGTACAAATCCAGTTTACCGCACAAGAGGTGACGGAACTCCACAGCATTCATGGTAGCTTCTTGATTCCCTTTTCTTTCCTTTCTAAGAATATATCTTTTGAATGCGTCTGTATATAATGAGATATATGATATATCTATGCATATATAATTAAAGCATCATTAAATACTGGATTTTCTATTAATTTTGAAATTTTTTTCCAACTAAAACAGCTGATTGGTTTAAGTTGCCTTGGGATTTGTTTGGTGAAGGTCATTTAAATTTTCTGAAATAATGTTTTTGAGAAGTTGGTGGTGGCGATCGAGATGGCGAACACCGAGCAACTCCTTCCTTTTTCTTTTTTGAAACAACCAGCATCAGAATACGCAGAAAACCATCATAATTCAAAGACTAATAAAAGCATAAGAAGCCAATCCAGCACATGTAAGTATGAATTGAAGAACTGAACTTTCCTCCGATTCTTAATTTCACTGGGGTTTGGTATGTATAAATTCGAACTTTAAAACATAAATATGCATATAACATGTTATGGAAGCTAACGTAACAAACTCCATCTATTTTCATTACAAAATACGTTTAATATCACAAGAACAATAAAGTATATAACAGTACCTCTATGGAATTATATTCCAATTGTGGTCTTTCAATCATGGCTTCAGATATGAATGGATAATACAAGTGTTAAGCCATGTTTCGAACTCTTCAAAACATGTTATTATACTTAATAGACTAAAGTTTCAAGATATGGGCTTCATGGGCCTTCTATATGAATGATAATTAAACTGAAATAATTTAAATTGCAGCAGTTACAACACTTGTCTCACTGCAAATTTTAGTCATCATTTCTCACTTCTCAAGTGATCTACTCTTGGTCAAGTTTTGATTCAAAGTGCAAATATGAGATGACGCACTCAGATTTAAGATTCAAGATGTAGAGAACACACAAGTGGATCAAGATGTTTAATAAATATAAAGTTTCACGCCTCCAATGCCACCTTCTAAGTCCTAGCCAACATTAAGGTCTCAACTAATAATAATAATAAGAGGGCACACATTATTTGAGATAATAATAGCAAGAGTTGTTAGTTTGATTGTAACATGTGTTGTTATGATTATGAATTTTAAATTAAAGTGACTTCCCACTAGATAATCTTACACTCTTTTGGATAGAAAACAGAAATTCCAGTAGAAAAAATTTCCTTAGTGGATGATTGAGGTCTTCATTAAATATAACACACCTTACACATACTGTTCTTAGCAAGTTAGGCCAAATTAGTGGCAACACTTACCAACGCATCATATATGTGGTCCAATCTTTTTCTTCAACCCATGGCCTAACAAAACCTCACAATCATAATTTTTGGTATTGCGAGTCCACCTAAGTCATACACATAGATTAACAACTCGCTGGATTGGCAACCCCGTCCCTAGCCATTCACTTTTAAGGTAAAATATCATTTCAATGTCGTATGTATGCACTTGAAGCCTTGAATGTACTATCACAATGTGATCCGATGAATATGATTATATCATATACTAATGTTACACTTAAAACTTCAAGCTCGATGAAGGGCCACAACAAAACTATTTTTCTATTACAATTTAATATTGTTTGAGGAAGTTTTTTGGTCTATGTAATTTTAGGTTTCACTTTGCACATTATCTAATTTTATGTATCTTATACATTTATCGCAAATAATATTCAAAGAAAAATAACGTGTAACATTATGGTCTTCTAAATCCACTTTGAGCTAAAATTTCAATCATGCATGTGTGCATGTAATCCTATATTACTACATAGGAGTTTCTTGAATGCCTTCCTTTATTTAGTCTTCATGGCTTGCTTCGTGGGGCTCACTATATCATGGAATCTCAAACAGTACCAACTCCTTGGTCTTTGCATAAACACCAACCCCTTAATGTCATCCATGTTTTACATATACTTATAGTATAATACAGAGAATTCCTATTCTAAATAATAATAATAAAACTTAGATTTATTCGCTTACAATTCATAAAAAATTAATTATATAATCCATAAAAATCAATTTAAAAGAAATTACATTCATCTAGAAGTGTCTGAAGTCCATAATCCACCCACAACATACATGCAAATAATTATAGATTACATGTATAATTAAACAATTCTATTTAATCATCCCTTTTATGACTTATGCATCTCATGCATTAGTTTTCATTTCTTGAAATTCAAAGTTTGAAAATTGAGAAGATTCTATTCTATCGGTGACCATGATTATGAGAATGATTCCCATGATTGTGAGGCGTTAATTGGTGATTGCAAACTTGGTCAAGACAAAGACCCTTTTTGTAATAGCTCCGCCCACAATCGCAAGTGCGCCACTCACAACACGAGCTTTGGAAGTAGGATTTAGGTAATGCTTCCCACCAATGATGCTAACATAGAAGCTCACGCTATGATAGAAAGAACACTTCTCATGATCACAAGGATGGTTGTGATGACTTAAGAACACTTCTTGCAATTGTGACACCAATTGCAAATCAAACCACAATTGAGTTTTGATGATCAAGATTATTTTTATCATGTTTTCTCAATTCTAAACAACTATATAACACTTTTGTAAGTATTTATAAGTTCCAAATACATGTCCAACGAAATTTAATACAAAAACTAATGCCAATTATGGAAGGATCATTAAACTTCATAGTTTTGCAAAGAAAACAATGGTTCTAATACCACTATTGGGTTTCATTAGGGTTTGGTGTGTAAAAATTCAAATTTGAAAACATTAATATGTATAAAATTTGTAGCAAAAGCTAGCAAAACAAACTCTATCCTTTTTTGTTACAAAACACACATAATATCAAAAGAGCAATCAATATGTAATAATACATATATGGAATAGTATTCCAATGCAAATGCTTGCGATCTTTGATTTGTGGCTCTTAAACCTCGACCTCTAATTTATTCATATAGTTAGAATGTTGATGAATGTTTTTTACATCTTACAAAATCCCTTTTGCAAGGCTCTAACTTAAACATCTTTAGGTTAAAAAGCCTTCCATGAAAATAAGAAAGGGAGAGAGTTGCTAGAACTTTCTTTCTTCGTGCATGATGGGAGATGGACGAAAAATACAAGTGTTAAAGTATGTTTAGAACTCTCTAAACATGATTTTGTACTTAAGACACTAGGGTTTCAAGACATGGGCTCCATGAGCCTCCTGCATGGACATTTAATTAATTCTTAGCCTATGGATCTATTAATTATTAATGTCATTAATAATTGTAGCCCATACATCTTAATTATTAATTTCTATTAATAATTATGGCACATATAACCTCTTAATTATTTATCACTATTAATAATTAAGGCTTAATGGAATTATATCCTTTAACTTTGTTAATCTCATTAATCAAATCAAAGGCCATCATATTTTTAGTTAATCATTACATTATTATTAACAAACACGATGGGAACCTTATAATTCCATTTGTGTCTTGCTTCTTTAATTGATCTACATAAATTAAATGCCTGTTGTGCTTCTAGTTAATAATCTTATCATCAACAAACACTATGTTAATTTATTTGGTTCTAATTGGAACCAGATAAATCCTCCAAAAGTCTTCTCAAGACTTGTTCACATTCCACCAATTTAACACTCATCACATGTTCCAAACTTTTATGTGTGATGACTATCTAGGTTCATCCATAATTAGTAACGAGCATAACTTGAAAGATATTGGTAGTGCTTAGCCTATGACTCATATCGCAACTAAATTAAGATGAAGTGAAATTTATTACAATGAACCCTTTCAATCGTGAGCACCATGACCAATCAATATTACTTGTATAGATTGTGTTGCTTGCTTTGTCCTAATCACAAATGAGCGTGATAAATTTGGTCAAATTCACAAATTCAATCACATGACCAAGCAATATTACCTTATGAGACAAATGTTTCTATCAAAAATTCTTTTTTGATCACACACTACTTTGACGAAGAATTTCCATCTCATGGAACACCAACTGCATAGGACAAACACCTTACTTACTTATAAAGAGACAAATTCCTTTTTAAACATGCACACGCCTTCATACACATCTAATGCAACGATACATTAGGCTCATGATCCCATCCCATATTAAGATAAATATTGACCCTTATTACTTAAATGACATGTTAACCATCATATGCATAAGACAACTATATCATATTAGATTTAACTATTTGCACTTAATATGATCATGAAGCAAAACATTAACAAATAAGAGTAAATTCTATGTGTCTGCTTTATTCTGCATGTCATTGTTCGAATATGCTCTATCTATAATGACTCATCTATACACATGTATTATTAATATCTCGTATTAGATGGCATGATACTCACTATATAAATACAAGATATGTAAGTATTGACTCTCTAATGGCTTTTAGAGTGTTTGTAACTTGCAAACTAGTTTTTGGTAATTGAGTACTAATATAGAGCGTTGTGCTCGTATTCATAACTCTTTAAGGATAAGGCTTCTTAAATTAATATATAGGTACATGTAATACTTTATGCCATGTAAGATTTACATTTATAATCAAACTTGCTAAAATATTGATATAAATGAATCAATATTTTATTAATTAATGTGAAAAATTACATATATAATCTAATTTTTGCACCATTAGAAAGCTAATTCATTTGTCTTTTAGACTGTAAAGTTTCAGATTAATTAAATACTTCTTAAAAATGTGGTATCTTTCCAAATTTACTGCTTAATCTTTCCTCTTAAACTGTTGTTCCTTCTAAGTTTATTTCTTTCCTTCAAGTCAAAATTATTTAAAATTTTCAAAACTCGAAACATAACCATTAAAACACTAATATTGACCATAATTTTGTAAGAGCTAAATTAATGAAGTCCAATTTTTTATCAATTACTCCACCTATTTAAATAATGTTGCAAAATGTCTAAAAATTCAAGTATTCTAGCATAAAATCAAACAAATTACATAGAATAAATGATTCCTTTTGTCAAGTCATCACATCCCCATACTCAAAGGATTGTTTGTCCTCAAGTAAACTAATTCTCACCCCACATCAAGAACACTTTCAAACTAATGATGTATGAAACCAAAAAAAATTATGAAAATTGGCCAACTATCTTAATTTCAAAAACCAAAATGCACATGTGTTATATAGTTAAAAAATTCATTCAATAACACAACACTCTTAAGCCAAGTGTTTCCTACCTAGATTTCCTTATGAGTGTATTACTCTTGAACCCCTAATCATTTTAACCTCTTGATGATTCTATTGTAATTCAAAGACTTTCAATTTAAGGATAAGTCACTCTGAGCATCAACCCACTCTCTTTTGAACAACCAACCACATGCATTATTAAGAGGATTTAGTGTGGGATTAAATGTGTTTCTTCTTTTTCAGCCCCACACTTATTCTTCTCAATATTTTGTGAACTTCATATAATCATTCTTAAGTAGAAGGGAGCCTTTTACGTGAAAGTGAACAAGAGTCATTGCTCATCGTTGGTTGCTTAAATCACAACTAACTTCAAATGTTTTGCATAGTCATGATTGGCCAACCATTTTTATTCAAGAATAAATAAGAATCTCTACGGAATCTTGGTTACTAAATTACACCAATTAGTAGAGACATGCTCATTACATTTCTTTTTGGATTTTTCTAAAAAAAAATTTTCAAGCCCCTCCCCTCTCTCTTGCTAGTGAACCTTAATCATTTTCTAGAAAATTGTTTAACACTCAAAGTAAGATTTACACCTCCTAATCAATTATCCTCTCCTCGTAATTGAAGTTCTCAAGGGATCTAGCAACTAAAAATTAAAGTTTGTTATACATAATAAAGTTGGAATCCTATTTTCAACAGACTAGGCTAGGATAGCTATTTCAAGAACAATTAAAGAACTACGCAACAAAAATTTTCACATAATACATTTTATCACAAATTAAGTCTAATGGCCACCACTTTTGTGGACTGAAATGTCATCATTCCACTATGTAAACCATTAAACATGCATATAAATTTTTGACAATTCTACAGTCCCTCATGAGTTTTTAACTATTTCTCTCTTTCTTCCTCTTCTTTTCCTCTTTGTTGCTCTCTTGTTCTTACTAAAGTGCTTTTCTTCTTTATCCACTCACCAGGATGGTTCCTTTAGCCTTTCCCTCGTACTTGCTTTTTTACTCATGCCTTGTACCTGCTCTGTACCTTCTTTTTAAATAGCTACACCACTAAACTCATTAGTAGATTATCAACCATGTGTAGCATAGAAACATTTTCTTTTATCTCTTGTGTGTGAGTGATGGAAGGTATAGAATACATAAAAATCGTTACCTCATGAAAGCCAAAAGGTTAAGCTTCCTTTTTCAATGTCAAACAATGCTCTTGTGGTAGCCAAAAATGGATGCCCCAAGATAAAGGAAGGCTCTTTCTCACCTTCCATATCTAACACAATGAAATCAATAGGTACAAATAAGTCACTCACCTTCACTAGCACATTTTCCACCACCCCTATAGGCCTTTTTGTAGACCTATTAACAAGCCTCACTAGCATCTTTGTGGGCTTTACCAACTTTATGCCTAGTCTAGAAAAGTTAAATAATGCATAACATTTACATTGGCACCTAAATTACATAATGTATAATCAAAAGAGGTAGATCCTATAGTGCTAGGGATGGAAAAGCTCCCTGGATCTGCTAATTTTGGTAGCAAGATGCTTCCTTTTTCCAAGTCGCCTTCTAGATCGTCCAATTTTCTATTCCTAGAGGCTCCCACTTGCAAACACTGGACATTAGGGCACTCTCTAACTTTAGCAACCAAAGAAGCATTTTCATCTAATTTTTTGAAGTCACCCAAAAACTTACATACGTTCTCCTTTACTTTTGCTGAATAAAGTTGTTGTGGATACAGAACTTTTGGCTTGTAAGGTGGTGGTGCAATTGTTTCATTCTTCTTCCATCTTAGGTTGGAACTTTTTCTTCTTTTTTGTCCTTCACTACCTACACACTTTTCATATATTCCATAGGATTATTTTCAGTAGTACTAAATAGTGTACCTGCAAGTCAATTGGCCATTTCCTTAGCAAGTTGCCCCATTTGCACCTCTAAATTTCTAATAGAAAACTGTTGATTCTACAATAAAGTGTTAGAATAATTTATATACTCTTGCATAATCTTAGTCAAATTACCTATCATCTCATAAGTAGTCTTCGTAAGGTTGTTCACAACATCTCTAAAGATTGTTTCTTCTCTTGTGGGTATAGTGCTTAGAATCCAGGGATCTTGTTGATTTCTCTAAGAAAAGCTTGGATGATTCTACACTCTAGGATTGTAGGCATTAGAATATGGATCATTACCTTGTCCTCCTTGATTACCTATAAAGTTACCAACTCTCTTGGGCTATTACTTGGTTGCTCTCTTGGCACTCATGCATGCGATGCAACCTTACACACATATAACAATTTGGGATCATATACAGTGAAGAAGAAGAATTATTTCTTACCACTATATTATCAATCTTAATAGATATGAGGTCCACTTTCTTAAAGAGTGCTATTAAAGTGTCTAGTTATGCATGCCAGCAACCCTTCTTGCTATGGACTTCTGAACTGGCCATTGCTAAGCATTTGCAGCCATTTCTTGAATTAAAGCCCATGCTTCTTTTGTTAATTTATTCATTAGAGCTCCTGTCATTAGAGCTCTTGCTACGACTACATCTAAAATAATGTGTAACAGTCCGACAATCCAACTACACAATGTTTATACCTACATCCAAATTGAATAGCCCTATTGCAAGCACTTTCTGAGTAGCTCCTTAAATCATTCTCATACCTCTAGTAAAGTTTTAGAATCTAATTGCTTAAAAGTTCCTATTCCAGGTGTGAATCCACTATCTTAGTAGGAGGGAAATATTTTTGTCAAGAATTTGTTGACCATATCGTGCTAAGTAACTATGCTGCTCGGTGGTAAAGATCGCAACCATTATCTTACCATGCCGTTGAAAGAGAAAGGAAATAGTTTTAGTTTAATCGCTTCATTAGAGACTCCATCAAACTTTACCTTATTGCATAGCTCTAAAAGGCTAGCCAGATGTTTGTTCGCATACTCGTGTGGGGTTCTGCCAAATTGATTCAACTGCATTATATTGATGATTGCAGGTTTTAGTTCAAAATTATTGGCTTTAACTAGTTAGCTAACTATTCCAACCATATGAGGATTCATCACTGACTACATGTAATCTTTAATTACTCACTAATTGGTGGAGGAGGCTGCTTCTAAGGCTGTGGTAGTGGATTATCCTCCATTGCTGCTTCTTGTTCATGCTTGAAAAGAGCTCTTCGTCCCCTATGCAGTGTTCTTTCAATTTCTAGATCAAAGTCTAGCTCTAGTCTCTTATTCGTACGCAAGCAAAATTCTGCAGCAGACCAAAAAGTGTTCTTTCAATTTCTAGATCAAAGTCTAGCTCTAGTCTCTTATTCCTATGCATGCAAAATTCTGCAGCAGACCAAAATCGAACCTACTAAGTCAATCTTATCAAGAAAAGCAAAAATAGATCAGAGAAAAGAAGAAAAATGAGAAATAAAAGAAAATTAAAAGAGAAAATGGATGGCTTAATCTAGAAATCCCTTAAAGAATTTGATAGCACTTTGTTGCCTTCTTTTGCAATGGCGCCCAAATTTGATACACGCCATCAACATATTAAAATTGAATTAAAGTGATTAGTACTATAGTAAGTACAATTTTTGTATCCATGAGGAGGGTGATTAGTACTAATTCATGCTAATTATCAATTTAATTACTTTTTGTAGATTGTTAATTCTAAAATCTGTAGGATAGGGTCCTCGACTTTTTTATAATTTCAACTTAAGATTTCAGCAGATTTTCCCAAGTCAATCGAGTTAAGTAATTAATTCAATGGTTAACAATTACACCTATACTAATCATAAGGTTTCACTCCTGTTAGTTGATAATACTTGATTTTGTAGCAATTTTGGCCCCATACTTAATTGACTTTGTGATCAATTGAAGCTTTTATTGTTAAATTTTCATGTGAAAGTGTTTAAAAGTTGCAACATTGTGTTAGAATGTATTTTGATGAATTTGGAGTGAAAAAAATAAAATTTCTTGAATGAAATAACCACAAAACTTGTTTTGCATGTTGGATTGTAGCTACGGAAGAGAATATCATGACCACAAATGAGATGATCGCACCTATAGCAATGGAAGTAGCAAAAGATTTGGCTTAACAAGCTTTATTGTTGGGAAAGAAGCAGTCGTGACCACGTGGAGAGAATTGCAATTGTGAGCTTAAGGGCTGAGCATTTGGAATTTTCAAAGCTAAGGATTGCAATCATAGGTTGGGTGTCGTGGCTGCGAGAGAAGACATGATGAGTGCAAGAAAAAACTGGGGGTGTACACAGTCGTTTGGGTTGTTTAATAGTAAATATTCTACTTGACCCGCTTTAGGTGGCTTGGGAAAAGTTTAAACCGAAGTGGGTTATAAATTTTTTTAAACCAAATGGTTTCAGTTGGTTGATTTGATACTATTTGGGGATCGAGTTGGCGGATACATGGGGTTACAAATTTTATGTCCATTATTTACAAGTAAAGTGAAAGTATTTTAATTGTGTGAAACATAATAATTTTTTATCAACTAGTATGTTAAGTAAAAATAAAATTCTTATCAATTAAATAAATCTATGATTTATTTTTATCTATCTTGCATTAATTTTATATCTCTCCTATAATCAATTCCACATATAAATTTTAAAATGTTTCATAATTCAATCAAACATTTATATTGACAATGAAAAATTTTAAAACTACTTGATTCTTTAAAACATTTAGATATAAATCAAATTATTAGAATAAAATCTAAATGCAATATATAAAAATTATAAAAAGTTATTATATTAAAATATTATGAACATAAAGCATCAAATAATTGAGAAAAAAAATTAAAAATTGACTGAAATATAGTAATGAGTTCACTTCAAATTAACCAACAAATTTGATAAATGTACTATTAATTTCATCCATATGCATAAATCTTAACTAAAAAAAAAAAAGAAAGTACAGAAATAGTTTAAACCAAAAGAGAAAATGAACATAATAGTTACAATACATATTATTAAACTAATATAAATAATTAGTTTGCGTGTTAAGCAGATTGTAATTATTAAAGCTACCACCTGACCCAAACTGGCGGGTTTTAATATTTATATACTTCTATTATTTATTAAAAATTTAAAACCAATAGTTTACAAACGATGCATGGGCAGTTTAAGTAAGTTGGTTGGGTCAAATAGGTTTAGGTATGCCCTCAGAGAGAACTACATAGCATTCTACATGAGTCTGTTGTTGATGATTGTATGAGTGGGAATGATTTATGTAGTTTAGGTAGTTTTTGTTGCAATCACAAGTCGCTATTACTAGGTTTATGTAAAAGTCATGCCTAGGATCGTGGAGGCATGGTTTCAGCTTGCGACTATGGAACTAAGAGTTGTGGCCATAAGACTAGCAGTGACAAATGCCCAAGTTATTTTTGGAAGCATATTTCCACCTGATTTTTGCGTTTATTTTCCATATCCTAACTATCACACATAAAAGGCACACAAAAAATCAGTTAAAAGAGTTTTTTTAGAAGATAGGCTTTCATTCCACACACTTGTAAACACAAGCACACAAGGTTGCAAGGTAGAGGAAGGAATTCACACCATTCTTAAAGAGAGATCTTTTATCTAAACAGTGCAACAATTATACACTAAGTTTATCTGGCTTTTTCCTTTAATTTTGAGTTGTTTTGGATGATGAACGATTTAGTGATGATTTGCTTTGATTATAATATGAGTTGCTAAATTTTATTCTAGTCCCTTATATATGTAATTGGTAGAATATGAGTGCATGAATTTTTTGTCAATTCTCCTTGAGTGTGTTATTTGTAATTGTCGCATTGAGTAGTAACTAAGGGAATTAGTCAATTTGCTAATTAATTTGTGGTTATACGGAGAATAATAGAAGTGAATCCTGCATGCCAAACTTATAATTGCAAACATTAATCTCATGGGAATAAAGGGAGCAAAACTATAGAGTTAGTGCTGGTAATATATTGTTAATCATAGAACTTAATAATTTGACTCAATTGTGCCTGATAATACTTGCTAAATTAAGTTGAAATTACAGGAGAATTCAAGAAAACACTGTGTAGATTTTAGGATTAACAACCTGCAACCACAACAATTAAATTGATAGTTGACAATAATTGACATATATTGAAAACTATCATTGTACAAAGGGCTAGACTCTCTAATTATTAATTTTTCACTAATCCAGATTTTGAGTAGTTGTCTATTGTTTGCCTTAATTTATTCTCTTTCTTCTTATTCAGTTTATGTGATCTAACTAATAGGAGCCAAGTTATACCCCTAGATATGAAATCCCTCTTCGTATATATGACACTTGTACTTACCATAGTATTGATTTAATTCTAAATATAATTTTGGTGTGTTGATTACGTGTTTCAAATTTTGGCAAGTGCTATTGAACACTTTGAGTGACTGCTAGATTAAGCCATTTTATTTTCTTTTGTTTTTCTATTCTTCTCTCTTTACTTCTTCTCTCTTTGATTCCTTTTTTTTTTTTTATGTTTTTTTAGATATAACTATCTATTCTCATAGGTTGAATTCTTATGTCTGGGAGAAATTTTATGCACAGAAGTAAGAGTTTAGATCTTGACTTTAATCTTGAGATTAAGTGAACACTATATAGAGCAAGGGTTTCTTCCAACAAGAGCAATAAATAGAGATAGAAGAAAACAACCTACCATTGCTACGTCTTGAGGCTCAAGAATGACTACCACCTTCATTAAATCAAAGAGCAATTAGAGATTATGTATAGTCGATGATGAATCCGAATATAACTAGCATTGTGAGACCACCAGTGAATACCAACAAGTTTGAGCTAATACTTGTACTTATCAACATGGTGTAGTTAAATCAATTTGGTAGAGTCCCACTTGCAGATCCTAACACTCATTTAGTCTCCTTTCTTGAGCTCTATGATTCAGCAAAATTTAACAGTGTTTTTGATGATGCTATCAAACTGAGGCTTTTTCCATTTTATCTCAGGGACATGGCTAAGCAATGGTTGCTATCATTACCTCTAAGGAACATAGTCACCTAACAAGACATGTTGAACAAAGTTTTAGTGAAATACTTCCACCAACAAAGATTACACAACTCAAATTGGAGATTGGGACCTTCAGGCAACTAGAGTTCGAGACTTTGCCAGAGGTACGGGGGTGATTCAAAGAACTCCTTAGAAAATGCCTACAACATGGATATCCACTATAGATACAGGTACTAACCTTTTATATTGATAAATTTAGACAATTAAACATTATTCTTACTGCAGCTATAAGGGGCGCACTTATGAATAAATTACCTAAGGATGCATGGGCTCTAATTGAAGAAATGACATCAAATGAGTCCACCACATGCAAGGTTGCTAGTGTGTATGAAGTTGACACAGTAATGACCCTTATAGCAAAAGTGGAGTTGTTATCTGAAAGGTAGATATCGTCCTGGTAAGTAAGCCTTCCCCAGCTTCTATGGTACAGAGTTATGATATGTGTGCAGGGTAGCATCCAACACAAGAGTTTAGAGGCAAAAGGATGAACAATAGCCAAAACGGGACCTTTGTAGGGAATCAAGTTGTACAAGGTAGAAATCCATATTCTAATACCTACAGTCATGATGAGAGAAATCACCATAACTTCTCTTGGAGAAATGCTCTCTTGGAGAAATGCATAAAACCCATTAGGTTTTCAAGCACCATACCAACAACAAGAAAAGAAGCAATCATGGGAGGAAATAGTTAACAATCTTGTGAAGTCTACTACTAAAATGATAGATAATTTAGCAAAAACTATGCAAGATTATATGACCTATGCTGAAACTCTTTTGCAAAACTAACAGTGTTCAATTAAAAATTTGGAAATGCAAATAGGACAACTAGCAAAGGAAATGGTCTCTCGACCTATTGGTATACTGCCTAGTGTAGCTGAAACTAATCTAATTAAACATGTTAAAACAAGGATGAACAAGAGCTAGCTCCAATACAAAAAGAAAAGAAAGAAGAAGTGTAGCCCATTATTAAAGAAGAGGAAAAGAAACAAGTAGACCCACCACCATATAAACCAAAAATTCCAATGTTAATAAACTATGCAAAAGATAGTTAAGTGATAACTCATACATAAATAATTTACCAAGTACAAACACAAGTTACTAGAAAATCATATTAAATTCAATCAATACCAATTCCAGGTTGTTCATCATCCAAGACAACATAAAAATAATGAAAAAAGTATGGAGAACTTAGTCTAATAATCTTATGTTGGACTGGTGATGAACGCATTTTGAACTTTAGTGTGTATTCCTCTTTCTCCAACCTTTCAATTTTGTGTTCCTATATTTGTAAGTGTTTTGAAGAGTAAAACTAGGTCTAGATCTACTCTAAGACATGGAGAATACATATTTATAGTTAGGAAGCCTAGGATTGGCACCACTAAAATTGTTTTGAGAGTGGTACTATATTCCAACAATAATAGTAGTTTCACAACATCAAAATATATAAAGATCAAGTTCTTGTTCTGAAAAAAGATTCAAAGTAGAGAATTATCTACAGAGCACATTGTGCGAATTCCATGATTGCAGATTCTCTTAATAAAAGATTATAGCCCAAAGTGTTTCATGATAATATTACTCCTATGGGTGTTGTATCGCTTGAACATATACAATTTTAGTATCAATTTTTAATTTAAGATATCTTTTTTATAATATAGATAATTGATACAGTTATTTTGACTATAAAGTTTATAAATATTCAATTTAGAATAACTTGAAAAGTTTATAGTTATTTAGCTTTCTAAACTTATTATTCGAGAACGATCTCACATAGGTGGACCAACTAAAAGTATGCATGCTATAGATCATTTGAATGTAACTTTTATACAACGCATATGTGCCTGATTTATGTCATTTAATAATGTACACAATCTTGTTTGGCTTTAGTTACATTGTGATCCCTTTGATTCCGTGCTGATATAGCCAATGGATCAAATTGTTTGGAGTGCATAAAGAGATGGCATATATATTTTGAACTCAATTACACACAATTATAAGTACACATATAGCCAAAGTGAAAGATTATTGGGTAAAATTCTATTGCATAGGTTAATATGTGAAATGATTGTGGATGAAGGTTGGTAATAAAGTTGAAGTCAACTAAAATGATGTAATAAATTTTAGTGATTTGAAATATAATGCTTCTAATTAAGTATGTGTTTTATGTGCAGAAGCTGGTCGTTCTTTCTACATTGATGATAGGCTAAATAGAAATAATAAGGTTAGCAAGCTTGTTAACTCATATATATATATATATACATGTGTGTGTGGTCTCCAAATCACATGTAATTGCAATTATATTTGATATCTCATCATCAGAGAGAAATAAAAAGATTATGTGTTGATTTAAAAGATCAATTGTATCCACAAATTGTTTTCACATTCTTTCTAGAGAGAGGTCAATTTTAATGTGGGCATATTCAAATTTACTTAGATTATGTTCAAATTCATTTTGGATGCATTTAAATTTAAAACTTGTGAATTTAATTCAAAAAATATAAATTTGAGTTAGCATAGACATTTATTTTCATATTTGAATAATTGAACATGAAAATTTTGAATTGCTAAAAGCAATTGAATGAACCTAACATTGGTACCTCAACTTTAATTGTTAAGCCAAGAGATCATCTGTGCTAAGAATATTAAATTTGGAGACATAAACCTAATAGAAATACATAAAACAATCCATATCTAGATCATATATATAAATATGAATCAAAATAATGAGAAACCTAGTTTTTTACAATCTACTAGAAACTTGATTTATGTTAGTTGAGAGAAAAAGAAAAACTCAAAAAAATATATCTAAAATTAACACTTTATTATGGATGTGCATAAATAAATGAATGTCTATAGACATATAGTTTTTTATGCACATAGTTATGCCATAATGCCCTTGATTCCATGTTGATATGGTTGATGGATAGGTTTGTCAGGAGATGCATAAAGAGATCAAATAAATATATTGAACTCAAAAGATTAACTCACAATTATAAGCGGACACGGACACATAGCTAGAGTGGGAGATTACTAGTGTAAAATCCAACTGTATGTGAAATAATTGTGCATAAAAGTTGTCAATAAAGTTGAACCCAACTAAAGTAACCAAATAAGTTCTAAATATTTGAAATTTAATACATCTAACTATGTGTTTTATGTGTAGAGGCAAGTCATTATTCTACTTTGAGGATTTGATTGAATAGAAATAATAGGGTTATAGCAAACTTGTTAACTCATACATGTGTGTGTGTGTGTGTGTGTGTGTGTGTGTGTGTGATCATGGTTTCTAAATTACATGTAATTTCAATTATATTTGATGTCCCACCATGAAAGAAAAATGAAAAGAATATGTGTTAATTTAAAAGATCAAGTGCAAGAACCCACAAATTGTTTTCATATTCTTCTCATAGACAATCAAATTTAATTTGGACATATTCAAATTTATTCAGGCTACATTCCAAATTATTTAGGATCCATTCAAAGTCAAACTTTGCGATTCAAAACAATTATATGTTCAAGTTAAGTTATACATTTATTTTCAAATCCCAATAATTAAACATGAAAAATTTGAATTGCTTAAAGCAAATGAATAAATCCAACATTTGTACGTCAACTTGAATTGTTAAGCCAAGACATCATTTGTGCGAGGAATATTAAATTTGGAGACAAAAACCCAATAGACAGACATAAATAGTTCATATATATAAACATGAACTAGAATCATGAGGAATCTAGTCTTTTACATTGTACTAGAAATTTGATTTCAATTAATTGAGAGAAAAAGAAAAAACTCAGAAAAATCTCTCTAAAATTAACACTTTATTATTCTTCATGGATGTAATAAGTATCAAATTTAAAATAACCATAAATGGAGGCATAAATAAATGAATGTCTATAGAGATATATTTTTTGTACACAGTCTCCTATTTTGTACCACCAATTTATTGACAAGCAAATCGAGAAAAATACCCTTTCTCTAGTTATTACTATATATTTACACACTAAATGAGTTGGGTCCTCAAAAATGGGACTCCCTGTGTTTGGTTGCCGATGGATTCTTTTATATTGGAAAGCCCACACAACTCGAAGGCCCACGGTATTGCTTTTCAGAAACTCACCTGCAGTCCGCAGTCACTGTAAACTGCCGCCGTGTCATAGTCCTCCGTCGGATTCCATCAAACCTAGCTTCAAAAATGGGTCGGAAGAAGGGAGTAGTGTTGGAGCACGATGGTCCTCCGGATGACTTCGATCCGGAGAACCCGTACAAGGACCCGGTGGCGATGCTGGAGATGAGAGAGCATCTGGTGAGAGAGAAGTGGATCGATATCGAGAAGGCCAAGATTTTGAGGGAGAGGGTCAAGTGGTGCTACCGCGTCGAGGGGGTCAACCATCTCCAGAAATGCCGACACCTCGTCCACCAGTACCTCGACGCCACACGCGGCGTCGGATGGGGCAAGGATCACCGCCCCCATGCCCTCCATGGTCGCTCGTTGCTTCAGTTCTATTTCTTGGTCTTTTTGCATACTCTATGCTTTCGAAAATCATTATTTTATTTTGAAATCTGTTTGTAGGCCCTAAGGTGGAGGCATCTGCGGAGTGATCAGTTCGTGGGCGGAGTCACGGGTTTGAATAATTTGAGGTCTGTTTGTTGACTTCCGATCGATTTATTTTCTACGTTTGACACGATCTCCAACTGTGCCTGTTGGGTTCATTACGACTCGATTATTTTTAGGGGGAGTTTTGTGTTTCGTCCTTTCATCAAATGGGTTGTTACTGTCATTTGTTTGTTTGCTTTTAATGTGTTTGAACAAGAGAATTAACTATGGTCGGGTAACATTCTGGTCGGCCATAGCCTGAGAGTGGACTTCATATGAGAGTACCCTGTGTGTTGTGCACTCGATGCCTCAGATTATGTTGTAGGACTCCAAATATGATTCTAGCGAATGCTGTAGCTGTAGCGATACTGACAAAGCTTTTCATAAGTGTATTTGTTTCTTCTTTTTTTGAACCCAGTTCATCTTTTCTGGGTGGCAACACATTAATTTTCCTATTGTTCCAACTCTTAGAAACCATAAAAAATTGAAATTGTTATGAAATGGAAGCTATTCTCTTGCCAACTAGACCACAGCTTTGTCTGCATCTGCTGCACGAGTTCATCCTCTAACTATTATTCTTGACAACGAATAAATTTATGACATTAAGCAACAAGCAAGCAAATAATTGACATCTGTTCATAAGACACTTTCATAGTTTTTGTTGTTTCTCTTATATATATATATATTCTTTTGTAATGCTTTAATTAGATCTATTTTAGGATCATAATTTTGTGCTACTAAGGATGTCAATTATTATCAATCTTTCTTCGTCTGTGTATTTGTATCTGTTAAAATGAAGTAAATTTTTTTTATAAGTGGACTTCACGAGAGGAGATGCATTATCAAATATGACTTTTACTTATAACCAAGTTGGTTGAATCATTTTTCCTTGTTTATCAATTTATCAACAATATGAGTTGCTGATCCACTATGAGTTGATATTTTACTAAGTGTTATCCTCACCAAGGATGTAGGTTTGGCCAATAGTTAACAGTTTAATGCTCTGGAGAACATTTACGCTACTTGCATGGATTATTGAGTAAGAGTCTTTTTCTTTCTTCCAAATTTGGAGTTAAAAAAATCTAGTTGGAGATATTTGAGGCTTCTTTGCAGCTAACTAACCTACACAATAGTAAAACTTTGTTCTACCGATGTGCCAACTGCCTAATACATGTTTTTAAAGTTCTGATCCATTTCACGGTAGGAGGTTTTGCATAATGCAAATACCCTGTGCTGTCTCCATACTTGGGGTTTAGAATCATCATCCTTACATGTTGCAAATGCATTTACACCATGAAGGTTCTTAGTTTCTCTTCTCATGGGCTCTCTCTCTCACCCGCATCTTTTTCCTTCAAGCCACGTTCAGTCAGTGCCATAATTTTCTTTCGTTGTCCTATATCCAATTGCATTGCTCAAGGCCCATAAATCATCCTATAACCCTCAAGAACAGCTAACAAACTTTGGCTGTCTTTGGCCTTGTACATTTTTTTTTAATATCCATCCCTGACCTACCTCCCTTTGAAATCAACCTTTCTCTACTTTCTCTGTATTTTATTCCAAGAACTTCTGGTATCTATCTAAGTTCTCCATTAATGGAAAAATTTTGAGAATATTTGCAATAATTCAGTGTGAACATGCAATTTAATAAGGTAGGTTTACTAAATTATCATGTTTAATGCTAGGAATATTTGGATAGAAGATTCAAGTACTTTGAAATGATAAGGGAAGTTCTCATGGCTCTAGGTTCTTGACTGATCTGCAAATGCATCAATTTTCACAGCCACTTTCAGGTTTCTACTGGTTTTAATTAGACAATGAATAAGTTATATGTGGAGAAATGGGCTGTTGTTAGCTTTCTTACTTGAGAATGGGGTTTGTGATGTAATATTTTCATTATAGGAAAATTTTTAAGCATTGAAAAGACGAAGAAAAATGACAAAAATAATAAAATAAAATTAAAGCAAGAGTTCCCTGATTGATATCCAAATGCATCAATTTCTCTCAGCCACTTCAGGTTTCTACTGGTTTGGTTAGACAATGAATAAGTTATTTGTGAACTTGGCTGGGTTTTGCGATATAATATAATCAGTGGAGGAAAATTTTTTGAGCATTGAAAGAATAAAGAAAAATGATAGAGAATCAAAGCTAAAGGTTCTTGACTGTTATGTGAATGCACCAAATTCTTTCAGCCACTTCAGGTCGCTACTAGTTTTGGTTAGGCAACGAGTGTTATTTTAGGAAAAATGGTCTGTTTTTAGATTTCGTACTTGATAATGGGGTTTATGATGTAATATACTCATTAAAAGAAAAATTTTGTGCATTGAAAGAATGAAGAAACATGATAGAAAATGAAAGAAAGAGGTGGATGATGATCTTAGAGGTGCATCCAGTTGCACTTGGAATAATTGCAGTTAGTACATGTAATTAGTGATTTGTGTAGATATTCATCCTAAAATTTCCCTCTTCTATTCCTATTGAAATGTAAAAGTAAGTGAAAAAGAGAAAAAAATTAAGCACAAAATGTAACGAGTCTAATCATTAGGTCTATATGTATAAACAAATGTTTCAGGGCTAAATTCTATATAATTCTCTGATAATTTGGTAATACAATACTACCTATTTATATAGGTGAGTGCATGTGATAAATAAGAAATAATACCATGTAGAAAAACATATCAAATGATCTAAACATCTTGGTGATATGCGTTCAAAGCGAATTCACGATTCAACCTAATATGTTTGAGAAAGATCAAGGAATCAAGGAATAATTGCTGTGATCTTGAGCTAAAACAACCTCCTTCATGTGAACTTTGATGACCTAAATGTGGAGAGAAGGTATAGAATCAAGATTTTGTAATGACTGCAATCAAGATGCAAGAATTTGATTGACGCATTAAAAATCATCAAAGACTAATTCTGAAGGCTAGATTTGGGATGCAAGAACTTAGAGAACACTCAAAAAGTTTTGAGAAACTAAATTTATTCAATAAACTTATTGGAAAAATTCTTACATGAAAATGCCCTTCCTATATAGCCTTGAGTTTGGAAATTAGCTAGATACCTAGTTTGACGTTAACTTAATTCTTAACCTATTTATATTATAATTGGAAATCTTTAAGGGAATCGATGTAAAATTGAGTAGTTATATCCTAAATAACCTAGTGTGTTCGATTACCTTGGAATTTATCCAAGAATCACTGTGGCTAATTCAGAATTATGCCCTTAACTATTACTCTCTTTGCCATCAAATGCCCCTTTGCAATGCAACATGTGTTTTAACATCTTTGTGGTAAAATTTTCTTTGATTTTGTCGTCTTTGGAAACTTCACTTGGTTCTTTCTTTGCTTGATGCCAAAGTGACCCATTTTAGTTCATTGAGTTCACATCTTCACTCAACCTAAATTCCACTTCTTGCATGTTTTTCACAAAAGCTCCAATTGACCTCTTTAATCTTCCTTGCATGAACTCTTGTAATTGTAATGGGAATGTTTAAAGCTTCTCCTTTAGTTGGCTCTTGATTTCTTGTAATCCTTCAACTCAAGATGACATTTTAAGCTCCTAATGCATTGTGCTTGACCTTGGAACTCATGTTCTTGTTGAAGAATGCAAATAATTGATTTAAATTTCTCTCAAATCACTTTTTCTTGATATTGTAACAAGACTTCAACTTGATTTCTCAAGAGCAATTCATAACAAAGGTCCATGATTGATGATGCTTAGATGTCCAAATAATTGATTTAAATCTCTCTCAAATCACTTTTTCTCGATATTTTTATATGCAATGATCTTGTAATTATGCTAAGGAATCAATTTTGATTCTCAAGACTCTTTTAAGTTGAACGTGGGGTAAACGATGAGAAGTGTTGATAGTTAGAAATCATCACCATGTTTGGTTTCATTTTTCCACCCAAAAATACACACTTAGTCATTACACTTTTTAAATCTCTCTCTCTCTCTCTCTCTTAGTTTTACACAATTTTTGAGAAACTACACTTAAAAACACTCACCTAAAAATCAAAACATAGGCCATGATTTCTTGTGATAGGTTGCTATCTGGTAGATAGTGAGATAGTAGAAGTGTGGGCCTACAGAGAACCAAATGTCATGGTTATCCACAATGATAGATAGTAGACAAAAATTGTGTATTATATGTGAGCCAAATAGAAGGTAGAGATGAGCATAATTTTAGATAGCCAAACAGACTGTAGATAGTGGATAAAAATCACATGTGGTAATTGATAGTCAGTTGGGAAGATAGATTCGACGTTGAACTTACTTTGATACCATGTTGAGTTTAAACATGGGCGAAAGGCGAAACAATGAAGGACAAGAACATAACGTAATTCAGTCAAAAAGCAACAATGAAGGACAAGAACATAACGTGATTCAGTCAAAAAGCTTACATTCAAGGATAAATGCGTAAAGGTCTATTTTGCATATTATTATTATCTCTTAATTAGATAGTGCAAGGACATCTTATTTATATAGGTGAATGTATGGGATAAATGTGGAATGATATCATCTAAAATGCCCCAAGGTCTAAATACACATTATCATCCCATAATTTGATAATACAATGACATTATTTATGTAGGTGAATATATGTGATAAATAAAGAATGATATCATCTAAAATCGTACTAATTAATCTAAATATTCAAGTACAATGGAATTAGACAAATGAATACATGGAAAATATATGTTTTTATTATGGTGATTTTGTAATAATAGAAAGTAATCAATTTTATTCACAAAAATTTCCTACTTGATTTATTAATACTAATCAGTATGTACCATGTGCTTCTTTGCTTGAGGGTATATTGTGCGTGCTCTCTCTCTCTCTCGATATGAAAAACGTGACATTATTTGAATAATTGTGATAAACTCAGTCTGCTGGGTATCTTTTTTTATTTTTTGGTGAACAGATGAATAATCCAGGGCACATACGAATTTTATGAACTCTTTAATTTGCATGCCATCTAAACTTGAAAACAAAACAATAAAAAAAGGGGGGAAAGGTTAATTTTTAATTAGAAATATTTACTTTCTGTTTTGATTAATGCAGTTACTTCACAACTTTGTTATAATTAGGGATCTCGATTGTGTAAAAAGCTGGTATAAGAGAGGATAAGTATATTTGATATTTTGCAGCAATCTTTCTTTCTTTTGCAGGTAATCAAGTTTGACTAATCGGTCCTGCTATTGGATGGATGCCTGCATATCAATTAGAAGTTTTTGTTGCATTATCAGCCTTCATCTTTGATTAAACTGCTACTTTAAATGTGTGTGCCTTTTTCAGAAATTCAAGGCCAATGGGTGGCTAACTTATGTTTTAACATGTGGATTTATGACTCGAGAAAGTGACTAGAGTTTTGTCTTGAACAATAAAATACCCAAAATGATGCCACAAATTCTATTTGCAGCCTTGCTGTTATTGGCTAGGTTTGTTTCAAATTTTAGGTTTTAAAAGCGTACAGTTAATTATTATATTCTTTGTCTTTATCTTTTTCATTTTCAATATTACTTAGTTTTCGAGATAAAAACTTAAGGGTAAGCAGTTGTTTTTAAAGATAACTTAGATAAAGCCGTTTCACCGCATCAAGGATTAATTGAAAATAGAGACAAAAATCATTTTTTTTCAACAGTAGTTTGAAAGGTGGCCTTAATTGGGAAATTTCGATCTATGCTTATTTTAAGTGTCGCTGATGCATTTCGTCCCCTATCGAGATAACCTCTGTTTTGTACACGAGACATTAAAATTTGAAGACAAAAATTGGTGATTGTTCCGCTTTTGTTAATGCATGAGAGAAATAAAACGTAGCTAATCAAATCACTGTACTTGAGTTGTGTCCAATCAAACTTGTGATTTAGGGGATCGGTTGATGGTTAATTTTAGTTAAAATTCCTGCTCGAGCGTTATAGCAATGACTTTGGGAATTTGTACTAATGTAATATGCTTAAATCAGTGAATCCGATGAGAACTATGGTAAGTTATGGCTGATGAGAACTATGGTAAGTTATGGCTGATGAGAACTATGGTAAGTTATGGTTAACATGAGGATGCTCACATTTAAAATGGACTATGCGAACACCGGCTAGATGGACTTTGTTAAATTTTTTATTATTTGCATTAGTTCTGGAATTACCCGAAAACTCTCTCCATTTATTGTGGGATAATATTTGGTAGCGATTTTAGTATAATGAGTGGTACGTTTGGTTTAAGATTTTAATGTTTTGAAAATTTTGATTTATTTTAATATATGTATATACATGTATATGTATGTATATATATGCGTGCACACACATGCACACACATGTGCTAGAAAAAAGAACGTGCTTTGCAAGTATATAACAAATATTATATTTAGAAATTGCACAATTTATTATTTATTAATTATTATATTATTTATTTTTAATGTTTTACACAATCTTATTATTATGAATTTACATAGGCAATGTTTGTTCTTATTAATACACTAAAAAACACACTGTAATTATTATATTTTTTAAATTTTATTTTTATCTCTCTTACTTTTATACATTTTTTTTATAAAAATACACCTAAAAACACACACTCAAAAATCAAAACAAACACATATGATTCAAATTTTCATATTGCACTTGTTATCTAATTAAATTTATATTATCTTTATTGTAATTACTATATGAATGCATTCATTTCAGGTTTTTTTAAATCTAATTTCTATTTGACAAAATTTATTACATTTTACTTGCAAGGTATATTATCTAATTAAATAATATATATTTTCTGTTTTACTTTAAAACTATAGTTTATGTCTTGAAAAAATATACTCTCTATTTAGATATGTTAAATATATATCTATAATAAAGATCATTATTTATATGTAGTTAAATTATTTATTTATTCTTATGTTTCAAAACATTGATTTATTTTATTTTATTTTCTCAATTATAGTTTCAAAGATTAGTATCCAATTATATTAATTTTTCTTTAATATCAAAGTGAATTACTTAAATATTAAAATTGACTAATTATCATGACATTTTTTGCGTGTTCATGAATTTTTATATTTACTATAATCTTTCATAAAATTATCTTTTTGTAACATATCATTTTATTCCTCAAATTATAAATTTATATTTTATATTTTTAGTAAGTTTTGATAATACTACACTAAGATGAATCTATTAAAATATTATCAAAGAGAAAGTATATTTTATCCTTACAATCAAAAGTTTCATTTTAATAATTGTTATTCTATCTCTATTATATGATATTATAGATATTAAATTTTAAAATAAAATAAAATTATATCAAATAAATATAACAATTTAAACAATTATAGTCAAATTTTACATGATTAAAAAAATTTATGATATATTGTTTATTTTACTACAGTAGTTGTTTTTTTTTATTATAATACATTTTGTTATTTATTTGAAATTTTAACTTTTCGTAACATTCTTTATATCACTAATTATTTGATCTTTTTAAATTTTCTTTAATTGATATTTATTTTTATAAATTTTAAAATGTTAATTTATTTTATATTTATTGAGTGGCATAGTTTAAGTTAGTACCCTTTGAAAAGCAAATGCTTATGCAGTTTCATATGCACAACATTATTTCATAAAATTTTCCTTTTTAAGCATATTATTTTATGTCTAATACTATAAATTTATTTTCTATATTTTAAATTTATTTTAATAATATAAATTCAGATGGACCAACTAATAAATTTTCAAACACATAATACATTTTATTCTTATATTTTAAAGTTTCGCATCTTAATAATTGTTATTCAGTCTCTATATTACAATTAAATAAACTTTAATATAATAAATATATATAATTACTAAAATTTATATTCAAATTTCACACATTTAAAATTGTTTGTAAAACATTAATTTATTTTCTATTTATTATTAAGTGATATTGTTATGAATTAGTGCCTCTCAATAAATTTATTATAATTTAATTAAAAATAATTAAACACTTCATATATAATATAGATAACTAATATTTATGATAGTTATATGAGTAGTTTAGATAGTTCAATATTTTACTAATTTATTTGATTTTTAATTAATTTATAAATAACTATACAAGAAATTTAAATGAATTAAATTCTATTAATACTTGACTATTAAGATGTTTATATTTTAAATAGTATTTTATTTTTATCTAACTAACTTTATTTTAATAAATATAAGTATTTAATTAAGTATACATATATAGTCTCACAAAGTACCCAAAATACATAATATGATACGGCGCGCGCACGCACACACGCTCACATTCTTTTATGTGAAATATAGAAGTATGAGAATCAATTGTTTATAATTCAAATAGTAATTGTTTTCTGTAAAATTTATGAAAATTAGTATAAGACAAGTTTGCATTAATTTTACATATAGAAATTAAATCTTTAGTATAATAATATTTCTTCTATTCATTGCTAATATTTCATTTTATTTATTATTAATTGTTCCTTGATTTCTGATCATTATAAATTTATTTAATATTTTTATTAAATATGCATTGTTTTTTATTCAAATGATCATATTACACATGTTACTTATTAAAGTTAATAATATTTGTTTTGCAACTATTGTATAAATGTATTAATTTGGATAGTTTATAAAGAGTTTCAATTTGACAATATTTATGACATTTTACTTGTAAGTGCATATTATCTAATTAATTAAATTATTTTTTTTGTTTCTAGTTCAAACTATATATTATTTCTTTAAGAAAAATACTTTCTATTTTGATATTTTAAATTAGTTCAAACTATATATTATTTCTTTAAGAAAAATACTTTCTATTTTGATATTTTAAATAACTATCCATAGTATAGAATATTATTTTAATGTAGTAAAATTATTTAATTGTTTTTATAGTTCAAGATTAGTTTATTTTATATTATTTAACATATTATATTTTTGAAATTGGCATATAATTATATTATAAATTATCATGAACTCAACCATATAAACTTATCATTGCACACCATTCTTTAATTTAATATTTATGAACTAAATTTTATGTTTGGTTTTAATTTTGTAACATTGACTTTATAGAGTATTATTTTATATTTTTTATACATTACTAATTATTGCATAACAAAAATATTAAATTTCACTATTTCTTACTACAGTTTTTGCATATTTATGTCATTCTTCTATAGAATTTTCTCTTCAAATTTATATATTTCTATTTTCTTAAATCTCCTTTTATATTTTAAATGTATTTTGACAATATTATATTCACATGAATCTGTTAACATGTTTTCAAACAAATAGTATATTTATACTTACAATTTAAAATTTCACATCATAATAATTTTTATCTAATCTCTATAATATTATATTATATATAATCAAACTTTAAAATGAATTTAACTTATATTAAAAAATATCACATATTTAATAAAATTTATAGTCAATTTTTTTACATTTATTATATATTATTTATCTCACAGCTAGAGTTGTTTTTTATTATATCTTATTTATTTATTTGAAATTTTTTTTGAATGCATTAACATTATTTATATTGCTACTCATTTTATTATTTTGTAATTTCATATGACAGTTTTTTTTGTTATTTTTAACAAATTAATTTATTTTATATTTATTAATTAAGTGGTATAGTTTTTTTGTTATTATTAACAAATTATAGTAGAAAAATTCTAGATAAATTAGAATTTTATTATTATTTAACTACTTAAATATTTATATTTAAAATAGAAGTTTATAGTTACCTGGCTAGCCTTCATTTTACTAAATATGTATATTTAATTAAGAATAGAGATGTAACTTAATAATGTACCAAAAACACTATGAGGGATACATACTTTTATATAGTAGTAGATATATATATTATAATGATTAGATTATATGATAGTATATAGGGATACATATTAGTTTTTAAGTTATAAATATATATAAATGTGTGTATATATCTATATTATATGTTAAGTTAATAAGGCTTTGTAGTTGCATGATATAAAATTATATAATTGTCTTTATTCTAAACTCTTTTATTTCTTTTTTTTTCTCTTTTCTTTTAATTAACTATTTTAATTTATGTTTCTCAAGAATTTCATCTCATTTCAAATTCTTTTAATGTTCCTTATGTTTCATTGTAAATACTTTTTATATTTTTAATTTTTAAATAATTTTATTTACGTTACTTAAAATATAATATTTCTATAATTTATATATAAATTTGCACACGCATGAGGTATGCTACTTTTACTAGTATGTGATAATTTGATTATCAATAGGTGTAAAAATTGAAGAATAATTAGTTGATATATGTAAGAAAAGGAAAATTGAATTTGAATTTTAATAAAAATTTTGTTGAGTAATATATTTGATAGTGAAAAGTTTGATAAGATCTTGAAAGATGAAAAGATACGTTTAAATGTAGTTGATGTTTTGCAACCTTTTGCATGGAAATGAATTTTTTTGAGGAAGTGAATGTTGGCACATAGCTAAAAAGTCGTATTGTTTGAGATAGATAATTGCATTATTAACAGTAAATGATATCTACAAGGAGTTAGAAAGAGGAGTATAACATAACCAAATGGGTTTGATTAAAACTTGATTTGAGCTCTTACTTGACTCTAGTTTGAACTTTTTTGTTTGTTTAGAAGCTCACCTTGAGTCGACTTGTGATAGGAATATGGCTTGCCTTGTTAATGTTGGGTTTCAACGGGTCGGAGTCAGATTTTAAAACATTAAAACTATAAATCAACAACATAAATATAGCAGAATAACATGCCAAACCTACTTTGCATTTACTATACAACATGCATCAACTGAGAATGCGGCCATACAACTGGAAAAAAAAAAAAAAAACGTACTCTTGGAATCACATTTAATGGGCAAGCTTGCGATCTTTAAGCCATGGCTCGCAAACCTGACCTTTTAGTTGGTCTACACCAATGTGATGACGAGCACTTTCTACATCTCGTAAAACACCAATTGTAAGGTTCTAATGAAAATTCCTCTAGGCTAAAAGACATTTGGATACAAGAAGAAATGGAGAGAGTGGCTGGAATGATTTTTCTTCTTACTTGGAGGGTGGCACACGAAATTTGTCAGATTTTCCATATTTAGAACTCTTCTAAAATATGCATTTATATTAAGACATTATGGCATACTAATTATGGGCTCCATGAACTCACTATATGGACTTTTAGTAATTATTTGCTCATATACCGTTCAATTATTAAACTTTTAAATAATTGTAACTCGTAACACTTAATTATTAATCTCTATTAATAATTAAGGTTCATTTAGGCTCTCAATTATTAATCTCTATTAATACTTAAGGCTTCATAGAATTATAAAGTTCAACTTAATTAATCTCATTAATTAAATCAAAGGTTGTCATGTTCCTAGTTAAGAATCATATTATGAACAAACATGATTGATATCAAATAATACCATCCATGTCTTGTCCCTTTAATTTAATTAATAGGATTAATTAAATTAAAATCTCATTGTGCTTCTAATTAATGATCTCATCATTAAAAAACATTATTGCAATTTACCTCTAAATTAATTATACAATTCATCAATTTAGCGCTCATCATATACAACAATCTTTTGTGTGTGGTTTTTTAGATTTATCTTTGATTGGCAACAAGTATAGCTCAAAGGATATGGGTAACACTTAGCCTATGACCGTTATCATAGTTCAACTAAGATGAGGTGAAACAGATCACAATAAACCCTCCTAATCTTGAGTACCATATGTTATAGACTTTTTATCTCACTTTATTCTGAGCGAGAGCATGAATATAGTCAAATTCACAAACTTAGTTATGTGATTAATCTGTGTTATCTCACGAGTCTAATATTTCTATTGGAAATTCTTTTCCGATCATGCACTACTATAGCAAATGATTTTTGTTTCAAAGAACACCAATTGTATAGGAGAAATTTCTTACTTGTAAGGAGACAAATCCTTTATTGAAAACACACATGTCTCTATACAAACTTGAGCAATGGCACGTTGGGCTCATGACTTTATCCCATACCAGGATAGATAGTGGCCTTTAATGCCCTAATTACACGTTGACTGTCATGCGTACAAGACAACCATGTCGTTTCAAGTTTAAAATCTATACACACTTAACACAATCACGAAGGAAGACATTGACAGTAAAGACTGAACTGCATATGCCTACTTCGCTCTTTAAGTCATTGTTTAATTGCTCATTCTCCAATAACGTATCCACATGCATGTATTTTTAGTATTTCATATCGAACGGCATGACACTCATTATATAAATATAAGGTGTGTAAGACATACGAACTTTCTAATGCCTTTTAGAGTACTTGTGACTCACAGATTGGTTTTATTAATCAATTGTTAAGAGTGCCTTGTGTCCATATTCATAATTCCTTATGAATAAGGCTTTTCAACTCAATTACATTAGTACATACAATATTTTGCGCCATTCAAGTTTACATGCAAGAAAATTTGCCATAACATTAGATGGCATAATATTAGATCAACCATACTATGTGCTGAGACTATTTTCTACGTGTCTTCATTACCCTTGCCAACAATTCCTCAAATAATATTGCCACGCCTCTCTATGTGTTTTGATTTCTAATGAGACCTCTATTCCTTTACTTGTGTGATTGTGCCATGATTGTCATAATAAAGTGGCAATGGCTGACGCATATGTGGAACCATCTGGAGTTCTACTACAAACTTCATTATCCAAATAACCTCTCTTTTAGCATCTCATGTGGCAATTTCCTTAGCTTTTTATAGTGGAGTCCACAGTTGCATTATGTTTAGAACTCTTCCAGCTAACTGTGTCTCTATTAAGAGTAGTTAAAAGTTTAGAGATAAACCTTCTATCTTCCATTGTTGACTAGAAGTCAGTATCAATCTAGCTATCTAGATCACGATCTCTATTTACTAGTATCATATACTTAGTGCTTCTCAAGTACTTTGGGATACACTTGAGGGTATCTCAATGCTCTTAGCTAGGATTCACCTACAACCTACCCATAGCACTTACAATATAAGCGATATTTTACCTTGTACGTAGCATTCCCATGTCAGGCTTCAATACTAAACCTTTTCAATATCTCTATAGATGTGAATATCTAAGACGGAGGTTGCTTGTCTCAAGTCTTTCATGGAGAAGGTGTAAAACAACAATGGTTTGATTGATCTTAACATCTCAATCACCATTCCCTATTAGTAGTACGTTATTCACATATCATACTAGGAATGTGATCATATTGCCACTGACTTCTTATAGACGTACGACTCATCTTTGTTCTTAATAAAGCTAAACAATTTGACTGTACCATGTAAATGTTTTCCTCAAGTAGTTCATTGAGTGAAACAGCTTTGACATCAACATGCCAAATTTTATAATCTAAGTGGATGGCTATCACTTGTAAAATTTGAATGAATTTGGGGATGTATGTTAGTGAGAAGGTCTTCTTATTGTCAATTTTCTCTTTTTAGCTATAGCCCTTCATCATAACCCTAGCCTCATAAGTCTCTGCCTTACCAATCGAACCAATCTTTTTCTTGTAGACCCACTTACATCCGATGGTATCCATTCTCTCAAATGGATTCACTAAGGTCCACACTTGGTACGCATGCATAGAATACACCTTTAATTTCATAGCCTAAAGCCACTTGGTTGAGTACTTACTTGCTATAGCTTGATCAAAGGTAAAAGGTTAATCTCCATGATCATTCCCTTCTATTATGAACAACTCTTGTTTGTTCCATAGAAGATAACCATATCTCTTTGGTGAATGAGAGATTCTACCCAATCATTGCACTATTGTGTTGTAAAAAGTTGTTCTTGAATAGGAATTTATTGTGTGGGCCCTACTACTTCGTTCCTTACACTAAAATTTTTTGAGCACTTTTGTTCTACTACTTTCTCTAATGAACTTTTCTTCAAGAAATTGCGCCTAATGATCAAGGATAATCTCATTGTCTTTTGATAAGTTGAACTCATATCCCATAAAATCTTTGGGATATATTAGAAAGCAACCCTTAGTGGCCTTAACCTCTAACTTATTTGTTTTGCTCTTCTCAAGGGAAGGTAAACATCCCTGAGTCCTAATATACTTTAGACTTAACTTCCTTTTACTCCACATTTCATGTAAGGTTAAAGGAATAGACTTAGAGAAAATCCTATTCAAGATATAGGCAAAGAAATGTGTAATTTGATGAAGCTCATCATAGATGGAACTAGATCAAACAAAGTCTGATCCTACGCTTAGCTACACCATGCAGTTGAGAAGTTGCTAGTGGTGTGAGTTGTGATACAATACCATTTGCTTTGAGTAATTCTACATATTTAGCGCTCATGTACTCTTTATCATGATTCGATTCTAGTACATTTACATGCTTTCCAGTTTATCTCTTTGCTTCAGCTTTGAAGTCCTCATACACTTCGAAGGACTCGTGCTTGTACTTCATAAAGTACACTTGACTATTACTAGAATAATCATCGAGAAAGGCTATGAAGTAATGAAACCTCCACTTGCCATTTTATTAAACGGCCTACAAACACTAGTATGGACTGACTCCTATACCTATGTCGCTATTTGGACTTATCCATCAAATGGACTTTCAGCAACCTTGCTTAAGAAACTTGGTTAACAAGTTAGATAGGGCTCATTTTCTAATGGGCCAGTAGGCCCTTCCTTCTTCAAGATGCTAATCCTAGCCTTTGCAACATGACCTATACTAAGATGCCACAGGCGTTTAGGATTTAGGCCATCCCTAGCTTGTTTGATTGTCATGGCATTCATCACAAACTTGCCATCCAAATTTAAGTACTACAATCCATTTACGAATGAGGTAGTGCCAACCAATTTATTACAATAATTAATTTGGCATTGTCTCTAAAAGAAGGTTCACAACTTTCTTTTATCAATAAAGGCGCAGAGACAATATTTTTTGTCCATTTAGTAATAAAAGACAATCTCTTGGACCCAAATATGATAGGATGATAACGTAATTGAAGTAGTGCCAATTGTGGTGGCTACAACACTTACTGTATTGCCAACCATAACTTCTTGCTTCTCAAGCGATCTACTCTTAACCAATATTGATTTGAAGTACAAATGTGGGAAGATGTACCCCAATCCAACATGTACGATGTAAAAAACACACCAATGGAACAAATTGTTCCACAATTATAAAGTTCCACACTTGCAATGCCAACACCTTAGTGATTGAGGCCTTCAGTGTAATTCCTCCTCCAATTCTCCCTTTTGTTGAATCAAAACTCTTTTCCTTACTAACCTAGGCACTTGACATTGTACCCCTCCCACTAGCCTTTGGAACAATGGTTTTCCTTCTTTTGATCTTGCTCTCTTTAGTCTCATTAACCAAGGGACTAGACCTAGAGACCACCCCTTTCCTTTGCAAGATATCGTAGACTCGCATAAGAATGAAAACTCTTCTCAATTCTTGAAACTAGCAGACTATCTCAGCTCTAGTCAACATTAAGGCCTTAATTATCAATAATATGAGTGCGTGCATTATTTGAGGCAAAATTAAATGGTAAAAAATAGGTGAGGCATGTTAGTTTGGTTGTGATATGTGTTACTGTTACAATTATGGACTTTAAATCACAATGGCCTCACACTAGATTTTTTAAACCTTACACCCCCTCAGGCAGAGAACGAAAATTTCATTGTAAAATTTTTTTAGTAGGTGGTTGAGGTCTTCATTGGACATAACATACCTCGCGTAATCCAGTCTGGCATGCTAGGTTTAATGAGTGGAAAACCTTGCTAACGTATCTCATGCGTAGTCCAATCTTTCTTTTGGTCCATGGCCTAACAATTCCTCATGTAATTGGGTCTTAGCATGTTGGATCTATTTAAGTCACACCCAACGATTGATAACTCATTGGAATTTCATTCAACCTATGGGTAACCGCTCTTAAGGTGTAGTATTATTTGAATGTTGTATCAAAGGCACTTGGAGTCATAAATATGCTGTTACAATGTGACCTTACTAAAGTGGTGATATCACACACTGTGGTTATGATTAGGACTTCGAGCTCGCTGGAGGGCCACAAGAAACAATTTGCCATTACAAATTAATATTGTTGAGGAAGTTTTAGGTCCATGTAGATTTATGTTTCTCTTTACACTTTATCCAATTTATGTATCTCATACATCTGTCATGAATAATATGCAAAAAAAATGTAATGTAGAAGATTATGGACTTCTAGATCCAATTTGAGCCAAGAATTGGATCGTGTATATGTGCGTGGAATTCTATACTATTATTTAGGAATTTCTTGAATACTTTCTTTTATCTTGGTTTTCTTGGGTTCATAGGGCCCACTAGGCCATGGGACTTTGAACATCACCAACTCTTATTTCTTTTATGAGTATTAACTCATTGACACCTTCCATGTTAATCTTGCATGGCTCCGTGGAGCTTCAAATGACACCAACTCTTGGTCTCTGTATGAACATCAACTCCTTGATATCTTCCATGTTACATTTACATAGAGTATATTACAGAGAATACCTATTCTACGTAGTAAAAATAAAAACTAAGAAGCCATTTTGTATTCGCTAAACAACACACATCAACTAAGAAGTGCCAAAGATAATTGAATAGAACGTACCTTTGGAATCACATTCTAATGGGCTTGCTTGCGATCATTGAGTTGTGGTCCTCAAGCATCCAGTTTGTTCACATAGTTGTGATGATGAGTGCCCTCTACACCTCACAAAACACCTTTTTGTAAAGCTCTAATGCAAATTCTTTTAGGTTAGAAGGCTTTTGGTGACAAGAAGAGAAGGAGAAATTGGTTAGAATGACTTCTCTTCTTATTTGAAGGGTGGCACACGAAAATTATTAGATTTTTTTATGCTTAGAACTCTTCTAAAACATGCATTTATATTAAAACACTAAGACATACTAATTATTGTCTTCAGGGCTCACTATATGTACCTTTAATAATTATTAGCTGATGTAGCTTTTAATTATTTAACTCTTTAATAATTACAATTCATAACTCTTAGTTATTATCTCCATTAATAATTAAGGGCCTATCTAGCCCTTAATTATTAATCTCTATTAATAATTAAAACTTAATGGAATTATATCCTTCAATTTAATTAATCCTATTAATTGAATCAAAGGTCATCATGTTTTTAATTAATAATCACATTTTTAACAAATAGGATTGATATCAAGTAATTCCATTTATGTCTTGCCCTTTTAATTTAATTAATCTTATTAATTAAAAGAAAGTTCTCATTATACTTTTAATTAATGATCTCATCACCAAAAAATACTATAGCAATTTATTTGATTCAATCCAATTGCACTAAATAAATTATGCAACTTACCAATTTGACACTCATCATACACAACAACTTTTTGTATGTGACTCTCTAAATTTATTCTTAATTGACAACAAGTATAGCTTAAAGGATATCCCAATGAACCCTCTTGATTGTGAGTATCATGTGGTATAGACTTTTTGTCTTACTTTATCCTAATCGAGCGAGAGTGTCACAAAGAAAAGGAAACAACTACAATTTGATGACATCGTCTAACACACTGTTGTATTTAACTATATAAATATCTCCAACAAGATTACTAGATGGATTTTAGGATCTTTTCCTCCTAACTAGTTTTGTTGATCCATACTGATAACGGTAGGCTTCAATTCACATTAATTGGCATTCACTAAAGGTTTATACAATGCCAATGTTATTATGATATGCCATAGGTTGGATATAATCCTAAATAGGTTTGTATTACTGTGACGGGAGTAGTGCATTCTCTATTGGGTTTCAATGGGTTTTGCAGTTGAATTTTATAATTTTAAAACCATAAATTAAGAGCATAAATATAGTGGAATAACATTCTAAACTTTTTTTGTGTTTGCCATACAACATGAATTAATCACGAAGTGCTAAAGAAACAAGCAAACAATATGCGTTTCAAAATCATATTCTAATAAGCAGACTTGTGATCCTTAAATTATGGTTGTGGAACCTCGATCTCTAGTTTGTCCATAGAGCTGGAATCTTGATGAGAACCTTCTACACTTTGTGAAACCTTTTTTACAAGGCTTTTATGCAAACGCTTTGGATAAGAAAGCTTTTGGTGATTAGAAGAAAGGGAGAAGGTGGCTAGAAGTTTTCTTTTTCTTTGGTAATAGTAGGCACATCAATCAAGGTCTACCTACGCTCTTAATTATTAATCTTCATTTATAATAAAGGTGTAATAGAATTATAACCTTCAACTTAATTAATCTCATTAATTAAATTGATTGATGGTTATCATGATCTTAGTTAATAAACACATTATTAATGAAAATGATTGATTGTCAAATAATTCTATTTGTATCTCATCCCTTTATATAATCTCCCTTAATTAAAAGCCCCTTTGTTTCCAATTGATAAACTCAAAACTTGTCTACGAGGTATCCCAAGCCTCATCCATGTCCCATCAATTTAACACTCATCAGACATTCCAAACTTTTGTATGTGACTCTTTAGGTTTATCCTTAATCAGCAATGAGTATAACTCGAAAGATATGGGTAGTGCATAGCCTATGGCCAATCGTAGCCCAATCAAGACAAAGTGAAGTGGATCACAATGAACCTTTCCGATCATTAATACAACGTAGTATAGACAATTTGTCTTACTTTTTCCCTACTAAGCGAGAGTCATGGGTTAAGTCAAACTCACACACTTAGTCATATGACCAATTGATATTATCCCATGAGACTAATGTTTTTATCAGAAACTCCTTTTCGATTACATACTACCTTGGCTAAGGATTTTTATCTTATGGAACATCAACTGATAGGATATCACTTGAAAGGATTAAAACTTTCAAGCATGAAAACATTATACAAACTTAGTAGAAGTAAATGAAATAAATCCCATCCATTTTCATTGCATAACATGCAAGTTATCGCAATAACAAGGTAGAACTTTTACCTCTTTGAACATCTTTAATGAATTTGTTTGCAATCCTTGAGTCGTAGCCTTCAAACCCTATCTCTAGTTTGTCCACACAGCTAGAACTACAATGAACTCCTTTTATGCTTTGCAAACTCTATTAGCTAGAAGAAATTTTTGACAAAAAAAGCACGGGAGAGGGTAGCTAGGGTATCTCTGTTTTATTGCTTGAAAGAGTGCACAAAAATTTTCAGCCATTAGGGGTCAAGCACTCCTTCAAAAATAGTTGTGACACTAGGTTTTGGAGATATGAGCTCCATAAGGCCTCCTATATAGATCTTCTAATTAAAACTAGTTCACGAGCTTTTATTTATTAATCATATTAATTAATCAGCTCATATGTCTCTTAATTATTAAACCCCTGAATCGAGTATCTTGAAATTGCAATCGAATCATCAAAAGATCAAAGTGATTAGAGGTAAAGGAGCAACACATGCACAAGGATCCATATAGGAAACATGATTGGGTTAAGGTTGTTGTGTTCTTAAATGATACTTGAACTATGTGATGCGAGTGTGCTTTAATTCTAATATTAAGATGGGTTGTCAATTTCATGCTTTTGTGGTTTCATACATCATTGATTTGAAAAAAAAAAGGAAATTGATGAGCAGTTTGAGTTAGTTTGCTTGAAGACAAGCAAATAAGTAAGTAGGAAGTATGATAAGTCATGATTTTGAAGTATATTTTCACCCCATGATAGTTAATTTTTGCATACATATGGGATTTAGAAAAATGGTTGCATCATGTGTGCATGCATGTAAAAGTAGTATTTTTGGTGATTTGGAGTTGTTTGAGTCATTAATGTTGATATTTGATTGAGTTTGGATTATATCCACAGTAAAATAGGGGTTTTGGCTAAATTTTAGGGTTTATACCTAGGAGGAAGGCGTCTGTGGCCGTGGCCGCAAGAAGTGGCTTTGCATCCATAGAGAAGAGAAAACAAAATTTTAAGCATTCTGTCACAGCCAAGCTCATGACCATGATGAAGAGGCCCGTAGCAGGAAAGAGAAAATTTGTAACTACGAGAGGATGAACAGCAAAGAGAGGATTCTAATGAAGTTGAGCTTGCAACCATAAGGCTGGTGTTCATGAGAAAAAAGTAAGTCGCAATGTATTTTGAACAAGTTTGCAGTTGGTGTTCATGAGTGCGAGATTTGATGCTACGACTGCGTGAGAAGGTGCCGTAGTCATGGGACTTACATGGTAATGCATGTAAATGTCATTACCAAGCATAGAGAAAGTAACAGCGATAGTGAGGGCCAACAGTGCAATAATGAAGCAGTCTACACACAAGTTTAAGAGCTTTTGCATTTTCTCTTTTTTAGTACACAAACCTTAGGTCCCCATGCATATAAATACATAATTTCATACTATTATTAGGAGGTCTAGAGTAATTTTTTACATTAAAACCTCCTAGAATTCATAAGATCAAGTATAAAAGAGGTGAAGAAGAATCCACACCAAGTTAGAGAGGATTTGCCACTTCCATGCAAACCAATCATCAAGAATAAATTTTTTAGAACTTTTTCTATGATTTTTTAGTTTGTTCAGATGCTGAATAACTTAGCCATGGTTTTGTTGAATATAATTTGATTGGCTAAGTTTTTATCTAGTCCCTTATGCTTGTGTTAGGTGAAAGATGTATGCATGCATGTATGTTTAGTTTGTCTATACTCTTGTCATTTGTAAATAGCACTATGAATATTAATTAGAAGGCTTAATTAATCCTTTAATTAATTTTTGGCTATGTAGGGAATAACTAGAGTGAAACTTGTGCGATCGACTTTCCATTGTAAACCTTAATTTTGTAGGAATAAAGAGAGAAAGACCACAAGACTAGTACAAGTGATAATTATTAATCATAGAAATTCATAACTCGACTCGATTAAACTTGGAAAAACCCAAAGATATATGGAGTAAAAGCTTTAGGAGAGTTTGAGAGGATATTTTAGAGATTTTAGGATTAATGACATTTAACAAGACAATTAAAATTGATAATTAATATAATTTAGCATACATTGAAAACCAACATAACACATTGAGCTAGTCTCTTCAAATTTTGGACTTTGCTAATTTGTGTTTGTGACTTTGTTTTTCAAGTATTTGTTCGCTCTTATTCTTGTTTTTATCATCACCTTTAGACGATTGAACTACTAGACATTTAGTAACATTGATAGACACTACACTCTCCTCATGGATACAACAATCATACTTACGTGGTATCAATTTACATAAATTTAATTTTAGTTTGTTGAAAACATGCATTAGTGTAGCAAAAATCCTAAATGCATTTTCTAAAGGACTTTTTAATCTTTCCTCTTCCCTTACATAAACCTTAGCCTCCCATGCATTTAAATACATGTTCTACATGGTTTCAAAAGGGTCTTAGATAGTTTTTACACATTAAACACCTAAGAAATAAGAGGATCAAACATTGAAAATATGAAGAAAAAGGAATTTGCATCAACATTGGAGAGCTTTCATCGTTCCATGCAGCACACAACTTATATTCTAAGTTTTGCCAAGTTTTCTCTATTATTTTTGAATTGTTTGGATGATGAACAATTTGACAATTGTTTTTTTATTTATTATTTTGCTAATTTTCTAGTTTCTCGTGTTCTTATTTAGCTAAAAATATGTATATGATGTTATGATTAATTTTCTTTACTCTTATTATTTACAATTGGTGATATGAATTGTGATTGGAGGATTTGACCAACGCTTTAATTTATTTGTGGCTGTGCAGGCTATAATGGGAGTGAAACTAGCATACTAGATTTTCAACTGTGAACATTAAGTTTATAGGAATAATGAAAGTGAAAACATAGGATTATTATAGTCGAATAATTGTTAATCACTAAATTAATCACTTATCTCGATTAGACTTGGGAAAACCTGACAATATCTTGAATTAAACGTTAGGAGATTTTGAGAGGATATCTAAGAGACTTAAGGATTAAAAATCTATAATAAAGCAATTAAACTAATAATTAACATAAATTAACATACATTGTAAACCAATATTAAAGGGGATAAACTCTTCAATATTGGTAAATATGCTATCTTTTTGCTTGTGAATCTATTTCAAAGTGTTCGTCATTTTTATTTTCATTCTCATTGTCTCCTTTAGACGACTTAACTAATAGGCACTTTATTACATTGATAGACACATACTATCTCCTTGTATATATGACACTTATACTTACCAAGTACTAGTTCAAATAAGTTTAATTTGATGTGTTGCCAACAAGCATCAAAATTTTGGCAATGTTGCCAACGAGGGCAACAAGCACCCATGAGCCCTCAACAATGAGCTGGCAATGAATGCTATCAAATACTCAAGCGTCTACTAGATTAAAGCATTTGTTTTTTTTTATTATTATTATTCTCTTTTATCCTCTATTTTTGTTGTTATGTTTAGAGATTACTATTGTGGGTTGATTTTGTTTATCCTATAGAATCTTATATTGGAATGTTCTTCTATCTTTCCATATAACGAATTGCTCTCTATAGAAAAATAATATGGGTCTTGAGTTTACCTAAATTTGATGGGCTTGAATTGGACTTACCTAAATTTGATTAGGCTTGAATTACAAATGATTCAATTATTAAAATAAAATATAATAAAATAAAATAAAATATGATAAAATAAAAACAGGCTTCTTCTAAATCACGTCACAATGTAAGAGACAATGATGAATGAGCCCACCTTTTCTTCCCACACTTTGCGTCATTTTACTAAATAAAATAATCACATAGGAAATAATACATTGTGTCACATGCTCTAATCTTTTCTTTTCACACATGTGCTAACAATACTTCACATAATCAGATCTTAACACAGTAAATCCACTCAAGTCACACATATCAATTTATAACTCAATAGATTTAAATTCCACCCGTAGCTATATGCTATTAAAGTGAAATATCTTTTGAATATCGTATCAAATGCACATAAATCGTTAATGTGACATTGCAACATGATCCCATAAATATGATGATCAAATACCCATTCTCCAATGACATATCAACACATGTTCTTAATATCTTATACTGAATAATATGACACTAACCATAAAAATGTAAGTTATGCAAATCATACTGATATTTAATGCCCCTTATAGAGTGTGACTTGTAAATTAATTTTAGTGATTATGCTCTAAGACAACCTTGTATTCATATTGATAACTCTTTATTAATGAGGCTTTGTAATGCAATGACATGAGCACGTGCAATACTTTATGTGATTTAAGATTTGCATGCATAAGATATCGCCACAATATTGATATAAAAGGAAACCAATATTTTATTTATATATGAAAGTGTACATATATAACTAGTATGCCTCTAGAATTGCTCATTATGTGTTAGTGCTAGATGGCATATCCTAACAAGCTATTCCAATCAAATTGTTTGATTGTTTGTGCAGTTGATTTTGAATTTGATACTTTCAAATACTGTGAAAAATGTACCTAATTTCTTGTGTTTGGTTCATTGAGTAATAGAGAAAGAATAAAACTCAATAACCAGTATCAAATTTAACTTAAATTTATAGGATTACAAAGGTAAACTATAGATTTATGTGGAGCTCTTCATTGTTCATTAATCAAATTCTCATTCAATAGATTTTGTGTTTCCTTACTGGCTTGAATATAATTCTTTTTGAATGAAGTCTTGTAAAATTTGAAAGGTGATTATAACAAATTTTTGAATGATGAACTGAACCAATTGCTATTAAATTGAGAATTGACTATTTGATTGGAATAAGTATCAATTGACATATAATTTGGAAATTTGCTTGTATATGGTTTGCCTAATTATTTATTTATTATTTATTAAAAATTAATTCTATAGTGTATTTTCATCCAAACTCTTAATTATTTTAGGTTTGAACAACATGCATAATCAACACATTAATAGATACTTTTAAGACCTAACCTAAGGACAAGCAACCCATTCCCATAACATTACTTCGTTGCTATGGTTGTGCATTAAAGCCTAGCACACATTAAGTTTTTTGGTGTCGTTGCTAGACAAGGGCAATAATGTTATTGAATAGTTTATAATTGTGTTTGACTATGTCTCATTTTGTATTTTCTGTTGTTGTTTCCTATTTCATTAGTTTAGTTGAATTCTTTTAGGATTTCTTGTTCTGAATTGGGCATTTGTTTTGAGAGGATTTTATGGGAAGGGTTAGTTTATGCAAAGCACCAGAAGTGTTGATCTACCACCTTCCAATCAAAAAATTGAGAGGCCTTGCATCGACATAGAGATAATGCCAAACAATTATGGAGGGGTACATAAATGGATGATAAGAATGTTGATGACATGCTCTCTAACACTAATAGTTAATGGTGTATTTGTATATGTACATTAATTAATAGAATATTGATTTATTTATATCTATATTATGACAATTTTTTATGCACGTAAATCTTGAATAGTGAAAGTATTTTAGGTGCCTATGCAAGATCACCTCAATGATATCTGAGCTAGCGTTATTGAATTTCTAACCCTGATACACCATTATTTCTAAAAGTCACAAAAATAAAAAAATTAGAAAAGGAGAAAGATTGAAGTGCAACTGTTCGAAGCCATGGTCCACTACCGCAATTGTTCAAGATCTACTAGTGCCAGAGGTGTCGATGACGCTAATGTCAATTCCACTATTCAGAGAGCCATAGCCGCTGCCATCATCCAACAAAAAAAATGAAGCTGCCGAACAGCTGAACACTAATGCAGCTGCAACCCTCTAAATCCGCCACTGTTCGTTTTGTTCCACTCACTGCACCATCGTTAATTAGCGGCTTGCAACCCTGGCCAACATTCCCTCATTCGTTGTGCGACTAGCCGTCGCTGGTTCTCAAGTGCCATACAACCTAGACTGGTTTTTAGAATAAAATAAAAACAAAAGTAAAATTTTGAGTTTGGGCTAAATCTTGTTGGACCAAAGGGAAAGTAGGTTAGATTGCGTTTCAGTTATTAAGGTAATAAGGATCAATATTTATCTTACTATGAGATAGGATTATGAACCCAAAGTGCCATTGTCCAAGTGTTTATGAAGGCATATGTGTGCTCAATAAGGAATTTGTCTCTATGCAAGTGAGCAAAATGTTTGTCCTATGTAATTGATGTTCTATGAGATAGAAATCCATAGTTAAGATAATGTGTAATTGGAAAGGCGTTTCTAATGGAAACATCAGTCTCATGAAGAAACATCAATTAGCCATACGACTAAATTTGTGAGTTTGATTAAATTTATGACTCTCGCTTGATTGGGATAAGGCAAGACAAAAGTTCTATATCATATAATATTTATGATCGAGAGGGTTCATTGCGATCCATTCACTTCATTGTGGATAGACTATGATATGGATCATAGGCTAGGTGTTACTCATATCGTTTGAACTATGCTTGTTGCCAACTAAAAATGAACCTAGAGAGTCACACACATAAGAACAAGGTGATGGCTTGAGGCAATCACAAAATAGTGATAACGAGGCTTGAGAAGACTTGTGGATAAGGTTTGAGAAGCCTCATGGAGAATTCAGTTTGGTTGCAATTGGGTTGGAACAAATTGTAATAATTTATGCTTTATTATGTTAGTTAACGATGAGATTATTAATTAGAAATATGATGAACCTTTAATTTAATTAACCCATTAAGTAAATTAAAGAGACAAGACACAAGAGAATTTTTTTTACCTATAATATTTGTTAATAATGAAGATTATTAATTGGAAACATAATAGCCCCTTAATTTAATTAATGAGATAAATTAAATTGAAAGAAATAATTCAAATAGGCTTTAATTATTAATTAAATTCATAATTTAAAGTAGATGGACTTCAATTAATTTTAAGGTTCATGTGAAATCTTATAAAGCCCATTCCACAAACCCTAGAAATCCTAATATAAATAGCCAAGGACAAGCTTATTCCACAAGCTACAAGGAGGCAATGGGCGGCATATCTAATTGGTCCTCACCTACTGTTTCACTGGCTGTTCGCTTAGGTGGTGGTTTAGTTGTCCAGTCTTCATTCAAGCAACATAATAGGTCACAAACTTGTATTTCCTTGGTTTGATGCTTGCGGTTGAGTTTATTCTTTTTCTCTTTTACTTATTTTCAATCTATAGCCATGGCAACATTTAAGATAGATATATTTCTTTATTTTGATTGATAATTTGAACTAAATAACATAATTAGAAAATAAATTTATTCACATAAAGTATTATTTTACTAAATTATCTAATACCCCCATGCTTTAATTTTTGCTCGTCCTTGAGCAAGACGAAAGAATAAATTTTTGTAGAATCGGAACCTTTAGATCACCATTATCCCTGAGTTCTCTCAAGTAACACACTAGCCTCTAAATGTATGAGTTTATATTATCACATTACTTTCATGCAAAAATCCTTGTGTCTGTGTGCTTTCCAAGTAACTTTAATATAGTTACTCATTAGTTACTTGCTAGTGAGTTGCTTAACCCTTTATTTTTAATACTCATAGGAAGTTTTTTTTAAAAAAAAATCATTGAGCATTTTATTTTATTTTATTCTCTCTCTCTCTCTCTCTCTCTGAAGGGCTTTCTTCTAATTCTAAATCATCATATATTTTTTTACGCTTTACTTTGTCCCAATTGAGTGAAAGTCATAGATTTAGTCAAACTCATAAATTCGATCATATAACCAATTGGTGTTGCCTCATGAGATTAATATTGCTATCAAAAACTTTTGAATCCTATCTCATAGAACACTAACTATATAAGACAAACACATTATTCACTTGCAAGGAAATAAATCACTTATTAAGTACACGTATACCCCCATGAACACCTCAGTAAAGGCACGTTGGGCTTATGACCCTATCCCATATTAGGATAGATATTACCCTTAATGTCCTAATAACACATTAATCATTACGTGCACAAGACAGACATGTTGTCTCAGGTTTAAGGTCCACGAACGCTAAACATGGTTACGAAGCAAGATGTTGATAGGAAAGAGTGAACATCGTGTGCTTGCTTTATTCTACAAGTCATTGTTCGAATACTCATTTTCCAATGACACATATACATGCATGTATTTTCAATATTTTATACCGATTAACATATTATTTACCATACAAATATAAGGTATGCAAGTTCGACTAACTCTTTAATATTCTTTAGAATGTTTGTAACTTACTGATTGGTTTTAATAATCGAGTATAAGACAATCTTATGTACATATTCATAATTCTTTGTAAATAAGGCTTCTAACTCAATTACATGGATGCAATATTTTTATGCCATTCAATATTTACATGCATGAAAACTCACCATCATATTGATGTGAATAAATCAATATTTTATTAATGGATGTAAAAGCATACATATACAACTATAATGCCCCCAGTATCCCTCGTTGACTATTGGTATTAGAGGGTATATCATTGACACTAACACCTCATTTGCAATCAAAGTATCACTTGAAACATTAGAAGAGACATTAGATATGCCCAACATTACAGCCTCTTCCGTTATCTCTTATGTGAGATTACTGGAAGGTGTAGAGTACATAAAAAATATCACCTTGCTAGGGCTAATATGTAAAGTTAAGCTATTTTTTTTCATGTCTATCAATGCTTTCATGGTAGCTAAAAATGGGTGACCTAAGATAAAGGAAGTCTCTTTTTCACCCTCCATGTTTAAGAAAACAAAGTCCATGTGCATTATGAAATCACATAGCTTCACCAGCACATTTTCCACTACTCTTAATGGACATTTTGTTGATCTAACAACAAATTTCATAAGCATCCTATAAGCTTCACCAACTTTATGCCCAATGTCTAAAAGGTAGAAAATGACATCACATTTACACTTGCACCCAAGTCACATAATAAACTATCAAAACATATTTTGAGGTAACATTTTTACATGCATGTAACCATAATGCAACCATTTTATGTCATAATGTAGGCAAAAATTAACTCTCACAGGGTAGAAATATGCTATAAATTCATAACTTATCAACATGCTTCTATACACACCCAAGCAATGACACATTTGGCTTATGGCCATATTTAGTATCAAGATAAATATTGGCCCTTTAATACTTAATGATATTAGTGATATGCCTTCTAACGCCAATAAATAATGAGGGATGCTAGAACACATCGTAACTGTATACGGGCTTTTTCAAAATAGTTAATAAAATATTGATTTTCCATATCCATATCAATGTTGTAGAAAGCTTTTTTATGCATATAAATCTTGATTGGCATAAAGTATTACATATAACCATGTAATTGAGTTAACAAGTCTTATTCATAAGAGGTTATGAATATGGACATAGGTCTCTTTTAGTACTCAATCACTAAAACTAGTTTTTGAGTCACACATTTTAAAGGGTATTAGATAGTCGGTATGACTTGCATATCTCATATTTCTATGGTGAGTGTCATATTATTTCGAATGAGATATTGAGAATGCGTATGTGTAGATACATCATTGGAGAATGATATGTGAAAAATGACTTGAAAAAGAAGGTAAACACGTGGAGTTCACTTTTAGTTGTCAATATCTTATTTCGTGACTATGTTAAGTACACATGTCCCACAGACTTGAGATAATATGGTTGTCTTGTGCACATGATAGTCAACGTGTTATTAGGGCATTAAAGGTTGATATCTATCTTGGTATTGAATAGGATTATGAGTTTAAAATGCCATTGTTCAAATGCATATGGAAGCATGTGGGAGTTTAAAAAGGATTTGTCTCTTTAGAAGTAAATAAGGTGTTTGTCTTATACAGTTCATATTCTATGAGTAGATGCCCTTGGCTGAGGTAGAATGTGATTGGAAAAGAGTTTTCAATAGAATCATTTCTCTTACAAAGTAACACTGATTAGTCATATGGCTAAATTTGTGAGTTTGACTAAATTCATGACTCTCACCTAATTGGGACAAAGTAATACAAAAGATCTATATGGAATGGTATTCATGACTCGAAAGGTTCATTATAATCTAATTTAATTTATCTTAATTGGGCTATGATCTGGGTCATAGGCCAAATGTTACTTGCATCTTTCGAGCTATGCTAGTTGCCAATTAAAGTTGAACCCATAAAGTTATATACAAAAGGTTGGAACGTATGACAAGAGTTAAATTGATGGGTTGCAAACAAGGATTGAGCAGACTCGTAAAATAATTTATTTAATTTCAATAATACGGCTACACAAAAGGAGCTGTAGCCACGGGAAATGTACCCATGACAGCATGGGCTAGTAGTGGCAATTTTTTTTCATGCTTTTCAAATTAAAAACATTGAAAAAGGGGTTTTCTACAAATCAGAATTGATGCATGAGATGCATAAGTCATGAAAAGGGTCATTAAATGGATTTATTCAATTATACATGTAATGTATAATTTCATGGATGAATGTTGTAATTGGATTATGAGCTTAGGACATTTGTGGATGAAAGCATTTAGTTTCTATTTTATTTTTTACTGGTTGTTTAATTAATATTTTATGGGTTGTAAGGGTATAAACTTAAGTTTTTATTTTATTACGTAAAACAGGAATTCTTTGTGGTATGCCATGTGTATTTGTAAAATATGGAAAACATAAAGGATTTGGTGTTCTTGCATAAAACAAAGAGTTGTTGACATTCGAGCTTTCATGATGTGATGGACTTCATGAAGGAAATCTTGAAGACCAAGACAAAAGGGTATTTAAAAAATTTCTATGCAATGGTATAGGATTTCATGCATTTATACATAATCCAATTCTCAGCTCCAATTAGATCTAGAAGTTCATAATCCTCCCCATCTTTATTTTTGCATATTATTTATGATGGATGTATGGAATACATGAAAATGGACAATGTGTAGAGTCTAACCTAAACTACATGAGCCAAAAGCTTTCTTAAATTATATTAAGTTATAACGGCAAATTGTTTGTCATGGCCCTCCACCAAGTCCAAAGCCCTAAGTGTAGCCTTAGTGTACGATATCATCACATTCATTAGGTAAAATTACAATGGTGCATTTATGATTTCAGGTGCATTAACTGTAGCATTCAAAAGATATTGCACCTTAAAAGCAGATGGCTGCAGGTGGGACTCAAATTCGACGAGTTGTCAGTCAGTGGACGTGCTTTAAATGGACCCATGATGCCAAGATTTGATTATGTGAAGTTTCATTGGGTCATGGGCCGGAGGAAAAGATTAAACTACGTAGAAGATGCACTGGCAAGAGTTGCCACTCATTAGACTTAGGATACCATGATTTGTATATGTAAAGTATGTTAGGTCTAATGATGACCTTAATCACCCACTAAGAAAAATTTACTAATGGAATTTTTGTTTTCTACTCAAGGAATTGTAGGATTCTCAAAAACTAGTGGGATGCTATTTTAATTAAAAGTTTATAATCATAATGATAACACATATCAAAATTGCACTAACAAAGTCTTACCTACTTTTTGCAATTTACTTTGATCTCAAATAATGTACACCCTCTTAATTTTATTAATGATTGGGCCCTTGAAGTTGACTAGAGCCTAGGTAGTTGACTGGTTTCAAGATTTGAGAAGAGTTTTCATTCTTGAGAAATTCTGCGATATCAAGGGAAAGAGGTTGTCCCTAATAAGTCTAGCCTCTTAGTTAATAAGACTAAGGAGAGTAAGACCAAGAGAAGGAAACCCACTATTCGCACCTATTAGGGGAGGGATATGAAATCCAGTGCTCATGTTGTCAAAGGAAAGAATTTCTAATGTAACAAGTAAAGGCATTGGAGGAGAAATTGTGGAGGGTGCCTCAATTGCCTAGAAGGTGGTGTTGGAAGAAAGATTTGTCATCACAAGGATGGCTTATACGGCTACAGGTGCAATGGTTGCTTTCCAGGTGAGAGAGCGAAGTTGAGATTTCAGGCCACGAAGTTAATGTTTGCAACAATGGAGACTAGTGCTGCAGCAATTCGATCCAAGATTCTGCTCGTTTTTTAAGGGTTTCTTTCGTGATTGCATGCACACACATGCCAATTCTAAGCCTCCTAATTATAAATATGTACTCTAAATGTCTTGGAGTGGATCTTAGACTTAGTTTTACTCTTCAAAACACTTAGAAATATAAGCATACAAGATTGAAAGATTGGTGAAGGAGGAATACACACTAAAGGTGAAGTGCATTCATCGTCGGCTCAACATAAGATTATTAGACTAAGTTCTCCATACTTTTTCTATTATTTTTATGTTGCCTTAGATGATAAGTAACTTGAAATTGGTTTTGATTGAATTTAATATGAGTTTCTAAGTTCTTTTCTAGTACCTTATGTTTGTGCTTTATGAATTATTTATGTATAAGTTATCACTTAATTATCTTTGCATGGTTTATTTGCATTAGAATTTTTGGTTTATGAGGCGGTAGGTCTACTTGTTTCTTCTCATCCTCTTGTTCAGTAATGGGCTACACTTCTCCTTTCTTTCATCCTCTGTCAGAGTTGGCTCTTGTTCATCCTCGTGGCTCACCTACATACTTTTAACACGTTCAATTGGATTAGTTTAGGCCATACTAGGTAGTGTACTTGAGGTCGAGAGACTTTTTTTTTGGTAGTTTTCGTACTTGCACCTCTAAATTTTTGATTTAAAATTGTTGGTTCTACAAGAGAGTTCCAGCACAAGTCATATAATATTGCATAGTTTTTGCTAAATTACCTATCATGACTTCACAAGATTGCTAACTATTTCCTTCATCGACTGTTTCTTCTGGTTCTGCTGCTATAGTGCTTGAAAGTCTAGTGGATTTTGTGCATTTCTCCAAAAGAACTTACAATGATTTCTCCACTCAGGATTGTAGGTATTGGAATATAGATTTCTATCTTGTGTAACTTGATTTCCTACAAAGTCAACTTGCTCGTTTTGGCTATTGCTCATTCCTTCTTCTCCACACTCATATGTTGGATGCAACCTTGCACACATGTCACAACTCTATACCATAGGAGCTGGAGAAGGCTAAGGATTACTTACTAGGACACTATCTACCCCTTTTTGGATAACAACTCCATCTTTGCTGCAAGGGTCATTACTATGTCAACTTCATGCATGCCAATGACCCTACATGTTGTGGACCTCTTAGATGGCCACTGATAAGCATTTGATGTCATTTCTTCAATTAGAGCCTAGCATCCTTAGGTAATTTACTCATAAATGTGCCCTCTATAGTTGCATCAAGAATAGTGCATAATTGTCCATATTTATCACTGTAAAATATTTGTACCTACATTCTTAGTGGATATCTGTGTTGTAGGTATTTTTGGAGAAGTTCTTTAAATTACTCTGATACCTCTGGCAAAGTCTCCAACCTTAGCTCCTTGAAGGTCCTAATCTCTAATCTAAATTGTACAATTTTTGCTGGTGGGAAGTATTTTACCAAAAATTTGTGCACCATGTTTTGTCAGGTGATTATGCTCGTAGGAGGTAATGATTGCAACCATTGCCTAGCACTACCTCTGAGATAAAATGGAGAAAGCCTTAGTTTGATAGCATCATCAAAAGCATTGTTAAATTTTACTGTATCACGAAGCTTGAGAAAAGAGGCCAAATGAGTGTTAGAATCTTCGTGTCGGGCTCCACCAAATTGGTTTAACTACACCATGTTAATTAGTACAAGTTTTAACTTAAAATTGTTGGTATTCACCGGCGGTCTCATAATGCCAGCCATATTCAGATTTATCATTTTCTACACATAATTTCTGATGGCTATTTGACTTGGTGGTGGTAGTAGTCATTCTTGAGACTCAAGTGGTAGCAATGGCGGATTGTTTTCTTCTATCTCTATTTCATGCTCTTGTTGGAACAAAGCCGAGTGTTTGCTCAATCTTAGGATTATAGTTAAGATCCACACTCATACTCCTATGCATAAAAATTCTCCTAGACATAAGAATTCAACCTATGAGAATAGACAGTTATATCGAAAGAAGCAAAAAAAAAAAAAAAAAAAAAAGGAATTAGAGAGAGAAGTAAGGAGAGAAAAATAGAAAAACAAAAGACAATAAAATGGTCTAATCTTGCAGTCCTTTAGAGTGATTAACAGCACTTGTTACCCTCCTTGGCAACAACTCCAAAATTTAATACATGTAGTCAACAAGCTAAAATTATATTTAAAATTAAACTAGTACTATACTGAGTGCAGGTTTCGTGTTCATGAGGAGGGATTTCGTATCTAGGGGTAAACTAGGCTCTTATTAGTTAAATCACAGAAATTGAATGAGAAAAAAGATGATAAATTAAGGCAAACACTAGATAACAATGCACAAGTTGGATTAGTGAAGAACTAATAATTAGAGAGTTTAACCCTTTGTGCAATGATGGTTTTCAATATATGTCAATTATTGTCAATTATCAATTTACTTGTTATGGTTGCAATTGTTAATTTTAAAGTCTACAGGGTTTTATTCGAATTTTCCTATAGCTTCAACTTAAGATTTAATGGTATTCCTAAGCACAATTGAGTTAAGGTATTAAGTTTTATGATTAGTAATATATTGCCTGCACTAATTCTATAGTTCCACTGCCGTTATTCCAAGAAGATTAATGTTCACAACTATAAGTCTAGCACGTAGGTTTTACTTCCGTTATTCTATGTACAATCAAAAATTAATAAGTGGATTGGCTAATTCCCTTAATTACTACTCAATGCAACAATTTCAAATAACACACCAAGGATAATTGATAAAAAATTCATGTACACATATTCCATTAATCACATACATAAGGGACAAGAATAAAATTTAGCAACTCATATTATAATCAAATTAAACCATCACTAAATTATTCATTATCCAAAACAACTCAAAATTAAAGAAAAAAGTCAGAAAACTTAGTCTATAATTGTTGTGCTGCTTGGACAAAAGAATATCTCTAACATTGGTGTGAATTCCTTTCTCCACCTCTTCAACCTTGCGTGCTTGTGTTTACAAGTGTGTGGAATGATAACCTATCTTCTAAAAAACTTCTTTAAGTGTTTTTTTCATGTGCCTTTCATGTGTGACAACTAGGATATGGAAAAGAAGTGTAAAAATTGCGTGAAAATATGCTTCCAAAAATAACTTGGATATTTGGTGCTACAACTCTTACTTCAATTGGCACAAGTAGAAACCTTGCCTTCACAATCCCAGGCGCGACTTTTACTTAAACCTTGTAATAGTAACTTGTGGCCACGACATATTCCATTATGGGTGAGCTATCCATTTTTGCCTTCACGATCATTTGCTGCAAACTCAAGTAGAATTCTATTTGGGTCTCTCTAGGGGTGTACATAAACTTGTTTGACCCAACAAACCCACTTAAGCTGCTCATACATAATCCATAAACTATTGGTTTTAATTTTTTAATAAATAATAATAGTCTTTAAATATTAAAACCTGTCACGTTTGGGTTGGGTGGTAGGTTTAATAATTACAATTTGCTTAACTCACAACCTGATTGCTTATATTAGTTTAATAATATGTATTTGTACCTTTTATGTTCATTTTCTTTTTTTAGCTTAAATTATACCTGTTTTTTTTTATTTTTTAGTTATGATTTATACATTTGGAGGAAATTAATAGTATATTTGTCAAATTTGTCGGTTAATTCAAAGTACACTCTTTACTATATTTAAGTTGATTTTTAATTTTTTTATTCGTAATTATTTGATGCTTTATGTTCACAATATTTTAATATAATAACTTTTTTATAATTTTTATATAATGTGTTTAGATTTTATTCTAATAATTTTATTTAAGTATAAATGTTTTAAAGAATCAAGTAGTTTTAAATTTTTTCATTGTTGATATAAATGTTTGATTGAATTTATAAAACATTTTAAAATTTATATTTGGAATTGATTATAGGAGAGATAAAAAAAAGTGAATACAAATAGATAAAAATAAGTCATAGATTTGATTAATAGATAAGAATTTTAATTTTACTTAATATACTAGTCGATGAAAAATTATTATGTTCTACCCAATTAAAATACTTCCACTTTACTTTTAAATAATGGGCATAAATTTTGTACCCTGCTAATTTGCCAACCTGATTTTCAAATAGTATCAAGTTGACTGACCTAAATCGTTTGGTTTGAAAAAATTTATAACCCACTATGGTTTAAAAAATTACTAGCCTGCCTATATCAGGCCAGGTAAAATTTTTATTATTAAGTCACCCGAATGACCATGTACACCCTTTGTTCTCTCTCGTACTCACTATGTCTTCTCTCACAGCCACGACACCCAACCTCATGATCGTGATCCTCAGATCCAAAAATTCCTGAATGCTCTATCCTCAAGCTTGCAATTACAATTGTCTCAACCGTGGTCGCAATTGCTTATTTCGTAGTAGTGAAGCTTGTTGCATCAAATCTTTTGTTGCTTTTGTTGCTACAAGTGCAATCATCTCACTCGTAGTCGTGATGTTCTCTTATGTGGGTGCGATCATACAAGAAAAAAAGGTTTTGTGGTTATTTTGTCCAAGCAATCATATTTTTCACTCTAAATTCATCAAAATGCATTATTACACAAGTTTTTTAACTTTTAAACACTTTCACATGAAATTTTAACAATAAAAACATCAATTGATCACAAAATCACTTAAGTAGCGGGCTAAAATCACTATAAAATCAAATATTATGAAATAACGGGTGTGAAACCTTAGGATCAGTGTGGGCATAATTGTTAATCATTGAATTAATTATTTCACTCGATTTGGCTTGGGAAAACTTGTTGAGATCTTGAGTTTAAGTTATAAGAGAGTCAGAGAGGATATCCTATATACTTTACAATTAATAATTCGTAACAAAACAATTAAATAGATAATTAGAATAAATTAGCATATATTGAAAACTAACATAACATAAGAAGCTAGGCTCTCCATCATTATTACTCCTTCAATTCAAGCTTGCAACTTTGTTTTCCAAAGAGCTTGTCTTTCCTTCATTGCATCCACTCATCCCTTTTAGGTAGTTAACTAATAGAAACTCCATGACATTGACTGACATGTAAAGCCCTCCTACGGCTACAAAAATTGTATTTATCATAGTATTGGTTTACTTTTATTTAATTTTAGTATGTTGACAACGCGCATCAAAATTTGGCACCGTTGCTAGAGGGCAACAATTGCTATCAGATTCTCTGAGAAATTGCTAGATTAGACCATCTATTTTTTCTCTTTTAATTTTCGTTTATTTCTTCTCATTTTTCTTCTTTTCTTTGATCTATTTTTGCTTTTCTAGATAAGATTGCTTTTTATGGGTTTGATTTTGGTCTACTATAGAATTTTGCATGCATAGGAGTAAGAGCTTAGAGCTAGAATTTTATCCAAAAATTGAAAGGACATTGCATTGGGGGTGAAATGCTCTTTTCAAGCATGAACAAGAAGCAACAATGGAGGATAATCCACCACCACAGCCTTAGGATAGCTTCCTCCACTAACTAGAGAGTAATCAAAGATTAAGTGGAGTCAGTGATGAATCCTCATATGGTTGGAATAGTCAGACTACTAGTTAATGTCAATAATTTTGAACTAATCCTACATTCATTAATATGGTGCAATTGAATCAATTTGGTAGAGCCCCACGTAAGTATGTGAACACACATTTGGCTAGCCTTTTAGAGCCATGCGATAAGGTAATGTTTAATGAAGTCCCTAATGACACTATTAAACTAAGACTATTTTCCTTTTCTCTTAAGGACATGGCAAGATAAAGGCTGCGATCTCTATGACCAAGCAACATAATTACTTGGCAGGATATAGATAACAAAATCCTAACAAAATATTTGCCTCTTGCCAAGACAGTGGAGTCGCACTCGGAAATAAGAACTTTCAAGCAATTAGATTTTGAGACCATACTAGAAGTGTGGGAACGATTTAAGGACCTACTCAGAAAGTGCCTTCAGCATGGCTAACCAATTTGGATATAGGTATACACATTTTATAGTTGGATGGTTGGACACTTACACATTATTTTAGATACAATTGTTGGAGGAGCTCTAATGAATAAATTAACAAAAAAGGCATGGAGTTTAATTAATGAGATGGCTACAAATGCTTACCAATGGCTAGTTGAGAGGTCCACAGCAAGAAGGGTTGCTGGTATGCATCACGCAGACATTTTGACAACACTCTCTATGATAGTGGAGCTCTTATCTATGAAGATTGATAATATACTGTTAAGCAATAATTCTTCTTCTTTAGTGTCTATGATTTAAAATTGTTATATGTGTGTAGGGTCACATCCCATGCATGAGTGCTAAGGAGAGGGACTGAGTAATGATCGAAGAAAGCAGGTAACTTTGCAAGTAATCAAGGAGGACAAAGTAATAATCCATATTCTAATGCCTAAAATCTTGGAGGTCAAAATTATCCAAGATTTTCTTGGAGAAATCAACAAGATTCGTTTATATTCCTAGCACGATACCCGCAAGAGAAGAATCAATCTTTGGAGGATGTTGCAAAGTCTGCTGATGAGATGATAAGTTATTTAGCTAAGACTACACAAGAATATATAAATTATACTAACACTTTATTGTAGAATCAACAATCTTCCATCAAAAATTTAGAGGCACAGGTGGGGCAACTTGCCAAGGAAATGGCCAATTGACTTGTAGGCATACTACCTAATACTACTGAAAATAATCTTGTGGAACATGTGAAAAGTGTGTAGGTAGTAAAGCATAAAGAAGAAGGAAAAGCAAGGAAATAATTGCACCCCCACCTTACAAGCTAAAAGTTCCTTATCCACAACAACTTTATCTAGCAAAAGTATAGGAGAAGGTATGTGAGTTTTTAGGTGACTTTAAAAAATTGGATGTAAATGCTCCTTTGGTTGTAGAAGTTAAGAAAAACCCTAATGTTGTCAAGTATTTGCAAGAGATAGCCTCTAGGGAGAGAAAATTAGATGATCTAAAAGATGACTTTGAAAAGGCGAAGCGCATCTTGCCGCTAAAACTAGGAGATCTGGGGAGTTTTTCCATTCATTGTACTATAAAAACTACCTCTTTTGATCATACATTATTTGATTTAGGTGCCAGTGTAAATGTTATGTCTTATTTGACTTTTTAGGACTAGGCATAAAGTTGGTAAAGCCCACAAGGATGTTGGTGAAGCTTGCCAATAGGTCTACATAAAAAGCTTATAGGGGTGGTGGAAAATGTGTTAATAAATGTGAGTGACTTAATTTTGCCTATTGATTTCATTGTGTTAGACATGGAGGGTGAGAAGAAGCCTTTCCTTATCTTAAGGCATCCATTCTTAGCTACCACTAGAGCATTGATTAATATAAAAAAAGGTAGTCTAACCTTTCATGTTAGCCCTAATGAGGTAACTTTTTTTGTGTATTTTACACCTTTCGTTACTTATACAAGAGGTGAAAGAAAATGTCTCTATGCTTCACATGGTTGATAATCTACTAATGAGTTTACTGGTGCAACTATTAAAGAAGAAGACATAGAGTAGGTACAAGGCATAAGTGAAAAAGCAAGAATGAGGGAAGGCTAAAGGAACCATCTTGGTGAGTGGATAAAGAAGAGAAGCACTTTAGGAAGAAAAAGAGAACAAGAAAGAGGACAAGAAGAGGAAGGGAAATAGTTAAAACTCATGAGGGGTTGCGGATTTCCAAGGCTACCATTTATCCACCCTAGCCATGAATACCTTGTCGGGCTATAGACAATAAATACAACACTTCATGAGAGGCAACCCAAGTAATTTTTCTTGCTTTCAATTGTTTGCTTTTGAGTTCTTATGTTTTTGTTCTTGTTTGTTTTTGTGATTTCATGGAGATTATTGTGTGTTCAATTTGGTGTAGGATCAAAAAGGCTAAAGATCAAAATGTGTGTGAGCAGCTTGCCAACTGAAAGAGAATGTGATGATTTACACCAAACCCAATACATTGTATCTCTTTAGGTTGCCTTATTTTTTATGGTGATCAATCTTATTTGATAGGCGGCACACTAGTATGAGGGAGGGTAGGGAAATGTTAGAATCCTATGGATGATTGCATGAGAAGCTTGAGGTTGCGTGCATTGAATTGCTCAAAATTTACATGCATGTTTACTGGTTTACATTGTGGAATAGTGAAATGACAATCCATAAAAGTGGTGGCCGCTGGACTTAATTTGTGATGAAATGTACTATGTGAAAATTTTTGTTGCATGGTTCTTTAATTATTCTTGAAAATAACTAGCCTAACCTAGTTTATTGAAAATAGGATTCCCACTTTATTATTCACAAAACTGTTCAATTTTTTGTTGCCAAATCACTTCAGAATTCTATTTTGAGGAGAGGATAATTGATTAAGGGGTGTAAATCTTACTTTGAGTGTTGAAAAATTCTCTAAAAAATGAGTGAGTGAGTAAGAGAGAGAGAGAGAGCTTGAATTTTTTTTTTTTGAAAAAATCCCAAAAGAAAAATACTGAGCATATCTCTATTGATTGGTGTAACTTAGTAATTGAGATTGCACAGAGATCCCTATTCATTCTCATATAAAATAGTAGGCTAATCATGGCTATGTAAAGTATTCGAAGTCAGTTGTGATTTAAGTAACTGATGGTGCATAGTGACCCTTATTTACCTTCATATAAAAGACTCCTAACTACTTGAAAAAGATTATAAAGCTCAAAAATATTGAAAAGAATAAGTGTGGTGGTGGAAAAGAAGAAAAACATTTAATCCCACACTAAAGTCCTCTTAAAAATGCATGTGGTCAGTTGTTAAAAGGAATGAGTTGTTGCTTGGAGTGAGTTATCCATAAATTGAATGTCTTTGAATTACAATAGAATCATGAAAAGATTATAGTGATTAGGAGTTCAGGAGTGACACACTTACAAGGGAATTCATGTTAGAAATGCTTGGGTTAAGTGTCATATATTCTTGAATAAATTTTTAACTATGTGACACATGTATGTTTTGATTTTTGAAGTTATGATAGTTGGCCAATTTTCATGATTTTGGTGGTTTCATGCGTCCTTATTTTTGTTGGAGTGAGAATTAGTTTGCTTGAGGACAAACAATCCTTTAAGTGTAGGAATGTGATAACTTGATAAAAGGAATCATTTATTCTATGTAATTCATTTGATTTCATACTAGAATACTTAATTTTTTAGACACTTTGTAACATTATTTAAATAGGTGGAGTAATTGATAAAAATTGAGCTTCATTTATTTAGCTCTTAAAAAGTTATTGTAATATTAGTGTTTTAACGATTTTTTTTTTCAAGATGGCAAATTTTTAGGTAATTTTGACTTGAAGGAAAGGAATAAACTTGGAAAGAACAATAGTTCTGGATGAAAGATTAAGTAGTAAATTTGGAAAGATGCTACATTCTTATGAAATATTCAAGTAATTTGAAAATTTATAGACTAAAATAAAAATGAATTGGTTTTCCAACAGTACAAAAACTAGGTCAATCGGATATTAGATGAAAAAGTTATACACAAAAGAATGTATACTGTTAAAATAGTGGTGGCCAGGAGCGCGATTGCGAACAAGGAAGGCGTGATTGCGAGAAGGTGTGGTGCAGCCATGAGTATTAGTAAGCAGGACATGTAAACCTTGCACCTGAGTTTGTAGGTCGACCAAAACACCTGTGGGCAAGACTAGAAGGCCCGTAGTTGAGTGTAGCAGTACGGTAAACTATGTGAATGCAATTTTGAGGGTTGTTTTTGTCTTTTTCCATGCTTTACTTAGAACCTAACCTCATGCACATATATATACGTGTTCTCCACTGTTTTTAGAGATTTTTTAGTTAGTTGTTATCATATAAATACCTAGAAAACACAAAAGCAATCACTGAGGAGGTGAAGAAGAAATGATTCACACAATAGTTTGAGAGTGCTTATTTGTCCACACAACACATTGATATCAAACTAAGTTTTTTCATATTTTCCCTATTATTTTAATGTTGGTTTGGATGATGAAAAAATTAGCATTAGTTTTTATTGATACTAATATAAGTTGCTAATTTATTTTCGTGTTTCTTGCGTTTGTGCTTGGTTGAATATATATGCATGAATGAATAATTAATTATCCTTACTTTCATTATTTGCAATTGGTACTTTGAATAGTAAGTATGTGACTTGATTAGTTGTGCACGAAATAATAGGAGTGAAATCTATACGCTAGAAAACCAAATGCAAACACTAAATTTGGAAGAATAATGGAAGAGAACCATAGGATTAGTACAGACATAATTGTTAATCATAGCATTAATTACTCGACTCAATTTAGCTTGGGAAAATCCATTGAAATCTTGAGTCGAAGCTGTAGGAGAGTTTGGGAGGATTTTCTATAGACTTTAGGATTAATAGTCAATTAAATTGATAATTAATATAAATTAGTATACATTGAAAATTTACACAAGTGGGTAAGTTCTCCAGCATTGGTACTTCATTAATTCAATCTTTTCGAACTATTTATCTTTCCTTTATTATTTTCACTCTCGTACCCTTCAGACAACTTAATTAACAAAAACTAAGTGACATTGATAGACACATACACCCTTTCTCATGGATATGACAGTTATACTCACCATAGTACTAGTTTTTTAATTTATTTTTAGTGTGTTGACAATGCACATTAGGATATCCAAAGGACTTCATGGGATGAATTCTATCTACCTAAAGACAATAGAATTGTAATAAGCCATCTGGCACATTTTTTCAAAGATGGATTCATTCGAGAAAGTAGTACAAGAAGGATGGTAGTGCTCAAGGAAATTGAGTACAAGAAATAAAGCAATGAGCCCATATTGTAAATTCCTATTCAAAAATGACCTTTCTATGACACAACTATTGCGACGATTAGTTAGAATCTCTCAAGCACCAAAGAGATATAGTTATGTTTTAGAGAATGGAAAAGAGTTGTTTGTAATAAAAATAACAATCAAGGAGATGATCCTTCTACCTTTGATCTAGCAATGATGGACAAGGACTCAGTTAAGTGGTTGGAGGCTATGTAATTTGAGATGGATTCTATGCATGAGAACTAAGTGTTGACCTTAGTGGATCTACCAAAGAGAATAGTTTCCGTCGAATAAAAGTGGATTTACAAGAGGAAGATTGGTCTGACTAGTGAGTAAGTGACCAATAAGGTTAGGCATGTGGTGAAGGGCTATAAGCAAAAATAGGAAATTAACTATGAGGAAACCTTCTCATTAAAATCCATGTTTAAGTCCATTCAAATTCTACTTGTGATAGCCGCTCACTTGGATCATGAGATTTGATAGATGAATGTTAAAACCACTTTCTTCAGCAAGATGCTTGAGGAGGACATTTATATAATGCAACCTTGTGGCTTTGAAGATCAAAAGAAATCTCATAAAGTATGTAAGCTTAAGAAGTCCATCCATGGCGTTAATAAGGTCATGAGCACTATGTGTCAGTTCTTATATGCATATAGAGGCATATGTATATTTAATAAGGGATTTGTCTCCTTATAAGTGAACAAGTTGTTTTTCCTATACATTTCATGTTTCATAAGATAGAAACCTTTGGCTAAGGCAATGTGTGATTAAAAAGGAGTTTCTAATAGGAACATTTGGCTCATGAGATTATATTGACTGATCATATAACTTAGTTTTTGAGTTTGACTAAATTGATGATTCTCGCTCGACTGGGATAAAGTAAGACAAAAACTATATAGTATGGTAGTCACAATTGAAAATGTTCATTATGATCTAATTTGTTTCATCTTAATTAGACAACAACATAGGCATCGTTTGAGCTATGTTTATTGCTAATTAAAGATGAATTTAAAGAGTCACACACATAAGGTTGGGGTGTATTGCAAGTGGTAGATTGATGGGTTGCATATGAGGTTTGAGAAGTCTCGTAAAATAATTTACTTAGTTTTAATTGGATTAAACTAAATAAATTGTCATAATATTCATTAATGATGTGGTCATTAATTAAAAGTACAATAGGAATTTAACTTAATTATGGGATTAATTCAATTAACATAATTTAACAGATTTGGATGTTAATTATTAATGGTGATTAATAATTAAGGAATATATGTTGATTTATTATGATATTAATAAATTAAACTATATTAGCTAGTGTTAATTAAAAGGTCCATGTAAAAGGGTTTATGGAGCCTATACTTCAAACCTTTGTGTTATAACTATTTAAAGAGGTGTTTGAAGAGTTCAAGACACACCCTTAACCTAGAAAATCGTGTAGCTTTTCAGGCAAGAAAAAACAGCCCCCCTAGTCATCATCTCCAAGTTCTTTCTTTATTAAATTCTTTCTAGCTCAAATAGTTTGAGTGAGAGCTTCACAAAAGGGGTTTTGTGAATTGAAGAAGGAGGTTGTGATCATCCTAATCGTGATGAAAAATTGGAGGTTGAGGTTTGAAGGCTAGGACTCCAAAGATCACACACAAACCGTTGGAAATGTTCCAAAAGTTAAAAAGTTTACACCTTTGCTTCATGTTATGATATCTTGTGTGTTTTGTAATAAAAATAGCTAGGATTTGTTCCATCAGCTTCCATTGTGCATGTTTCATGATTTTATGTTTACAAGTTTTGATTTTTGTTAACAAATCCTAACAAAATCCAACACCACCAACTAACAACTCACTGGATTTGATTCCTGCCAGTAGCCATCAACTCTTAAGGTGAAATAATTTTTCAATGACACATTTAATGCATACAAAGCTCTAAATGTGACATTGCAATGTGACTCCATAGATGTGATGATATCATATACTAAGGTTACACATAGAATCTCAAGCTTAGTGGAGGGCCACAGTAAAACAATTTTACCATTACAACTTAATATTGTTCGTGGACGATTTTGGTACATGTAGTTTTAGGTTTAACTTTACACATTATCTAATTCCATACACACACACACACACACACTCATATATATCTCATACATGCATAAAAAATAATATGCAAGTAAAGTAATATGGAAGGTTATGGACTTCTAGATCTAATTTTAACCAACAATTGGATCAGGCACATGTGCGTGGAATCCTATTCTATTACATAGGATATTCTTGAATGCTTTTGTTTTGTCTTGGTTATCACGACTTTATGTGGCTCACCATGTCATGGAACTCTAAATGGCATCAAGTCTCGGGTCTCCACACAGATATCAATTCTTTGACATCTTCCATGTTTACATTTATACGTGACATATTACGATGAATGCTTATTCTACGTAATAATAAAAAATTTGGGTTTATGCCTTTGCAACCCGTGAGAATAAATATACAACCATGAAAACCAATCTAAAACAAAAACATTCATCTATAAGTGTTTTAAGTTCATAATCTATTCATAACATACAACAACGTAATTATACATCACATGTATAATAAACAATTTCATTTAATGACCCATTCCATGACTTACACATCTCATACATTACTTTTCATTCCTTGAAAACAATTTTTAAAAATATAAAAATTGAGAAATTCTATGTGCAAGGCTCCAAGATTACAAAAACAATTTTTGCAACCACGAGCCTCCAATTCGTACTCACAATCATGAAACGCCTTCTCGAGATTGCAAGTGCCCTGCTTGCAATCATGAGGACCTCTATTGCGATCGCGAAAACATTTTTCATGATTCGTGATGTGACACTAGTCATGAATTGAAGCAAAACACTGCCTTAATGTTCAAGACATGATTTTTATCATGTTTTCTCAATTTTAATGAAACACTTTTGCAAGTATTAACAGATATCAAATACAAGGTTGATTAATTTTAACATAAAAACTAATGTAAATCATAGGAGGATCATTAAATTTTATAGTTATGCAAGGAAAACAGTAGGTTTGATATCATTGTTGGGTTTTAAAGGGGCTTGACATAAAAAAATTCAAACTTTAAAACTTAAAAACATGAATAAGCATGGAAGCAAATACAACAAACTCCATCTTCTTTTGTTACATAACACATAAGAAATCCAACAAATGAATAAACATAAAATTATACTTCTTGGAATCAAATTCTAAAAGAGCATGCCAGTGATCCTTTAAATCGTGATCTTCAAACCCTAAACTCTAGTTTGTCTACACAACTAGAATGTAGATGAGCACTTTCTAGATTTTGTAAAACTCCTTTTGCAAGACTCTTACTTAAACACGTTAAGCCAAGAAGGCCTTAGGACTAAAGGAGAGAGGGGGTGGCTAAAAGGGTCTTTCTTTTCTTGCTTGCAGGGGTTCATGAAAATGTGTCTTAATTATGTGTTTAGAACTCTTGTAAACACACACACACACACACATATATATAATGGGACATTGGGTTCATGGCCCTATCCCATACCATGATAGATATCATCCCTTAATGTCCCAATAATGTGTTGATCGTCATGCACACAAGATAACCAATCATCCTAGGTTTAAGGTCTATCCACGTTTAATATGATCACAAAGTAAGATATTGATAACCAAGAGTGAAATCCATATGCTTGATTCATTCCACGAGTCATTATTCAAATGTTTATACTCTAATGATGCATCTACATTCATGTATTTTCAGTATTTCATACTAAATTGCATGACAATCACTGTATAAATATAAGCGAGTAACTTGTACCCATTGTCTAATGTCTTTTAGAGTATCTGTGACTTGTAAAATTAATTTTAGTGATTGAATAATAAGATAGTCATAAGTTTATATTCATAATTCTTTATGAATAAGACTTTATAACTTAATCACCTAATACTTTATTCTATTCAAAGTTTACAAACATGAAGTACTTGATGACAAATTAATATAAAGAAATCTAAAATTTTATTAACATTCGAAAAAATGTATATATACTACTACAATACCTCCATCCCTTGTTAACTATTAGTGTTAGTGGGCACAAAAAGAAACACCCATGCGAGAGGACTCGGAAAAAATTTATAAAATACACTCCTTTTGACAGTAACAAATGATTATTCCTTGCGTTAGACACCGGCATGATTATACGGGAAAAAGGGTTTAGTGGAACCCTTGTGGTGGGGCGTGTCCGGTATCGCAAGCAAATGATTCATTGCCAAAGCAGTTGTCGGGGCTTTTCTGGGGAATGAAGCGTCTTTCTCAAGTTTTTAATGGCCTCAATTCCTCTCCTTTCTGTCACTCCACCGCGTGATTATTAATTGTCAAGTCTCCATTCCTTCGACAGTTTCATAAAAATATATGCATAACACAAAGAAGAAGATGGGATTTCTCAATCCCTGACAAGGCACATTCTACCCAACTCGTCGCTCATATACAGATCAAAAGCTGACCCATTCTTTGAATCGAATCGAGATTACAAACACAAAAATAGATCGCTAATTCTCTTTCGCCGCCTCTGCGTTGCTTCAAGAAGTTATTGCTCTGAATAAATAAAGCATGACTTTAGTTTCCTGGGCAAAGAAGGAGCTGGCACGACTTAAACCTTACAGCCCCAAGAAGCTACTGCCTCCTCCGACCACCTTAAAAACTCCAGCAAAGTCCGTCATGCCGTCACAGGTTAGTGCTCTCTCTCTCTCTCTCTCTGTACATATATATATGATGCAGTGAGATATTTGGGTTGATATTTTTCATTTACGTGAAGTAAATTTTAAATTTTATGTGGATAAAAGATTGAATTCTGTTAATTACGTGCAAAACATAAAAATTATACACACCCGCAAGCCTAGTGAGAGGACAACTATCCAAGTCAATTCCTATGCCGGATGGGTCATTAATCAGAATCAAGATGCTCTTTAAAGGCATTCCAAACTCACAAATTGCCAATACTAATTAATTTGTGGAGAATTAAGCTGATTGAAGATATAGCGTCACCATTCAGCTGGAATTGAAATATCTGCAAGATCAGGGTTGCAATTTGTATTTTGATTGTGGAAAGTCCATTTGCCAAAATGTTTTGCATTTGGCGGTTTATTTTGAATGGAATTTTCGGTTAAATCGGCAAGAATCCATTTCCAAGAATTGCTTTTCATAACCTTTGAAATCTTTTTATTGCAGATTACTGTTCATATTAATATATTTTTAGCCTATATTCGGCTATCCGACTAAATACTTACTATTGAGAAACTCGAGTTTCTGTTCATTCTATAATTGGGCTGTTTAGTTATTAGAAAAAGAATAGAATCCAATAGGAAGAAGAAGTAAGACAGAGTGGCTGGCAATTAATGATAGGTAATCGGGATAAATGCCATTCGGAACTGCCCACATAATTTTGAGTTGCCAGTCAGATTTTAAAATTTTATGTTGTGGTGGGGTCCATTAGAGTTGGTTATAAGTCCCAACCGAATCTAAGTTGCATTGATCATGAGACCAACCCAAAAAGTGATTTAAGTCAAAAATTTTATTTGACACTATAACTAAAAAATTTAAAGTTATATATCCTTCAACAAAATTTTAAATGCGCGATATATGTACAAAAAATAATTATTATTTTTGAATTATGTAGATCGAAAATAAATTCTTCCCGATTTATTCCGAATCGGTCTGTTCCCAATTATTATATTCAAAAGTACGCATAATCGACCAGACATAACCTTCGTATTTTTGATCCAATCATTCGGGTGTATTTCATTCCCAACCCAAATCGTGTCAGATCATTTCAATTCCATCTCAAATCCATTCCCTTGTCACTTTACTGTATTGATCGCCACAATAACTTAAGTTTCACTGCCATTTTGTCTGTTAATTAGATGCTGCAAAATCAGATCTCGGAGGTGATTTTGGCCGCTGATTTAAAATGCATCAAGTGCCAAGAGAGAGTAGCAGCTATACTTTCAAATATAAACAATGGTAATAAATTTTGAAATTTAACAAATTGTTGCACGAGGGAAAACACGGTTTAATGCCACGCACAGTATTGCATGGCCACCTTTCGCTTTTTACATTTTTTTTCTTTCTTTCTTTCTTTTCTCTCTTTTTCTCTTTTTTTGACAGATGTGGAGTCTATGATAGTGCATGTTGTGGAGAAGAAGGTAACACTCACACGCAAAACAATCAATCAGTGATTCTCCGGCATCTAACTTTATGGACAATCACATTAATTACACTGTTGTTCGAGGTAGGCCAAGTTTCTCTTGCGCTGCTTACCTGTAACACGATCATTAGTAACATGTATACGTGGATGCATTTTCATTTGCTGTGCCATTTTTACGTGGTTAATCGTGTAATAGAAAGTTTATTTGATGATGGAAAATGGAGTTGATTGATTATTCTGGTTCGTGTAGAAAATTGGACCATGTTTGGTTGGACTGATCTAGCTTGCTGCTCTTTCCTCCGAATCAATCACAAACTCATTGTACTCGTTATAACTGATGCAGTTGCACGAATTAAACATGTCAGAGTCATACATCACTTATTCAAAAAGTTACTGGCATTTGATAATTCGGTCTTTATTGAAATATGATAACCTTTTCACGTGTTTCCTGAACAAAACCAAGCACAGCTTTAGAGTTTTTTAAATGCTCGAAAAATTACGTACAAACTTCATAAAGTTGCTGTCCAATCGATAGCGTAATATATAATTAGTAGAACACGCATAAGATGGGTATACTTATAAAAAATTATGCGATTTTTTACTTATAATAAAATATTAAATTAATATATTTTAGATAGTTCAATAACAAAATAAGATTACTTAATTATAAATATTCTTTAAAACGATAGAAAGAAAAAGATTAGATGAAAAAAAAAATTTGGAAAGAAGAAACTAAAAATCAAATAAAGAATAGACAGAATCTAATATAATAAAAAAAGATGAAAACGTAAAAAAAATGAAGGTATTTAGTTCATTTATATTTAAGGCCAAAAATTTTTACTACTAAATATCATAAATAGATTTGTTAAGAGGAGTATTAATGAGATTCTATTAAAATAGCAAAAGTTTGTCATAGAGTCATAAAATATTGTACTAGCAATAATAAGACACTCGATATGTGTGCAAAAATTTTAATAACTTATAAAATTTTATTCATTGTAACAAATTAAAATAGAATTTAAATTTTATAAAAATTAAAAGTATATGATTTTTTAAAAATAATATATATGCCTTTGAAGGAGTAATTCGAAAGATATATGGTAAACATGAAAGTAAATCATATATTTATATTAAAATATAATAAAAAACTAAAAATTACAAAATATTAAAATAAGGGTATTATAGTAATATAACAGTGTGCAACAAAAATTTAGATCTTTTGCCTTACTACACACACGCACGCACGCACATGCATGCGCCCACACACACACACACACATATGTATGTGTGTGTGTGTGTGTGTGTGTACATATGAGCAAATTGAAAGATATTGTAAATAAGAACAAAAAAAAGTGTATAATTACAAATATATAACGGGAGAAGTAGAAAAATTATAAAATATTAAATAAGGGTATTAGTAATTTTCTAACATCCAAACTAAAATAATGCATTTGGCCTTAACTATACATATCTGTGTATGTGATATTATTTAAACATAATGATTATCATATTAGTACTGTTTTACCAATAACATATATATATATATATATATTTGAATATGTAAAGATTGAAAACAATTATCAATTTGTGGGTGAATAAAATTCATGTCCAATCAATTGGCAACATACGGCAAATATTGTACGAAGTATCAATAAAATATTAATTATACAAATTTTGAGAATTTAACCTAGTAAATTCATAAAAATTAATAGTGAAATAATTGGTAGCTAACAAAATCATGTCAAGTATAAGATATTGTTTGATAGTTGGGGACAAGTTAACAGTCAAATAATAAGGATCAATCAAATAGCGTCATGCCAAATTTATATGACAAAAGTTCTGCCACTACCACTATAAATTGAGATGAACTCCACACAAGTTCAAGTGAAAAAAATATTTAAGGAGACTCCAAATTATCTACGAAAGTTCAAGGAAAATTTATGCTAATGTCGACAATATTTAAGACATTCATTTGTTCAATTTAAATTCACCGTATACAATTTTTCTTTTTGTGTTCAAGAAAACTATTCCACAAGTTTTTGACTTTTGAGATCTCCCCACCCCTCGTATATTTCCTAATGGAGACTACAATGGCTAGTGATGAAGTTAAGTCATCCAATATTGCCACTTCAAGCTCCTTAGATATCACAACTAAGAGTGTTAGTGTCATAACGTAGAGTGTGGCTAGGACGATTGCACACTCTAAGAGGAATCCCTCTGTTGAACCCACTGAGAAAGACTAGCTTGATGCTAACAAAGTAGACGGAGGTTGCAATGATGATTATAAGTCATATAGTCCTCACTCAACATCCATTTACTTCACTGTCTCTAATATAGCACTTGTCATGGTGACAAATGCTACAGGTTTGGAGGAACAAATTGAAACATTAACTAAAACTATCAAGGGCTTACCAAACATATTTAGAAGCATGACTTTAACTCACAAAGTTGACAGACAAAATTGATAGCACTGATGCTAGTTGTGTGGTGCAAAAGTCATGTCAAGTCCATAAAGCAATTGAAACGACCATGAGCCCACAACTAAAGAACTTCAAATCTCTACTGATGATTTAATCTTTGTTGATCACGTGCATGATTTCATTAAGGCAACCATCATGAATTAGTTTGATCATCCTTGACATATTTTATGAGAATCAACAACCACAAGATGTTAGTGGGCTAATAATGGCAAAGCCAATTTAGAGTAACAAATAGCCCACTTTGTTGAGATATGAAATGACACTAGAACATACAATGACTACCTTATCAAACAATTTTTCTTGTCTCTAAAGTGAAATGTTTTCAATTGATATACGATTTTAGAACCTAGTTCCATGAATAAAATAGAGTAGTTGGAACTAGAGTTCCATAAAAGAATGTGCCTACTATGCACTGGTAGTTGAGGCACATCCTTTAAGGGATCAATCTAAAACTTTTAAAGAGCTTATCACTCCATTTCACAATAGTAGCAAGGGAAGTCAACAGTCCACCCCTCTAAACGTTCTATTAGTTGAAAAAAAAAAGTAAAAATAGAGCAAGCCATCCACTAAAGTCTCAAATAAAGAGTCAACAATGGTAAAGGTGAAACCCTCTAAAGTCTGAGTGAAGGATAAAATAACAAGTTAAAAATCTCTACAAAAATTAAGAAAACCATCAATAAAGGAGATGCAAGTTAAGACAACCTCGATTTTTACTAAGATGTACAAAACATATTTGATAACTTGCATAAGGCCAATGTAGTAAAGCACCTAAACTATGATGTCTAAGAGATACTCATTTCTACCTTAAATACTGCAGGTACCATCACAGAGTAAAGCACACAATATAGGATGCTTTGTATTTAAGGACAATGTCATGGAATGAGCTAGCTATGGAAATATCTCACTTGTGCAAGATACTGTAGACACCAACCTTATTGCCACCAACAGTTTAAATAAAAGAGTTAATGAAGTAGGTAGCTTCCGTAACAAAGTTGATCACTTTACAAAGAAAAACTCTATGTCTATCAAGGATTGCATTTCCACAATAAACTTTAGGGATGAAGACTTAATGCTTGGTTTCCATCCACACAACAAGCCACTATTTATCTTAGGCAACATTTATAAACAAAGGGTCAATAGAATGTTGATCAAATGAGGCTTTGCAATTAAATTATTATCTCTACGTATATTAAAAGAATTGAGGATCATTAAGAATTACTTCTCAAATTTTTTATTTATAATTCAAAGGTTCAACCTAAGGGGGCAAAGGGCCTCAGCTACTACAAGGATGAAGCTATTGATTGATAACATAGAGTCAAATGTTAAATTTCATACAATGGATGCTAAAACATCATAAAATATATAGCTTAGTCATCCATGACTCCAAAAAAATGGTGTAGCTTCCTCTAAATAGCATTAGCATTTTAAGTAAATCTATGATGATGTGGAGATGAAAGCACTCGATAATAGCCAACCCTTCATTAAAGTTTTGTCTCACTTTATGATGTTAAATTATTTGAAGGGAAATGAATTTCAAAGAAGGGAATTTCCAAAATGAATTAAGAAAACTAGAACATGAAAGAAAGTAAAGCAAATGATTCATCTCCCACTAAAGTTTACTTGAAACGGGAGTTGGTGTTAAGTGATGCCTTTAATACCTTGGTATTAAACTTAGTCTAACTTAACTCGAAGCAAATGCTTTCTCAACCATCAAAAAAAGTTGATTTGGAATGCACTGAGGCATGTGAGCTAAAATAGTGAGTTGTTTTAGCCTTAAAGTATAGAGGCTACTCACTGTAGTGAATGTGATCCATAAAAATGGTTACCATTAGAAAAACTCTATCAACAACCTAAAAGCCAAAACACATGAATAGTCCTTAAGTTTACGAAATAAAGCCCATCTATATGCCATTAAGACGAATACTGTTAATTACATCTTTGAGGGGACAACACCTTAATAAATGAGAAAAATTAACGTGAGTTTTCGTTGTTGTTAGGCTTGACCCTTTGGAGAATCAGGAATATAAGATAGTTAATGAGGACCATCTATAATGTACAAAAGCATAATGAAAAAGTTTAGAGTATGATCTCGTCTTGCTTTAAACTCCAAACTAATTTAGTTATGTCATGTGACAAAGTCTTAAAGACTAATTTCCAAACCATTGTCTTTACAAAGACTCGAGTCGATATGGATGATGTAAGCGAAAGCATGGCATCATCCTATCTCATCACTTTGAATGAACAATGGGAATCCATCAAAGGAGATGCCAAGGTTGCACCACTTGAACTTGAAGAAGGTATCAAAACTACAGTTTCAGGAGATAGTAAGGACCCCCCTCCCCAAACCATTTTACATCATTCTAATTTGTTAAATTACTGAATGTGTTCAGAAATGTATTTGCTTAATCATATAAAGTGATGTATGGTTCGGATCTGAAGGTGGCAATGTATCACTTATAGCTTCCCTAGCGAAATAAGCACGGCATTAGTTCTGATATGAACCACTCACTTTAATTGAGGTAGATGCTTTTAAAATTGTTGAAGTTGGGTCCATTTGGAATATCTAAGAATTTAAGTTATTATGATGATTTATGCTTTAAAATTATGATATTTAGCATAGGAAGTCGTGTAATACAACAAATAACAATGTTTTGTGCTATAATGAAAAACAAGAAAGAAATAATACTTTGGAGCCACCAAACTAATAAAAATTGATTTTGAGATCTGCATGGTCACTTAAGCAAGGACTAGGCCTCAAAATTTTCACTTAAGTCCACCACCTGTGAGGAAGAGATGACAATTGCCAATCAAAAAAGTTGTCTATCTCCTCTTCGTTGCCTAAGCCACAAGGGAGGTGACAATGTATTTTTTGTATTGCCTAAGCAACAAAGAACTGACAGGCTGGTGCTTGAAAGCTTGCTTAAGTGACAAGGGAGGCATCAATACATTTTTAGCCACCAAAAAGTCTTGGAACATTGGGAAGAAATGGCAAGAATTGTCTATTAATAAATGTCCTTGGATGGTGAAGACTTACAGGTATAAATGGTAGGTTGCTTGCAAGTTAAAATCATTAATTCCTCTTCAAAGTTCATTCACATATTGTAATGCATCATCTTATAATAGTTTTTGTATAAGTGAGTGAATTAAGAGTGAGTTCAGTGCAATTACTGTTTGAATTTTCATGGGATTTGCTCATAAAAATTAAAAATTTTAAACTAAAAAACATTATACAATCGTAACAGAACATAAAGGAACAAATCCAATACATTATTGTTGCAAAACATGCTAGAAATCATACATAGAAGTAAATGTGTAAAGTTATTGCCTTTTGGAGTGTGGTTTTAGATGTGATACTTGAACCGTGGCCCTCAACCTCAATCTCTAGTTTGTCCACACAACTAGGATGATTATGAACTCCTTTTTCACTCCAAAAAACTAATTTTGTTAAGCTCTAATTTAAACTATTTTAGACAAGAAATAACTCAAGAGAGGGTGCCTCAGGGTTACTCTTCCTTGCTTGATAAGGTTGCATGAAAATTCTAGGGTTTAAGTTTCTCTTAAACTTTTTAAGAACCTCTTTAAATAGTTATGATACAAGGGTTTAATATATAGGCTTTATGGGCCTTTCTACATAGACTCTTTAATTAAAAATAGCCTATCGACTTTTTATTATTAATAAATCAGCCTATGTATCCTTTAATTATCAATCTTCATTAATGGCTAGTGTCCAATTGTGTCCAATCAATTCAATTTAATTAATTAAATTAAATTTTCATTGCACATCTAATTAATGATCTCATCATCAACAAACACTATAACAATTTATTTAGTCCAATCCAATTAAAGTCAAATAAATTATTCCACAAGTCTTCTCAAATCTCATATGTAACCCATTAATTTGATACTTACTATGCATCCTAACCTTATGTGTGTGACTCTCTAGGTTCATCTTTAATTAGAAATGAGTATAACTTGAATGATATGAGTAATGTCTAGCCTACAGCCTATATTGTAGCCTAATAAAAATATAGTAAATAAGATCACTATGAACCTTGTTAATCATGAGTACCATGATGTATAGAACTTTTGTCTTATTTTGTTCCAATCGAGCAAGAATTTTGAATTTAGTCTAACTCATAAACTTGATCATGTGTCTATATGGCATTTCCTCATGAGACAAATATTCCTATCGAAAACTCTTTTTTTTTTTATTATACCCTGCCTTGGCTAAAGGCTTTCATCTCATAAAACACCAACTATATAGGACAAATACCTTGCTCACTTGCAAGAGGATAATTCCTTTATTAAATGTACACATGACTCCATACACATTTGGGCAATGATATGTTACACTGATGACCTTATCTTATACTAGACAAATTTTGGCTCTGAATGCTCTAATGGCACATTGACCATCATGTGCACAAGGCAACCATATCATCTTAGGTTTAAGGTCTATGCTCACTTAACACAATCACAAAACAAGATGTTGACAACTAAGAGTAAACTCCATCCATTTACTTTGTTCTTCAAGTCATTATCTGAATGCTCCATTCCTTAATGATGCATCCACATAAATGTATTATCCATATCTCATACTGAACAGTATGACACTCACCATACAAGTACAAGGTATACAAATCGTACCAACTCTCTAATATCCTTTAAAGTGTCTATGACTTACGATTAGGCTTTTGTGATTGTGTATTAAGACAGTTTAGTGTTCACATTCATAACTCCTTATGAATGCTTCTCAACTCAAATGTATAGGCAGATGCAATACTTTACGCTAATTAAGATTCACTTACATGAAAACTTGCCAAAAGACTAATGTAGAAATCATTATTTTATTAATAATTGAATAATAGTATATATATAGCCAAATGTCCTCTAGTATCTATCAATTTCTTTTAGACAAAGGATGTGGTAAGGAACCAAGGAATCACCAAGGGAAGATGGCAAGGAACGAGAGATAAGTGTTGATTATTTTTCTTTCTTGTCTTATATCTCAATGTACTTGAATAATTAAAATAAGCAAGTAAGGACTTTTATTTTATTTTTTAAAATTAATTGCCCTTTCTTATTTAGTTTTGATCAGTTTATTCTTGTTTTTCTCTACTTACTCTCCTCTTCTTCTTGTTCTCTTGGTTTTATCTTTTTCTTTTGTTTTAATGTCATTTTACTTGATTTTTTTTATAACGAAAGTGAATCCACACATTAGGAAAATTAATCAAAATTATGAATAGTGGAGATATAATGGAAGTGATGGTCTTACATTCATAAAAGAATTGTGATCAATTTATTCTTCTTCTCTTTTACTCCTTATTTTAATATTTTTCTACCTAACTTGTGATTATAATAGAAGTGAATTCACAAGTTAGAATAATTGATAATAATTGTGAATCATGGACTTATAGTGTAAGTAAAGGTTCTATGTTAATAAAGGATTGATATTAATCCATTGATTTTTATCCCGATTGGATTAACTCCATAAATATTTGGATTAAGTCAATTGAACTGTTAGTAAAGCTTGGAAAAGTATCACGGGGAACTTGAGGGATTAATAACCTCTAAATAAGAAATTAAATTTGATATTTATTTTATGTTTAGAAAAAGTTTTTACATGCTATTGCATATTCAAGAGAATTGCACCTTGTCTTTACATGTAATTGCTACATTTACTCCTTTCAATTCATTTAATGGAGTTCATCATTTAATTAATTACTCATAAATTAAAATTCTATTTTAATTTGTTTAAAGCACAAATTATTTAGAACAACATTCTTACCCCTAGTTGAGACAACAACCCTTATTCCCTATACTACTTGGTGCAATCATTGTGCACTAGCAACATATCCTTTTCTTGCATCATGTTTTTTGTGCTGTGGCCAGGGAGTAAGGAATGTTGTAATAAAAATAATTTTGTATTTTAGAATAAGCACTTGAAAAAATTATTAAGATTTACATTAGGCATATGTAAATATTTTCTTATTTTGTTTTTCCTTTTACATATTTCTTTATTTATACTTTAAATTTTGCACTTGTGTGCTTATTTTTAATTATATCATATGTCCTGTGTGAAATTTTTATTTAATCCTCATTTTGTGCATACTTTTAAATTTTATATTATTAGATAATATGTGATGTGAGTTCTTTCCAAAACAGTAATTGTGGCTTGTTACTTGCATTGCTTTAACGATTGGGGTTTCCATTTATGGATTGTATATGCAGTAGCCATCAAAACTTGAAACTAAACCATGGCAAAAGAAATGGAAGTGTTAGCTGATGCGCATGGGATTGTATTGGACTTATTTATGAGTAGATAAAACCTCTCGCCTGTGTGAAGCTATATGCCGACTAAGTCTTCCTCAATGAATGTCCTGAATAGGATAGGATCTTTAGCACTACCAATACGATAGCTCAGAAAGCTCCACTCAATTGAGAATATCCCTACCTACTACTAGGCTTGGCGCCTAACTTGGAGCCTAGCTTAGCCACCTAAGCTATACATAGGTTTTGCCAAGTTGATCCATAGGCGTCAGAGTTGGATGTGTGCAGACATCACTTCTCCCCACATTGTACTCGTCCATACCAATAGGCTATAAATAGGGGACTAGTGCTTGCATTTATTCTTCTGTAATCCTCATTTTGGTTGGTTCTAATTTGTCTTGTGTCTCCCTTTGTTCCCTTATAAGGGACCTTAGTACCTCCCTTTCTCTTCATTGCAAAAATATTTTTGAAACCTTTGAGGCTTTATGTGGCTTTGAACTTCAGTTAAGCCAACTCATCCTAGAGGTTTAATGTGGATCCCATTTTTTATAAATAGATAGAGTGCCTCTAACTCCAATTTGAAGGAGCTCACCTAGAATTAGATGATTAATTAAGAAGATGTAAGGGCCTGGAAGAATATCATGAGGTAATTATTTAGGATTACTGCCACCTAACTAAAGAACTCTACTAATTTTGAGCAACCTAAAGTTGTTCGGTATCATAATATTTATTTGGTCCAAATGATTAGTAATACCTGCAATATTTCTAGGATGAGTTGGCCTACTACCACTCATCTCCCACTTTTCATGACTTTAGTGATGTGACATACCAACAAGACTACCAATGTTGTTTCGCCTATTGGCTTTTGACAATATAAAGACCTTGGATTGGAGCTATGGTTAGCATCAATTTTCTACTTTGATGGATCAAGGTTGATTGGATTATGGAGCGACCTCCACCAAGGCCAGTTCTAATCGATATCCTAGGTTGATTGATGAGGCACCTCTCCCTCGGAGCACAACTCTTATTTTTGTTTTAAAGAAATACCTTCTTGAGCCTTCTCCTTAGCCAAAATAAGTTCTCCCCTTTTACAAGTTTTGTAAAGAAGTAAACTTATTGTAGAGGAGGGGTGAGATCGTCTTTTTGTAATGTATTGAATTGATACAACTTTCAATCAAGCTAAAATATTTGCTTGTTACTAAACTTAAGTGCACATGATCTCTCAATTTTTTCACATATTATAATTAACATATTTCCTAGTTAGACTGGGGCCTTCCAGTCTCTTTACTAGATTGTTGAGGACTTATCAAGCTTAGGCTCCAACTAATTGGTTGACAACTTTTTGAGCTCCCAACTAGGCCGACTAAGACTTTTAAGATTCCCAACCAACTTAGGTGAGACCTTTCTAGGCTTCCAACCAAGTTGCTTGAGACCTTTTAGATTCCTAACTAGGTCAGTTGAGCCCTTTCTGATTCTCAAGGCATAGGTCACGTCAAGGTTCAATCCATTAAATGCTTGTGCGCAAGCTTACCATCCAATGGTGATATTGATCCCAAGATCCTGTTACAAACTTACACATGGATAGTTATGATTATTCCTCTTATTCTATATAAGTACTTTTCTTCTAAATTTCACTTTTGCTTATTTAAATTAGAATCCTTATTTGCAACTTCTCAATTTTCATCTCTTCTTGCTTTACAAGTTAGTAATCATGTCTAGAAAACTCCTTACGAATAATTGTGAGTTGATGTAGTAAGGATTCCATTGGATCTAATCTCAATACTTATCAAATTCCTCATACTTACAAGTTTGTAATACCTTATGAGGTGCCCCGAACTCACAAATTCCCTTTTAGTAGCATTATCCCTATTTTGGTCTGCCAGCTTAGGTCAGGATTGCATTTCCCTCTCTCCTCTTTTTATTCTAAAGTAGTTAGGACTTTTAATATTATGCTATCGCAATTGACGTCCGATTCTTTTCTAGGTTCTCAATTTTGTTTCACTAAGCTTTAATTGAACCTCTGCTGAACTTTTCTTCTATTTTTATAATCTTAAGTGGCTTAAGCCAAACATCTTTCACTTTAGTCCAAAACTAAACTCCAAATGCTTGAAACATCTGTATTCCAATTGCAATGAAGGTTGGAAGTCAAAGTTTTTATTCCTAAAATGACCCAAGGCATGGAATTTTCTTGTTGTCTTTCGCTTTACTCCTTTTTCTCCCTCCTTTCCAAGAAGTCCTTTTAACGAGATTTCATAAAGATAACTACCTTAAACAATCATTTTATAAATTCAAATGTGATAAGTAGACCTAGGGTTTTATTTTATTTTAGTCTAAGTCATCGACCTAAGAAGCTCTATGACAATTTTGGTAAATTTACTAGTTTATTTAGGCTTACATATCTTTGGTCATTTTCTCATGCGAAGTCATGAAAGAACGACTATTGGTTGCATACCACTAACATAAGGGGAAGGGCAAGAGAAAAAGAGGCAACAAAGGTGCCCTTTTTGTCAACCTAACTCCATGAGCTAGAGTTTAGGAGACATTGCTCACCTAGGCTCTATCCCCACCTCCCCAACCTTAGGCTCCATTCCCATTAGGTTCGACAAAAACTCATCCTTAGTGTGCGGCCTCTACCTATATTTTGGTGGAAGAGCTGGTGTATAGGTGATGACTTCACACACCTTCTTGATGCTGAGGTCCTCACTACTATAATGAAAACCTAGATGGGACTATGTTTATACAGGTGTGACTCCCAAAAATGCTAAACTAGGTCGCACCCTACCTCTTAGCTAGCTCATGCACAATTCCATGTTGAATGCCGCATTAGTGTAGGTACCTTTACTCTGCCCACTCTTTTTCTATATGTTATTGTTTGGTTCTCACTGTCAGTTAAATTGTAGCATCTCATTAGACTAACGAGCTTGCACTCAAGAAATTGTAAAAAAGATCACCATCCTTGAGGGTGAGAAAATTTTTTTGGAGGCTAAGAATGAGGCCTTTCAAGGTCGGGTGTAGGGTGAGGGAGGCGAAACCTAAGTTGAAAAGCTGAGGCATTGGCAGATTCCCGAGCTCAACAAATTCAACGTTTAGAAGCCGACTAAAAGAAGCTCAAGGAGAAAATGGCTGCTATAAAGGAGAGCATTTCTAAGGAACTAGAGATAGCCTGACCTAGGCTAAAATGAAGGCCTTCAAGGATCTTCCAGTTAGTAGAAAAGGGAAAGAGTACTTGTCTAAGTTTCGAAAGCTCAAATTTAAAGAGCATGAAGAATCCTAGGAATATCAGAAGATCCCTACTTAGTGTGTCACTACATATTATGATCATGACTTCAATTTTTTCATGATCATATAGTGAAGCTAGGTCGGGTCAAGCAGAATGCTGACCTAGAGAGCTTGGATCTTAAGGTTGGGCTTGAGCTTACACTTAAGGATGGGTTTCTAGACTTAGTAGGTATAGAAATATCAGAGAAAGACCTTGCCTAGTTTGTTGCTATGATACATTAAGCCAAAGACGAAGCCAAGTAGGTTGAGGAAGCTGAAAGCAAAGCAATACACTAATGTCTATTCTCTTTTCATTTTGTTTTTATGTTATGTAAAGATTCACTACATTTAATTAAACTCTAAGTGCATCAATTTGTTTGCCATTTCGATATTTGTATGTTCTGCAACTTTAGCCTTAAAACATCTCCCTCACAAGCTCAAGACTTAAGTCCTATAAAACATGAATATGTAAAGGGAAATTTGATTAAATTACAACTTCAAGAATAATGTTATAAATAGTTTGCAATTTTAAAAATGTAGTTGGCAATTTATAGCTTAGAAAATGTGTTGGGCAACTTGTCACTCGGCAAATAAATTATTGCTCGAAAAACTTTGATGGAAAATTTTTAGCCCCGAGAGCAACTACTAGTCATAAGCCTTTTAACACCAATAAAAAATGAGGGATACTAGAGGGAATTTGGTTGTGTTTGTACTTTAACTTAGTAATTAATGAAATTTTGATTTATTTATATCAATATTATGGCAAGTTTTCGTACATATAAATCGTGATTGCATAAATTATTACTTGTGCCCATGTGTTTAAATTAAGAAGTCTTATTTACAAAGAGTTATGAATATAGACATAGAGTTGTCTTAGTACTCAATTACTAAAACCTGTTCATGAGTCTCAAATACTCTAAAGAGTGTTAGAGAGTCGGTGAACTTTCACACCATGTATTTGTATAGTGAGTGCCATGTCGTTGGTTATGAGATACTAAAAATACATATGTGTGGATATGCCATTGGAGAATGGGGCATTCGGACAACGACTCACAAAAAAAGCAAACGAATGGAGTTCACTCTTGGCCGTTAATGTCTCGCTTTTGTGATCGTATTAAGTGCACGAGGACTTTAGACTTCAGATGACATGGTTGTTTTATGTGCATGACAATCAACACATCATTAGGGTATTAAGGGCTAATATCTATACTAATATAGAATAGGGTCATGAGCCTAACGAGCCATTGCCTGGTTGCGAATAGAGGCATATGTACATTGAATAAGAGATCAGTCTCCTTGCAAGTGACCAAGGTATTTGTCCTATGCAATTGGTGCTCTATGAGATGGAAGCCCTTAGCTAAGGCTATGTGTGATTAGAAAAGAACTTCTAATAAGAATATTTGTCTCACGAGGAAATGTCAACTAGTTATATGATTGAGTTTGTGAGTTTAATTAAATTCATGACTAGCTTGATTGGATCAAAGTAGGATAAAAGATCAATATGATATGGTAGTCATGATCAAAAAGGTTCATTATAATCTAATTCACTTGATCTTAATTGAACTCCGATATGGTTCGTAGGCTATACATTACCCACATCTTTTGAACTATGCACTTTGCTTATTAAGAATGAGCCAAAGAGTCACACACATAATTTTGGGATGTATTGCAAGTGTCAAATTGATGTGTTGTACATGAGGCTTGAGAAGACTCATTAAATATTTATTTAATTACATTTGGATTATGGTAAATAAATTACTGTGGTATTTGTTAATGAAGAGATCATTAATTAGAAGCACAAAAATTAATTAGGCATCATTAGGCTTTAATTATTAATAGAGATTAAAAATTAAAGGACATATAGGTTGATTTATTAATTAGATTAATAAATACAAGTCTATTGGTTAATTTTATTTAAAATGTCCATATATGAGGGCCCACGGGGTCCATGTCTTAAACCTAGTGCCTCAAATATTTAAAGGAGCACTTGAAGAATTCAAGACACGACTTAGAAGCACAAAATTTGTGTAGCCCCTCAAGCAAGAGAAAACAAACTCCCTAGCAACCCTACTCAAGGTTCTCTCTTGTCAAAATTCCTTCTAACCTAGAGTACTTTTGTTAAGGCTTCACAAGAGGAGTTTTGTAGAGTGTAGAAGGGGTTCATGACCATCCTAGCTATGTGGACACAGTAGAGGTTAGGTTTTGAGGATGGACCATAACTCAAGGATCACACTCAATTGCTTGGAAAAGTTCTAAAGGTACAATCTTTACGTATGTTGTTTTCATGATATCTTGTGGGTTTTGCAACAAAAATGGATGGGATTTGTTCTTATTGATTCTATTGTGATTTTAGAGTGTTTTTATGTTCTAAAGTTTTAATTTTTAAGGCAAAATTTCACAAAAATCCAACAGTGGTATAAGAGCCACTATTTTTCTTACAAAACCATAAAGTTTAAGGATTCTTCCATTATTTACGATAGCTTTCATGTTAAATTCCTTTAAACATGTATTTGATGTATGAAAGAAGTTTAAAAAGTGTTTTGGAGGTGTTTGGAATTGAAAATATTGGAAAAGAAATGAATTTGAATAAAAAAACTGAAGTTGTAGAAAGTTTGTAGTGTTTCATGATTATTGTTCATAACCTTGCAATCCTGCCATCACCACGAGGTTGCATGAACCCTGCAGTCCTGCTTCTCAATTTAGGAGAAGTCCCATTTTCATGACAGGATGTCTTGCGGCCATGAGAGGTGTAGCGATAGAGCCTTAGAGTTTAGGCTAGTTTTGTAGTCATAAATAGGATGCTCGCTATTGCTTGCGATCACCAGAATGGTTCCCATAACCTCGAGCATTGAGTGTATAGAAATTTCTTTTTCAATTTTAATTTTGAAAAATTGTCTTTCAAGGCACGAAAACTAATGCATGAGATGTAGTGGTCATAAAAATTATCATTAAATAGAATTATTTAATTATACATGTAACGTATAATTGTTTAGATAGATGTTGTGATTGGATTATAGACCTAGGACACTTGTGAATGAATGCTTTTACTTTATTTTGACTTTTTGTGGGTTGTACAGGTAATTTTTCATGAATTGTAAAGGCATAAGACCTTTTTTTATTTTAATTTCATAGAATAGGATTCTATGTGGTATGCTACTCATATTTGTAAAATGTAGAAGACATCAAGAGTTAGTGTTTGTGCACAGACCAAGAGTTGGTGCCATTCAAGGTTCCAAGACATGATGGGCCCCATGAAGCCATGAAGACTAAGACAAAGGCATTTAAAAAATCCTTATATAATAGTGTAGGAATTCATGTAGTTGTGTATGATCTAATGTCAGTTAGAGTTAGATCTAAAGTCTATGAACCTTCACTTTTATTTTTACGTATTATTTGTGATGGATGTATGAGATACATCAAATCGGATAATGTGCAAAGTGAAACCTAATCTACATGAACCTAAAAACTTCCCCAAACAAATATTATGTTACAATGGAAAAAGTGTTTGTCAAGGCCTCCACCAAGTTTGGAGTTCTAAGTGTAGCCTTAGTGTGTAATATTATCACATTAGTAGAGAAATGTTATGATTGTGCATTTATGACTTTGGGTGTATTGGATGTGACATTTAAAACATACTATGCCTTAAGAGTAGTTAGCCATGGGAGGAGTTCAAATCTAATGAGTTGTTAGTCAGTGGGTATAACTTAAATGGACCCAACATACCAAGAATTAATTACGTGTGGGATTGTTAGGCCATGGGCTGAAACAGAAGGACCATGCATGAGATACGTTGCTAAGAGTTGCCACTCATTAGGCCTAGCATGCCAAGAATTGATTACGTGAGGTATATTATGTCCAATGAAAATCCTAATAACCCACAAAAGAAATTTTACCAATGGAATTTCTGTCTTCTACCCAAGAGAGTGTAGGATTTGAAAAATCTAGTGGGAGCTCATTTTGATTTAATTTCTATAATTACAATGGCAACACATACAAAAACTCAACTAATAAGTCTTGTCTAGTTTTTTTAGTTTGTTTCTATCTTCAATAAATTGGGCCATCTTATTATTAACAATAATGATTAAGACCATGATGTTGATTGGAGTTAAGATAGTTGATTGTTTTAAAGTTTTGAGAAAAGCTCTCATTCTTAAGAGAGTCATTTATATCTTAGATTCTACTACACTAATGAGGGGAAAGGGGTTCTCCCAAAGGGGTCTGACTTGTCTATTAATGAGACTAAAGAAAACAAGACCAAGGGAAGGAAACCTATAATTCCCAAGACTAGTGGGAAAAGCATGAAATCCTGAATACTAGCAACCCATTACAAGGGAAAGGGTTTGTCCTTGAGGAGTGTAGCTTCTTAGTTAATGAGACTAAGAAATGTAAAACCAAGAGAAGGAGGCCCACAATTACCAAGGTGAGTGGCAGGGGTGTGAAATCTAATGCCCATGTCGGTATAGAAAAGAGTTTCCAATGCAACAAGGAAGAGCATTAGAGGAGGAATCCCACTAGATGCCTCAATGACCATGGCGATGGCATTGGAGGCATGGAACTATTTTTTTGTGAAATATTTTATTCCATTAGTGTGTTCTCTATGTCTTAGATCTTGGATTTTGGTGCTTCTTCTTACATTTGCACTCCCAATCAAGATTTAGTCAAGAGTAGATTGCTTGAGAAGTAAGATGTGCTAATTAGGTTCATCTAATTAGTACTACTTTAGTCAAGTTATCATCTAATCACATTTTGGGCTTATAAGATTGTTTGTTGTTACCAAATGGACTAAAGAATATTGTCTCTATTACCTCTATTGGTGAAAGAGGATTATGAATTCTCTTTTAGAGATAATAAGTACCAAATTTATTATTGTAATAAATTAGTGGTGAAAGAGGATTATGAAATCTCTTTTAGAGATAATAGGTGCCAAATTTATTATTGTAATAAGTTAGTTAGTGCCTACCACATTGTCAAATGGCCTATACTGTATTTGAATTTAGGTGATAGACTAATTATGAATGCCATTTCAAACAAACGTCTAGGGGATGGTTTGAATCCCCAACACTTGAGGCACCTTAGACTTAGCCACGCATGGGACACAAGTATTAGCAAAGTGGAGAAATATGAGCTTATTGGCTTATTGGGAAAGAAACCCTATCCAACTAGTGAACATTACATCTTAGACATAATGGCTAGAAGTTTATTTGATGGATATATTGAGAGGGCCGTTGAGGTGTTTGAATTAGTCCACATGGATGTTTGTAGGCCACTTAATGAAATGGTAAAGAGAGGATTTCCTACTGTATAACTTTTGCTGATGAATACATATGGTATAGTTATGTATACTTGATAAAGTACAAGTATGAATCCTTTAAAAGGTTGAAAGAATTCAAGGCACAACTAGAAAAGTAAACTGGAAAACATATCAAAACACTACAATCAAATTGTGAGTGCGAGTGTATGAGTACTGATTTTGTTAAGCTTCACAAGGAAAATGGTATTGTATCACATCTGACACCATTAGCAACTCCTTAGCTGCATGGTGTAGTCAAACTCTAATGGACATAGTTCAATTTATGATGAGCTTCACTAACTTATATCCCTATGAGGGCATGCCTTTCTTATTGTAGTGTATATTTGAATAGGTCACCTTATAAGTCTGTTCCCTCCACTCTACATGAAATGTGTTATGGAAGGAAGCTAGGCCTTAAACATTTAAAGATTTGGGGATGTCTGACTTATCTTAGAAAGACTAAGATAAACAAATTAGAGGTGATGGCAGTTATAGGTCAGTTTGTAGGACATCCTAAAGACTTTATAGGATATGGGTTCTACATACCTAAGAATAATAGGATTGCCATAGGATATCATGCATGTTATCTCAAATAAGAGTTCACTCAAGAAAGTGGTGCCGGTACAACAATAGTGCTCAAGGAAGTTGAACATGAGAAACAAAGTTGCAAGCCCATAATGCATTTTCCTATTCAAAAGCAACCTTATAAGATGAAACCATTGCAACGATCAGGTAGAATATCTCAAGCACTAGAGAGATATGGTTATATCTTATAGAATGGACAAGAGTTGTTTGTAATGAGAAATAATGATCATGGAGATGATCCTTTCACTTATGATTAAGCAATGGCAGATAAGGACTTGACAAAGTGGTTGGAAGTTATAAAATCCAAAATGGATTTAATGCATATAAACTAAGTATAAACTCTAGAGGATCCACCAAAAAGAATTGTTCCCATCAAATGCAAGTATGTCTATAAGAGAAAGATTAGTTCAATTAGTGAGGTGGAGACTTAAAAGATTAGGTTGGGAGTGAAGGGCTATAGCTAAAAAGAGAGAATTAACCATGAGGAAACCTTCTTACAAGTAGCCATGCTAAAACCTATTTTGATTTTACTTGCAATATCCCCCTTACTTGCAACAAATGGATATTATAGCTTTCCTTAATTGGATGCTTGAGAAGGACATTTATATGGTGTAGCCATATGATTTTGAAGTCCAAAACGAATCTCATAAGATAAGAAAGCTTGAGAGGTCTATTTATGGTCTTAAGCAAGCATTAAGGAGTTGGAATCTTCATTTTGATGATAAAACTAATTCATTTAGCATCATCAAGAATGAAGATGAGAGGAAATGATGTTGGGATGTTAAGCTCATTTAAAACATGGTTGTCCAGTGCCTTTTCCATGAAAGACTTAGAAGAGGTAACCTATATCTTAGGCATTCAAGTTTGTAGAGATAGAGTAAAGAAGTTGCTAGGTCTTTCCTAAGCTTTGTACATAGACAAAGTACTGAAATGGCTTATTATGGAAGCCTTTAAGAGAGGATGGCTTCCATTCAGGCATGGCATCTATCTTTCGAAATCCATGTGTCCCAAGACAGGTGGTGGGAGGAGAAGCATGGAAGCTATTCCATATGCTTCGGTTATAAGAATCCTTATGTTTGTAATACTATGTACATGGTCAAATATTACCTATGCCATAAGTGTTATAAGAAGGTTTCAGGTAAATCTTAGTAAAGAACATTGGAATGCTGTCAAGTGTATTCTTAAGCACTTGAGAAGAACTAAGGGTATGGTACTGGTATACAAAGATAGTGATGTACAGGTAGATCGATATACCGATTCTAACTCTAGATAGATATAGATGATAGAAAATCTATCTCTGGATTCATATTTACCCTTAATGGACAAGCATCCAGTTATAAGAGTTCCAAACAAAGTACAACTGTAGACTCTACAACTAAGGTTTAGTATATCATTACATGTGATGCTACGAAGGAGGCTATTTGGATAAAGAAGTTCGTGATAGAACTTCAAATGGTTTTGGATGTGGATTAGTTGTTGCCAATTTATTATGGCAACAATGGCAACATCACACTAGCAAAGGAACCAAGGTCTCATTAAATAATTATTTTTATGGGGAATTTCGCAATATTAATTAGTTCACTATTTGAGAATTACGAATGAGTGTCTGAACAAGTTTACCTTTTGAATTGATGTAAAATCACTCTATAGAATATTAATGCTACTAAGCAGTAGTTGTGTATATTCCATATGGGTTAATATATGTGTAATTTCCATTAAAAAAATTTTTAATCACTAGTCCATCTTGTCATTATTGGTAAACGTTACATTTTAGTGAATGTCTGCTAATCATCATCATTTAACGACTATTTGAAATTTTTAAATTGTGAGGATGTTTTATGCATTTAAGTTATAATATGCACATACATTTTATAGTTGAAATAAAAAAGAGAGAATGATTATTTCAAAATGAATTAAATTGTGAGGGTAATTGTGAATTTAAATCATTATTTTCTTCTTTAGTTTATAAATGTGCAAGGCATATATGTGGATTAATGTGATCTCGTACCAATTGGAGGTGCTTCAAACTAGGGGCATGATGCATTGTTGATGCGAGTGTCAAGGCTAAGATGTTGTACCCAAGGGTAGGCGGAGATCTATTGACGAGGGCTAAGGCTAAGAAGCTTAAGGAAGTAACGACAATGCTCGTGAAGGAGTTTCAAAAGGCTTTTGGACATTTAAAGGAGCTCAAAGAGGAAGAAGAGTTTCCATGGTGAACTTAAAGTAAAGAGAACTTGAAAAAGCCTTAGAGTACCAGCTCAATCGAGCTAACTATCTAACTGATCAATCGCTGAGTTGACAGAACGAGCCAAAGCACATGTAATTGACAGTGGACCAAAAATTGGTTCTCTACATTTGCAATAAGGGGAGTCACACTCGATCGCACCTCATAAGTACTAGGATGGCTTAACACATTGTTTTTATGATCCAGAGGCATGAAATCAACACTCCTATCAAGCGCGCAAATGTTACCTAGTCAAATTATAGTTAGAAACTGCCTTCTATGTTATTTTCATATTTAAGTTAACTTCCATATGAAATTTAGGGATCTTAAGCTTCTTAACTTATAAATAGGACCTAGTTATATAATGGAAAAAACTTTTAACTTTTTAATATTAAAATTCTAATTTCCTTCCTTCCTTGAACTTGAGTGCATCAATTGCTCATAAAGTCTAAATTGAATTATTCCAAATGTATTCTTGCTTGATTTGTGGCGTACCAACTAACAAGGCATGTTAGTTGCAATCGCCTGCTAGAGTTCACTAAAGATCATTGCATTGGGTTGTTCTTCCCAATTTGCGTAAAAAGGTTTCGTTTGGTTCAACATAGGCCATTATCCTTCTACTTTTACAATTTTGCACACTTCAATAGGTATTAGAGTTGGCTATTTGGGATTCTTTTTTGGGCACTGGTCTAGGTACAAATTTAGTTTGTGTCTTTTCATATCATTGCATTTTATTCTTTGTGTTATTCATATCCTGTCGTCTATGTTCTCCTTCTATAGTCAAAAAAAAATCTTTACTTGTTTGGTTTACGTGCTTTTGGGGTAGTTTGATTTCTAAAATACTGAAAGAAAAAAGAGAGAAAGAAAAAAAATTACATAGAACTGAAGAAAAAAGGAGAAAAAAAAAGTTGTGATCTTTAATTGAGATTAGACCACAAATAAATCCTTAAGCTTGGGAGAACTTTAAGGAATCGAAGTAGACTAATTTGGGAGTAAATTGTGGGAGTTCAATCAATCAAAGCATGAAATTGTAGCTACAAGATCAATCACACATTTGAACTAGATCGATCGCACATGTGTCTGCAAAAACCTAAGTCAGTCGCCGTCTTCACACTCGATCGTACCTATTTTCTAACTCGATTGCACAACTATTTTTTGCTTCAAATTGATCACTCTTGCTCCAAGATCAATTGCACAATGTCCCTTCAGCTTGGATCAATTTGTGTGTTTGGATTGATCTACTGACCTACTTTTCATTCCGATTTTATCTAATTCCGTCCGAATTGATCCCACAACCTTAAAGTTCCACCTTTTCACACACTCACACATACTTAGGAGTTATGCCACTCAAATTACTGAGAACTTCTTGGGATTTTGCGAGGTGGCCACAAGAAATTACTTGGTAAGAGCATCTTTGAGTGAACTTGCATGATACATACGCGAGAGGTAAAAGCATGGTGAATACATCTTATGAGTTAAGAGGACCACCTACGCACCAACCGTGTAGAGGGAAGTATGTTAGCGATGAGAATTTTGATTACCTTGATGAGTTTAAGGATTTTAGTAGCCTAAGAAGACCTACAGGTGCAAGCAAGATGAGGATGATGAAATGCCAAAAGGTGTCAAGTTTAATATACCTATGTTTGACTAACATAAGTATTTTGAAGCCCAAAAGGTAAAGCTAGCTTTTGTAGAATTTACAGACTATGCTATCCTATAGTAGGACCAAGTATGCTTTAGCTGCAGAAGAAATGGTGAATATCCTATAGGAACCTAGTAAGAATTGAAGGCATTAATGAGAAAAAGGTTCGTGTAGAGTCATTACAATAGGGATGTATATAAATGGCTACAAACGTTGGCGCAAGGTAGTCATAGTGTAGAGGACTACTATAAAGAAATGGAGATGGCACTAATAAAGGCCGATATGGTGGAAGATAGAGAAGCAACCATGGCTAGGTTCATGAGGGGATTAAACTAAGAGATTGCTAATGTGTTAGAGCTAAACCACTATATGGAGATTTAGGTCTTAGAGGAGTGGGTTATCAAGGTAGAAAAGTAGTTCAAGAGGAGGGGTAGATAGCAGTAGCCTCTGTACACAACTGCATGATAATTTATCCATCAAGAAGAGAAGCAACCAGCAAAGGCAGTTGGAGTACTTAAGCCTAAGGATGCACCCTAGGCTGACATAGCTAAGGTACAAAATCCAAACTCTAGTACTTCTAACACACGTAATCGAGATATATTGTATTTTAAGTGCCAATGGAAGGGACACGTTCTACCCAATGCCCCAATAGGTGAACAATAGTAATGACTAATAAGGGAAAAATAGTCACCAACAAGGAAGAAGGTAGCAACGAATGTGAGATGCTGCCATTGGAGATAAAACCATCTGAAGCAAAGGAAGGAGTTTACAAGGAGACAGATAGTGAAAGTTCGGTGGTCATGAGAATGTTAAATGCAAAAGTAAAAGAGGAAGGATTTAAGGAGCAACGAGAAAATATCTTCCATGAAAGGCATAGGGTTAAAAGTAAGATGTGCAGCCTTATTATAAATGGAGGAAGTTACACAAATGTAGCTAGTATGATGTTAGTAGAAAGACTTGCACTTCCACTTTGAGACCACATCTAACCTTACAAATTATAGTAGTTGAATAACAATGGTGAAGTAAAGAGGACAAAACAAGTTTTGGTGGAGTTTGAGATAGGTAAGTACAAAAATAGCATACTATGTGATGTGGTGCCTATGCAAACATGTCATATCCTATTAGGGAGGCCGTGGTAATTTGACCAAGATGTAGTGTTCCATGACAAAGCGAATAGGTATATAGTCTATTATAACAATAAGAATGTGACACTTGTACCACTTACATTGAAGGAGGTGTAGGAGGATCAACACTACCTGTGCAACAATATGAACTAGATCTAAAAGAGGAAAAAGAAAATAAGAGAGAGTGGGAAAGAATTAAAGAGTGTAGAAGTAGGGAAAAAGAGAGGAAGGAGAGAAAAAGAGTGTATGTTAGCAAGGATGCGAGATGTGAGAGTAGCCATACCCCCTAAAAAGTGTTATGTCTATTTTGTAGGAGTTTCAGGATGTTCTTTCAGAGGAGTTGCCAAGTGGATTATCGCCAATGAAAGGGATTAATCATCAAATTAACTTTGTACTCGAAGCAGCCATTCCTAATCGACCAACATACTGAATGACTAAGGAGATTCAATGAAAAATGGAACATTTGATTAGCAATGGATGGATTAGAGAAAGCATGAGCCCTTGTGCAGTACCTGTATTGCTAGTACTAAAGAAGGACCGGTCTTAGCAAATGTATGTTGATTGTTAAGTTGTAAATGCTATAACGGTAAAGCATCGACATATAATTCCTAAGTTAGATGACATGCTTGATGAATTATAAGGAGCTAGTGTATTTTCTTAAATTGATCTTAAAAATAGGTATCATCAAATCCGCATGAAAGAGCGAGATAAGTGGAAAACATCTTTTAAAACAAAATATGTTATATGAGAGGTTAGTCATGCTATTTGGGTTAGCAAATACACCTAGCACATATATAAAGCTTATGAATCATGTCCTACATGCTTTCATAGGTAGATTTGTCATGCTATACTTTGATGACATTCTTATATATAGTAAATCTATTGATAAGTATACTAGACACCTTAGGGAAGTCTTTGGAGCCTTATGAGAGGGACAGTTGTACGCTAACCCTAAGACATGTATATTCTGTGTGGATCGTTGTATATTTCTTGGATATGGAATAAGTGTGGCGATACAAAAATGGACAACACCTAAGACTGTGACTAAGGTGAGGAGTTTCATAGCCTTTCAAGCTTATATAGGAGGTTCGTATAAGACTTTAGCACAATCGTTGCACCACTAACCACTATCACTAATAAATTCGAAAAGTTCCAATATAGAGAATCTCAAGAAGGGGCATTTGAGCTGCATAAGGATAAGCTTACAAATGCTACTGTGTTATCTTGCCTAACTTTTCTAAAACATTTGAACTTGAATGTGATGCTTCAAGAATAGGAGTTGGAGCAATGTTGATACAAGAGAAAAGGCCCATTGCATATTTCAGCGAGAAGTTGGAAAGAGCCTTGGAGATATGGCAACATTATCTAATACCTAGGGAATTTGTCATCCATATGGATTATGAGTCTCTAAAGCATCTAAAGATCCAAGGCAAGTTGAGCCATAGAAATATTAACTAGGTATCTTTCGTAGATACTTTTCCATATGTAATTAAGTACAAGGAAGGTGTAGGAAGGTAATAGTGGATACATTGTCTAGGTGGTATTCATTACTTATTACATTAAATGCTAGGCTTTTGGATTTTAAGCATATCAAAGCATTGTATTTGAATGATGAGGAATTTGGTCAAGTGTATGAGTAAACTAAGGTGTGCATGATAAGTACTTCCAGCATGATGGCTATTTGTTATATATAGATAGGTTGTGCATTCTTAAATGTTCTTTACGTGAATTACTAATTTGAGAAGTACATGATGGTGGTACATGATGGTGGTCTAATAGGGCACTACACTGTTACCAAGACATTTAAGATTTTACAGGAACATTTCTTTTAGCCATATTTGTGAACAGATATTAAGAGGGTAGTTGATAAATGCATTAAATGTAAGGAGGCCAAGTCAAAAGTTCAACCGCATGGATTGTATAGACCATTACTGATTCCAAGGATGCTGTGGACAAACGTTTCAATAGACTTTGTGTTGGGTTTACCACGGACTTGAACGAGTAAGGATAGTATTTTTCTGGTTGTGAATTTGTTCTCTAAAATGGCACATTTAAGTGCATGCAATAAGACTAATGATGCCCCACATATAGCTAACTTATTCTTTAAGGAAATAGTTAGATTACATGGCATGTCAAAAACCATTATGTCTGATAGAGATGTTAAGTTCTTGAGTTAGTTTTGGAAAACACTATGGGATAAGCTTGGGACTAAGTTGTTTTCTATAATGAGTCATCTAGAAACTGATGGATAGACCAAGGTGGTGAATAGAACTTTAATTGTATTACCTTGTGCATTGATTAAACAGAATATAATAACCTAGGAAGAGTGTTTGCCACATGCCGAGTTTGCTTACAATCGGAGCATACACTCAAGTACACACGAATCACTATTTGAAGTTGTTTATGGCTTTAACCTATTAACTCCACTAGACTTGCTCTAATTACCATGTAATGAGCAAATTAGTATAGATGGAAAGCATAAAACAAATTTTGTAAAGTAGCTTTATGAGCGTGTACAACAAAACATCAAAAGAAGGAATGAATAATACGTGTAGCAATCAAACAGGGGTCACAAGAAGGTTGTGTTTGAGCTTGGAGATTAAGTCTAGATTTACATGAGGAAAGAAATGTTTCTAGAACAATAAAAATCAAAGCTAATGCCAAGGAATGAGGTTTGATTTCAAGTGATAGAACACATCAATGATAATGCTTATAAATTGTAATTATTGAGTGAGTTCAGAATCAGAGCAATAGTCCATGTCACTGATTTGAGTCCTTTTAATGCAAAGGATAGACAAGACAGAATTGAATCCAATTCCTTTTCAAGAAGAGGGGAATAACATGAGCGTCAAGGCTGAGATTAAGTACCTAAGGATCACCGGAGGTCCATTAATAAGGGCTAAGGCTAAGAAGCTTAAGGAAGTAATAACAACACTCGTCAAGGACTTTCAAAAGGTTTTTAAATGTTTAAAGGAGCTCAAGGAGGAACAAAAGCTTTCATGGGTAAACTTGATGTGAAGAGAACTAGAAACAAGTCTTGGAGCACTTACTGGATCAAGCTAAAAAGCTAGTCGATCGATCACGGAGCCAAACAAATAGAGCTAGAGCACACATAATTAATAGTGGGCCAAAAATTAGTTCTCTACATTTGTGATCAAGGGAGTCGCGCTCAATTGCGCAAGGTACGATTGAAAATCCTAAAAATGATGACATTTTTTAGTTACAGTCGCTTAAGTCATGCTCGATCGTGCCTAAGTATTGGGATGGCTTGACATACTATTTTTACAATCCAGATATACGAGATCAGCACCCGAATCGAGCATGTAGACATCACAAAGTCTAATTATAGTTGGAAACTACCTTTTATGTTATTTTTGAATTTTAGTTAACATCCACATGAGTTCAAGGGATCCTAGGCTTCTTAATGAGGCCTAGTTATGTTATGGAAAAGACTTTTGGCTTATTAACATTGAAATTCTAATTTCCTTCCTTCCTTGAACTTTCGTAGATCAATTTCTCATAAAGTCCAAATTAAATTATTCTAACTGCATTCTTGGCTAATTCATGGAGTATTAATTAATAAGGTATGTTAATTATGGTTGTTTTCTTACTAGAGTTCTTTGAAGATTATTGCATTAAGTCATTCTTCTCGGTTCGCGCAAGCAATTTTTGTTAGATTCTAGCATACGCCACTTCTTTTATGCTTCCACTCGTGTCAATTGTTGTGCCTTGGTAACTTTTGGAAAGGGGTTAAGTAAGATTAGCTTCAAAATTGGCTCACACAATGAATGAGGTGAAATTATGGCTTCACTTTTAGACCTGGAGTGGCCAAAAAACTTGGAGAGTGCTGGATTTACAATCTAAGGCATGCCAAATTAACCCCAAGACCATCTATACAAAATCAGACAAAAAAGGAGGAAGAAAAAGCAAAAGAAAAAGTAGTACAAAAAGAAAGAGAAAGGGAGGAATTTTTTTGCCAAAACCATCTGTCAGATCAATATCCTCTGCTAGGGAACACCAAACCCTAGTTTTTTATTTTTACTTCACGATCAATCACATGTCCTTACTGCTCAACCTTGTTGCCTTTTTCTCACTAGATCGCACACACACCACTACAAACAATCCAACCACCTCTAGATTGATCCAACGTTGTCCAAATCAATCACATTGCCCTATTTCTCTCATCTAAATCAATCTTTTCTTCACCAAATCAATCTTGAAGCCTATTTTCTTGACCTTTACACCATTTTCTTCAATTTCACGCCCATTTTGTGGATTTTTGTTGGCTGTTGAATCTAAGAACCACTCAAAATCATTTGAGGCAAATTGAAATTAGGTTGGTAAGATTCATGTGAGAGATTTTTAAATTTTCTTGTTCATTTATACATATATATATATATATCCATATGCACCCACACACACTTTGAGCTTTCACCATTTTACTTCATGGCGTCGCATGGCAAAATTGGTCCTAGAAATGATGAGCATAACATGAGGATCTTACTTAAATCTTTTGCCCAAGAATTGAGGGAACTCAATTAAAAATTAGAAGGCATGCAAAGAAGGTTAGTGAAGGGTGGGGAGGCCAATGACATCCCTACTACCTGCCTAGTGGATACAAGTGTTGTATGCCTAAATTGCTTTCAAAGGGGGCACTATATGAATAAGTGTCTAAAAAAGGAGGTTAAGATTTTCCTTAGATCCAACCAACCTAAGTAAGTCGATCTAATTCCTTCCTTAAACTTGGAGCCATTAAATGGAGAACGTTAAAAGGAGGGGAAATTGGGCAAGAAAATATTTTGCAATTAAATTAGGAGTCAAGAAGGTTGGAGAGAAGAAACAAAGAAAATTAAAGAAGGGGAAGTCATGGCAAATGATTCTGTAGTTGAGGAGGGAGAAACCATGAAAGCTGGAAGTTGGAGACCCACACATGGACAATGAACAAACAAATGAGTGGGAATTCAAATTTCTACGAAGTCATTTATATTTCAATCCCATTGATTTTCCATTGCCCTCTTCATTCAAATAGAATTTGTTGGGATACAAGTTCTTGCCGATGTCGGAGCCTGCATCTACGCCTCTATACAAGAGTTCGAAGGGTAATTTTGGTGTTCCATGTCACTCTGTAATTGCACATGTTTATTATGGGACACGTGTGATGGCAAAGGAGTTGACATCCTAGTGTTTGATCCAAAAGTATTAGTGAAGCACTGTGATGGTACTATGACAAGAAACTTGTCTAGATTTGTATTTGACGCTAGTGTATATAGCAAAAAGGTGGGGTATGCCGATGAGGTCATATGTGATGTAATTCTAATACAAGCATGTGATATTTTGTTAGGACAGCCTGGGTGATTTGATAAGAGGGTGACTTTGATGGTGTCACTAAAAGGCGTTCTTTTCTTTTGGGTGTTTGAACGATCACCTTGGTACTCTTATTCCTGAAGCAAGTACAAGAAGCTCAAGACTACTGTCAAAGGCAAAGTAAGCTAGAATTGGAAGGAAGAAGGAAGGATAGAGAAGAGTGTGAAGGAGCAACTTGTAATTTGAAAAATCGTAAATGCATGTTAGTTAAGGAGCAAGATGTGAGAGATAAATGTAAGGAAGAGAGAAGAATGAAATTTTTGAATTGTAAAGAAAATTTGATTGTTCATCAAATAGTCACATTTTCCTCCCAAAGTTTTCTATATCTTTTATGAAAGAAATTGAAAACATACATTTGGTTGAGTGGCGAGATGGGTTTCCACGACTCCATGACATAGAAAGTCTAAGGCGGAATCACATTGAGCCCAAATACCCAAAAAATCTAGAAGTATCTGGTTACATCTTCACATTAATAACTCCATGGATTGTGTTTGATGATGCTAAAGCTGATGGCTCATATGATGGATTTTCTTCCACTTCCACTTCAAATCCCAAGTAGATGGACATTGAGCATATTTGTGACTTGCATGAGCATTATGATGATTTTCATTATTTGTACGCTATAGTTCATAATTCAAGTTATGGAAAATTCCTTTCTTTCGATGATAACTTGTGTGACCTTGGGTATTCATCGTGGGGACTAATGAATAGGGTCACTAATCATTGTGGAATGTTCAAAATTAACCCACTTATCTATTGCAGACATAAAAAGTTTTAGAAATTTTATGTACACCATGATTTATAACACAACCTTTGCCAAGTTTGGAGATGCCAATGCTTGAAGATTTTTGGAAGAACAATAGATTGTCAAAATGTTTAGCATAGTTGTATAATATGTGACATGGATATCTTTTGGAATGCCATATGTGCCTAGACTTGCTGTACAATTCTTGCAAAATTTTGATTGGAAGGCGAATATTTACATCTTGTTGGTAGGGCATTTGCTTGTCAATATTTTGGACATGGATTGGTTGACTTGGCTCGTGATCTTAAATGGTCGAGACACATTAGTTTCACCATAAGGATAAGTTTCCTACAAGGCTATTTTTGTGGGCTTCAATTTAGGGAACATGGAGCTTGGGAAAAGCTTATGCTAGAGCTATAAGCTTTGTTGAAGAATGTAAAATTGAGGCCCAAGCCAATTGACCATCCACTTTGAGGATTTTACAGATTCATATTTGACCCTGGAGGACAAGACTATGAATGAGGAACAATTTGCCTTCAAGAGTAGAGGTTTGACATGTTCCTAGACTAATTGGAGATGCTACAAACCCGGGGCATGATGCATTATTGTGCCTTGGTAATTTTTAGAAGGGGGCATGAGCAAGATTCTCTTCAAACTTGGGCCCACATCATGAATATCATGAAATTATGGCTTCACTTTTGGAAAAGACTTAAAGGGTGTTGGATTTGCAATTTTGAACATACCGAACCAATCTCAAGGCAATCGAATTAAGCTGGGGGTGTAATTTGAAGATTCTACATTTAAATTCGCGTGTGTGAGGCTTGCGATCATAAATACAAAAGGTGGATAAGATGATCACACTCATGACAAATCGTAGCAGGATTGATCCATGCACCACCTGATCTATCAGACAGGCCTCCGGATAAAGCTTAACGAGTGGGAAGACCAAATTTTGGCCCTTCATTTTGAATTTTTAGCCATTGGAGCCAAATTTTGAGGGAAAAGTTATCATTTCCAACTTACATTTTTCAAATTTGGGCATGTAGCACTATATATGTCCTTCCCTTGCATTTTGTAAACATTAAGAACCATGTAACTCGAATTTCTCTTTAAACGAAAAAGGTTTCTTCTTTCAATTCCTGTAGTTATTGTTTGAGTGTGTTTGAGTGAATCAACACCTAAGCTCAAGTATCAAATCAAGTCATTCTCCTTATTCCAGTGGTTTGTGGTCAACAACTCCATATCGTGGTTGTTTTTATTCCCATTTATTATAAGGTTTGCCCTACGTAAGGTACATTCTTACTCAGTGATTTAGATTCAATCTCGCTATTTATACTTTTATTTTTCCTTTTTATTTTCCTTGTTCATTTTCCATAATTTCTCCCTCATTTTCCCAACCATTTTTTATCCTTACCTCTGCCAATTCATATCATGTATGGTTCGATAAACAAGACATGACATGAAAGATAAGAAATGTGACGATTGTGTACTATTAATATTAGGTGTGTGAATTCTAATTTGTGCTTGCAAATGAACTTTAACTGAAAATGGTAAAGAGCTCATAATTATTATATGAGTTCATGGACATAATTATTTTGTGGAAGTTCATTTGATATATAGGTCATGCAAATGACATTGGAAAGGGAAAGATATTGATAATTAAAATTATGAGGCATTATGAAATGTTCCATGAGATGAAATATGCTTCGAGGAATTAGCACAAAGTTAGATCTTAATTATTGAGGGCATATAAATATTCCATAAACAACTAGCAGTGAAGCTAGATCTTATGTTATTTGAAGGGCTGGGATTGAGGCCAAATCTATATTATTAAGAAAAATGGGTTGTACCTATATGGGAGTCACCTCCAAAAAAATATTTGAAAGAGGTATCTTCAATAGTAGATTTTTACTGTATTAGAGGAATATAGTCATGAAAATTGGATATTCAATCCAAATAAGAGGTACCATTTTGGTTTCCTATGTAAATCCACTAGTGATTTGATGGAGGTGAGGTGCATTGACATAAAAATTAGTCAAATAAACAATTGTTGTGGAATTAAAGTGTTTAACTCTAGAGTTGGCCAATTTTAATGCTTATTGAATAAGTACACTCTTATTCAATATTTCTTTAACTAAGAATTTGAGATGCCTCTAATGTCTATTGTGGAGCAACAATTGAGATATGATATCATATTTTAAAGCGTATATGCTTTAGTGATAGAATAATTTCATCAACTTTGGGAAGTCAAAATTAATGTTCAGCTCGTTTTTAGACTACACTTGAGGAAATAATATTAATTCTTTGAACTACAAGGACATGGGACTTAGGCCAACAAGCGATCAATAACAATGGAAACCCAAGCTATACAATTAGAGATTACATGAAATAGATTCTTATAGATAAGAATGAAATCAAAACTGACCCTAAAGCACTCATTATATGAGTTCCTATTGAGAAGAGTGCCTGTGCTGCCAATATATTTATGAGTTTGAGCTTTAAATTTTTAATAAATTTATAGTCCTTATAGATAGTGTATATGAGACAGTATATACCTAATGAATTCACCTATGTGAGACTAGCGTGGGGCTTCTCCTATAAGATTTGGCCTAATCTTTAGAGCTTTCATAAAAGACTAGATAGGGGCATAGTCAAAATGTGCAAAATAGCATTGAATGGAAAATTTTAAATTTTATGTGATTAATAGAACCTTTGTCTTACAACAAAGAATTATTGATTTATAGAACACAGTTCCACCAGTAATTTTGTAAGTCAAGTTTTATTGGTCAAAATTTAATTTATAATTTGACTAACACCAAACCCACTACATTATAACCATATCCAGCAGCAACACCTTTTCATTCTATTCAAAATATTTAGTCCAAAAATCTTTTGAAATATCTGAGGATTGTTGGAAAAATATAGAGTATTTCAAAAGAATTTCTTGCATGTAAAAATAATTTAGTTATTTACACCTAAAAATCATTTTATCACAACTATAAAACTATTTTATTACAGCCATAATTGGCACCATTTTAAAATTGTTTAATGCATCTTTAGTGCTTTTTATGACCAAAACATTTCTTTCAACATTCCTATTGGCTCTCAATGTTTTGTTCTTTGACTTATAAAAGACTCCCTAGTTCACAAGTGGAACGAGAAGAAAAAAACCCTACACATAGATGGCTTCTTCTTCCTTCTTTTCTATATTTGTTTTTCCTCAAACTAGTGAGAATTTAATGCACTACATTACAAATATACAATGATCGTACACATAATATAGGGAAATAAGGTTGTCATATCCTCTGAGTAAAAATGTTGTTTAATAGTATAGCATTTTAATTGAGTGGATAAATGGTATGTAATGATAATGAAGAAGCAATAAAGTAAATTAAATTAAATTGAGCAGAAAGGAGTATAACGAGTATAGCAAGATACAAGCAATAATCAACATGCAAGAACTTTAATTGCGAATTAAATCAATTATCAATTTTAATTTCTTATTTTAGGGATATGTAATTCCTTTAGTCCTTAGTATACTTTTCCAAGTTATACCAAAGCTTCAATTGAATTAATTCAATGGTCTTAGGATTAATTCGATCGAGAATTAAATTTATAAATTACTTTTCTTATCCCTTGTGAATGTGGAACCTTCAATTCCATTATAAGTCCACAATTCACATTGCGATCGAATTACTTAACTTGTGGCTTCACAAATTAAGTCAAATAAAAAGAATAAAGGGAAGAAAGAAGAGAAAGAAGAAAAAAAGATAAGGATAATAATTGATCACAATAAAATAAGAAAAGATAATAGAATTTAAATTGATAACAAAAGTTCTTACTCCTTATTCAAGATAGCAAGTACATCGAGCTCCTAAAGTAGAAATAATCACAACTTATCTTGTATCCAAAGCTCCCTTGTTATCGTGATTCCTCGACTCTTCACCTTGATCTAGCTTGTACGAGACACCAAACTCCACTCCAACCCCTAAACTTTACAACTAGGAATAGAGGAATGATACAATGCAAGACCTATATGAATTCTAGTGTTTCTTAGATCCTCTTGCTTGTGGACCAATCATGTATTTATAGGCTTGGAGTCCCACCACCCAAACTCCTTGGTTGGTTGATAAGTTTCATCATTTACATTCATTGTTCTGAGAGTAGGTGTGCAAAATTTTCAACTATCGCCTATTCCATCGCCTAGGTGACAGAACAGGCGATGCAGGTCACTCCTTTGTTACCTAGGCGATAGGAATAATTTAAGCCATTGCTTGGGCATCACATAGGTCATAGGGTGGCGATAGCTAGTAGATTTCTATTGGTTTCTATCTACCCTCTAGCTGGTAGTTTGCTTAGGTGACGGTTTAGGCAACAGTTCTTCATTCCAACATCTTGGGGCCTGATCTTGCATTTCCTTAGTCTAGTGTCTCTAGTTGAGTTTTATTCTACTTTTTGTTCACTTGTTTTCTTTCTAAGCATATAAGATAGTTAAATCTCTCTTTTTAAATAAAATTTTAAACCAAATAACATAAATTGAGCCCCAAAAATTCAAATATAGTATAGTTTTATTTAGATTATCTAATTCTCTCTCTCTCTCTCTCTCTCTCCAAGGATTATTTTCTTTTTCTAAGTTATCAAATACCTTTTTACACAAAGATAAACAAGGGTTACTTGCGCACCTTCAGTTACTTAGCATTCGAATCAACGAAGTAGACTTTTCATTTAAAGCCCCTTTTTTTTTAGTTTATTGCAATTTATTTTAAGGGTCAAACAAAACACCAATAAGATTTACACTTGCACTAAGCAATGTAATACATAGATCTCCATTTATGCTACTAATTCAGTACTTTTAGAAAATTTACTCATCATTGATTATAATCCTAAATTCCTTTTCCACATTAAATTTATTCATTGTCTTGTTAAAAATTTAAGAAGGGGTAAGAAAATAATGGCATTTGTTGCCTTAATCACTTATTAATTATTATTATTACTACTACTACTACTTTTCTGGCATAAATTATTGATGCTTAAGATTATAAGCACTAATATTTTTCTTCATTGCCTAAATAATGCTTTAAATGATGCTCGTTGGCCTTGAAAGACCTGTTTCCACTTCGTAGCTCAATTGTGCTATACTCAAATATGTTAGTAATTTCAAAGTGCCCGACCATTTGGACCTTAATTTTCCCAAAAACAATTTTAATTTTGAAGTATACAACAATACTTTCTGGCCTATCGGAAAATTTTTATTTTGAATGATTTTATCATGATTGCATTTTATCTTCTACTTCTATAATTTACCTTTCTCATATGCATAAAGACAAAATTCATCAAGTTCATCTAATTGAAAAAATCTTTTAAATCCTATTGTCTTCAAATTCATATTTAAAAATTTAACAACCCAATAAGCTTGATGCTCAAGATTGGATGCCCAATCTTTTTGACTTTGGTTAACTATGAACTCTAAAATTCTTTTTAATTCCCTATTTGAAACTTTAACTTGGTTACTAGTTTGGGGATGATAGGGGGTATCTATCATATGAAAAATATTATATTTTCTTGAAACAACTTCTAACAATTTATTACAAAAATAGGATCCTTCATCACTAATTAATGTATAGGGAACTCCAAATCTAGAAAAAAATATTTTTCATTAAAAATTTATAACATGTTTAGTTTTATTTGTAGGTAAAGCAATAGCTTCAACCCATTTCGATGCATAATCAATAACAACAAGAATATATTTGTTCCCAAAAGGAGGAAAAGGTCCCATAAAATTGATTCCCCAAACATCAAAAAGTTCAACTTCTAAAATATTTGTCAAAGGCATTTCATTCCTTTTAGAAATATTATCCATTCTTTAACATTTATCACAATTTTTAACATATTCTTGGGCATCCTTATATAATGCGAGCTTATAGAAGCCAGATTGCAATGCTTTACGTGCAGTTCTGTTACCTCCAAAATGTCCTCCACATGTTTCTGTATAACAAATGTTTAGGTTGGATTTCATTTCCTCCTCTAGAATGCACCTATATATTACCTAACCAGCACATAATGTATAAAGATGCAGTTCATCCCAAAAGTAAGTTTTAATATTATGAAAAAAATTTCTATTGCTAATAATTGAAATCAAGAGGAATAATGTCACACGCTAAATAATTTGCAAAATAAGCATACCAAGGAGTAATAGAAATAGAGGAAAGAAATTCATCAGGAAAAGTTTCATTAATTTCTACATCATCTTTCTACCTCACAATTCTTGGCAAATGATCAGCCCCACATTTTCTATCCCTTTCTTATTTCTTATTTTAATATCAAATTCTTGTAAAAGTAAAATCCATCTTATAATCCTTGGTTTTGCATCTTTTTTATCAAACAAATATTTTATAGCAGCATGATTTGTGTAGACAATAGTTTTGCTTCCAATTAAATATGATCTAAATTTTTCAAAAGTAAAAACTATTTCTAATAATTCCTTTTTAGTTGTGGCATAAATTATTTGGGCATCATTCAAAGTTTTGCTAACCTAATAAATCATATGGGGTTTATTATCTTTTCTTTCTCCTAATACAACACCTATGCTTTGATCAGTGACATTACATATTAATTCAATGGATAATCCTAATCAAGTGTTGTTACTATTGGTGCAGTGACAAGTTTTTCTTTTAAAGTATTAAAAGACAACAGGCACTCATCATTAAAATCAAACAAGGTATCTTTTGAAAACAATTCAATTAGAGGTCGAGCAATTTTTGCAGAATCCTTAATGAACCTTCTATATAATCCAGCATATCTAAGAAACCTTCCTACCTCTTTTAAATTTTTAGAAGGGGGTAAATTACTTATTACCTTCACTTTTAGTTTGTTGACCTCTATTCCACTCATTGAAGTTTTGTGGCCAACTACTATTCCTTCATTCACCATAAAGTGGCATTTTTTTCAATTTAGTACTAAATTAGCCTCATCGCATCTCTATAAAACTAAAGATAAATTATTCAAATAAAGCTCAAAAGAATTTCCAAAAATTCAAAAATTATTCATGAAAATTCCAATAACATTCTCAACTAAATCAAAAAATATTAACATCATACATCTTTCGAAAGTAGCAAGGGCGTTGCAAAGCCCAAATGGCATTCTTCTATAAGCAAAAGCACCAAACGGACAAGTAAAGCTAGCTTTTTCTTGATACTTTGGAGTAATTGGTATTTGGTGATATCTAGAATACCCAGCAAGAAAACAATAATAAGAACGTCCAGCAATTTTTTTCAACATTTTATCAACGAAAGGTAAAGGAAAATGATTTTTACTAGTGCGTCATTTAATTTTCTATAATCTATACAGATTCGTCATCCCGTTACTTGTTAGGAGGGTATCATTTTTCCTTTTTCATTTTTAGATACAGTTATGCCTACCTTTTTAGGCACCACTTGGACTAGTGATACCCATTCACTATCAAAAATAGGATATATCATTCCAGCATTTAATAATTTTATTATCTCTTTTTTAACCACTTCTTATATATGTGGGTTCAATCTTCTTTGTGGTTGTCTAGTAGATTTAAAGTTGTCCTCCATAAAAGTTTTATGCATGCAAATTGAAGGACTTTTTCCTTTTAAATTAGTTACTGTCCAACCAATTATCTTAATATGTTTTTTTTAAAACTTCTAAAACTTCTTCTTGTTCATGAATTAATTTAAATGAAATAATTATAGAAAAGTTCCAAGAAATGTGTACCTTATATGCTTAGGCAATTCCTTTAACTCCACATTTCGTGGTTCTTCAAGCTAAGTTTTAAGTGGAGTTATAGACTTGAATTCTAAAGGTATACCTTTGTCTTTGTGATTATCTTCATCCATGGCTCCAAGCTCTTCTTCCAACTTCTCATTTATGTTAGCATCTCTACGTAAAATAAAAGAAGTATCAAATTCGTCCATAAAGAAACAAGTGTTATCATTATTTCTTTTTGTTAAGTCGAGCATATTAAATACTACTTCTTTATTTCCTATTCTTAGTGTTAATTTTCCCTGTTGCACATAAAAAAAAACTGTTCCTGTTGTCAAGAATGGTCTTCCGACAATAAGAGATACCTCTCTATCCTCTTCCATATCCAAATTAATAAGAAAAATAAATTTATCAACCTCGATTAAAACATCTTCAATTAATCCAAGTGGTATTTTAACCAACCATCAACTAATTGAAGTGACATTCTAGTAGGTCTTACCTCTCCAAGGCAAGCTTTTTAAATGAAGAGAAGGGCAAAAAATTAAAACTAGTACCAAGATCACATAAAACTTTGTTGCATTCAATGTTACCAATATGACAAAGAATTGTAAAGCTCACAAGATCCTTTAATTGTTTTGGAATTTTATTGGATAATAGCACTACATTCCTCAGTTAACATTATTATTTCTTGATCCTCAATTTTTCTTTTCTTTGATAAAATTTCTTTCAAAAAATTTGCATGACTTGCCATTTGTACAAGAGTCTTAGCAAAAGGTATATTGATATGGAGCTTCCTGAATACCTCAAGGAACTTTTAAATTTCTGCTCATCTTTACCTGTGCTTAACCTTTAAAGATAGGGTACCAGGTGTTTGTAGGGCTTTAACTCTTCTTTATTCTTTTTCTCTTCATCATTCCCTTGTTCTAATTGTTCCTTAGACCTAGGACTTTCTACCTGTTTACCACTTCTCAAGATTATTGCCTTACATTATTCCTTTGGATTTTGCTCCGTATTATTTAGCAACGTAGAGGTCTATTTGCTAAATCCCAACCAATTGCCCCAACCAATTGCCCCACCTGTTGTTCTAAATATCTTAAAGATATTACTTGATTTTGAAGAATGTTATTTATTTTTGCTATATATTTAGTGTGTTTTAAAGAATATTATCTGTTCTTACATTGTTCTTTTGGATTTTGCTTTATATTACTTAGCAACGTGCTTTGAGGTCTATTTGCTAAATCCTAGCCAATTGCCCCACCTGTTGTTCCAAATTTCTTAAAGATATTAGTTAATTTTGAAGAATATTATATGTTCTTATTATATATTTAGGGTGTAATTTTGTGAGTGTACAAACTGAGTAATCTAATGAAGGCTTCTTTTCTTGTGAAAGAGAAATGATACCTTGGGGGTATGGCACTCTTAGGAATCTGGGTGGCCTTAAAGGTAATGCATTTTGATTTCTCCAAAAAAAAAATTTGAATGGTTTCTCCATCGAAGATTATAAGTATTAGAGAAAGGATTATTTGCAGACCAATTTTGATTGTTCACATAATTAACTTTTCCAAGTTGACTTTCTCCAATTTGACATTCACGTGCGAGATGCAATCTTACACACTTGTCACATACCTATTGGATAGTTGAAGACAAATTAGTTTGCATATTATCAATTTTTTTTGTTAATAAATCAACTTTTGTAGGCAAAGAAGTAAAAGCAATTAATTCATGAACTATAGAAAATTGTTTTTACTTCCTCATTTTGGATGCCCATTGATAAACATTGTTGGACTTGTTTTCTAATAATTTATAAGCCTCATTTGCTGATTTGGCCATCGAAGATCCACTAGCAGTAGCATCTAGAATCCCCCAAGTTTGCACATTTATTCCATTATAATATAATTGAAATTGCAACCAATGAGAATAACCCATGTTGTGGGCATTTTCTAAGCAACTATTTAAATCTTCCCAAGTTTCATATAAAGATTCTCCTACAAATTACCTAAAAGTGCCTATCTTAGTTCTTAATTGTGCAATTTTTCATGGTGGAAAAAAACTTAGCAAAAAATTTATTTCCTATATCATTTCATGTGGTTATACTACAAGGTAGTAAACGTTGCAACTATGATCTAGCCCATTTCTCAAAGAAAATGGAAATGATCTTAATTTAATGGCATCATCAAAAACATCATTATACCTTACCATATCACAAATTTCCAAAAAAATAGATAAATGGGTATGTGGCTCTTCAAGTAGTCCTCTACTAAATTAGTTTTGTTGTACTATATTTATTAAAGCTAGTTTAAGTTCAAAATTATGAATATTAATAGAAGTTCTTACCACCCCAGTCATATGATTATTTATTACTAGTTGAATAAAATCTCTTATAGCTCTAGGCTATTGCTATTGTGGAATTTCTTCTTCTATCTCCATTTTTGTTTTCTTTAGTGCCCTTAGTTGTCTTAAAACTTCCTTCAATGTTAGAATCAAATGGCACTAATTCTTCTTTTTTAGATTTGTGCATACAACGAAAAAATCAAACAAGCAAAGAACAACGAAATACTTAATTAAAAAATAAAAAACAACACCCATTACTCCCCAACAACTGCACCAGAAACTTGATGCAAATTTAACATACTACGTTGCAAGTATACAATAGTCATACACATAATATAGGGAAATAGGATTATTGTATCCAGAGGAACTCAAAATGTTGTTTAACAGTATTACATTTTAATTAAATGGATAAATAGTATGTAATGATAATGAAGAAGCAATGAAGTAAATTAAATTAAATAGACTAGAGAGGAGTATAATAAATATAGCAAGATACAAGCAATAATCAACATGCAATAACTTTAATTACCAATTAAACCAATTATCAATTTTAATTTCTTATTTTTGGGATCTATAATTCCTTAAGTTCTTAGTATACTTTCTCAAGTTATACCAATATTTCAATTGAATTAATCCAATGATCTTAGAATTAATTTAATTGAGAATGAAATTTATGAATTACTTTTCTTATCCCTTGTAAATGTAGAACCTTCACTTCTGTCATAAGCCCACAATTTGCAATTATAATCAAATTACTTAACTTGTGGGTTTACAAATTAAGTCAAATAAAAAGAAGGAAGGAAAGAAGAAAAGAAAGAGAGAAGGATAACAATTTATCACAATAAAGTAAGAGAAGGCAATAGAATTTAAATTAATAACAGAAGTCCTTACTTGTTATTTAAGATTGCAAGTGCATCAATCTCCAAAGGTAGATATCCTATATCTAGAGCTTCCTTATCACAACATTTCCTCACTTTTTCACCTTGATTTAGTTTGTACAAGATACCAAACTTCACTCCAACCCTTTAATTTTGCAACTAAGAGTAGAGGAATGAAACAATACAAGACCTTTATGAATTTTAGTGTTTCTTAAATCCTCTTGCTCATGAAACAACCCCCTATTTATAAGCTTGAAGTCCCACAGTCCAAACTCCTTGATTGGTTGATAAATTCTATCATTCCATTCATTGGTCTGGGGGTAGGTGTGCAGAATTTTTAACTATCGCATATTCCATTGCCTAGGTGACAAAACAAGGGATATTGATCGCTCCTTCATTGCCTAAGCGATAGCCATAATTTAAGCCATCACTTAGGCGTCGCTTAGGTGATAGGTAGCAATGATCAGTAGATTTCTATTAGCTTCCACTTACCCTCTTGTTGACAGTTCGCTTAGGCAATGGTTTAGGCAACGATTCTTCATTCCAACAATGTCTTAGGCCACAATCTTGCATTTCCTTGGTCCGATGCCTTTGGTTGAGTTTTATTCCAATTTTTGTTTACTTTTTTTCATTCTAAGCACATAAGATAGTCAAATCTTTCTTTTTAAATAAAATTTTAAACAAAAAATATAAATTGAGTCCTAAATTATCCAAATAAAACATAATTTTATTTAGGCTATCACAAACTTTCTTGCCACTGGTGGGATATACAATTGCTAATTCCTAAGTTATCTGTTCATTAAAATGATGAGGGCTAGTTTTATCCTAGGGATAATAATTCCTTGAGGACTGTGCAATTGTTGCACGATTTAAGCCATTAAATCTTAATATTTCGTATTGATTTTGGTAGAATCCCCTACAAATAGACTCAAGCCATTGAATTTTGATATTGTATTGGTTTTATGTTAGTCTCAATGAATTATTCCAATAATCTGAAATATCCTTTAGGATTAAACAAGTTTCCTATTGAATTAAGAAGACCCGGGAATAAGCAAGTATATGTAGATGTTTATATTCCAGCGGCTTTGTGTTTATCTTAGGTGGCAGCTTGAGTGTGTGAAGAAAGAAAGATGGGGCCTTTCTGTTCGAAGTTTGATGAAGCAAAAATAGCAGAGTTTCTAGTTGAGGTATAAGAAAAGAGTTAGGTTTTGATATATGTATCTGTTTTCTTCTCCAGCTTCAGTTTATAGGCAAAATATTTTTTTTAAACGTTGGCAGCCATTAAATCAGATTTTTAAGACAAAAATATTGGGATTAAAACCTAAAGGAAAGCGTTGGCAGCAACGTTCAATTTTAACGTTGCTCAAATATTATAATGCTTTAACAATAACACCTGGTTTGGAGGAAGAAACCATTTTGATGATAAAAGAAAACATAATGCCTTGTTTGGAAAACGTAAGGCCTAGTCTCGAAATCACAAAACTTTGGCAATTTAAATTAAGCGAATGTTCGAAGAACTTTTGAAATATCCAAGAGAAACTTGCGATATATATCAACAAGGTAGAAGGTCACAGTGCAGAACTTGAAGAATTGAGCTGTGAGAGAAACAAATATTAGACATTGCCTCTTGTTCAAATTCAGGATACTCGAAGACAAATTTACAAACTATAAATTCTTCAAATTTTCTAATGATACAGAAACGAAATATTCATCATCACGGAGGGCATCCTTTAGGCTCAATGAATTAATGGGAAGAAAGATAATTACAGCTATTGTGCTCCTAATGAATTTGGAATCGGTGTAGAAGATTGGACATATATGCTTTAATGAGGTTCAGGACATATTACTTGTTAACAAGCATACAACATATTACTATGTAGAGATGCTTTTTTCACTTATTTTCACATTTAAAATATAAACTAAATCAAAAAAAAATATAACACACACACACACAACATATCTGTGTCTATATATGTGTGTGTGTGTCATATTGTTTACACCTACATTTATCTACACTATATTATTAAATATGCGGATCCCTTTTGGTTATCTAATATCAAATTAAACATTTATTCTTCTTTAGTTACACAGTGTAAGATCACATATTTATCCTTATTTTAAATTCTTTAGTTCTTTTATATTGTTTATGTTTCACTTTCACATTTAAGTTATCTGCATTTGCATTTTCTTTGCAATTCTTTCACTTCCAATTTCATTTTATCTTTCTCTTTTTTTATATATATTTTGAAAGTCCAATGATATTATTTGTATTTTTAAAAAATATAATAATTTTATGATCGATGAATGATTATTTGCACACACTAAATGTTACCAAATTCACTAGCTGGTATTAGTGGTGTCTTTTGATCATAAATGCAAAGTCGTTACAATAAAGTAATATAAAGACACACTACTGAAAAAGATAGAATTGGGGCAACTTTTTGAGAAAAAGCAATCACAAATCGATTTCGATTTGTGACAGCCTTTGGGCCATTTTTTCATCGGTTCCAAAATGGCTTGTCCTAAAATATTTGGGACAGTTAGGGATGAAGAGCATAGCTGTGGCAAAACCGTCTCATTCATGTCAACATGGGCATTATTTAAATTGGCATATTTGGGACAACTTTGAGATGCTTTTCTTAAAACGGCTAATTTGAAACAACTTTGGCAAAACTTTCAACTTGAATCTGGAATGATTTTATTGGGAAAGGTTAATTTAGGATGATTTTAGAACAAATTTTAGGGTTCTTTTTAAATACTTTGTAATTCATTTTTTTATTGATATAATTAATTATGAAGAATTAAAAAAATAGAATATAAATATTGTAAAATAGTTCCATAAATTAAACATAATTAAATAACATAATACTTATTTTATTCATACATCTCTTAAAAGTAAAATAAAGAACATTTAATTAAAAAAACTACAAAAAGCCCACCGGAAGATTCTCTTCGCGACATTGAGACTTTCTAAAGAATTTTGGAAGACATGGAGATGCACAATGGTCCCTAAATATTTGATCCTTCATTCTGTGCAGATACCATGCTGTCTTCTGCACAAAACACAATATTTAATTGTGCTTTATAACTGTCAAATTAATATAATAATTATATGTAATAAGTACTTAATTATGAAATAATAATAATTGGATATTTTTATCAAACTAATATAAGCTTTGTATCCAATCATAAAAATATTTATGCACATATACAATTATTATTAGCTTCTCATATAATTTTATTTGAATGTAAATATCTTTAGATCACTTAAATATAAAAATAACATGATAAAATTAATTAAAATTCTATATTTATTCATTTTATAAGTTAATACATATGAACTTGGACAAAATTTTTAAGTTAATTAATAAGTATTCATATAAATTAAGGTTTTAATATCATTTTAAAGCTATTAATATTTACAAATTTTAAGATTAATTAATATTACAACATGTTCCACTTTTGCGAAATTTAAGATAGCAATTTTTTTAAAAAAATATATTTTACTTTAAAATTAAAAGAATTAAAGAATCCAAGTTCGAGCTTGAATTCTACTAGATTTGGGCACAAAAATTTTTGAGCTCGAATTCTAATGTACTTTTTTTAAAAAAAGTTTTAATTTGAATTCAACTTAATTTAATATAAGTTTACTTGACTCTAAAATTTTGAGATAACTCGAATTCGACTTATTTACACCTACATATACATTTTATACATGGTCATAGGCATTAGAATCTAGTAATATTACCATCATTCATTTCGTTTTTTCAGAGGCAAGAATAAAATAACTTCACCCACAAATCTGACTTCCAATATGTGGGAATAAAAAACCTGAATATGAATTTGTTACTTGGAGAGTCTCCGTAGATGTCGAGCAAAAGCAAAGCAACGATTTCGTTCAATAAAAGCAGTAGAGAAAATATAATCATAAAGATTGTAGCACTTTGTCTGAGTCCAAAAATCAAAAGTAAGAATATTGGAATTGGGAAAGAAATTGAGCGAAGACAAAGAAGACAATAGAGAGGTTAAGGAAAAGTTAAAAAGTAGAAAGGACGTTACCGAAGGAGCCCGCAAAAAAAATGAGCCCAAAGCAGTCGTTTGTGTGGCCCACTACCATGTATTTATAAGGTAATTACGTAAAGTACTTTTTTCTCATCCAAAAACTTGGGCTTGGCAAAAATATATAGTCCTAGACACACACGCACGCGTGTATGTAAATTTATTAAAAAATTTTAAAAAAAATTGTTGATAATTTTAATAATTGTACAACTAATTAGTACAAAAATCAATGTAGTGTCATTATTTGATAAAAATATATAACTAATTATTCATCATTACGTTTAAACAAATTAAATAAATAATAATTAATTCATTAGTTCCAAAATAACTGATTAATTAACCTATACGTTGAGTATAAAAGGCAAACAATATCACAAATAGGATTTATGGAACTCGTGTAATGAAAGCAATTCTTTTCTGTATTTTTCATATTTCTCTTTATCATTTTTTAGTTATCATTCTTATTTTGCAGGCTCATTTACTATGTCTTGCTTTTCTTTTTTATTCCCTCTTTCCTCTCCTCTTTTATTTACTTCTTCCCTTTTAAAAAATGGGGTTAGTTAATTCTATAGCTGGTTAGCTTCCAATATTCAACTATAAATGGAGATTTAGGCTTTAATGGAGAAATAATATTAAAATAATATGTAGAAGAGAGGTTATAATGAGTAGAAGAAGAGGAGAAAATGAATACAAGGGATTGGAAACTCTTTCTTTCTGGTGAAATCCCGACCAGAGGACAGAGTGAAATAGGGGTAAAGTTTAGGATTAAAATGCCTTTGAGACGACAGTACAAAAGCAACTTTTCATTTAACAAACTTTTTTGGAAATCAATATTAATAAATATTTTAAAAAATTATTTATTATCATAATTCTATTAAAAAATAAAGCTAAGAACAATAATATTTTGGAGGGCAATTAACCATAGAAGGGCGGGAGCATTTTTATTTTTGGCAAGGAATTTTTTATCACATTATATACAATTTTATTGCGCGGATCTGAGTAACATTTTTTAATAATAATTCAGGTATATTATTTTGACAAAAACCAAAATCATCACAATATATAAGTAATGATGTGAGGAAAAAACTGATCATATTATGTTGATTAATTACACAAAATAAAATTTTCTCATAATGAATCGGTCACAAATAAAGACACTTTTTGTAGTGACTTTGGAAAAAATAAATAAAATAGAATAACATAAATAAAAGTCAAATGGAGACAAAATATACAAAAACTTAACATGTATTCGATAATAAATTTGTACAACAAAAATTAGGCATCTGTTCCTAATGATACATAATATAGATTAATAAAAAAGATAGAAGTACTCGGAAAACAAAGCTTGGCATCCCTAGCCTGCCAAAATAGTATAGCCCCCTTCCGTATTACAAATGCTATCGTTAATGCTATAAACTCGTCGCCTATTTTACTTTATTCTTTGAGAGTTAAACATAGTGTCCATTTTCTGTGTGAAAGTTTCATAAATAGTGCAAACATAATAAATATGCAAGGTTGATTTAATTGTTTTTGTATTTTATTTATATAATATTATATAATGAATGAAAGGTAACGAAAGTATATAAAGGTTTGTGTTTTTTACTGTATAATTACATATATAAAAATAAGTATATGTGTGTGTGTGTGTGTGTACTATATTTTATAATCGTGTCCCTTAAAGTAATTAATTTTGGCTATTTTAATATATTTTTAGATTATTTCTTTAAATAAATCTATATATACTCTTTAATAACTAACTTTGGATCTAAATAAAGATGAATTAACTTACCTTTAGTTTTTCTCCTCTTTCTCGCTGTTATTTTAAATTCTCCTTTATTTTGAAAATTAAAATTTAATTTCTTCTTTTCTCATCTTTTGTATTATCACTATTTTTCTCTCTTTTCAAAAACAAAATAAGCAAGTATTTTTGTTTTATTTGTGAACTACAAAAATATGATATTTTTTATTACCATATTTAGTGATATTATATAATTTCTACTAGCTTATTTAATAATTCAATTTAAATAGAAGTAATTATTTGATTTTGAATATTTGTGTATATAAAGAAAAAAGAAAAGAGTTATTTTTGAGGCACTGTGTACGTGCAATTCATGTTTTTTTGAACAATTCAAAGAAATCCCAAAATGAAAATAAACGTACCCATGCTCATTTTTGCCACCTTTCTTTCTTCATTTTTTCCGTTTTTTTTTTATTTTTCTTACCCATCACATTGTTGAACTTTATCATATTGTTAATTTTTTAAGTAACGATGTAATGGAAAAATAATGCGTAAGGAAATGAATTCTTTTATTATCGTTACATATGGTAACTTGCTGTTTTCATTGAATTAACCATTCTCTCTTGATTTTTAAAGCTGCACTGGAGATTGGGAGTGCCACAGCAAATTATTCCATTGCTCTTTAGGTTCTTCACTTGGCATTCAGCCACAGCAGACCAACAATTATTGATTTAACTTTGAAATTAAGTAGCGTAAAATTTGTGCTACCTTACTAGCATTTATTAGGGCTAAAACCAATATACCCACCGGCTAGGTTGTAACTGACACGAGTCCCCTGTTGCTGCACGTTGCCGATGATAGACAGTGACCCCGACGTCCCGGCGAAAGCAAAGCAGAACTTCCCGCGATCGTTCACCGGGATCAGGTAGTTTCTCGGTGGCAACGGCAGCGTTTTCCCACCGGAGAATTGAAACGACACCGTCGGGACCCTCACAGTGCTCATGAAGGACAAGTCGTAGCACGTGTCGAGCAAGGAGAAACCTGCGGCGCGAGGCAAGTTCTGGCTCAAGCTCCTGAAGGTGTCTCTCAATGGGTTGTACACCTCCGTCCTGAATCGAGTCACCGCCGTCCCCGAGTCCACGATCACCCCACCCCTTCCGTCTCTTCCTATTCGGAAGAGGGACGGCGAAATAGGCACCGGCCGACCCCCGACGCTGACTCCAGTGAGAGCCACGTAGCGAAAGGTAGTCATCAACGAATTTCTAAGCAGGGGAGCCAAGACTGCGTCCGGGGGCTGGGCTGAGTTGAACTCCAGAGACGAGGACGAACTGGAGTCGCGGTTCACTAAGCAGTACGAGAACGACGTCGCTCTGATTTGAGAAGGCAGAGACAAGGGGCCGCCGCCAATGCCCAACAAGCCAGCCGCACCAGAAAACAGGCCTTCGTTGTCACGGCCGCAGCCGATGGCCACGTTGGGGACAGACCCGGTTCTCCCAAACAAAATCGTTTCGGTAGCGAAGTCTCCGACGGTGTAGGAGCCATCCCCGTATGAGACCCCGTACATACAACTGTCGCCGCGGCAGGCGGAGACCTCGAGGGCGTTGCACTGCGCGGAGGCGCAGGGGAGAGGCCTGTAAGTGGTGGAAGCAGATGGGTTAAAAATCGGGTCGGACTGCTGATAGCAGTCGGAGCAGGGCTCGCACTGAAGCCAGATAACGTCACTGCCAGAGTCAATTACCATGTAGAATTCCTCGGCGGGTCGACCCACACCGATCCGGGCGAAATACTCCCCGCTGCCCTGCCTTAAGCCAGAGATGACGGGGGATTCCAGCTGCTCTGGGCGGGGTAGAGCTTCTTTAGCGGGACGAGAGTGCTTGAGATGAGCGTGGGAGTGCCTGGAGCGAGAGTGCGAGTTCCTGGAGAGGAGGGAACGAACATGGGCTTCGTCGCGGGCGAGGCGGTAGAGAGTGATAGACGTGTAGTTGTTGTCGTAGGAGTCTATGAAAGGCAAGGAGTAGCGAGGGTGGAGAGTGATGGAGAGGGAATCGGCCGAATGGTTGCCGAAGTCGAGGGGATTCAGATGTTGGACGGGTGAGTTAGCGTGTGGGAGGCGGTGCTTAGGAGAAAACACTTGACGGGTGAGCTGCAGAGAAGAAGCTACGTCGAGAACTTGGAAGTTTTGATCATGAGAAGAAGAGGAGGAGGAGGTTACGATGAGACAGAGAATCAGCCAAATAGGAGGAAGTCGGGGTTCGGCCATGCCCTTTTTTTCTCTTTGATTGAGAGAGAAAGGGAGAGAAAAGGAGACTGGGAGGGAGGAAAGGAGAGGGGGGGACGGCGACGATTTGGAGATGAAAGAATGGATGCATTAGGGAATGGGATGTGTTATAAGACAGCCGTTGACATTGCATTGAAAGTCACATGAAAAGGAGAAGATTTCAAGCGATGCAATCAGCGTTATTGTTTTTTTATTTTTTCTGCCAATCGTTCTAAAATGTTGTATTGGCAGAACTCATAACTATAAAATTTCAAAATGACCAAAATCAATTTGCTAATCTTTACCTTAATTTTTATTTTTTAATTCTTTTGTTTTTCTTATAATTTATTATCTTTTTCTATATTTTTCTTCAAATTTCTCTTTTTTTCAAATTTTTTGATTTTTTATTTTCTTAATTTAAATTTTTTCTGTATTTTTAATTTTAGTTGATGACATGCAATTACACAACTAATTTTATTGAAGAATTTATTTTTTAGCATTTTTCTCATATTTCTTTTAACTTATATTTTTATTCATGTTCTCTCTCAAATTTTCTCTATTTATAAATTCTTTCAATCTTTTTTTATTTTCTTGATTTTATTATTTTTATACTTTAAGTAAGCTTATCATTATTATCTAAAATATACTAATTTTATTTGCTATAGTCCAAAAAGTTTAACAAATTTTTGGTTGTACTTAACTCGCAAAATTTTAATAAAAGACATAATATTTACGTGGTTAGGCCAAAAACAGTCTATGTCCACTATAGGAAGTACACAAGGAAAGATTTACTTATTTTTTCCACACTGGCGCCCTCTTATAAATATAGGTTAGCCCGATAGCTAGTACCTCATTATGACACGTTCACCATTTAAGAACACATCTCCCCCAAGGTGTCAGCAACAATTACAAGCCACAATCATTGGATAGTTGTTCCTCCGCAATGTGTCGTTTCAAGGGCGAGGTTCCCGTGTATCCTGGTGAGTGAGGGTTACGGATCTGCAACATTCCTTTTTGAGTGGCACAAACTCGAAGATCCATTCCTTAATCTAGTACCTAAGCAGATCGTGAGCCACATGACCCCAAAGGGCACAATTGTGGAGGTGTGATTTTTAAAAGTACATTGTTACTCCCCTACTTTAATATAAGTAACACTGAAGGGTCTATCGTTGATTTGGCCTCTGAAGCGGTCTTTTCAGGGATTGCCAGTTGGAATTCATGGTATTCTTTCAACTCGTTTCCCTTTCCCGATGATGAGGGTGGCTAGGGAGTCTCTAGTACGCCCCCATAAATAATTAGTTTTGTCAATTCTCTTCTTCATTGAGCATGGTTAAATTTGTCCTTGTTTCACAACATCTAAGTGTATCATCATCCTTACTCCACGTTCACGGCACATTATTCTTTCCCTAGCTAATGCCCTTCTGGACCTAGAAATCTGGTGGAGTCCCCTGCTCAACACAATTAGCATGTGTGATAAACTTTGGATTGGCTCCAGGAGTTGGAAAGGGAAAACATTAGACTCTATAAAGAGAATTATGTTCTTAAGCTCTGAGAATTCCTTGTTTATGAAATAAAATCTCTTCAAGAGAAAGCAAGGCATGCCCTTTGTCAACCGTGGAAATGGAGTGCCGATTCCTAAAGGTTAGAGGCAATACTAGAGAAGCTCTTCCTCAATCATGATAGACTAATTACTCAAGTACAATAGCTAGATAGTTGGGTGAAGTGGGTTCAAGTAGTTTCAAAGAAAGCTCGTTTCCTTTTTACAATCATGCACAACTCCATTGCAAGGTGAGAAATTTTGAAATCACTTTGGGAATGACATTCATCGGAGATTGCAAGTTTGAGGATTTCATGTCGAAATAAGCTATGAAGATAATAAAAAAAAAAATGAGCTTGTTTAAGGTTTTCATGTCTTTGGATTAACAACTTGAGGACTACCCATTAAAATGGGATGTCGAACTTTCTGGAGTTTAGTGGGAGAGGGATTGCGACAAGGCATATCCTAGCTTCTAGGGAAAGGACCCAACAACCAATTCAACTGGGGATGCATCATGTCCTACCCTTCCATCCTCATCGTCTTCTTCCTTTTTCATTTTTCTCTCTTTTGTTCCTTTTCTTTGTTGAATGTGTTATATTGTGATTGGTCGGTGAATGTACATTCTGATCATTTTAATAGAATGGTGTCCTCCCCTGTTATTTCTAATATTAAAACTTGTACATTCATGTTTCAATAACATGTGCTCGTATGAGTTGGCCTTGTCTCTGAGTGCTTGCAAGCCATAATCTCAAGAACATATTGCTTCAATTATAATAAATTTTTAACAATAACTCAAGATGTTGAAATCATGCCATCACATCCTTGCATTTTTCATGTTTTCTAAGGATAAACACTGACTTTAGAGAGGCCCCACTTGCAATAATTACCCCACATCACACATTATTTCAGGCAACCTATGATATATGTTAGACATTATTTCATTGTATACATTGACATGATCCTCTAAATGGACAGTTGGCTCCATCTATAGTTCTTAAATTTTTTTTGACCATATGTGATAATCCACCCTCATACAGCCACAACATTCTAGCATTGACAATTGCATATGACTCCTCACAACATAAAGATTCTTCTTGTCTTTTGCCAAGTTCCCCATTTCATCTCAATGGTTAGTCATTCCTTACATTCTCCTTCTATCCCAGACATGGTTTCCTCTCACCCAAACACAAAACACCCTTCCACAGCTTTTGTGCAGTCGCAAGGACAAATCTTATGTCCATATGCCCGAGCACAGCAGAGAATGCTCCTCTGCTGTAGTCATGATACCCTTTCAATGGTCATCTGGCCTAGCCCCACAGTCACGAATTAGGATGTAACGAAGTCTGCAATCAAAGACCATGGTAGTGCAATTGCAAGGACCATCCTTGTGATCATGAGCCTGATTGTAGTACGGCACTATAATTTTTCTTAACACTAAAGAATTAACTTTTGACGTTTCTAGCAACATTCAAAACAAATAAAAATGATTCTTGCAATCACAAACAAGTATCCAAATACAAGTTTATGAATTTTAAAATGAAAATTAACATAAATTATAAAACGAATGTATCTAGGCACATTTATATGAAGAAAAATAGTGGCTTTGATACCACTATTGGTTTAAGATGCAAAATTTTTCAAAATAAGCACAAAATATGACTAAAGAATGCAATGAAATAGAAGTTCAAAAGCTAGTCTGCTTTTATTCACATAACATATAAACATAGATTATAGATTAGTTACATAGATAATTACTTAGAATCCAATTCTTCTAGTTTCTATCTATGATTTAAAAATCGATAGAAGGTCGCAACCTTTAGTTTATTACACAAACAAGGCATTGGCTAAGCTTTCCCAATAAATCTTCATGGACTTAATCGTGAAACACTACAACTCCTTGTGTTTGGGAAAATTAACAAGAGATAATATGAAAGAGAGGTTAGTTTCTATTTTCTTTCACGTGCAAAGCATTTGAGTGAATAGTGGCCATGATGAACAGTAGAGGCAGTAGTGTTCATACATGAATAGTGCTCTCCATTAGAACTCTTTTAATTTTATTTATTCCTAAAACGTATTCCTACATACACTAGGGCTCCAAGAATTTGTAAAAAGGGCTCTGTGGGCTTTTACATGAACCTTAAATTAATTCTAATCCATACATTTTTAATTATTAATCTAATTAATAATTAAAACCCATTTGAATTATTTTCTTCAATTTGATAAATATCATTAATTAAATTAAAGGCCAATTATGTTTCCCATTAATAATCTCCATTATTAACAAACATAATAGGTACAAAATAATTCCTTTGTATTTTGTCTCTCTCTTTAGTTTAATTAATCCCATAAATGAAATTTAAGGCTCATCATATTTCTAATTAATGATTTGGTCACTAACAAACATAATAAGGAATAAATTATTCTATTCGGTCCAATCTAATTGAGGTCAAATTAATTCCATCTCAAGACTTCTCAACCTCATCCATGAGATTCCTCAAGCCTTGTCATCACCTACAAATGCATAAAGCTATCACTTTGTTTTTATGTGGGTAACTCTCTAGGTTCATTCTTGGCTTGTAACGAATATAGTTTAAAGAATATGGCTAACACCTAGCTTGTAGCTCATATCATAACTCATACAAAATAAAGCGAATGGATTACATGAATTCTCTAATTATAAATACCATGCATTATAAACTTTATGTTTTACTTTATCACAACCGAGTGAAAGCTGTGGATTTAATCAAAATTATAAATTTGATCATATGACCAATTAATACTACCATATGAGACTAATGCTTTTATTAGAAATTCTTTTCCGATTACATGTTACTTAGGCAAATATTTCTATCTCATAGAACATCAATTCATAAGATAAGCACATTACTTATTTACAAAGAAATAAATCCCGTATTAAATATGTACAAGCCTCCATATGCACTTGACAATGGAACTTGGGCTCATGACCTTATTTAATACCATGATAGATATTAGTCGCTTTAATGACACATTGAACATTACACACACAAGACAACCATTTCATCTTATGTTTAAGATCCACGCGCATTTAGTATGTTAGCTTTGTTTTCTGTGTCATTGTTTAAATGTTAATTCTCTAATAATACATCTACATATATATTCTTAGTATCTCATACTGAATAATATGACACCTACCATATAAATATAAGGTATGTAAGTTATACAAATTCTTTAATACCCTTTAGAGTGTCTATAACTCACAAACTAGTTTTAGTGATTGTATACTAAGGTAGTCTTATGTACATATTCATAACCCAATATGAATAAGGCTTATTAACACTATCACCTTAGCACATGCAACACTGTAAGCCATTTAAGATTTATATGCATGAAATTACTGCCAGAATTTTAATAAAATAAATATCATTTTTATTAATCAATAAAAATGATATTTATAAACAATATCCCTCAAGTATCCCTCATTGGTAATTAACGTTAGATGGTATATCGTTAATAATAGAATCATTAAACAACTATCAAATAGATCTTACGTGTTTTGGAAGGGAGCATTTTTCTAGTTTTTTTTTTTTTCAAATTTTAATTTCTTTTCCAACTCCTAAAACAGAGGAACATAAAATTGAAGCTTGGAGAAGGAGGCATCCACATCAAGAGTAGAAGAAAATTCATTTTTCCACACAAAGAAAAGTCATAGGAATAAGTTTTCATGACTTTTTCTATTATTTTGATATTTCCTTGGATGATAAATGATTTAGAACCTATTTTTATTAAATTTCTAAATCCTTCTCTAGTCACTTGTGTTTGTGTTTGTTGTATGATGTGTGCATAAATTTCAATTAATTATCTACACATGGTTATTCACAATTATAGATTTAGATAGTAATTGGGGGGAAATTGATTACTTCTCTAATTATTTGTGGCAGTGTGAGAAATAACAAGAGTGAAACTTATGTGTTAAACATACAAGTTGTGAATATTAACTTCATGAGAATAACAGGAGTGAAATCATAAAGTTAGGAATACCCCGCTAAAATTTGGAGTTAAAGCTATAGAAAAATTCGGAAGAATAGTTTGTAGACTTTAAAATTAACAAGTTATAGCTAATACAATTAAATTGATAATTAATATAATTTGACATGCATAGAAAACCAACACAACACAAGTGACTAGATTCTTTAGTTTTTGACACTTCAATACTTTCATTTGGTGTACTTTATTCTTTGTGTTGGCTTTTAGTATTATTTCTTTTGTTTCACACTAGTCTTGAAGCCTAATTAATAAGAACTCAGTCAAATCAATAGATACTCAAACCCCCATTGTGTATACAACACTTGTACTTACACAAGTTCGTGTCCACAGAGGGATTTTATGTTTATTGACATAACCAATGTTCTATTAATCAGGCCTTAAGAATGTAATGATAATAAAAGAAAAAGAAGAGAAACAAGCACCAAAAGCAAAAGCACAAACTTGAATGGGTGGAGTACCAAGAATAAAAAAGTCCAAACCCTTATGTTGTATTGATCTCTTACGTATGTTAATTTATGTTGATTATTGTTTTAATTGTTTTTTACAGGTTGTTAATCTTAATGTCTCCAGGATATCTTGCCAGATCCTCCTAAAGCTTCAATTCAAGGTTTAATAGGCTTTTCCAAGCATTATCAACTTAAGTATTTAGTTCTATGAATAAAAACATTTTCTTTGCACTAATCCTATGTTTTCACTCTTTTTATTCCCTGAGGTTTAATATTCATAATGGTATGCCTAGTATGTAGGTCCACGCAACCATAAATTAATTAGTAAAGTGATCTATTTTCCTAATTACTAGTCAATTCGACACTTGCAAATAACAAAAGTAAAGACAGCCACTTATAGAACCATGCACACGTGTTCAATCAAATACAAACATACGAGACTAAATAAAGAATTAGCAATCCATAATATTATTAATGAAAACCATTACTCTAATATTCAACATTCAAAAACAATGTAAAAATAGTAGTAAAATACAATTAAAATCTTCCTGAGACTTGATGTAGATTCCTTCTTCTTCATTTCTTCAAAGTATGTGAATTATGTTTCAAAATGTTCACAAAATAAAAACTAGGCTAAAAACCCTCTTCGTGCCTAGGGAACATCTATATATAGTCCAAATACATCTAGGGCTCATGTACATGTGAGAAAAGATGAAAAACTCTAAAAAAATAATATGCAAGATTGCATTTTGATGTTTGTCATGCTATGCTTCACAGTCGTGAAACTTATCTCCATAGTTGCACCATCTTTCTTCACACCTGTGAGCCTAGGTGTGGGTTTGCATAGTGTTTATTTCTCAATTCCTACTCTTGTGCCTCATACCACGCACACAACCTTCAATACTGTGGTCATGACCTCAACTGCAAAACATTTTAGCTCAACTTTAGTGTACTTCGCTCTTCTTTTTCACTACTACAAAGATTAGTCCCATGGGCGTGCCCGCTTCTCTAGAACTTGTGAAGTTAATGTATGTCGTTAACACACTAAAATTTAAATTTATAATGACTAGTAATAGGTAGATACAAGTGTCGTATCCATAAGGAGAGTTGTGTGTCTATTGATTTGACTGAGTTCTTATTAGTTAGGCTTCAAGACCAAAGTGAAAGAAAATAAATAACACTAAAAGTGAATACTAAGAATAAAATACAACAAATGAAAGTATTGAAGTGCTAAAGACTGAAGAATCTAGCCACTTGTATTGTGCTGGTTTTCCATGCATGTCAAATTACATTAATTAATAATTTAATTGCACTAGTTACAGATTGTTAATCCTAAAGTCTATAAGATATTCTCCTGAATTTTTCTATAACTTTAACTTCATATTTTAGTGGGTATTCCCAGGCTAAATTGAGTTAAGTGTTCAAGTTGGTGATTAACAATAGTTTCCTGCACTAACTCTATAATTTCACTCCTATTATCCTTACGGAGTTAGTGTTCACAAATTGTATATCTAATGTGTATGTTTCACTCCCATTATTCTTTACATTGTCACAAATAATTAGAGAAGTGGCTAATGCCCCCCAATTACTATCCAAATCCACAATTGTGAATAACCATGCAAAGATAATTAATTGAAATTTATGCACATATCATACACCAAACACAAACACAAGTGACCAGAGAAGGTTTTAGAAATTCACAATAAATTCAATAAAAATAGGTTTTAAATCATTTATCATCTAAGCAAACATCAAAATAATAGAAAAAGTTATGAAAACTTATTCCTAAGACTTTATTTTACATGGAAAATGAATTTTCTTCAACTCTTGGTGTGAATCCCTCCTTCTACAAGCTTCAATCTTATGTTCTTATTTTCTAGGAGTTGGAAAAGAAACTAAAACCTAAAGAAAACTAGAAAATCTCCTCTTCTAAGATCCATGAATCTCTTATTTATAGCCCAAGAAACTCTAGGAGACATGTAGAAGTGTGAAAAATCAAAAAAACCCCTAAAAATTATGAAAAACAAGAGCTAAATGTTTCTGGCGTCGGAATGCCGCAATAGCGCTACTGAGGACCGTGATCGTGACTCGGAATCCCGTGATCATAGGCTGAAATGGAAGAAATTCTAGAACACTTTGCAGTCTAGTTCTGCGATCGTGGCCTTGAATACAGAAATTCTAGTGTGTTTGACTTCTCTGGCAGTGTACATCCTCTTATGTGTAACTTGTTCGTCTAATGTCCAATTGACCTAATATTTGTGCTATTGGGAAAGCTAATTCATTTTTATTTTATTCCTCAAAGTTTTAGCTCAATTAAATGTTCCACTAAAATGTGGCAACATTTCGAAATCACTACTTAATCTTTCCAGCAACCATGATAACTCTCATTCTAAGACATATGCATGATAAAATTTAACGTAATTCATGCATGATAACATACTTTCTTCATTTTTATGCATATGCAAGCATAAATTAAGCACAAAATAGGTACAAATATGTTTGTTATTTCACATGTTATCAGAAGCCAACTACGAGATGTTCTGCTTCATCATCTAGTGAAGTCTGTAGCTTGATTCGCTGCTGCAATTTAAGCTCTCATGCTAGTGGCCTTCACTCTAGAGACCATGACAAATGAATGTGAAAAATTCTAGATTATGTTGTGGCTGCTAACTATGGCTACATTTCCACCATCCATAGTTGCAACATCCATCTTCAAGAGTGCGACCCTAAAATGCAAACCAACTTTTACAATGAGTGTAGTACATGCCCAAAATCAAGCATTTAACTCCAAAATAACATTCTCACATGTCCAAAACAACATGATTAGTCTAATTCATGCATGAAAACACATTATCTCAATTTTAGTTCACATGTTTGCATGAATTAATCACAAATAGAGTACAATTATGCTATAACTTTATATGTTGTCACACCCACACTCACTTTTTCTTACCAATTGATTTTGATGCATAAAATCATGAACTTGGCCACTCTTCTTAATTTCAAAAATTAAACATATGCACAAGTTATTTCATTCAAAATTATTCAAGCTTATAGCACTTTTGACCTAGATGCCTATAACATAAATTCCTATGTGTGTGTGTGTCACCTTTAACTCTCAACAACTTTAATTAATTGAGAATTCTATAGCAATTCTAAAACAATTAAATCCAGGACCACTCACTTTAAATATTAATTTATTCCTGCTCGAACAAGTTCAACTAACATCATCTCTAATTAGAGGACTAATGTGGGCTAATTTATTTTTCTTATCCCCCACACTTATTTTTCATTGTATCTTGTGAGCTTCAAACTCTTTCCTAAGCAAGTAAGAGCTATTTTTATGGACAATGAACAAGGGTTGTCATGCACCATCGGTTACTCAACTCATAACTAACTTAAGTTTTTTTGTTTAATCATAATTGGACAACCTTTTTATGTAAGAATGAACAGGGCTCTATGCACATTCCCAATTATTTAGTTGCTCCAATCAGTGGAGTAAAATAATTTTTATATATGCTTACATTTTTTTCCTTTTTTGACTCAATGTTTCTAAGTCCTTATCCTATCTCCTTATTCTCTAGGGAATTCGTCAATACCTATCCACAATTCAACTATCTTGTCCTTACCATAGAACTTCTCAAATGATCTAGTAATCGAAAGTGAAAAGTGCTCAATAAAATATGAACCATGTCTTTAACCTAGGCTAACATGCAAATCACAAGAACAATTATAGAACCAAGCAACAAACTCTTCACAAGAATTTTTTCATAAATTAAGTATAGTAACCACCAAATTCATGGTATAATTATGCCTTCAATTTAATCATGTAAACCATATGTGTGCATACATGAATTCTTTCAATAACAAGTTTCACATGCAACCACATCATTCTTAGGCAACCATACTCACCCTCTCCCACACTTACTGGTTTGCCTATTCTAAAAATATACCTATAATGGTAAAATAAACAACAAAGAAAGATGCAACCTAGTGGGGTGGCGAAATTCCATCTCTCTTCTCTATCTCTACTGCTTGCTCTCCTATGGTTTCTTTTGTCCTTAGACTTTCCATAAATCATGCTCTAGTTAAAGCAAAGAATAATCCCATGCAAACACAAAAAGCAGTGAATAAAAAGCTTGGTTTGCCTTTCAAGAAATGTTGTATTTATTGTTTACAGCTTGACATAATACTTATGGTCTAAGGTGGATTGGTTGTGACTTTACTGATCTACAACTCCCCAAAAGCTACAATTCTCTCTTTCTTTTTCCTCATTCTCTTTCTTCTTTTCCTTTCTTTCCTTCCTGATTTCGACTCCTTTTCTACTCGCTATGGCGGTTCTTTCCTCAGGCTTTGCTTTAGCTATCCTTCTAGTTGTTGCACCTTACTATCCTTTGCACTTGCTATCTCATTAAACTCATCGCAAACTTGACCAATTAAATGCATCATGGAGACATTTTCCTCTATTGTTGATTTGTGTGTGGTAGAAGGTGTAGAATATATATAAAATGTTACCTCACTAAGACTCACATGTAAAGTAAGAATACCCTTCTCCATGTCAATTACCGCTTTAGTGGTAGCTAAAAAGGTTCAACACAAGATTCTATTGTGCTCCTTCTAATCTTTCATATCTAAAATAATAAAGTCCATGGGCATAATATAATCACTCTCCTTAATCTACATGTCCTCTATGAGCCCAAGTAGCCTTGTTATTGATTTATCTGCTAACTTTATCCTCATGAATATAGATTTCACAGATTCCAGTCTAAGTGCCTGGAAAGTAGATAACATCACATTCACACTAGAACCTAAATCACATAAAACATTATTAAATAAGGTACTCCTTATGGTGCAGGAAATGTTAAAACTCTCTAGGTCTTCTAGTTTTGTACAAAATCCTTACATCACCAATGGTACTGTCAATATCATCCATGTTCCTTTTCCTATTGGTTACACCTTACAAGCACTTGACCACACTTGGGTTTTTCTTTTACAATTAAAGGAGCATTTATATTTAATTTTACAAAATTATTATGAAATTTACTTACTTGCTCCTTCATTTTTGTTGGTAGAAGCCTTTAGGGATCAGGGATCTTTGGCTTGTATGGTAGTAAGCTTGTCTTCTTCTCTTCTCTAATAATGGCTAACTATACATTTACTTTCTCTTTCTCTATTACTGGCACTAGCACTTCTTCATTTTTATGGATCACTGCCTATATACTTTTTACATGTTTAATTGGATTATTCTCAATAGTGCTAGCAAGTCTACTTGCAGGTGTAGAAGCTATCTCTTTTGCAAGTTGCTAACTTGCACCTCTAGACTCCTAATGGAGAATTGCTAATTCTATAATAGGGTTTTAATAGAAGTCATATAGTCTTGTATAGTTTTAGCATGGTTATCTATCATTTTATTAATTGACTTCTCAAGATTGCCCATTATTTCAACTAATGATTGCTTCTTCTACTATTGTGAATAGGGTGCTTGAAAGCCTGGCAAATTTTAAAAGTTTCTCTAAGAGAAATTAGGATCATTTCCTCCAACTAAGGTCATAGGTATTTGAGTATGGGTTATTATCTTGAACTCAAGAATCACCTATGAAGTTGACTTGTTCCTTTGCCCCACCACTTATTCCTTCACCTCTACAGTCAGGTGTAGGATGAAACCCTGTTTACATATTACAATTTTGAGAAATGGAAACCGACAAAGGGTGAGTGTTACATACTAGGTCACTGTCTATCTTTTTAGATAATAGCTTTACTTTTGTTGTAGAGGTCATTACTATATCTACTACATGCACATTAGTGACTTTGCGTGTTGTAGACCTTCAGATGGCGACTGGTAAGCACTGGATTCTATCTCTTCAATTAGATCCCATGTATCCTCAAGTAGTTTGTTCATTAGAGCTCCCCTTGTAGGTACATCTAAAACAGTGTGTAATTGTTCAACTATACTACTGTAGAATGTCTGTACTTACACCTATAGTGGATATCCATATAGCGGGTACTTCCAAGGAGCTCTTTAAATCTTTCTCACACCTCAAGGTGCATTTTAGGATCAAGTTGCTTGAAGGGCCAGTCTCAAGCGTTAACTGTAAAATCTTAGTAAGTGGAAAATATTGTATTAGGAACTTGTTCACTATGTCTTGCCAAGTAATGATGTTCTCGGGTGGTACCTCGCTTTATCCCAAAGAGAAAATAGAAACAAATGCATTTTAATAGCGTCATTTGAAATCCTAATTAAATTTAACAATGTCACATAATTCAAGAAAAAATGCCAAATATGTATCAGCATCTTCGTGTGGTGTTCCACCAAATTGTTTCTACTGCACCATATTAATAAGTGCAAGTTTTAATTCAAAATTATTAGAGTTCACTAGTGATCTGATGAAGCTTGTCATGTGAGGATTCATGGATGTAATCTCTAATGGCTTTTAGTTTAGTGAGGGTGGCAATTACTCTGGTAGTGGTAGGTGGTTCTCCTTTGTGATCTCTATTGTTTCTTGCTCAGGTTGGAATAATGCTCTTTGTCTTTTAGGGAGTATTCTCTCAAGCTTAGGATCAAAATTGAGATTCACACTCGTATTCTTGCGCATGCATGAATTCTCCCAAAAACAAGAATTTAACCTACAAGAAGTAATTATTTATATTTAGTAAAGTAGAAAAATAATTAACAAGAAGAATAAGAGAGAAAACAAGAAAAATAATAAGAAAAAAGTAGCCTAATCTAACGGTTCCCTCGAGTGTTCAATAACTCTCATCACCTTCCTAGCAATGGCGCCAAAATTTGATGTGGGTTGTCTCCATACCAAAAGATAATTTCTAATTAAATTAGTACTATAGTGTGGAAAAGTGTTGTGTCCACGAAGAAGGGTTTTGTGTCTATTAATGTAACTAAGGTTCTATAGTCAGGCGTTAAGAATGTAGTGATAATAAATGAAATAAAATAGAAACAAGCACCTAAAAACAAAAGCATAAACTTGAATAGGTGGAGCACCAAGAATTGAAAAGTCTAGCCCCTTGTGTTGCGTTGATCTCCTATGTAGACCAATTTATGTTGATCATTGATTTAATTGTTTTATTACAAGTTGTTAATCTTAATGTCTTCAAGTTATCTTCCTAAATTCTCCTAAAGCCTCAACTCAAGATTTAGCAGGTTTTTGTAAGTGTTACTAAGTTGAGCATTTAGTTTTATGAATAAAAACAATTTCTATGCACTAATGTATGTCTAGCGTTCAAGTTTTAGTTCACAACTGTATGTCTCATGTAATTAGGTTTTAGTGCTCTATGTAAGTCTCATATTCACAATTGTATGCCTAGCATGCAGGTTTTAGTTCCGTTAAATCTCATATAGCCACAAAATAATTAGAGAAGTGGTCAGTTCCTTAATTACTATTCAATTCATCAATTGTGAATAACAAAAGTAAAGATAACCACTTATAAATCTGCACACGGGTATTCAATCAAATATTAACACAGGAGACTAGATAAAAACAATTAGCAATCTATAATATTATTAATGAAAACCATTGCCCTAGTATTCAACATCCAAAACAACGTAAAAATAACAGAAAAAGTTTGAAAACTTATTCTAGTATCCTTACGTTTCGTGGACAATTGAAATCTTCCCAAAATTTAGTGTGGATTCCTTCTTCTCCACTTCTTCAAAATGTATGAATTGTGTTTCTAAATGTTTGCAAAATAAAAATTAAGCTAAGAACCCTCTTTTGTGCATAGAGAATATGTATACATAGTCCAACTATATCTAAGGCTAAAGTATATGTGAGAAAAAATGGAAAAGCCAAAGACAATATCTTGTAGGATACATTTAAACATCCGTTGTGCCATGCTTCACGACTGCGAAACTTACCTCTATGGTCAAATCATCTTTCTACGCACCTTGAACCTAGATAGAGGTTTGCATAGTGTCTACTTAATTCCTACTCTCACACCTCCTCCTTCCGCACATGCAACCTTCAACATTGCAGTCAAGCGTGGGTTTCTATAGTGTCTACTTCTCAATTCCCACTCATACAGCTCCTCATTCTATGCATGTGACCTTCAATCCTACTCCGCTCTCCTATTTCGTTACTGCAAAAATTAATCCTGCAGGTGTGCTAGCATCTCTTGCACTCGCAAAGCAAATTGCAAGGCATTCTATTTCATCGTCCAGTGCAGTTTGCTACTCGATTTGCTACTATGACTTAAGTACTCACACTTGTGGCCTTCACTCTCACAATAGTGATGGATGAATGCAACAAATTCTAGAATATACTATGGTTGCTGTTCGTGACTACATTTCCACCATTTGTGGTTGCAACATCCATCTTCGCAAGTGCAAACCTAAAATACAAACTAACTCTTACATTAAGTGTAGTACATGTCCAAAATAAAGCATTTAACTAACATTCTCACATATCTAAAACATAATAATTAGTATAATTCATGCATGGAAATATATATATATATATATATCTATTTTATTTCACAAGTATGCATAAATTAATCACAATGGGGTTCAATTATGCTATAAATTTACATGTCATCAACTAACCCAGCCTATAGGTTACACCTTAAAATTTTAGATCTTTATTGTCAGCATACAAAGTTCTAAAATGACTCGAGCATCTCTTTTCTTTGTTTTTTTCATAGAAGTTGATGAAGTAAAACATAATGAAGAGAAAAAAAAAAAAGGGGTAAGGTTCCATTCATCACCCTCTAGCTACTTAAGGGGTAGCCATTCATGATAGCCCCACGAAAATGCAATCCATCCCATTTTGCCTTGGGGCCACATTCTTAAGGCTTTCATGGTCCATTTTCCTTTGATTAGGAAGTTTGCCCTCAAGGTACAAGTCTTCAAAAGTCTAGGTGGCATTAGCACTTTCTTTAGTTCCAACAAAGCTTAACCCTACACCTTAAAACATAATCCCACTATTTATAAGCTTCTCAATGGGCTCCACACCTCATAATATCTGACATAAGGGACCAATTTCTTGTTGTTGCACCATTGTTTTGATGGAGTTGATGTAGCACCATCGGGAGGCCACTTGATCACCTTTGTTTACCCTGACACACCCACTTTCTACAACAAATTTGACAACCACATAGAGGGGTGAAGCAATGGCCTCAAACCTCAATAATGGGCTAGCAACCAATTCCAAGTCTTTCTTGACTAATCCCATCTTCTAGAAAACGTCAAACAATAGGACATCAGTAAAACTCCCACTATCCACATGGCAACTGGCCTTTTCATAGTTAGTGATGGTAACTGTAACTGCCAAGGCATCCTAATGTGGGGCAAAAATACCATCTAGATCCTTATCTCCAAAAGTGATCATTAACTTGCATTTCTGGCCTAGTCAACCCTTCTCCTCTTATTGATGAACATTACCATGCTTATGCATACCTTTTTAGCTCGATTAAATGTGTTTCCTAAGGATCCACCAATTATCCTATAATAAACTTTTCTTTTGCTAAGACTTGTTAGCAAGAATCTTAGGATTTTTTACATTTTTAATTCTCTCACCATATGTCTATTCCTATGTGAATCCCCAAAAATATCCTCTCTTGATGAGGGCATCTATTGGCTTCTTGAGCTTGGCATACTCATCCATGGTGTACCCATATTCATTGTATAAATAGCATAAATGTTCTTCTAGAGCATTTTTAAGAGGTTTAGAGGATAGAGGAGGGAAATGGAACATTTTGGTATCCTAATAGGCATTAAGTGCCTATTCCCTTAGTACCTTGAACTTGGTTGTCAATGAATCTTTACTTCGACCCCTGTTAAGATTTTGGCAAGAACTTATTGCTAGGTTATCTTATTGTGCTATTTTATTTGGCCTTTATAGAGGTATATCTTCTATCCTTTCCCTATGGACCTTTTCTATATTGATGTACTTCTCACCTGGCACTAAGGACTTGTTAAAATCCTTCGTTAGCCTTTTCACCAAGGATAAAAAGAATTCCCCATCAAGCAAGCCTTGCACAAAAGCACTGGCAAGGACTTCTTAGGCAGCAACAAGGGTCTTAAGGGCATATCAAGTAAATTTCTTACATAGTCTCTTAAAGATTCCATCTCTCTCTGCTAAACTTTGAACAATGATAGCAGCATTCATTTATGCCTGCGAATGCTAGTTGAATGAGAGGAATAAAAAAGCAAAGTCCTTGAAGCTACAATCACTCCTGTTAGAAGATGGCTAAACAATCTTTGAACAATGCCTCTTATAATGGTGAGTGATGTGGGTTTGTTTCTAAAAGTTAATACTTATCAAAGAACAATAATTAACAAAAATAATAAGGATACTTTGTAACTTGTGTTTCTTCAATGAGAAGGGGAGCTATTTATAGAATACACTAGCTACATAACTTGCTATCACTACCTATCCTATTTGGTTAACCGCCCTATAATAGATTTGCCACCAAGGCTAAAAAAAGAGAAGTGCAGGCTCGGCCATAGGTTATGTTAAGAGTGACATCATTACACATCACATCTTTTTCCCTTAGTCCCTTATCCTTATTAGAGCACTATAAATAAAGGATAATGTATCTCATTTATTGTATTCACAACTCTTTCTTTTAAATTCACAGTTATTCTTTCTTGGCTAACACACCTCTTCTATTTCCATCTGTCTTTTAATAAGGGACCTCAATACTTCCCTTAGTTCCCATTGTGACAAAGTTCGTACCACTTTTGATGCCCTTTATGGCTTTGAAAAGCTCCAACTAAAGTATGTTGACCTTTATAGAAGGCTAAACATGGACCCTTTCTTCTATGAGCAAATAGATCATCTTCAGCTTTAGTTTGATAGTGCTCACTTGGAATTGGATGAGTGCTTGAAGAGATGAAAAGCTCTGGATGAGTATCAAGAGGGGATCATTGAGGACTACCATTAGTTATCTGAGGAGTTTTTATGGTGCCATGTTGCGCATGAGAGCTTGGTATCAAAATATTTGTCAAGCCCTGAAGGACAACAATACCTCTATAACTTTTAAGAGAATGATCTTGTATGCTACTAGGCTTCTTTTGCCTTTCAAGCCGTGGCGATCGAATACCTATAGTACAGATGCTAGTGTGGCTTTCATGACTATCTAGATTAGCTCATTTTAGAAGGCATAGTGAAGGCCACCAATGCCAAAGCTTAGGATGGGGCGTAACTAGGACCAGTTCCATGAAGAGATAATGCATCGAATTGATTGCGAAGGTCCTGGAAGGGTTGACTTTGAATAGTTTCTAATAAGCACTCTCTTTTAAAGGGTAGAGATTTATTTTAAGGAATGCTTTAGCCCACCTTCTTTTTTATTTTTGTAAAAATTATATCTTTGTGTGTCTATTTTGTACCGTATTGCTAAAGTTTTATAAATATTAATAAAGAATTTCTAATTTCCTTCCGCTAAGCTAGCATTACCCTTGAGAATCCTTAGTTGAACTAAGAAGTACTAAGCTTTGGTGGAGACATCAATCATTGGGTTCCTTTTTGTTTTGAGCTCTTACTTAAGAGGAATCTTTCCCCAGCTACATTACTGTGGGCTTTTGGGTAATCATGCTTATTTTCAGGTCATTAAAACCTTTTAGATTCCTAAAGTAGAAACCCTTTAGTTTCCTCTTTAAGTCGTTTAGTACTCTAAAGTATTATTCATGTCAGGATCTTGTTCATTAAATGCACGTGTAAGCTTTTTATCTTCCAACCATGCTATTTTATTCCAATGCTTCACGATCATCGTACACATGTATGACCTAGGTTACAACTGTTACTTTATAGAAATCTTTCCTTCCTATATGAAATGACTTTTGTTGTTTCATCTATCAGAAAGAAAAAAAAAACCCTTTTTCTTAAACTTTTCTTCTTCTTTCATCAACTCAGAGGTTAATAACCATGACTTCTAAATCTCCTTACTATGAAATAATCAAAAGCCAATGTAGTAAGGACACCATAGCCTCTTAATGTAACATTAATGGGATTCCTGATGACTATAAGTATGTAGTCCCCTACAAGTTATCTCACCCTTATAAGATTCCTTTAGGTGGATATATTCTAGTGTTTAGAACAAGACTTCATTTTCCTCTCCCTCACTTTTATTTTGAGATAGCAAAGGCTTTCAAAATAATATTGACACAATTAACACCTAACTCCTTTTGCCTACTTACAAGGTTTCAATCTTATGTTTTCAGGCACTGATTAAACCCTCCACTGAACTTTTCTTTTATTTTTGTATTTTAAAAACTACTGAGCCTAGTATTTTTCTATTTTAGCCTGAGGCCAAGCATAAAGTGTTTGAAGAATTTGCCTTTCAATAGTAACAATGGTTGGTAGGTAGAAGATTTTTTTTTGAAGGGGCCTAGAGCATGGGATTTCCCATAATTTTTCATCTTAATAGTCCTTCACCCTCTAATTTTTTGAAAAATCCTTCCCTTAAAATTGTGGCAAAGGTTTATGCTTTAAATAATTTTTTATTAATTTAGAGGCGGTAATCGACCTTAGGGTCTTATTTTACTTTATCTTGAGTTGTTGCCATGAGGAACTACACAATAAAGATTGGTAAGTTCTTTTTTTTTTTTTTTATTTGTGGTAATGTTCTACTTATTTATTTTCTTTGTTTTGTAGGTGAAATTATGCGGGAATATTTATAGCCTCCTACCGTCGCAATAGACGTAAGGGGAGAAGGAAAAAGGTAGAGCAAGAGGAGGAAGATGTTGCTCCTCCTACCTCCTCCTCTCCTCGGTCTTCTTTCAAGGCCTAATTGGCCTTCAAACCCTAAACTCTAGCTTTTTTAGGCTTATCGGGCACCCCAGTTCAAAGTGAGGATTCCACACCTATCCTGGTGGACCTCAACGTCAACCCCCTCCTCCTAGTACTTTGGGTTTGAGCAACTCGTAGGCTTAAAGACCTAGTCACTTAGGAATTTTAACTATAATATCTTCTTAAATTAACTAAATTCCATGATTTTCTTAATTCTTTCCCATTCAGGTCGGTTAGTCTGTAACTTCCTCTGGAGAGAATTTCCTTAACTATATATGGCCCTCTCCCACTTAGCTTCCAACTTCCCTCTGGGTGTTATAGCTTATGTTCTATGTTGCACTTTTCCCTTTTCTCAACCATCCTTCGCACTCTTCTATTAAATGAGGTAGTGATTTCCTACTAACATTTTAAATTCCTGAGGTAAGCATTTCTCCTCTTTTCCTCTATTAACACTGGCTCATCCCGCATTGCCTATTCGTTCTACTTTGAGTCATATGCCGACACTTGCTAAGATTCTTTCCCTACTTCTATGAGCTTTTTTAAGTTGTGTTTGTAGGTGTTGTTTAGTATGCGCTTAAAGAACTTTTCACAATTTTTCCACCTAGTTTCTTGTTGATCCTTCTAGTCTAGTTTTCAAATCTAGAACAATGATTCAATTAACCACCTCCACTTGTCACATTTCTCTGTGGGTGGTATGCCGCACTAAACTTTCAATTTTCTAGTATTTACACCAATCTTGGATGGATTTTCCTACAAACTATCTTCCATTTTCCATGATTAATTCCCAAGGTACTCCATATTGACATACTACGTACTTCCATAGAAATTTGATCACCTCTTTCTTAGTTATCCAAGCTAAAAGCTCTACCTTGACCCATTTCATGAAGTAATCCACTGCAACTATGAGGAATTTCTTCTGCCCTATTGCTCAAGGGAAAGGCCCTACAATGTCAACCCCCATCAAGCGAAAGCAATAAGCAATTTCATGCTAGCCATTTCTTAGGCCAATATGCTAGAGTAATTAGCACATCTCTAGCATTTATAATAGGTTCGGCCTATTTGCATCATGTCTTTCTTTAAAATAGGCTAGAAATACCCAATGCGGACGATTTTCCTGTTGAGGCTAATACCTCCAATGTGAGATTCTCTACATCCTTCATGAATTTCCCTCAAGACATACTCCATGTCACTTGAGCCTTAGAATTTCATGAGAGGTTAGCCATATAGCCTCTTGTAAAAGATGTCTCCTATTTTATGAACTTGACCGCTCTCTACCCCATCTCTTTATCTACTTCCTCACCTTTAAGGGCCCCAAATATGGGGGTTTTCCAATTATGCTCGTCACTTATATCTCCTATCATAGTGTCATTTGCTTTTTACAATGTGATTCACCTTGGAACTTCCACCCTTAAAGTTGCTACCATTTTAGCTAACGAATCTGCCTTATCATTCTCATCTCTAGAGATTTGGAAGAGCTAAAAATCCTTTAAACCTTTGGATCACTCTTTAACCTGTTAAACATAATCTTTCATGCTTTGCTCGCTCATGTTGAACTCTCCATTATACAACTATGGCATAAATTGAGAATTTATGTATACTACTATCTTGGAAATTTTTAATGTAAGGGTAATCTTGACTCCCTATAAGAGTGTTTGAATTCAACTTCATTATTTGTGATGTGGAAGCCCAAGCATAGTTAATATTCAAATTCTTCTTTCTCTGTGCCAGTTAGGACAATCCCTACTCTACTACCATAGTGAGTTGATGAGCCATCTACATGCATCATCTAAGGTTAGTTAGCAACTTCCTCATACATTTCTACCACAAAAATCAGCCAAAGCCTAACTTTTGATGGTAGTTCTTGATTTGTAAGAAAAGTTGAATTCCCTTAACTCTACTATCCACTTGACTATTCTTCTTGAAACTTTAGCCTTGATCAATATTTCCTTCAAAGGATGCCTTGTAAAGACAGTGACAAAATGGGCTAAGAAATAAGGTCTTAACTTCCTACATGTCGTAACAAATGCTAGGACTATTTTTTTCTATCTTTGAGTACCTAAGCTTTGCACTCTGTAAGACCCTACTCATAAAGTAGATTAGAGCCTGTTGTCCTTCATTTTCCTTAACTAAGACTAAATTAACTATCTTTTTAGATACTACCAAGTATAAGTATAGTTTTTCTTCCTTCTTTGGCTTTGCTAGCAGTAATGGGTTGGATAAGTATCACTTTAGGTCATCAAAGGCCCATTGGTATTCCTTCGTTCATTCAAAGGTTTAGCTTTCTTCAAGATCTTGAAAAAAGGAAAGCTCCTATTGGTAGAGTAGGAGATAAATCGACTCAGGGCAATTATCATTCCATTCAACCCTTGCACCTATTTGATAGTTCAAGGAGGCAGCAAGTCCAACACTGCTTATATCTTTTCTAGATTGGTCTCTATGCCTCGCCTGGTTAGCATTTATCCCCAAAACCTCTCTCATTTGATGTGAAAAGCACACTTAACTAGATTTAACTTAAGTCCAAATTTCCTTAATTTCGTAAAAGTTTTTTCTAGGTTCGTTATATGGTCCTCCTTCTGTTTTATTCTAACCAACATATCATCGACGTAAATTTTCATATTTCATCCTACTTGGTGTTGAAATATTTTGTCTATTAAACTCTAATACATAGATCAAGCGGTCTTAAATCCAAATGATTTGACTCTATAGCAGTAAATTCTGAAACTTGCCCTCTTCTTATCATCCTATGCTAGAGGGATGTGGTGATATTCTTGGTAGCATCCATCATTCTAAGTAACTCTGATCCTACTATGGCATCAAGTAATTGATTTGCCCTTAATAGTGAATAACAATCTTTAGGACATACCTTATTTACATCTTAAAAACTTACGCACATTTTGCATTTGCCTCCCGTTTTAGGAACGGCCACCACATTAGACAACCACTCCAAAAATTGTATTTTTTCAATGTGTCCTATGCTAATATCTTCTTGATTTCTTCTTTTATGGCAGTAATCATTTCTAGACTAAACTACCTTAACTTTTGTTTAATGGATTTAAATATTGGGTTTATGTTTAATCGGTACTCTACTATCTTTAGATCAATCCTCCTCTATTCCTTTTCCAATGTTACAAATATATCCGTAGTGTTCTTTAAGAAGCAAATTAGTTGTGACTTCCAAGGTAGTTCCAACTCTACTCCAACCTATGTGGTCAAGTTTGGAGCCAAATTTACTTACATTAATTCTTCAACTAACACTATTTACAAGGGTTGCTTAGCCTTACTCTCTTTAGTTGGCTTTTTGTCACCTCTTTTAATCATCTCAAAGTGGTATTTTCTAAATACCAACCCAACCTTATTTCCTATTAGGAATTTTAAGGCTAAATGGTATAGGGGTGCAAGTATATGGAGTTCTATCGACACTAGCCACCCCAAAATCATATTGTAGGTTAACACCATTTATATTATAAAAAATTCTATGAATTTAGTCTTAGACACCTTAGTCTACCTGTGTGAATGCACTTATTAACACCTCCTGCATTGTTGAGGGGATGTCTAGTGCCACCTTTGAGAAATGATAAACTTAGTCCCAAAAGGATTCGTCATTTCATCATTTCCTTACCTCATTGTTGAACAAAGACATCAGTGTTTTCTCATACCCCTTGCAGCTTACAAATTGGTAGACGAATAAATTACCAAAATCATCAAAATTTTTAATGACTTTTCTAAGTAATTGGTTGAACCATCTCTAAGCAGAGCCACTTAAGGTGTTGAGGAAGACTTTGCATTTGATTCCATCAACCTAATAATGAAGTAATGTCTGATGTTTGAATTTAGCTAAATGTTCTACCGAGTCTAAGGCCTTGATGTATTCAAGCATGTTGAGTTTTCAAAAATTATCAAGTATAGGTTTCGCCAAAATTTCTGGTGTGAATGGCAAATCTCAGTAACTTGGGTGCATTCCTCCAATTGCTTCATTTTCTCTAGCTCTTTTTGGAGCTTAGCTAGCCTTTATCCCACCTTATTGGAGGAAGATACACTTCCTTCCCTTTCCCTTGTCCCCTGTGCTTAGTCCCACGTGCATTCTTTTACAACTCTTACCCATCTCCAAGCTCGCATGTTATGGGGCCTCCTTCTTACTTGTAGCCTTGGTGATTTCAGCTTTCCTAGCCAAGATGACATTAACTACCTCTAAAATTGCCTTATCTAACTAATCTAGATGAATGTTCACCATTAGCTTAACTAGTGTGGCTACTTCTCCTTAAGAACAGAGAGCTCATGCTGGAGGGATAAACGTAAATGGCCCCTTGCCATACTCCTTTCTTTCTTCCATCTATGTTCCCCCATTTTTCCTTTTGTAATCTTGGAAAAAGTTTCCCATAGATAGCACTATTGATGTGGGATCGCTTCTAAAACCGTAATAATTATCAAAGAACAATAATTAACAAAGCTAATGACCTGTCAAAAATAATATGGATTTCCAGAAATAATAAGAATGCTTTATAACTTGTGTTTCATTAATGAAGATGGACTATTATTTATAGAATACACCAATCATCCAAGCTAAAAGGAAAGGGATGTCTAGCCAGATCATAGGTCATGTCAAGAATGATGTCATTGCACATGAGTGTGGAAAATGCAGCACTTGACGCATTTGGAGTATTTATGTAGCAAGGCATAGTGCTAGAATTTAAAGGTGCTCCATTGTGTCTAACGAATTGTTATGTTCAAGGACCAATGTTTTTAGGTGTTGACTTGTTGAAATGAGCAAAGGCTGGGGGCACATGACATTCCTTTCTCAAGTGGCACAAACTCCAAAATCCATGCCTTACATTAGTACTTGGAGAGGCGGTAGGCCATACGACACCATAATGGCACAATTAACAAGGCATTATTATGCGAGGTACATTATTGTAATTTATAAATAAATTTTAACATATACAATGTGACATTTGTTAGTCATCATATTATGATTCTAACTTTCATTTCTATATTTCCTTTTTTTGTCCAAAGATAATGGTGACATAGCTCACATAACACTTATATGAGTTTCGTTTTCATTGATGCAAATGGTATTTATAATTTGTTAACTATACAGAACCATGAACAATGATTTTCATTATAATATCTCTTTACTACTATTCTTGTAGATTCATGATGATACACTTATACATAATTTTCCAAATAGATAAATTATATGATATTTATAATTTGTGCCATGCTTCTTAGTTAATTGGTACATCTTTTCTCTGAGTAGGATAATTTAGTTGAAAGGGGATTTTTTTCGGCACTTAGAGCAACATAAAACATAAGAAGAAATTTTTTTCTTAACTTTATATCATCATCATTGCCATTGTTATCATGATCAATATCATCATTGTCACATGTATAATGCACATAAAGGTTTAGGTTGTTAAGATCTATTGAGATAGTAATTCAATAGGTCTCGCTTACAATTTTAGTTTTGATAGGGTAGTAATTTAATTCGATTGTAATTTTAATTAGGCTTTGAGTTTAGTAGCAATTTAATATATCAGCTATTTACAATTTGTGTTAATAAATGAAATTTTCAATAAATTAAGATTTTTTTTTTTTGAAATTATGCTAATGGACTTGGCTATCTATAATATGACTCTAATAAGATCTTTCATAATTCATGCTAAACAAAACCCACAATGCTACTGCATTGTGTAGTTGACAAGAACCAACTATCACACTTGGAACCGCTCCTTTAAGCTTAGTTTTTCTATATGCAACAAGCTTGGTTTAGTTAATGGTGCAGTTCAAGAGCCACCAGTCAATGACCCCCTTTACCCCATAGGGAAAATATGCAACGACCTAATTGTTGGATGGTTATTAAGATCAACGGCTCCTTCCCTAGTAGGCACAGTTTTCTACATGAAGAAGGCCTCCCAAATTTAGAAAGAGTTGTCTAAGCAATTCTCTATTCTAGATGATAACTGGGTGTGCAGGCTTCAAAAGGATTGTGGATGAGTATTATATGGAGCAAGTCAACATATGGGAAGAGCTAAGAGAATACAGGCCCCTCCCAAACTGCAAGTGTGAAAACTACAATGTTGGTTGCTTCTAGACCTTTGTGGAATTGCAAGAGAAAGATAGGGTCTATAAGTTTCTTAATAGCTTGGATGACATGTACTCATCCAATAGGTCCTAATTGCTGAGAAAAAAAAAAGGCCTTTCTCCTACCCTAGAGGAACCATATAATGCAATTGTAATAAAGGAAGCACAGAGGACAAGAGCAAGGATTGGTGTTAGATCCATGACTAAATCAGCAGTAATGATCTCCATGACTAAGAGAAAGGAGAGAAAATAGGAAGTGGTGTTCTCACATTATGGGAACAAGTGGCATAAAAAAGAGAAATGCTATAGGCCAATTGGATTTCTAACCAACTTCAAGTTTACAAAAGGAAGAGGTAGGCAAACTCAAGTGGTTGCCAACCAAATGAGCTTGTAGTTTGATGCTCGCAGTACTAAAAAGTCACTTTTAAATGGAGTTTTTCTATCCCAAGAGTAGCAGAACAAATTGATGAGCCTACTAAATCTTTAGGGAGGATCTTAATCAGATGTGGTTGGTATGCAAAATCTAGCTAGGCAGGCTATTGCACTAAAGAGAACTAACCATTCTACCAATTATTTGAACTTTTCAGGTATGAACTCACCATCTTGCAACATTCCCTCAATTCCTCTTGGCCACTTGCTCGCCAATAATTATCCTGAAGATTTTGCCTGCCTTCCTCATGATCATGATCACAAGTCATCTTAGTATAGCAGCACACATGAATTGTCATTAGCAGCCTCATTAAAGTGGATCATAGATATTAGTGCATCAGACTATATATGCGGTTCCCTTGAACTTTTTGCTACTCACAAGCCTGTAACTAATTGCTTTGTTAATCTGCCCAACAAAACCAAGGTTCTAGTCACCTAAATAGTTTCATTGATCATCTCAAACAACTTAGTACTTAACAGTGTCTTGCATATGCCTTCCTTTAGCTTTAATTTGTTGTCAGCCAATATACTTATAGGGACATTCATTTGTTACCTCATTTTTAATTATAGTTCATGTTATATCTAAGTCCACTAACCATTGAGGAGGATTGGAATAGCTGAACAAATCTAAGGACTTTATACCATGAAACACTAGATTTCAAACATCACCTCTAGAGCTAAGTCCAACTATATGATAGTCCTTCTTGATCTAGGTTCTGATGTTAGCAACTTTAATGTATAGCATTATAGATTAGGATATATCTCACATCCTGTAGCTCAAAGATTTCATTCCATTTCTCCCAATGTTGTAGTCATGAGAGACAAGATACATGAAATCTATCATCAAGCAAAATAGAAAAAACCACCTTTTGTTAATCATGAATTAAACACTTTGAAGCCTTTTGATCCAATCTATATTGATGTATGGAGTCATCACTCAATTTATGCCATTGGTGGATACCAATATTTCTTGACAATTGTTGATGATTACTTGCACATAGACATACCTAATGAAAAATAAAAATGAGGCTCAACAAATACTCCTTGCCTTTCATAGCCTAGTGTTCACTCGATTTAACACCAAAATTAACGTCATTAGGAGTGATAATGCTCCAGAACTTAGGATGAGCTCCTTCTTCACTGAAAATGGAGTTAACCATCAACAACTCTCATGTGGGGAAACATCCCAGCAAAATGCTATTGTAGAAAGGAAAGATCAACACATCCTTAACATGGCTAGGTCCTTATTGCTTTAAGCCATCAATGACTTCCTCAATTTGCAACCCAAGTTCCTTCTTAAATCAGATACCACTCCATACTAATTTAAGCTTCAATGCCAAAGTGTTGTTGGGGTGATGTTGTGTTAACAGCAATCCACATCATTAACAAAACTCCTTCCAAGGCCCTAAACTTTAAAACACCTCTAGAAGTTCTATTCAGCAAACCCCCTCAGTAGCAACACTTAAGAGAGTTTGATTGTCTTGCTTTTTCCTTTACTCTTAAAAGAGGTAGAACCAAATTTGATCCTAAGGCCGAGAAGTGTGTTTTTGTGGGCTATCCTAATGTCATAAAGGCATACAAACTATGACCTCACAACTTATGAAGTCTTGCATTCAAGAGATATAATTTTCTATGAGCATGTCTTCATTTTTCACAAAAACTCTTCCAACTTCCTTATTGCACCAGATTTGAGCCATAGCCTTCCTTGCATATCAGAACACCCTTACCTTGACCCCTTCTTTAATTTAATCTCATCTAAAAGTGATTCATCTTATGAAGCTAATGATGTCAACTCTGCACACAACCTATAGCACCACATGATTGATGATCATGAGCATACAAACACCAATCCTTCTCCCTCAACTAGCCAACTCACACCAGTAGAACCAAGGAGGACAAATAGGATTGGAAGAATACCAAAGTACCTAAAAGTCTATCAAAACAACCTGAAGCAACCAAATCAACCAAACCAGCAATCAAACACCCAACATTCAATAGCTAGCCATTAGGGGTGTTTGTTTGGTAAAACCGAATTTAACAAAACTGAAAATTTGGTATACCAAAATTTTAGTACATCAACTTGGCATACTAAATTCTGAATCAATTTTTTTTGTTCTTTCAGTTCTATACCGAAATTATTTCGATCGGTTTGGTTTGGTAATCAAATTACCAAAATTTCACAAAAAAATTTAAAAAAAAAAGAAAAAAATTCTCTTACTAGCTAAAATCGATAGAAAAAGTGAAGAGTGTACAAGGCCACATTTGGTTTTCTTGGAAAGGCTAACAGCATGTTTTAGTTTAGCAAATAGCACGTAGTATGCACAAAATATTAATATAAAAGATATAAAAAATATAAATTAAAAAAATCGATATTCTATTTGATTTGGTATACTAAACTTGTATACTAAACTAAATCAAACATCAAATTTTTCAAAATTATTCTATCGAATTTTTTGGTTCGATTTAGTCAGTAAACCGAATTGTGCACACCCCTACCAACCATCTCGGAATTGTCAAATTGTCCCCCAACTATAAGAGTGTTCTGTTAGACCTAAGCAGTGTGCAAGAGACTAGTTCCTATGGTAGAGCTACTGATCAGTTACACTAGAGAGAGGCAATGCTTGAGGAATTAAAGACATTATAAGAGAATCATACATGTAATGTGGTTCAACTATCAAAAAGACAGCACATAGTGGGATGCAAATGTGCATACGAAACTAGATTTAGGTCAAATAGAGGAGTTGAAAGATACAAGGCTAGACTTGTTTCTAAGGGATATAGCCAAGTGAAGGGATTTGATTATGGTGAAACATTCAGCCTAGTGGTAAAACAAACAACAATGTGGCGATTTCTATCACTAGCAACAATGAGTGATTAGAACTAACAAAAATTGGACATTCACCATGCATTCTTGAATGGTGACTTGGAAGAAGATGTGTACATGACCTTACCACAAGACTATCAAGTCAAAAGGGAGACTTTCACTTGAAGAGCGAACTTAGTTTGCGAATTAAGGAAATCATTATATGGCTTGAAGTAGGCTTCAAGATAATAGAATGTTAAGTTCACTGAGGCATTAATTGGGTATGGGTTAGAGCAATCTAAATCAGATCATTCACTCTTTCTCTAGTAAACAAAAGATGGAAGCAAGATGGCCCTATTAGTTTATGTAGATAACGTATAAATTAGGGGCAGCAATCATGAGGATATATTAGAGGTGGTGAGCTTCATCGGCTATAGGTTTAAGGTAAGAGACTTAGGTAAACTAAATTACTTTCTTGGTGCAGAAGTTGCTAAATCAGGAAAAGGGATAGTGATGTGTCAGAGGAAATACACATTAGACTTACAAAATACATTTGGTGTGCTTGGCGCTGAAACTACTACTACTCCAATGGACACAAGTCATAAGCTAAGCAAAGAGGATGCTGATGAGCTCAGTAAACCAACCTTCTATAAACAGCTTGTTAGCAAACTCACATAATTGATCTTTATCAGGCCGAGGATAACTTATACTGTGAACATGCTATTACAATTCATATATAGATCTAGAAAAAGCTATCTAAAAGCTACCTATAAAGTGTTGAGATATTTGAAGAATTCCCTAGGTAGAGGGCTACTTTTGAGAAGGTCAAGGGAATTGAAGCTGCAGGCCTTCTTTGATACTGACTAGGGATCATGTTATGACTAGAATATTTATGTAAGTTTTTGTGTGTTGCTTGGTGATTCTCTAATTGGCTAGAAGTCCAGGAAGTAGATCGTGATGGCTAGAAGTACTACTAAAGCTGAGTACAGAGTTGTTGCATCTTATGTGTGTGAGCTGATGTTGATACTCGACCTATTAATGGAGTTTGGGATGGCTCATAATGCTACTGTTCTAATACTTTGTGACAGCCTTAGTATAGTCCAAATTACTAAGAAGCCCACACTTCATAAAAGAACAAAACACTTTGATTTGGACTTGCATTTTGAAAGGGAAAAGGTGCATAATGAAGTGGTGGAGGTCATTCATGTAAAGAGTAGTGATCAACTTGTAGACATATTAACAAAACCCTTGTATTTTGGACAATTTCACAAGCTAGTTGGCAAGATGAGTGTGGAAGATATCCACACACATCTTGAGGGAGAGTGTTAGATGCCATTCCATGATGATCAAACTGATATAAAAGCTTAATCATTCTCCATGTCTAGTTGGAAAGTGATTGAGGAGCTGAAGGGTTCCTAGCTATATTTAGAAGGTTAATTGTTAAGTTAGTTGGTGTAAAATGGTGCTTGCGAGTGGTTAGAGAGTAGTAGAATAATTATATAGCAGTTAAGTTCCCTTTGTATATAATTAGTCGATGTAACAGGAACTCTACATAGTTTTATTTCATTAGGCTTTTGCTGATCAATATAGAGCAATTCTGTTTTGCTCTTCATTCGGGGGCATATCTATTGAGTAGATTTCTTGATCAAGAATAGAACTTCTCATTATGCAAATAGACGATCTGTTACGGGAAGTAATCAAGAGTATCACATATGTCATATTTTTCATAATAACTTATTATTTTTTAAAAGATAGCTGTAATATGACACTGATATAGATCAAGTGCATTTCTATAATTTTTTTCTATAACTAATTATGCATACTTTTATTACAATCTGACATGTAATATTCGTCTCTCTAACATTATTGAAATTGTTCTTATGAGATCAAATATAAAATGTGTACGACCTTTTATGTATATTAAAACATTGAAATTTCATTAAACTTTTAAATATTATAACATGTTAAAATAAATTATTATATTTTTTTCAAATTATGTTATATTTTAGTTTCAGTATTTTACATGATTGTCAGGTACATATAATACAAATAAAATTATATGGTTTAAAAAACACTTAGATATCTTTGGAATTTAAGATACATGATTGAAGCACAAACTTAAAAGAAATGTTCAAAGTTCAAAACTATGTAACTGTTATAAACATAAATAGAGGATTTTAGAATTTCAAAATGGAGAGGGGCATAATTAATAATTATGCTAACTTGCATGGGAGGTTTCTATAATTTTCTTTTTTTGAATAAAATTTTTAGATATTCATTAATATTACCATGTTGTGTAAAACAACAATTAAATTTTTAACAAAAAATAGAGCCAACGATTCTTTTTCTAAATTCGTTCTAACATTAGAGAATACGATGGAAAAAAAAGGGATTACGTGAAGGGGCCGTGGAATTAAATACAATGTGGGCCTATCATTTGACTTTCATAGTCAAAAGGAGAGGTTAATTACTTTTGCGGGGCGGTTAATTAATTTTGCGGGGCGACTTCAGCTGTGATCCATATCCATTTAAAGGTTAAAAATCGCAGCGCTGCCTGCATTTAATGTGTAGGGCTTTTACTTGACTAGCAGATCCTTTTGAATTGCGAAGTTTGTAGCTATGAATGCCATAAATTCTTGTCGACCGGGTGCACTTGGAGAGTTTGATTTTATTTTATTTGAGTATTTTGAAAGGAAATATTTCAAGAAATGTACTGAAAAATAATGTCAGGTTTATTTTGAGGAATTGAGCTAGATAAGTAATTTGATATGGGCTAATTAGATATTCTCCTTAAAAGATAAAAGTATATAATAAGATAAAAATTTCTTACAGAATAACAAAAATGCTAGATAAATAATTTGATTCAATAGAATAACTTTTTAAAGAAATTTGTTTTTAGCTCATATCACATCCGTAAAAGTGAGCGTGATTCCGCATACTTGAAAAAGATGATTTGAGATGTATCTTTTATATGTTTAATAAGAAAATTTGAGTTTATATTTTATTCACTTTTAAGCCAAAAATACTTATAAATTACAGTGGATCGGATTCAGAGTGAATTTGCCATAACTTTAATTTGAACAAGACTTGCTAATTAATATCTATTTCAAGAATAAAACGTGTATAAACTTGACACCTTATGCTTCTTGATGTATTCTTTTATTTATGTCAAAAGGAAAAAGAAAAATATAATATGACAGCATTTGTACAATGTTGCATAGAATCTCCTCGTGTAAAGGTTGCCGTTACATGGAAAGTAAATTTCAGAACTCCAAACAACATTTATTTATAGAATATGGATAAGAGGGAAGAGTCAAAAGAGAAGAGGAATATTTATATAAATATTATAAATAACTTATTTGTCGAATAAATTATTAGAAATTATAGAAAAATAAAATCCTACTATAAAACTAAATCTACAAAATAAGTTTTAAACATCTCTTTGCAATTTTTAGATTATCGTGCCCAACATCCTCTTGTCAGGGGCACTGACATCATTTTATCTTTCTTATATTTTCTACATTATTTATTATTATTATTTTAAAAAAATTTATGATGCAATTATTATTAAATTACAAATTTGAAAGTTAAATTAAATTAATAAAGATTATAAAAATTTATGTTATCTTTCATCAGATTTATTTTTATTTTGCAGCTAATGACAATCGTACAAAGTAAAAAATGATTACTCACATAGTTTTTCCGCATGTTTTGACTATCTCAACAATTTCATTATTATTAAGTAATTTTAATTTTACTATAGTTGCTTAAATTAATTTTGTTAGACAAATTAAAGCTTTTTGTGGAGTTTTAAAATAATAATTTAGACAATTGTTAATTATAAGAGAAAATTACTCTTGTTGTGGCATTAAACATATATTTGTTTGTTAATTAAATTAATCTTGAATTGTAAGCCTAATTATGGATGAAAAAATATAATATTTATTGATCAATTAACTTTTAGCTCTTATATCAGCATATAATAAAAATAACTTATTTTGTAATATATATATATATATATATATATATGTCTATATTTGTAACTATAGCTAATCAGAGGACACTGTTAATGTTATAATACACTTTGGTGGTCATATAGTAGAGGAAAATAATTTTTAAAATGAAATTTAATTTTTTTTCACTCTCTTCATTTTTTTTATATTCACTTTTATTCTGTGCAAAGTTTTGAATAAAATTTTAAGTTTTTTTTATGAAATATTTTTTTTGAGAAAATCAATAATAACTATACTATACTATATATATATTGATTAAATCATGAACATACATACACACATACATACATATAAATATACTATTATACATATGTTTTAATTATGCACTCGTTATGTGTAACATTCACAAATATAAATTAAAATTTTCCGTGTATTTTTAAAATTTTCTATTTTAAATCAATATTAGATAAAATTTTGTTCTAAGTAAAATAAAATATTAATTTAACTTAATATGATTCTCGTGTGACAAAAAATAAACTAAATAATTTATTTTATATAAATAATATATAAGTATTGGGTGTGGCTCAAAATTGAAAATATAAAGATTAGCAAATTTAGAGATGCATGCACAAACAAAATACAAAAATAAGGCAGCATAATTTACATGATTTGGCCAAAACTAGACTATATCCACAGTATAAAGAGTTTAGTATACATGTATATGAATGATCTGATCTTTAGTATAAAGTTTGTTCTCTCGTTATATTGTTACTAAAAAATATTCAACTTCCTCTTCTACCCATGATGGCAGATCAATAACTGCATGTTGCATGCCATTTGGTCATTTCTCGATGCTACAACTTCCCTACGACCAACCCTAGCAGGATGATTGAGCGAGATCTGAGTCATGAACACCACCTATGGATATGAAGGGGTCCCGAAGACTAAATAGAGGACTCGAGTCTAATCCCACCTTTCCCATCTTGCCTTTACTGTTGAGGGCTTTTTTAGCTTCCTGAGTGCTAGGCTGGGTGCCTCCCCCCCCCCCCTCAAGAATACTCCTCGGAGGATAAGATCAATTTAATGCTACGAGGGCGCGTTCCTTTCCAATGCATTTTTTTTTCATATAAATACTAACACTCAGATTATTTCCCACACTGCTTTGGACATTTGTTCTACCTTAGCATAGTTTCAATCTTAATTCCATTCCGCAGATCCCCTTACAAAGATGTTCGATTCTGATAGTACCCTCCCTGGATTCATATACTTGAAACTAACCAAGTCATGATTTGGACACACTAAGGAGCTTAAAGTAATGATAGAACACCTAGAGATTGAAAACATTGAACTCACTACAAAGAACATCAAACTCAAGGAGGCTTCAAACAAATGTTTGGAGGTGTTGGAAGAAGAACTTCAAAAGGCCTATAAGCAGGTTGATGAATATTGTTAACTAAGGCTAATGATGGAAGAGCAACATTATCATCTATAGCAAGAACACTTAGCTCTCTTAGAGTGCTTAAAGAGATGCAATGATGTGTTATTTATCGTTATTAGACTAAGGAGCCATCTTGTTGGAGGCAAAAAAGGGACACCAAGCCTTGGCATGTCGTCATTCTTAGATGGGCTACCTCTTTATCTTCCTTGATTAAATCTAGCTACTCTTATATTCTTTTTGAATTGTCTGCCTCAAAATAAACTGGAGTTTGGGGGATTCTTGTCCTACTTTAGGAGGAAGAATGGCATCTACACTATAGACTAAGCTAAATGAGCTCTCCCCTATCATAAAATGTAGAGTGGTTTAGTAGGCTTATAATATTTTAGGAAGTTTCTCTACTCCACATCTTTCATGCTTATCTAACTTCAACTTGAACTTGAGCCCCCTAACCATGATTTGATTAGAAGCCTCTACTTGTCTATTAGTTTGAGGATGACCTATTGATGTGAAGAGAACTTTATTCCCCATTCCTAACATCAACTTGTGATCTTTTTCCCTTGAATGTACTGCTTATTGTCCAAGACCAATTCCTTGGATAACTAGAATTGGCATATGCTGTTTTGCCAAAATAAATTTAATCATAACAGCTTCAGTGATTTTTGCCTATAGTTCAACTTCTACCCATTTGTTTAAGTAATCTATGGCTACCATCAAAAACTTACTTTGCCTTGAAGCTAGTGGGAAAGGCCTGACCAAATCAATTTGCCATCTTGTAAAGGGCTACCATCAAAAACTTACTTTGCCTTAGTGGGAAAGGCCTAGCCAAATCAATTTGCCATCTTGTAAAGGGCTGTGCTAAGACTAGAACGGCTTGTCTAGTTTTCGCCAACAAATGTGAGAGGTTTGAGTGTTTTTGACAAACCTCACACCTCCTAGTGCACTTCATCGCATACTCCTTTACGTACCTCTCTCATTATTTATTCTACTTCTCTCAATCCCAAACATTTATGTATTGGTTGAGAGAATCTTTTGTGATAAAGGATGTCTCCTATCAACACAAATTGAGAAGCCCAAATCTATAATCTCTTATTGTCAATCTGCCCCTTTTAAGGCTTTGATTATGTGACTTTGCCAATTCTCCTTTTCCAATGACAAATGGGAGCCCTAAAAACAATATTTTCAAAATCTTTTTGCACATTTCATATGTTCATTTACTTACTAACAGACATAAATATTTTTATTTCATAGGTCTGGTATATTTTAATTATTTTGTTTTTATTTCATAGTACTATTACATGTTAATTATTTTGGCATCTTCTGTAATCCTTACACCAATCTCAACCAACAAATTAAAATTGATTTTTCGTTAAAAAAAAAAACTTTCCAATCATTAAACACAAGCTTATGTGAAAGATGCCAAACAAATCAATTATGAATCCTAATTCTAAGAGGAAAGCCAAAGGTATTAACAGAGAGCAACAAATACCGGACCCGCACAGCTCAACATAAACAAGTATAGCAAAAACTGCGTTTATCTTCAAAATGAAAATAATGTTTTAAAAAAAAAAGGCAGATTCCCTTTAGAACTCTATTTTCATTTTCAAATAATACTTTATCAAGTTCCCATTTAGCTAAACACGATACTTGGAGGTCTAGTCGCTGGGTAGACGTCAGTCCGTTTGACGAGCAATTACCATCGTAGTAAGGCCATTTGCAACATTAAAGAGACTTCTACTAGGGATGACGCAGGCAAATGCGCCACTGGAAGGAAACTAGAGTTTCACTTGTTATGACCATTACGTCCTCTTCAAAGTTACCATTCATTTCCTGCCCACCTGACAGACAAATGGCACTTTAACAGATTGGATTAGGAAGTGGATTCTTCCCTCTCTTGCCTAACGAAATAATAGGAGAAAAATAAATGGGAAAGACCATATAACCACCGTCAACATTTTCCTGTAACATAACAGCTGATACTGCCAGATACGAATGCGAAACTATTTAGCTTACCATTTTATTCGATAATCAAAGGGCAAAAAGTTCTTGACAGTGCAGAGGCTACGAGTCTATTGTTGGCGGGCTTCTTTCCATGCAAATGGAACGTAAGTTTTTCCCCAAAGTGATGCCATTCCGTTCAATTATAGCTTACTACAAGCACTCACTTCAAGAAGTTCAATTCTCTAGTATTCCATGCGCGTGACCTATGTAAATCCTACTCCAGGGGAAATTTTATTTCTCAAATTGCCAAAGGGACCAACTAAATGAGAATTCCATCAAAGAACAAGAAGACCTGAATTCGTGTCATCTAACCTGTTTAAAAGCCAGTACTTTTTCAAAATATTTGCAATCTGAACTGCATTTCTTGGGGTGCTTGACTCGAAATCAACTGGAAATTTGAGAAAGAGATTAGAATATGCAGTCAATCAAACATGATGCCATTTAAGAACGTTACCTGGACTAGTTAGAGATAACTGACCAAAAGAAGCATCACGAATTCTTGCACAAATAACATAGCAAGGATACAACAAAACTCTCCTGTGATTAGTGTGTTGGGTAAAGACTGCCTTTTACAGGTGAAGTGGCAAAAACATTTGAAACCATGGTTTGCATGTCATCTGGATGAAACAGAGGATGCATCACCATCCAGGACCAGAGTCTGCTTAGGAAGATAAGAATATTCAGGGCCTTCTTGCAGAAGGGATGCCCTCTCAGGGTTCATGATCAGAAGCTCCTGCATGTCCTTGGGGAGAACATTAAACACAATCTGCAGATCATTCTTCAATTTCTTGCAGACTGCTTCACTCTCTTCATTTGCCATTCCATACTGCTGTTAGAGAATTGCTATTAGGGCAAACAGAGACATAATGATAACTGCCACAATGCAGAGGGTAACAACGAAGCTCACGAAAAAACATGCATGCAAACAACACAGAAGTGCTTGCTGCAACAGAGTAACATATGTGCATGATTCAAGAGGCAAATTGGGTTTTCCACATTTGAAATGGGAGTTGGACCCAAAAATTGTAATCATTCACAAACTTCTTCCCTTGGGAAACGTCAAATCAAATTGAGAAAGAATGATACCAGTAACATAGAGAAACAGTAGACATGAAAATTTATTCATTATGAAAAGTCAAGCTTAACAAATCAATATTCTAAAGCAGAGTAACAAAATTGCAGGAAACATCCAAGCATAAAATTCTGAATTCATCCATAAACACATCCATAGTTTTTAGTAGTGAATAGCATTGTATGACGCAAAGGCTCTCTAGAGCTGTGGCAAACATGGCGCTACGTTGAATAATATGTGAAATATACCTATATTTCCATTAAATTTTATAAAAATATAATATAAACAAATTCTATATGTTAAATTATAATTGCAAATAATCTTCAGCTTTCTATCTTTAAAAATAGAATAAATAGCAGAGTTAGTTAATATCCAATTATTAAATTTTTAAAAAATAAGAATTTTAGCAATAAAAGTTTTAGAATTTCAACTATAAAAATTACAGATATTTAGAAGTATTCAGCCACTCAATTTGTAAAAATTCTAAACTTTCAACAATACCTAAGTATAATTCATTAAAAAGTTTAAAACTTCAATCATGCCGCTAATTCAAAAGCAAAAAAGAAGAAGAAAATAATAAAATAATAAAAATCAAAAAAAGAGGAAAAAAGAAGAAAGACAAAAAAACTGAAAAAGAAGAACAAGAGGAAAAAAGAATTCAGGGAAAAGAAATAAGGTTCATTGATAAATAGCAAAAACATGTTTGAGAAAAGATCAGACCATTTTAGGGTTTGTTTGGAGCAATAATGGAAACCCAACAGCCTCCAAAAATAAAACAGAATCATGCAACAAAAGAAAGCAATCACTGTATTTTAGGAATTGTTTGTAGCAAAAAAAAGAGACCCAACAAAACCCTAGTAAATTTCTGTGTTTTATGGTGGTTCTTTCTCCTTTCCAAAAAAGTATTGAATTTTTTTAAAAAAAAGCCCTAAAACCATTTTCCAATAATGGGCTATAGGTGTGCCATATTAAAGGTGGTTGTCATTTCTTGTGAATGGTGCCGTGGCTGTTCCATTTGCTCCGTGCACCATGGCGCACACCTTTTTGCACAATTTACAACTATGAATTCAGCTTTTATCTTGATAACATGCAACTACATTTACTCACCACCAAGCAAATTACTCAACTGACATAAAGACACGTTCAAGCACTTATTGTCAATATGATTTCAGCTACATCAAGTAAATGAAAGCTTCACCTTGTAAAGATATGACAGTCAGTCTTCACAGGTATGTAACAAACAATTGCTGTAGTCCTGTCTTTTTCTAAGAATCAGAGACATGTATACATCGTTTTACTTTTCTTGGCAACTTTAAGTAGCATTTGCATTTACGAACTAAAAAATTGAAGTACCATATCTGTTGGATTGTTCATTGATTCTTCGTTCACCCACACCTGAAATCATATTCTTCCAAACCAAATGCTTCCGTTAACTTCTATTATATCACACAAATACTCCTATTATTCAAAATGTAGTATCATAACAGGCAAAAGTAAATAGAATATAGAGCAATGAAAATTGAATTTCGTGTTCAATCAGTTTCTTGATAATTTTATATGTGCATCATTGCTCAGAAATGCCAATTCTCAACACTTCAACAGAATCAGTTTTCCTAGTTTAGGTTCCTTGATTACTTTTCTGTATCCTGAAAATCAAAAACTAGTTTCTATGCTTGCCTCTCTTTTATACCTTGGGACAATCATATCATAACTTAAATATTGCTCCCTTTGTCCCAATTTTATAACTTCAATATCATTTTTGAAATGTCCCAGAATAAAACGATATCCTGGAATGGAAATTCCTTCTCCCCACAAATGCCTTCACATTAAAATAGTCATGCAAAACCACTATAAACCATCACTAGTTACAGCAATCAAAACAAATAATTTTTCAACTCTCATCTAAATCTTTATGTGCAGCCAGCCGCATATATGATATTGAGTGGAGGAAATTTTGATAAATGTGACAAGAACATTCTGGGTGAAATTCATTTTTTTGGCAGGATTTCTCCCTCAATGAGGTTCTCCTTTCTATGTATCACACAATCACAGAAAAGGACACCAAAACGATATGTATAAGATTGTGCCATCACCAACAAACATCAAGCAGTGCTCATTAACATCCAAGACAGATTTAAATGCATCGTTAGCCCTTTCAGGTTCTAAAATTTCCCAATATTGTTGATTGTTTCCTAGAACATGTGAAAGGGGAAGGTAGCCACTGGCACACCAAATACTTACAAATTTCTAGCTTCTATGTAAGGTTTCAAATTTGTCCATTTTAGAGAAAATTTAGATAGGATTGTAAAATATCCGTTAGAATGTTTGAAAATATTTAGTTTGATATTTCAAAATTTCTTTATTGTAAACGCGAATACAAAAATATTCTTTAGTATATCGTTGAAAAAGAATGGTACATATATATAGTATATACACAAGCCTCGGGATTAAGTTAGGAAAGAGTACAAATCAAAATCCTTCTAAATAAGCAATCTACTGTGCTTGCAATTACAATCAAATCCCTACGATTATGTTATATTAAACCCTACAATTATGTGTCTATATCTACAACAGTTACCTAGTCGAGGATTAGGGTTATTTGTCTCCTAGTTTATAAGATTGTTTTTATGTCAAGTTGTTATTTGTCTTTGGCATCCTTATACTAATCTCATAACTATAAATTGGGACTGTTCTTGAGTGACTAATTCTTCCAATCATTCTACCGTGATGTGAGAGGGTACTGCCTTGGGCATCCACTGCACCATGTATCAAATATAACTCCTTTTTTACTTTGTGTTGGAATATTTGATTGTATCAATTAGGATACTCTGTAATATTTTAGGTGATTTGTCTAGGTTATTTTTGTTAGAAAGATCTTCACTTTTATAGCATGTTGTAAGGGTCTCCTACTATAAATTTGGAGCACCAATTCCAGTTTTTCTTTTTGTTTTTGGTACAAAAATGGAGTGAAATTCCGTTTCTTCATGGTAACAGAGCATGGTTCAATACGACTTTTGATTAAAAAAAGAAAAAGAAAAGAAAATAGGGGGAGAGAGAGAACAAAGCAAGCTGAATAGGCACAGTCACACCACCACTGAAACCCTCCAAAATCCACCGTCGAATCAAACTTCCTAGACTAAATTCTTCATACCCAGGACACTCCTCCAAATTCGAAGGAGGATGCAAATTCATCAATGGCAACAAGAGAACTACTTAGTTATGACATGGATATCAAATAGTGTGGAGGAATCTGTAAGTGCCAACATTGTGCTCTTGCACTTTGCAAAGGACATGTGGTCTACAAGATATGTTTTCACAGGACAAGAATATCTCTTGAATACTTGAATTATATGACAAAATATTCTTTAAGATAGGAAGATCGATCTGTCACAGAATACTCTACCTTGCTAAAGGGAGCTGCTAATGAACTTCTGTTATATCACCCACTAAATTATGACTAACAGACCCAAAAAACCTAATGGGAAGAATTCTTGGTAGCAAAATTTTTATCTAGGTTAGATCCTTCACTTCAACAAGGCCAGACATCAGATTTGCCATTGGACTAGTTAGTCAGTCTATAGACAAACTTCGCTTACTTCACTAGGAGGCAGCCCTCCAAATATTGCGATATATAAAGAGGTCACCTAGGAAAGGTCTATTGTTCAAAAAATATGGGAATCTAAAAATAAAGGCCTACTCTGACGCCGACTACACTAGAGCAAAAGATGACAGGAGATCGTCTGGCTATTGTACGTGTGTTGGAGGAAACCTTGTAACGTGGCGTAGCAAGAAACAAACAGTTGCAACTAGGTCTAATGCTGAGGCAGAATATAAAGCGATGGCCTACAAAATAAATGAGGTGCTATGGCTAAGATATTTACTTGCAAAGTTGGGATACAATTACAACGCGCCACTCTCTATGTATTGCAACAACCAAGCTGCTATTCATATTGCCAATAACCTTATTTCATGAGAGAACTAAGCACATTAGCTATGTTTGTTTTGCCATTCCACCATAAAAACACACTTTTTACATTTTATCTTTCTCTTATATTTTTACACAATTTTCGAGACAAAAACACCTAAAAACACACCCAAATTTAAAAACAAACATAGCCATTGAAGTTGATTGTCATTTTATTCGAGAGGCAATCATGAGTGGCAAGGTTGCTACTCCCTTCACTTCTCCTTCAAAGCAAGTGGCGGATCTATTCACCAAGGCATTAGGCACCAAACACTTCAAGGAACTATATGTCAAGCTGAGCACGTTTAACATATATGGTCTAGCTTAAGGGGAAGTGTTGAAATATTTAATTGTATGAATTACAATATTTTGTAATATTTTAGGTGACTTCTCGAGGTTATTTTTGTTAGGAAGATCTTTACTTTTATAGTATGTTGTATAGGTCTCCTACTGTAAATTTGGAAAACCTATTGTAGTTTTTTTCGTAGAGAAATGGAGAGGAATTTCGTTTCTACACTTAGGTTAGTATAATTTATGTTGATTTTGTGCTTAATTTTTGTACTCTCATTTTTAAGTTGGTCTACATCAATATTTTCCTAAAACTGTCTTCCTTTTTATCAAAAATTATCATAATTTACTATCAATTGGCTATTGTTAAGTGCGACTGATACTATTATTTGCTACTATTAATCACAACCACTACCATTGTCTGTTGCTATTAAGCGTGATTTTTACTTTACTTTGTCATGAACAACCATGATCCTTAGTGTTTACTACCTTATTAACTCTCTTCCGAGCATCACTTATCTTACTAGTTAATTTTTAACGTTGCTTGGCATTATTAGCTACTACTGGCTATCTTCCACTATTAGTAATCTACTAATTTCAATTTGGAATTCCAAGTCAAACATTTTAACACCCCATGTCAAACTTGAAGGAGAATATTTAAAGAATATTTTAGAACATTTAGCTGGAATACAAAAATTTTTAGTTTGATATTTTAAACATTTTGTTAACTAGTATAGATTGAGGAATATTACATTTTCTAGTTTATAGGATTGTTATTATGTCAAGTTGTTTCTTATATTTAGTACTATCTCATACTATAAATTAAGATCATTCTTAACTAATAAAGTTGTACTAATTCTTCCAACATTTCAAAAGCCCACACATTCAAGAAAAAAGGGCATAAGAAAGTATTCCCTAAGAGAATTTTATAGTCCCAATTAAGGGCATTCGCAATGTCAGAGAACATTTTCCACTTACATTTGAAACTTCAGAAAATAGTATGAACAATGTGCAGTGGTTATAAGACTATACTTACATTAGGGCCCTTATATGTCGGACTGGGGATATGACCAGATGCAAAAGTTAAATGGCTATTCACAAGTTTGCATACGATTACTATCAGAAATTTGAAGTACCATTGTTTTTTAATGGTTATGCAGAAGTAATAATCAAAGACAAGACTCTTCAAATGTCTATATTTATTAGAAAATTGTGTCTCCCTCAAATGCACTCTTTTCATAACATTAATACGGCAGCAATAGCAACTTGACACACCAGAGTAAGTCTTGAACAGCACAGTTAGCACTACAGATGCTAACCAGCCACCTTTCCACCCCACCAACCTCAGGAAAATTAAAGAAAAGGAAAAAGAAAAACATAACGAATGATGAAAGCACGAAAAGCCTAATGTTCCAAATTATTTTCTTGGGAGCATTCCAGCAGGTTCAGACCCTTCTGAGAACCACAATGATTAATGATTATTTATTCTCAAGAGATAATGTCCCACTAGCAAACTGTAGGATGTTTCTTGATTAAGGGTTCATCAAATTCTACACCTCCTACACTTAGATAAGGAACGAAAAGGAAGCACATTTATTTAAGTTTTTCACTTAATAAAACCACCTACTGAACTTCCACCCCTCACCATTTAACCAGCTTCCAGTGGTGTGCATGCCTTTTAACTGCCTGCGTTACTCTTACTCATTAGAGAGTAAACATCATTACCAGAAGCAAAATTGCCTTAATGGTAGAATCAAGGATCCAATGCACAAAGGATAAATTCATGCAAGAACATTCACAAAGGCCGTATTATTGTGATGTTGGGGCAGACAGCCCCACTATCCTCCCCTTTCTGGCTATAAAAACCTGAATTTAAGTTGTCAAAGGAAAAAATGGAAATAAAGGGATTCCCACCATAGGTGTCAATAGTTTATAGCGCATTAAGGCGCAAAAATTGTCTGGATCCGTGGCACATGGTGAATGGCGCAGTGCGCACCTTTTGAAAGCATGGCACACAATTTATGTAATAAATAAAATATGATCATATCAATAGTAATTTTCCAGAAAATAAATATAAATAAGTTATATAATATGAAAAGCTAGTGAACAAAATAATTTGAAACTTCGTGCAGTATGTAGTGCTGGTGGTGATGTGGTAGCTAAAGAAATACTAAAATAAGCACCTTATACACATAATAGGTAAAACAGCCTTGTAATCATAAATTTGTAGGTGATGTGGTGCAATAATAAACATTACATATAAAACAGCCTTGTGTTCATAGTATGTAAAACAGCCATAAAATAAACTATGGGCAGCAAAATAAAAATTAAATTGCAATCTGTACAGAGGGGGAAAAACCAAATAACAAAAGAAAAAAACAGAAAAAAAAAAGTTAACGTAACAGCCTTATCTTTAAGTTAAAACAAATGTCGGAAGCAAAATAAAAATCAAATTGTAGCCTGTACAGAAAAGCAGAAAAAATAGAAGAATAAAAAAGAAAATATTGACATAACTGAGTCCTGACGAGTTGCACAACTATGGAGAAGGATATGCGACCTGCAGGCAGCAAGAAACTGAAGAAAGGGAGGTGGGCAGAGGTGAACAGCACAAACATCAACAGATTTGAGGCAGAAGAATGGAAGATGGGTCTGTGCAGAGCTTCAAGCATTCGGATTTGGTCTGCTTCTCTAATTGATTGCTAGGACTTTTTTTTTTGTTAAATAAAAACAAATGGGCTGGCAATTAACTTAAACACCCAACACGTTTTATCCCAACTAAAACACATTTACCACACAAAAAACCAAAAAAGAAGAAAAAATGATGGATCATCTTCCCACAGGCACGTCACCTAACTGGAAGGCACTGCGACAGTGCCTTTAGCTCCTTTTGCCATGGTGTGCACCTTTCTGCAGCCATGACAACTATGATTCCCACATCAACAATGCACTATGACATCTAATATTGCTTATTGTGCTATAATTATTTTATTTCCAAAATTTAATTAATATCACTAAACTGTGTCAATAATTCCAAAACTCGCAAGACTATACATTGTCTTTTTATATAAAATTAGACAATATCTCATGCTACTGCTGATTCTGATTGAACAATTGAAAATTTGAAGGATATCTGGAAAACCTTCAGCAAATAAATAATCAACAGGGCATGAAAGCGGAGATGGTAATTTTTCAACTAGTATATTTTCATTCTTTCCTATAATAGACTTTTGTTTTCTGGGAGGCGACCAGGAGCTTTTGAATCAAATATAACTATTATAGCAGCACCATTTAGTTCATCATAATCCATTGCACATCTTTAAATCAAACAGATTTTAATTCTTTTCCAGTTTAAAATTTTTTGTTAGCCATAGCCATAACAGTCAATAAGCGATCACTGAGGAATAGTATATTATCAAGGAGTCATTATTCATGCCATTAATATTTAAATCTTTTGCTTATTCCTTATTCCGAATGGTAGATTACACTAACAAGTATTAAGTCATAAAGCAGCATCAGCAGGTGAGAAATTTGTGTAAAAAGTAATTAGTGACATAATTTCAGCTTATGTATAGAGAAGGTCCTTTTCCATGACTGAACCCCACAACCCAAAGAAAATCAAGAAAGAACTTGAGAAACATAAAAAAAAGCCGGAACTTGAGAGAGCTTACAATTTGGTTTTCTGAACCCTTATGCGTTCTGAGCTTATATTAAATTTAGTTAATATAATTTTGTAACATTTTCTGGTATTTTCATAATCATCAATTAAAAAGAGATTTTTCTCATTTGTATTATAGTTATTGCAGCCAATGATGTAGCTATTGGACCAGATATTGTTTCATCAATTTATCATAACAGAAAAGCAACTCTTCCTCTATATCTCATATGGGTTTCATTATAGGAATTGGTTCCATCACCTATATGATACTGAGCAGAGCCCCTTCACAAATGATTCTCTTTAGCATGTTCGAGACAAGTTCTGACATCATGCTAAATGTAAACTTAGTTTGAAGTGAGGCAAAGCTCTACTACCATGTTCAAATTTGAAAAGAGAAGAGAGACACAATGAAGCACAAATATACAATACAGTTGCACCATTTAGCTTGCATCCACAAACAAAAGTCCAAAGGACTACATTATATATTATTCTCTCTTAATTTGATAGCACAAAAAGTAAATACACATGAACAAATAAGGAAAAATATATAAAATTGCATCAAATCAAGAATTTCACAAACAAACAAATAGGTATATTATTGTAATTCCATAATCATTGATAACAATCAATGACTGATTCTAACACGCTCTCTTAAGTAAAACACAAATCTTGTTGGAGCATTCAACTTTGATCATTGATATCAACTAGACAAAAATCACACCTTATTTGAAATATGCACATAGAAAAAATCACACATTAGACGTGAAATGTAGATAGACATAAGTCATAAACAATAGCAGAAGCAAAATAGGAGTATGATCAATATCTGCCCCAATGCTGTAGGAAAAGGCGAATAATCATAGTGGTGGTAACAAAAGCAAAATAGAACCAACCTGCTCTGTTAATATGTTGAAATTTGAAATATTGAAAAGAGGCAATGAAGCACAAAAATTATGTAGTTCCACTTAACCTATATCCACTGGCAAATGCCTAAATGGCTAAAATATATTCTCTTTGAAAGTTACATTACAATAATCAGTTAAAGATGAGAATAAAGTCTAGCAATGGAAATAAGTCAATAAAATTGTATCTTATCAAACACTCTCCATTCTATAAATATGCTTTCAGTCTTATTGATATATTTGATTTCATCTAACTAAATTAAGTCATATAATGAATTCTTTACTAATATATATTCAATAACTACAATTTGTCAATATTCTGAAAATTTTTTTATACCCATATCTTCTACATATCTTTACTGAAACCTCAACAGAATTAAGTCATACTCAACAATAAACGGAAAAAGAAATGTCTTTGAATAAAAGAAGAAGAACTTGCCCGCATTTCTCCTTGAAGGTGTCTCTCAATTGCATTGAAGGAATCGACAATTTCTAGTTCGGACATTTTTCCTATGAACTGATGTATATTAGCATTAACTCTAGCTTGCCTCCATAATTTATATTGTTCTTGCTCAGCAACAGCACGTTTTCGGCGGAACCATGGCAGAAAGTTGTGTCCTTTTAGGAACCGTCTGTATTGATGCACAAAATACAATGTATTATAAAAACCAGAGAGTGAAGTTAACAAAGGAATACCACATGAAAACTCAGAAAACAGCAGTGAAGGATGAAGCTTTGACATCAACTACAATCCATGTACATTTCAAGGAGGCCCATTTTAGGCAAATTCTACAACTGTTGGATAAGGAAACAAACATGCGCCTACAAGAGCAAGTTATGCTAACCAGACCAAATTATCTTAGCATTTGGAAGAGTATCAATGATGGAAACAAGCAAGAGGGAGGACACGGTTAAATGATGCATTGCAAGCTCTTGTGAGAGGAATGCCCTGACCCTCATAAAGGATATCAACATAAAGGTCAATAACTTTGACAAAAAGCCAAAGCAAAGCACTAATTTCAAACCTAACTTTTTCAGAAATGATATCAGATTGGAAGCCAGGAAAAGACAAATTTTTCACATTATTTAGGATGCTGATGTATGAAGTGAGCAGACAGACAAAACAGGATGGCTTCCACTTATTATCATATAGCAAGGCAGGTAAAATAAATTATCATGAAAGCATGGGAAAGCTTTGGCATTTAAAGTTCACGTACCAGAAACAAATTGATATAGCATCATAGATTATAATCTGATAAGGAAGAAAACAAGTTTCACTTCTAAACACAAATGACTGAACAGCATAATTATGACTGAACACAGCATGGTCCTTTGTGCCTAAGGACTGAACACAAATGCAGGAAAAACAGAACATTCATAGCGATTTAAATGAATACATTTCTCGTAATATATTTCTTGTAAGGATGAATGGACAATGCCTTGATACTTGTTTTCATTCGCAACATTTTCAATGAGCCACAAAAAATAGAAAATTTGAGGAAAAATGAAAAACAGTGATAGCAATTTGAAGGAAGAAATTTCTAGTATATTTCTTCTGGGGATGCATGGACAATGCCTTGATGGTGAATTTCGATTTATGTCAATAGAATATTTAACAAGTTGAAAGAGAAAAGCATTCTCGAACAGGTGGTGTAAGTCACTGCATTAATTGATACCTGTATAGGTCCAGCCAATTTGATCTCATTCGCTTTAGCAAAAACTTTCCAGGACCTCTGGCCGACAAACTTGCAAGAAATTCCTCAGCATTGAATGAAAGTAAAGGAGGGGGATCAGCAAATGGGGATGATGCTTCAGAAGGCGTGTGAGCTTTAAAATATGGACCAAAAGGCGCCAAGAAATTAGTAGTTAGCTCCAAAAAATGGCGACGCAATATATCATTGTTGACAACCGACATCGACTCCTCAACCCTTGGAGACAATCCAGCATCAATAAGCCTATTTAAGATAGAGGTATCTGGCTTTGTCACTGCAGCATAATTACTCCATATAGCTTCTTTGTGTTCAGTCATTAGGCACAAAGGACCATCTCTCCTCAACTTCACAGCATTGAAGAAGTTTGCAGGAGTAAACTTCCTAAAAGAAACATGCTGAAGATTAAATCTCTCATGTTGACCAGGAATCTCCCTGGATAAAGATTGAGAGCCAACATTAAAACGACTTGAATTTGGACCAGGACTTCCAACTGAAACAATGTGAGGCATACTACGAAGTGCTTTTAAGAAAAAAAGGTTCGTTACACCTAAAATCATCGGAGGAAAAGAGGCACCCTCTTGAAGTGAATTCAAATTGGCAAATTCAGGGTCATGAATAGTAAAGTAGGGCCTGAAGTCAACACTATGAAGAAGTGGGGCAACCAAACTAACTAGGCCAGCAACAGCTTCACAACACTGGGGAGGTGTTGGGGCTATAATTAGGATGGGTTCCCCCACAAGTACAAGTTCCCAGAGCTTCCAAAGCTGCATTAAGAGTCCACGGAATGTACCAAAGAGATCCGAATCATGAAAAAGGCCTTGTGGAATAGATAGATTCGAAGGGAGAAGAGGAGCAAGTGATGAAGCTGAATCTTCAAAGAATCCACTATCTGAAGGCAAACTATGAGAAGGTGGCAGGTTCACTTTAAGTGATGCATTCCCAATAGGAAGTTCCACTTGCTGACCAGGCACAGGCTTAGGCCACTTTGATACAAAAGCAGCAATATAATTAAGGGCCTTATTTCCAATGTCAAAGTACAAGGGACCCATAATTTGTAACAAAGGTCTAAACACACTAGTGTATGGATTATGAGAAAGAATTACCACAGATTTTTGTTCACCTCCTCGCTTTAACCTCTCGTCATGTCTCTGTCTATTAAATACAAAGCCGTACAAGAATCTTGAGTTATGGCTGTTATGATGTTTTCCCTCTTGAACATCTGCGCCCATTGTCTTTTGGAAAGATATTGCATCATCTACTTCAACAATCTCTGATGGTGCCAACCTCGAAATTCGAGTATCTTTATGTCTCCTAATTCGGAAGAAAAAGATACAATCATGGATGCTTGAGCGGTTATGGTTCTGTGAAACTGAATCTGGGAATGAACTAAAGGAGACTTCAAGCTCCTCATCTTGGGTAAGACAACCAGGGGGACAACACTCCTCAATGAGCTGGCCCTGCTCAAGGTCAAACTTAATGATACAAAAAGCTACTAACCATTGCCGCAAAGATTTTTCATCAATTTCCGATACAAATTCTGACTTCACAGAAAATGAAGGCGACCGGCTCATTTCCAGATACCCAAAAACCAGGTAATTAATCAAATAATCTTCACATCCACCATCCACACAGTGAAAAGAAAGCAACTGTGACCACCCATTAAAAGTACAGAAAGGAATGTGTGCTTCCAACCGACACACCAATAAAACCTAGATAGATCCAATCAGAGAAAAAAAAAAGAAATCAGAAATAAGAGCTAGATTGGGATGTTTGGCCTAGCTTAGTTAAAAGAGCATTCATCTGTGTGGATAAAAACCCCAAATATGAATAAAAAATGCAATATACGAATGTGAATGCAGATTATGCAAATACATGGCATTAGACTCTAAAACTAATTCTAGTTACCATCTTTTTCAATGTTTTATAGAATAGCTGTCCAACTAATTTCACTCTTGGCTAACTTAGCAACATGATACAACACACCAGAGAAGCTTCATATCCCTTGGAGTCGGCTCATCCCCTTCCATAAATATTGCAAACCCAAAAATTAGCTCCAACCCCTTAAAGAGTTATATACTAAGTAATGATTATTGTTGAAGGTTATTTCAAAGTTTCTTTGAGTTGGAAACGTTGTCAACTCCAATCCTGGAGTAAATTGACCTTGGCTACCGTTGCAGAATAAAAATGCCTCTGGCCGACAAATTGATTAATTCATATCGTTTAAAATTTCAGAATAGGAATTGCAGAAGGCGTAACCAATAATCCGCACCCCACCCCACCCTCATCCAAAGCCAAATAAAAAATAAATAAAGAAATTCACGAGCAAGTCTGATAATTCAATTATACCTATCGACGTAAAAGAAGCAAACTTCACCCTAAATGGGGTTAATTCAACAGAATCTTATGGATTCAAATGGGGTTAATCCGAGCATTTATTTAAATCTGTGCCCAAAGAAATTTCTTGGAGATGCAACAAGCTAGAAAATTGTGTATGTATATTTGATATACACATAAGGGGCGTGGTCAATAAATCATGATTACCTAAATTAGCAGAAATCCAGGAACTGAAATAGCGAAAAGAAGCTTGGATCTGCCAAGAACTTTAGTCGGATATGCTCGAATAAAGAAAGCGTGGAGGTTTATTTTTAGCTTTTGAGCGTTGCTTCTGGACATTTTTGAAGCGCTTTGATTATTATGAGACTTGAATTGGAAATTCAATGAGCAAATTTACCAATTACTGGGGCCACCTGTTGGACTTTTTAATTAAAAATTCTGAATTTTAAAAATTTTACCAAGATAATCGGGTGTCTCAGAGTGTAGCAAGGAAAGTATTCCCACACGGCGAAATTAAATATTCTAAATTTAAAAAATTTTGTCAAGATAGTCGGATGGGTAAGAGTGGAGCAAAAAAAATCATTCTCGCATGGAAGACAGAAGAATTGACAGCAGAACTTAATAAAAAAATTAAAAAAAAATTATGAATTCCGCCCTCATAAATATCAATTCTGCCTTCTTTGAGGACAGAATTGGAACAAAAAAAACAGAAGTTTATTGTTAAAAATTTTTGTTTTTTATATATCTTATTGATAAAAATTTGAAAAAATATAATATATGTTCTTGTTCTACAAATAATATAAAATAAAAAATTGTTTTATAAATAATACAAAACTATGTTGTGTATGAAATTTAGAGTTTACATTTAGCGGTTTACTGTGGCTAAGGGTTTGTTATTCTTTTTCACTTGAGTCCTAACTTTTTTTATTTTATGAAGCAACTATCTTTTAAACAATTAAAATATTTTCCACTCTGATAGAAGGCGGAAACAGCCAGAAAAAAAATTATAATTGCACCCGTAAAAATTATTTTTTATAATAAATTAATGTATTTTATTTTTCATGTTTATGTGTTTTTTCATATTAATTTGCTCACTACTATTAGGACTAATTGTTCATATTAATTAATGTGCTTTATTTTTCAAAACTAGTTTTTCAATTTTATACTTTTAATCATTTTAAATTTAATATGTTCTTTAATTTGTGTAGTAAATTTTTATTTTAGTTGAATTATTTAATTTTTAATATTACATATACAACCCATTATTTAGTGTATTGTTAAATTGAATTACATTTATTTTGTAAATTAGTTTAAATGGTTCGATAGGTCGAATCAGTGATCCAATAAGCTGATAAAATTTTCAGTTCTATCATCGGTCTAGTTTTAAAAATATTCCTTCAAAAAATTAAATTAAAGTTTTCTAAGAAAAGTAATATATTTATAGTAATGATTTTACATGTACTATTCAATATACGGACAAAAGTAGTATCTCAAAAAACTAAACTCTACACCTAATAACCACGACAATCCCCAGTGCCACACAAGGGCGATATAACTAAGCGCTGTCGACGATGTCCTCAGTTTACTTCAGATGCAATATTATCCTCGAAGTCATGCTATACATCCTATGATGGAGAAGGCGAGAAGCTAATGAATGGTATGAGTGATGCATTAAAGTCACGAGATTCTAGCGGGATTGTATATCTAGACTAAAATGTGTAAATCCAAATCCCAACAAAATATCTGTAAGTACATCGGTGCTGACTGGAGGAACATAATTGGCCAACCAAATGTAATTGGCATTTGGCTGTAAGTGGTATTTAGTAAACTTGGCATGTAAACATTAGTGTACTTTACTAAGTAATATGAAGTTGATGGATTAGGCGTCTCTACCTCATAAGAAGTAAAAGGTCTCGACATATTTACATGATATGAAGTTGGAGAATATCGTATGCTCGTATCTCCTACACGTGATGTAGGCGACGCAGGACTAAAGACAACTTCATATGGTGTAAAGTCCCTCATCATGCATGATGCGATGGGCCTCGCATATTTTGAAGGACACTATCGTCGTCATGGTGAAGAGTCAGGTGATTGATCTGATCTATCTAAAATTAAATTTGATTGACTAGACATCAATACATAAATATGTACATAGATAAAACATAAAAGCATTAGTGAAAATAATATTTAAAAGACAATTTTAATATATACCAGATATGCAAAGATGTCGCTCTAACCCGGTTGGTAGCTATAGTTCACAAATTCCCTAATAGGACTAATATCGATGCATAACTTGCCCACACCACTCAGCGTACTCATAGACTATGCGAGGTACACGATCTTGGTGAACCTCTCTCCTAATTAAGTTCTCCTTTCTCGTCCACCATATAATGTAGTCGGTATGACGTCCAGACCAATCTACTCACGTACTGCCATGATGACTAGCTTTGTGTGGAGGATCCTCTTGGCGTGGGGGATTGTTTGGTATGTACTTGACGTGGGCGTCCAACATGATAAAGGGGATCCATTGGTAATTTCAACTAGACCAATAACCAAGACATGGGCAAAAAGACTTAAGGAAACCATCAACGCCTTGGTGCACGAAATTCGAGAGGATGTCACGCGTAGATGTAAATTCGAAGAACCTAGGAAGGAGCGCAGGGTGAGGATTCTAAGTTGGACAGAGGATCCGGAGGCAGAGAAGCAAAAATGATTACTTTAATTCTAATTTAATTTTATTACTTATTTCCTCTTAAATTAATTTAATTCTGAGCCCAGTCAGAATAATCCCGATAGGGGCACTAAGCCTAAGTAGGCTAGGGTTTTGGCACCTATAAATTCATTGTTTACCATCATTAACATGTAAACAAAGTTTTTATTCAATTTAGATTTCTTTTCAATTCCTTAAAATTGAGCTTTTCAATTTCTTGTGAGTTCCTATCCTAAATCGAGTCATTCCGGAGTAGTCCGTGTGATTCGTAACGTATCAATCAGTATTTGGTGTGCTGATTGTGATCATTGCCATCGAGTTCAATCCAACCCTACCATGTTGGATCGGCGTTCTTCGCTCAGTTTGCGTCCTTGGGATTTTCAGATTCGCGTTCGATTACAACGTCGCTATCCTGCTGTTTCGACATGATTCTGATCGCGTCAGTTGGTATCAGAGTGAGCTTGTGTCAAATTCTAATTCAATACATGATCCAGAGTTTCAACAGAAAACAGGAATCGCCACTGCGAATGACCGAAAGTCGCAACCTCGATTCCACTTCCACCATAGCCGTTTCACGGCCACAACTCCCATCAACAGCACCGCCACCACGAGCCCATCTCGTCCCACCTTGATCCATCGCCAGAGGAGCCGAGATTCGGCGACCGCAATGCCGCGAATCACTGCCAGATTTCGGCCGCGAAAACACATCACTTCGCTCGATTTCGCCGCCCATAAGGACCACCCCAGGGTCTCTAACGCCTAGGCAGTCGACATTGGCCACTTCTACAGGCGAACGACGATGAATTCAGCCCCAGCCACGTCGTCACTGCCGCCTGAGTAAAAAAAAAAAAAGAAATTGGTCGGGCTGAGGGTTGACTTGGGCTGTAGACAACTTGGGCCTGCTCGTAAATTGGGCCAGGTTCGAGTAGCCCAAAAAAAAATTCAGTTGGGCCGAAGTTGATTGGGTTGAAATTGCTTTGGGCCAGACTGTTGCTAGGCCAGAGAAGTATTTAGGCCGAAGCTGTCCTAACGTGGTAAGGCCGTGTTTGGTTACAATTTCTGTTCCAACTTAAGGGCTTGTTTGGTTACAGAATTTCTGTCTCAACTTAAGAGCCTGTTTGGTTGCTAATTTTTTTTAAAAAAAAGGAGCTAAAAAAAAAGGAGGCCAGAAAGAAAAAGAGAGGCTAAAAAAAAGGGGCAAAAAAAAAAAGATAAAAAAAAAGAGAAGGGAGGAATTTTATCTTATTTATTTATTTTTAATCTTTGTAGGGGTTATATTTAGGGATATTACAGATTGAGATACTTGCTTATCTCATATCCTTTTTTCATTGTAGCCCTATATCCATCATACCGAGTACTTGTATTGTTTTACGTTGCTTGAATTATTAAGGCTACTTTGGAATCACACAAGAAGGGTAAGAGAAATTGAAGTTTTTGAGAAAATAAATTGATTTTGTATGATACACGAGCAGAGGTAACAAACGAGTGTCAGATAGCCCTTCACCTGAGAGGAGAGAGGATGGTGAATTTGTGAGACTACTGGTGAGGACTTTTACTGCTAATTATTACCTCTCATTGTTAGGTTTTTTTTTTTTGTAACTTCAGTTATGTTGAATGGCCAGTCAATATTCAGGCTAGGATAATAGCCCTGACGAAACTAAATTCTTATTTGAGTCTCTCAATGGTGAATTGAGGAAGCTTACCAAGAGCATGAAGGATATGCAGGACAGGATAACAGATATACAAGACCGGTTAGGGCGCATAGAAGCATCCCAAGCTGCAATCCTAGAAAGAGATGGTTCACTGTCCAAGCCACCTGGACGTAGAGGCAGCCTCGTGCCAGGTCGAGCTTAGACTAGGGATAGACATGGGTATCATGTCAGACCTATGAGGCACGATCGGCATGATTATGAGGAGAAATATGGTTCAAACGAGGATGAGGATTGGTATACATATGACAATGAGCCCAAGAGACATCGACGGAGTTACAACCACCGTCCTTCCAAGGGCGATTTGATCTCGACACCTATCTCGAGTGGGAAAGGAAGGTAGGATTAATTTTTGACTGTCATTGCTATTCAGAGAGCTAAAAGGTTAAGTTGGCTATAGTGGAGTTCACAGATTATGTGATTATATGGTGGGATCAGTTGTGCACTAGCAGGAGGAGAGCTGGAGAGGGGCTGGTGCGTACTTGGACAGAGTTTAAAGCAGCCCTGAAGAAGAGATTTGTGCCAAGTCATTACCATCGAGATCTGTATCAGCAACTGTAGACATTGACACAGGGTAATCGGAGTACGGAGGACTATTATAAGGAGCTCGAGATAGCTATGATTCAAGCGGATATTGTGGAAGATAGGGAAGCTACTATGGCACGTTTCCTGAGTCGATTGCACTGGCACATAGCTGATGTAGTGGAATTGCAACATTACGTGGAGTTAGAAAAGATGGTGCAAAAGGCAGTTAAGGTAGAGAGGCAACTGAAGAAGAGGGTTAGGTTCACATCCCAAGCCAACATAGCTAGCAGACCCTTTCCCAAGAGGAAGGATAAGGCACCTATGACGAGTGCTACGAAGGCCAAGATTGCGCCTAAAGTAGAAGCGCCTAAGGTAACAACTCTTGTTCCTTCTAGGTTATCTAGTACGCGAAATAGGGATATCTTGTGTTTTAAATGTCAGGGAAGGGGGCATATTGCTTCGTAGTGTCCCAACAAAAGAACTATGCTGCTGTCAGAGAGTGAAGATATTGTGACTGATGAAGAGCATGATAGCAGTGAAGAAATGCCGCTACTGGAGGAAGTGCCATCCGATGAGGAAATGCTGTGTGAAGAAGGAGGAATTAATTTAGTGGTAATGAGGGCGTTGAGCACTTAAGTGAAGGAGATGCTCGTTGTCTAATTAATGGAAAGACTTGCAGTTTGATAGTAGATGGGGGGAGCTGTACGAATGTGGCAAGTACGACGTTAGTTGAGAGGTTGGCCTTGCCAATGAAGGATCATCCTAGGCCGTATAAGTTACAGTAGCTTAATAACAGTGGCGAAGTTAAAGTGGTGAAGCAGGTGTTGGTGAGCTTCAAAATAGGTTCATATGAGGACAAGTGACATGTGACGTAGTACCTACACAGGCCTGTCACGTTCTGCTTGGTAGACTGTGGCAATTTGATCGAAAAGTGATATATAACGAGTTGATTAATTGGTACTCCTTCTTATTCCATGGAAAGAAGGTCACATTAGCCCCCTTGACTCCGAAGCAAGTATACGAGGATTAGTCGTATATGCAGAGACAGTTTGAGTTAGAGTTGGAGAAAAAGAAGAAAAGAAAGGAGGGATTAAGAGATAGAGAACACAAAAAAGACGAGGGAGGAAAGGGCAAGAAAGAGTGTATGATGGCAACTATGAGGGATGTGAGGTTGGCTTTGAGTGCTGCGAGGTCCCTTGTGATGTTGATGTATAAGGAATCATACTATATATCTGATGATGTCACATCCTCCATTCCTTCTATTATAATGTCTGTTTTGCAAGAATATACTGACGTGTTCTCAAAAGAGGTCCCCAGGGGGTTGTTGCCAGTTCGAGGGATAGAACATCAGATAGATTTTGTCCCAAGGGCATCCATACCCAACAAGCATGCATACCGAGGAAACCCGAGAGATCCAGAGACAAGTAGAGGAGTTGATGAGTAAAGATTAGGTTCGAGAAAGTATGAGTTCGTGTACCATTCCCGTGCTACTCGTGCCGTGCCGAAGAAAGAGGGACAATAGCGCATGTGTGTAGATTGTAGAGCTGTTAATGCTATCATGGTAAAGTATCGTCACCCCATACCTCGTTTAGATGATTTACTTGACAAATTGCATGGTGCTACTATATTCTCTAAGATAGATCTTAAGAGTGGGTACCATCAAATTAGAATACGTGAGGGTGATGAATTAAAAACAGCCTTTAAAACAAAATTTAGATTATATGAATGGCTTGTAATATCATTTGGACTCACTAATGCTCCTAGTACATTTATGCATTTAATGAACCATGTTATGCGTGCATTCATTGGTAAGTTTGTTGTAGTATATTTTGATGACATATTGGTCTATAGCCGCACAATGGCCGAGCATGTTGAGCACATACACAACGTGCTTGATGTTTTACGATGAGAAAAGTTATATGCTAATATTAAGAAATGCACTTTCTGTACTGACAACTGTGTCTTCCTAAGATTTGTTGTTGGTGCATAGGGAATACAGGTGGATGAAAGTAAAGTGAAGGCCATATAAGAATGGCCAACCTCGACGTAAGTATCCGAAGTTAGAAGCTTCCATGGGTTGGTTGGCTTTTACAGGCGATTTGTGCAGGATTTCAGCACCATTGCTGCTCCACTTACCGTTATAATTAAGAAAAATGAGAAGTTCAAGTGGGGAAATGCCCAACAACAAGCGTTTGACACCCTGAAATATAAACTTACACATGCTCCTGTACTTTCCTTACCAGATTTTAATAAAGCCTTTGAATTTGAGTGTGATGCTTCTGGTGTAGGTATTGAAGCAGTCCTGATGCAAGACAAGAAGCCCATTGCATACTTTAGTGAGAAACTTAATGGAGCTACGCTGAATTACCCTACATATGAGAAGGAGTTATACTCCTTGGTGCGGGCCTTGGAAACATGGCAGCATTACTTGAGGCCGAAGGAGTTTGTGATTCACACTGACCACGAGTCCTTGAAGCATCTGAAGAGCCAGAGCAAGCTCAGCAAACGGCATGCCAAGTCAGTGTCGTTCATTGACACCTTCCCTTACGTCATTAAGTACAAAAAAAGTATGAAAAATATAGTTGCTGATGCGTTATCCCGTAGGTATAATTTACTGAACATGCTAGGTACAAGATTACTAAGGTTTGAGTACATTAAAGAACTTTACCAAAATGACCCTGACTTCGGTCAAGCTTTTGTGCTCACTGAAAAATGCGCTTATGACAAGTATTTTAGATACGAGGGCTATCTATTCCATATTAATAGATAGTGTATTTCATAGTGTTCTCTACGAGAATTGCTTATCCGAGAAGCTCACTGTAGAGAGCTAATGAGACACTTTGATGTCACCAAGACTGTGCTAATTTTGCAGGAACACTTTTATTGGCTAGAACTAAAAGAGGACGTGGAGCGAGTCGTAGAAAGGTGCATACGATGTAAAGAAGTAAAGTCCCGCAACCAACCCCATGGTATGTACCACTCTTTACTTGTCTCGAGTACCCTTTGGACTAATATATCTATGGACTTTGTTTTTGGATTACCTAGGTCTAAAAATGGTAGAGATGCCGTCTTTGTTGTCATAAATAGATTTTCTAAGATGACTCACTTTAGTGCATGCCATAAAACTAGTGACGCATCGCATATAGCTGACTTGTTTTTCAAAGAAGTGGTCCGTCTACATGGCGTGCCCAAAACTATAATATCGATCGTAATGTTAAATTTTTGAGCTATTTTTGGAAAACACTATGGGTTAAATTGGGAACTAAACTACTATTTTCTAGAACCTATCACCCTCAAACTAATGGACAAACTGAAGTTGTTAACAGAACACTCATTGCATTATTGCATGCTGTTATCAAGAAAAATATTAAAAGTTGGGAAGAAAGTTTACCGCATGTCGAATTTGCTTATAATCGAGCTGTTCATTTTGCTACTAACATGTCTCCATTTAAAGTTGTCTAAGGCTTTAATCCACTAACACCTTTGAATTTGTTGCCATTGCCTAGCAATGAACATTTAAGTTAAGAAGGCAGGAAGCGAGTCGAGTATGTTAAGTGGATGCATGAGCATGTTAGGCAAAACATCGAGAAAAAGAACTAGCAATACGCCCAGCAGGCGAACAGAGGTAGAAAGCGAGTAATGTTTGAACCTAGGGATTGGGTATGAGTTTTTATGCGAAAGGAGAGGTTTCCCAAGCAGCGAAAGTCTAAACTGATACCTCAAGGGGACGGACTATTCCAAACGACAACGCCTATAGACTAGAGTTACCGAGTGAGTTCGAAGTTAGTGCAACTTTTAACCTAAACTTATTTGATGCAGGTGATGATCCGGATTCCAAATTGAGGGCAATTCCTTCTCAAGAGGAGGGAATGACGTGGGCGTCCAACATAATGAAGGGGACATATTAGCAATTCCAGCTAGATCGATAACCAAGGCACGGGCAAATAGGCTTAAGGAAGCCATCAACACATTGGTGCACAAAATTCGAGAAGATGTCATGCGTGGATGTAAATTTGAGGAACTAGGGAGGAGCGTAGGGTGAATATTCTGAGCTGGGCACAGGATCCGGAGGCAAGGGAGAAAAAAGAATTACTTTAATTCTAATTTAATTTTATTACTTATTTCCTCCTGAATTAATTTAATTCTGGGCCCAGTCAGAATAAGTCCAATAGGGGCTCTAAGCCCAAATAGGCTAGGGTTTTAGCACCTATAAATTCATTGTTTACCATCATTAACATGTAAACAGAGTTTTTAATCAATTCAGGTTTCTTTTCAATTCCCTGAAATTGAGCTTTTCAATTTCTCGTGAGTTCTTATCCTAAATTGAGTCATTTTGGAGTGGTCCGTGTGATTCATAACGTATCAATCAATATTCGGTGTGTTGATTGTGGTCGTTTTGATCGAGTTCAATCTAATCCTACCACATTGGGTCAGCATTTTTCACTTGGTTCGTGTTCCTGGGATTTTTAGATTCGGGTTCGATTACACCGTCGCTATCCTGCTGTTTTGACATGATTTTGATCGCGTTAGTACTATACAATCTCAAATTGTTATAGCAACCACTCAATATAGTGCATATCAACTATATCGTACAGTATAAATAAACCTAAGTAGATCCACATATGCTACCCTATGTGGTCAGATAGATCAACATAACACGCCTTAGAATAGGGCCACCATATAAACTATCACACAATGAAGACTTGTATCTCAGTCATTTTGCAAAATGGTTTTCAACATTGAATATTCTGTTAAAAGGCCCCCGCCTATTTGGGGGCCTTTTTTGGGGTAGCATTTTCTTCTCTTTGTAAAAATTTCATGACCACCCCATAGCCCCACAAACCACTTCCACAAGCCCTCACCACATTTGGAAAGAATTTCCAATTTTTCATAGAGCAAAAATGCAATCAAAGAACTATATATCATTAAGTGATGAGAGAGCGTATTCGGTTCCATAATTACATAAATTAATTAATAATATTTTTTAAAAACAAAATGAATTGATTTTATCAAATAAGAGCAAAAGAAAGAAAGAAAGAATCACGAGAAAATATAAAAAATGAGAATAAATAAAAATGTGAATTGGAAAAGTAAAAAAAGAAAATATAATAAATCAAAGTTTCTGAAAGAAAATGTAAGAAAAATAAATGAAAAATTGTGAAAACAAGTAAAATAAAAAATTATAAAAAAACAAAGGGTATTTTCATTCTTTTTTCGACATTTTGCTACTAAGATTTTCTTAAATGTTAAATGGTTAATAAATAGTATAGAATGTAAAGCGGATCACATTAAATAGAAAATTTTGCTCCACACAATTAAAAGTAATGATAAAAATAATTTTGAAAATTATTTTTACTTTAAATAATTTTTTATGAGTTTTAATAAACTATTTAGAACGAAATGCATTCCTATTTACATTAACGATTTGTTCCCTGTTTTAAACTTGTTTAACTATTTTATGTTTTTATATATCTTTTATGAGTTGCCATGAATTATTTAGAAAAAAATGCATTCGAATTTTAGAAATGAATATCGTGCTTGCTTATTAAATATTTTATTATCTAATATATATTATTTACAATTATTTTTTAAAAATTTTTGAGAATTGTTGATTACTATAGAATTCAAGCAAATTAACGCATACATTATGATTATTTTTAATTTTCCGAAGAACAGGTTCTCATTTTAAATTATTTTTTCTTTTTACTTTATTTATTTATTTTACTTTTTTGGTTTCGGACAGACTTTCTTTTGGTCTTTAGATTTGATTTTTATGATTGTTTAATTTTTTAACCTTTGTAGCATGACTATTTCATAATATGAAGTTCTATTTTTATTTTATTTCTGTATAATATTACAAATAATATAGATGATTTATTTCTAAACATAAGTTAATAAATTTTAGTAAAAATTAATAAAAAAATTAAATTTATTAGGATATGGTCAAACTACACTGCTTTTAATGCTAAATTGATTTATAATAGTTTATTTTTGTTACATAAACATAATTAATAAAGGAAGGTCTTTTAAATTCATTTTATATAGATAAATTTACATTTATTGAGAATATAATGTTTTATAGATTAGGATTTTATTTAGAATATAATGTCTCTTGTATTTCAAAATTTGTAAAATTTTAATCATAAAATTAATGACTTTTGGTTAAAAATAATTCACATCTATTTAATAATTTTCTTGTATTTTTAACTTCTTCGCATAATACCTTTTATATACAAATTTGATTGTAGTTTTTATTAAAATGGCTTTATAAGATTTGTATCACATAATTATGGTTCATGTTTTTAAATAGCTTGAAATAACATTTTGCTCATTCAAATGAGTGATATGTTTTTTATTAATAATTTTTATCTGCCTTCTAATACAAATTTATATATCTGTGTTATAGTATAATTAAAAAAATAGTGGTTCTAATAATAACAACAGATGATACTGTATAGATGCATGTGGGAAAATTCTATGCAAAAGTTGCCTATGTACATGGCTATTCTTCTAACATACAACCTGAAACCATTATAGAGTGGCATCACATTAAAAGTGGTACTCAAAGTTAGTACCCATTGGGATATATGTTCTAGGTCATTAAACCTTGTGTGGACTGGTGCTAGCACTATAATAACTTAATTAGTGAGGTAGGATGCACTTGTACTCAAGGTACCAGCTCACAATGTTAATCATTATGGTGCTAAATGTGAACCACAAGGTCTTGCCATTGGCTTTTGCTGGTGTAGATGAGGAGGGTGTGAAGTTTTGTGAGCCAATATGTTTGCTGGGTTTCAATGGGTTTATGGTTGGGGGTGGAATTTTAAAATTGAAAATTATGAAACAATAGATTATACGAAGTGAAATAACAAATTAAATTGGTTCCTTGTTTTTTGAGTAAGAGCAATAGATTTACTCAAACTCACTAGCTTAGTCATATAACAAAATTAATGTTTCCCCATGAGACTAATGCTACATCAAAAATTTCTTTTTGATCACACATTACTTTGGTCAATGATTTGTATTCATGAAACATCGATCACATAAAACAAAGGTCGTGTTTGCTTGTAAGGAGACGAATCACTTGTTAAATGCATGCATGCCTCTACGCATTGAGCAATTGTACATTAAGTTCATGATCTTATCTTATATCAAGCTAGATGTTGGTGCTTAATACCTTAATGACATACTAACCATCATGTGAACAAAACAACTATGTCATCTGAGTTTTAAAGCCCATGTACACTTAACACAATCATAATGTGAGACATTAACAGCAAAAAATGAAATCTATGTGAATGCTTCGTTCATTGTGTCAGTGTTCGAATACTCATTCTCCAATGAAGTATCCATATACATATATTTTTGGTATCTCATACTCAATAACATGATAGTTACCATACAAGCACAAGGTGTGTAAGTTGTATCGACTCTCTAATACCCATTTAGAGAACTCACAAATAAGTTTTCGTGATTATATAATAAGAAATCTTGTATCCATATTTATAGCCCCTCATGAATAAGGCTTTTTGCTTCAATCTCATGAGCACATGCACAATTTTATACCATATAAGATTTATATGCAAGAATAATTATAATAATATTGACTTAAGAGAAATCAATATTTTATTAATGTATGTAAAGTTTATATATATAACCTATATCCTCCATAATATATTACTACTAAAAGACATATTACTAACAATCTCTTACTTGTACTTTAATACTAGTAATCCTAGTGCCAGTTGCCATGGTATTTAATAGCCATTTTCTTAAGATCATGATCTAACTACACTTGTGTCATTAGCTTAATAAGTGGGTTTACCACATTATCTACTGAATTATTTTCTGCATGGCTTAATTGGCCCTTCCAATAATTTGTTGAAAAAATTAATAATGCCTCTAAACATGTTTGAATTTTTTTATGAGACTTTGGTTCCTTTACTTGTGCAATTGTGCTATTATTGCCACAATAAATTTGACATGACTGATCTATAACTAGAACTACATGAAGTTTTGTTACAAACTTTCTTATCTAAACAACCTCCTTCGTAGCATCACATACCATAATGTACTCAACCCTAGTAGAGGAATTTGCAGCGGTGCTTTGTTTGAAACTCTTTCAACTCATTGCTCTACCATTAAGGATGAAGATGTATCTAGAATTAGATTTTTTATCATTCAAATTAGACTAAAAATCAGAATCAGTTTTGTTAGTGATACACTCTCTAATGTCAATAATTAATGAGGGATACTAGAGGACATTTTGATAGTAGATGTATTTTTCACACTTTAATTAATAAAATATTCATTTATTTGTATCAATATTCTAGCAAGCTTGTTCATGCATGCAAATATTAAATGGCATAAAGTATTGTGTGTACCCATATGACTGAGTTAAAAGGCCTTATTCATAACAAGTTATAAATATGGATACATGGCTATCTTAGTACACAATCATAAAAACCAGTTAGCAAATAACAAACACTATGAGGTCATTAAAGAGTCAATACTACTTGCACGCTTTGTATTTATATAGTGAGAGTCGTGCAGTTTAGTATGAGATATGGAGAATGCATATATGTAGATACGTCATTAGAGAATGAGCATTCAAACAATGACTCATAGAATGAAGCCGACACATGGAGTTTACTCTTGGTTGCTAATGTTTTGCTTTGTAATTGTGATAAGTGTAGGTGGACTTTAGACAATATGGTTATCTTGTGTGCATGATGGTCAATATGACATTAAGACTTTAAAAGCCAATATCCATCCTAATATGAGATAAAGTTATGAGCTCAATGTGCCATTGCACTGAATGCGTATGGAGGTATGTGTGTGTTTAATAAGGAATCTATCTCCTTACAAGTAGGTAAGGTGTTTTTTCTATGTAGTTAGTGTTCTATAAGATAGAAATCTTTTGTCAAGGTAGTGTGCTTGGAAAGGGTTTTTTGATAAAAGCATTGATCTCATGAAGTAATATTGATTGATTATATGATTAAGTTAGTGAGTTTAACTAAATCCATGATTCTTATTCAATTAGGATAAAACAAGTCAAAAGATTTATACCGCATAGTACTTATAATCAAAAGGGTCCATTGTAACCTATTTCACTTCATCTTAATTGGAAGATGATATGAGTTGTAGGCTAGGAGCTACCTATATCCTTAAGCCTATACTCATTGCCAATTAAGGATAAACTTAAAGAGTCACATACAAAAGGTTCGAATGTATAATGAGAGTCAAGTTGGTAGGTTGCAACCACAGCTTGAAAAGATTCATGAAATAATTTATTTAATTGAAATTGGATTGAACTAAATAAATTAGAATAATGTGTTTTTAACGATGAGATCATTAATTGGAAACACAATGGAGTCTTTGATTTAATTAATGAGATTAATTAAATTAAATTAATTAAATCAAAGAGATTAGCCATAAGTGGATCTTAATTATTAATGAACGTTAATTGTTAGGGAAGACATATAGGCTACAAATTATTAATGTGATAAATACAAAATGGTCCATGGGCCAATATTTAATTAACAATCCATTTAGGACGTCCCATGGATCACATGTCTTGAAACCCTAGTGTGCTAACTACATGAAAAGAAAAATCATCTCAAGACACTTTTTCTCTCTTTTCTTGTCAAGACCCTAGTGTGCTAACTACATGAAAAGAAAAATCATCTCAAGACACTTTTTCTCTCTTTTCTTGTCAAGAAAAACCTTTTAGCCAAAAGGAGTTTGTAGGAGCCTTGCAAAGGGGGTTTTGTAAGGTGTAGAAGGTGTTTATCTACATTCCAGTTGTGTGGATGAACTAGAGGTTAGGTTTCGAGAGTCATAATTCAAGGATAGCAAGTGTGCCCATTGAAATATGTTTCCAAGAGTTATAATTTTATACTTTTGTATACTTACGTTATTATGCATTTTTTGTAATGAAAATAAATGGGGTTTGTTACGTTATGTTCTGCTACATATTTTTCTTGATTTCATGCTTTAAAGTTTGAATCTTTATGTGCTTTAAGCCCATAAAAACCTAGCTTATGTTACTCCTAGACCTCTATCTCTATATAAAGTAGTGTATCCTTAGTTCTTCTTAAGAACTTAAGGATACACTTGACAGGATACTAGTGCTATTTGTTAGAATTTGCCTAAAGCCTACTTATAACACTTATGACCTAGGTGATATCTAGCTATGTACATAGCATTGTATACATCAGATTTCTAATAAACGAAATGTACGAAACAATTTCCATGCTTATCCTCTCATCATTTGTTTATGGGCACATGGACTTTGAGAGATGGAAATCATATTAAATGGTATTAGTCTTCTTTTAGAGGCTTCTATACTAAACCTCTGTAGTGTACAAAGCCAGGGAGAGACCCATCAATTTTTTTACTCCATCTCTATAGAAGCGAAGGCTCAAGATATAGGTTACTTATCCCAAGACTTTTGTGGAGAAGGTATCGGATAACCATGTCTTTGTTAGTGATATGCCCTACAATGCTAATAGAGAATGAGGGATAATAAAAGGGCATTTGGTTTATATGTACTTTTCACACCAATTAATAAAATATTAATATTCATTTTAGTATTATGACAAGTTTTATGCACGTAAATCTTAATTGGTATAAAGTATTGCCTGTGCTTATATGTTTGAGTTAAGCAACCATATTCATAAGAAGCTATGAATATGAACATAACGCTTTTTTGGTACTAAATTACTAAAACACGTATATAAGTCATAAATGCTCTAAAGAGCATGTGAGAGTCAGTATGACACTCACAACTTCTATTTGTACAGTTAGTATCATGCCATTCGATATGAGATACTGAGAATACATGTGTGTATATGCATCATTAGGAAATGGGATATTTAGACAATGACTAACAGAATAAAGTAGACACATGAAGTTCATTCTTAACTGTTAATGTCCTACTTTGTGATATCATTAACTATTCGTGGACTTTAGACTTAAGATGACATTGTTGTCTTGTGTGTATGATGGTCAACCTGATATTAAGGCATTAAGGGCCAATATCTATCCTAGTACGAGGTAGTTTTATGAGCCTAACGAGCCATTGTCTAGGTGTGTATGGCAGCATGTATGTGTTCAATAAAGGATTTGTCTTTTTATAAGTTGGTAAAGTGTTTGTTCTATACAGTTCGTGTTCCCATGAGACAAAATTCCTTAGCTATGACAATGTGAGATAGGAAAGGAGTTTCCAATAGGAATATTTGTTTCATAAAGAGAAATTGACTGGTCATATCACCGAGTTAGTGAGTTTGATTAAATCCATAACTTTTACTCGGTTGGGACAAAGTAAGACAAAGTATATACAGTATGGTAGTCACGATCAAAAATGTTTATTGTGATCCTAATCACTTCATCTTGATTGGGCTACAATATGGGCTATAGGCTAGATGTTACCTATGCTCTTTGAGCCATGGTCGTTGTTAATTAAGAATAAACCTAAAAAGTCACACACATAAGATTGGAATGTGTTGCAAGTGTTTAATTGGTAGGTTGCATAATTTATGTAGTTGCAATTGAATTAGACTAAATAAATCGCCATAGTGCTTGTTAACGATGAGATCAATAATTAGAAGTATAATGAAGAATTTAATTTAATTAATAAGATTAATTAAATTAAATTTTTTAGACACAAATAGACTTTAATTATTAATGAAATTAATAAATAAGATTCCATGGGCTATTTAATTAAGAAGAGGGTCCATGTAGTAGGGTTAGAGCTTCGCAAAAAGAGTTTTGTAAAGTATAGGAGGAGCTTACAAAAATCTCAATTATGTGGAGAATCTTGAGGTCAAAGTTAAAGGCCACAACTTTAAGGATCACAAGCAAAAAGCTTGAAAATGTTTTAAAGGTGCGGTCTTTATTCTTGCTCTTATTTAATTAATATTTTACATGTTTGCATCAAAAATAGATGCGCATCAAAAATAGATGCGGTTTGTTTTCTTATATTCCACTGCATGTATGTCATTACTTCATGTGATAAAGTTTTGATTTTTTCAGCTAAACCCTAATGAAATCCATCAGTGATATTAGAGCCACCTTTTTTTTTTTGACAAAACCATAAAGTTCAATGATTTACTCCATGTTCTACATTAGTTTTCAGTTTAAATTCCTTTAAACATATATATGATGCATGAACAAAATTGGAAGAGAATCGATTTTGAATTGAAAAGTTGTAGTTGTAGAGCATTTGCAATGTTTCTACAGTGTTCTGTGACTGGTAATCGCAATTGCAAGAAGCATTCTAGGTCACGCTGTTGTGCCATGCATTATGGGGTTCATGCAACCCCATGGTTCAAGACACAATTGTGGGAGACTCTCCCATGGTTGTGATGGCCTATGGTGCAACCCCAAGAGGCATTGCAACAGAACTTTTTGGCTTTTAACATAATTAGCCTTTGTAGTTGTGGAAGGGTGGCTATTGGCTGTGGCACTAGCTCCCGCGCCTATTAGTGCTGATTACACATAAACTTCTTTTTTCAATTTTAATTTTGAAGAAAATATTTTTCAAAGGACCAAAATTAATGCATGAGATGCATAGGCCAAGGAAATCTTGATTGAATGGAATAATTTAATTATACATGTGATGATAATTGTTTGGATGAATGTTGTGGTTGGATTATAGACTTAGGACACTTGTGAATGAATGTATTTACTTTTGTTTTGGTTTTTTATGGGTTATATAATTAATTTTTTATGGGTTGTAAAGACATAGGCCCAGTTTTTATTTTATGTTACATAGAATAGGATTCCCTATAGTGTGCTACATGTATTTGTAAATAAATTTGGAAGACATCAAGAGTCGATGTTTATCTAAGAGTTGGTGCCATTCGGGATTCCAGGTCATGGTGGACTCCATGAGGCCATGGAGACTAAGAAAATGGCACTCAAGAAATCCTTATGTATTAGTGTAGGATTTCACACACTTGTGTACAATTCAACCTTTACTTATATTGGATCTAGAAGTCTACATCTTCCACTTTTATTTTTACATTTTATTTGTGATGGATGTATGAGATACATCAAAATAGATAATGTGCAAAGAGAAATCTAATCTACATAGACCTTAAAACTTCTTTAAGCAAATATTAAGTTGTGACGGCAAAATGTTTGTCGTGGCCATCTACCAAGCTCGATAGCATTAAGTGTAGCCTTTGTGTGTGATGTCATCACATTAGTAAAGTCACATTGTGACCTTACATTTATTACTTTGAGTGCTTTAGATGTAACATTCAAAGGATATTATAGCTTAAGAGAGGTTAGCCATGGGTAGAGTTCAAATCCAGTGAGTTGTCAGTGGGTGTAACTTAAATAGACCCAACATGCAAAGACTCAATTACGTGAGGCATTTTTAGGCCATACGCTGGAGAAAAGATTGTACCACGCATGAGATGCATTGAAAAGAGTTGTCACTCATTGGGCCTAGCATGTTAAAACTCGATTACATGAGGTGTATTATGTCTAATGAAGACTTCAATCCCTACTAAGGAAATTTTACTAATGGAATTTCTATTTTCTATTTAAGGGAGTATAAGAATTGAAAAATCTAGTGGGAATTTGTTTTGATTTAAAGTCTGTAATCACAATGGTAACACATATAACAATCAAACTAATGAATCTTGTTTATTTTTTGTAGTATTACTTTATCTAAATAATCTCTACATTTCTCTTTAAATTGCTTGACATAAATATTCTAACTAGGCCCAACTATGTCGATTGGCTCCAGAATCTAAAAATTGTTCTCAATCTAGAGCAGCTTAGCTATGTATAGGAGGCCGATATCCTATAAGCTCCTATTGAAATGATTAATGAGGAGGAAAAGGCCATTAAAAAAAAACTGGTAGAGGTTGATTTGTGGGTCAAGAGCTATATACTAGCTGCTATGACTAATGATCTTCAGATGACCTATAAGGGATATGGGAACTGCAAGGGAGATTTTATTCCACCTACAAGAGTCGTATAGTGAGCAAAGTCATATTGCTATATATGAGATATCCGACCAGTTGTTGAGGATGCTCACAGCAAGGGTGGTGATATGATTGAGTATGTCCTTAAGTTAGTTTTACTCATCAAGAGGCTTAAGATATTGGATTTCATCATGGACACCAATCTATAAATGGATTTGATTCTTCAATCGCTTTAGAATTCCTTCTCACAGTTCATCATAATTTACCACATGAATAATATTGAGTGCACACAAGCAGGGTTGCTTAATAAGTTGGTGACTACCCAACATGTCATGAAGGGGAAAGAGAAGGAGGTGGTTTTTGTTGCGTCTAGCTCCTTTGGTGAGAACAAGTAGGAAAAGACAAACAAAAAGCTTACTGTTCCTAAGGTCAGTGGGAGTATTGAAAAGGCCAAAGCCTAGTGTTTCCACTGCGGTGCAATTGAGCACTAAAAGAGGAACTATGTTGAGTACCTCAACTTTAAGAAGGTAGTGAGAGGTAAGGAACCTTATGTTTATGAAACATCTCATTCCATTGTTGTATTTTCTACTCTTAAATTTTAGAATCTAGTGCTATTTCTCACATGTGTACTTCACATCAGGATCTGGTTAGAAGTAAGATACTTAGGACACATGAAGTCATGATCAAGGTAGGGAATAAAATAAGTGTTGTAACCACCGCGATGGGGACCACTTCAATAAAACAATCATTATTTAATAGTCTAGTTTTGATATATTGTCTTTTATTACTCAATAGACTTAAGAACATTGTTTTCATTTAGTTATTAAAAAAAGAGCATTTTGAGTTTTCTTTTAGAAGTAATGTGTGCCATATTTATTGTTGTAATAAATTAGTTGGCCTAACATCTCTCAAGAAGGGCTTATATTATTTAAATATGAATGATAGTAATGTGATCAACACCATATCAAATAAATATCAAAGGGATAGTTTAAATTCTAAGTACTTGTGGCACCTTAGACTAGGCCGTGCTAGGGACACAAGAATTAGTAAGTTAGAGTAGATGGGCTTGTTGGCCCATTGGAAGAGGATCCTATCTAACTTGTGAACCTAGCATCCCAAAAAAGATAGGTAGAAGATCATTCCATGAACATGTTGAAAGGGATCTGAATTGTTGTAGTTAGCTCACACTGACGTTTGTTGGCCATTTAATGAAATAGTAAAGGAGCATTTCTCTACTTTATAACCTTTACTGATAATTATTTACAGTATAGTTATGCACACTCAATGAAGTATAGGTATGAATCCTTTGAAAGGTTTAAGAAATTCAAAGCACAAGGAGAGAAGTAAACTGGCAAACATATCAAAGTGCTACAATTATATCATGGGGGTGAGCATATGAGTGCTGAGTTTGCTGAGTTCCTTAAGGAGAATGGTTTTGTATCATGATTAACATCTCTGCAAACTCCTCAATTGAACAGTGTAGCTGAACATAGGAATCAAACTTTATTGGACATGGTTTGATCTATAATGAGCTTCACAAATTTACTCATATCTTTATGGGGGTAGAACCTACTTATCGCAATATATGTTTTGAATAGGATACCTTCTAAGCCCAATTCCTCCACCTTTCACGAGATGTGGTTTGGAAGTAGGTCAAGCTATAAGCACTTGAGCATCTGGGTATATCTAGCTTATCTTAAAAAGAACAAATTGGAGGTGAGGGCTGTTATAGGCCACTTTGTTGGATATCCCAAAAACTGCATGGAGTATAAATTCTACATACTTAAAGATAATAGGATTGTCATCGAGTCTCATGCACGCTTCTTTAAGAAAGAGTTCTCGAGAAAACAGAGCAGGTTGAAACATAGTGGTTAAGGAAGTTGAGCATGAGGAACAAAGCTCTCAACCTATAATGCATGTTCTTATTCAAAAGGAAACTCATGAGAAATAATTGTTGTGGTGATCAAGTAGGATATTTTGAGCACTAAAGAGATATGATTACATCCTAAAAAATAGACAAGATTTGTTCATAATGGGAGACAATGATTATGGAGATGATCTTGCTACTTATGATCAAGTGATGGCAAACAAAGACTTCGCCAAATGATTGAAGGCTATGAAATCCGAAATGGATTCAATGCATATGAACTACGTATAGACTCTAGTGGATTTACTTGAGGGAATTGTTCCCATCTGATGTAAGTTAGTTTATAAGGGAAAGATTAGTTTAGCTGGTGAGGTGGGAACCTATAAGGCTAGGTTGGTGGACAATGGCTATAGTGAAAAGGAGGGAATCAACTATATGGAAGTCTTCTCGCCTGTAGCCAAGCTGAAGTCTATAAAGATTTTACTTGTAAAAACAAACCACTATCATGGTGATTGACACTAGGATTATTGGCATTAAAGTACAAATAGGAGATGACTAGTGATATTCCCTTTAACACCACCAGATTGTGAGGGATATTGGTTGTAAATGTAAACCTTGATTAATTTAATAAAATATTCATGTTTATTCATGTCAATGTTCTAGAAATTTGTCATGCATGTAAATCTTATGTTATCGAGTCTTATTCATTAGAGGTTAGGAATATGCATACAAGACTTCTTAGTACACAATCATTAAAATTTGTTTATGAACTATAGATTCTCTTAATAGGTATTGGAGAATAAGTATGACTTGCACATCATGTGTTTGTATGGTGAATATCATACCATTTAGTATGAGATATTGAAAATACATATATTTGGATACGTCATTGGAAAATGAATACTTGAACACTAAGTTGAGGAATGAAGTAAATGCACAGAGTTCACTCTGTATTGCCCCATGTCTTACTTTTTGATTATATTAAGTGGGTGTGGGTCTTAAACTAAGGATGACTTATATGTATAATGGTTAGTATATCTTTAGAACATTAAGAACTAATATCTATTTTGATATAATATAAGGTTATGGGGTAAACATGTTATTTCTCAAAAATACAAGTGCCCTACGCACACACCATATGCATCCAAGAAATAGCATGTTTACCTCACAAGTAAGAAGAAAAATCCTTTACAAGTGAGCAGGGCACTTGTATTTTGCGATTAACATTCCATGAAATAAAAATCCATGGTCGAGGAAGTGCCTAATCAAAAAAGAGTTTCCAATAGGACATTAGTCTCATGAGGTAACATTAATTTGATCATATGATCGAACTAGTAAGTTTGACTGCATATCTTTAGCTCGATTAGGACAAAGTAAGACAAAATGCCTATATTGCATGGCATTTATGATCAGGAGAGTTCCTGTGATCCATTTAATTTATCTTAATTGGACTAGAATATGAGTCATAGGTAGGTTTTATCCATAGCCTTCAAGCTATGTTAGTGGCTAATGAAGGATTAACCTAAATAATCACACATAAAAGAATAAAACAATGACAAGTTGGTAATTTGATTTGGGGCATAAAAAAGATTTAAGAAGTCTCATGGTGAAATTAATTTGATTGCAATTGGATTGGACCAATGTATTTCTCATTGTGTTTGTTAATAATGAAATTATTAATTAGAAACATAATGAGCCTTTAATTTAATTAATAGAATTAATTAAATTAAAGGGCAAGATACATAGGGGTCATAATAACTAATGGGATTAGTAATTAAATATGGTGCGGGCTAAAATTAATTAAAGATCCATGTAGGAATCCCATAGAGTCCATTGGTGATATGCATGGAAATAAAAATTCTACCTTCAGTGGGTATGTGTGTCTTTGAAATAAATACATTTGAAAGAGTACTAAATCAAAAGAACATTAGAAAAACCTCAAAAAATTCATATGCACCGTGCCTAACAAGAGAGAAAAAGTTTTCTAGCATCCTTCTAGTTTTCTCTCTCATCCTAAAGCCTCCATACCTAAAGTATTTGTGTTAGGTCTTTGAGAAAATGTTTATAGAGGATTTTGGAGGTGCTTGTGTGAGTTCTTTTTCTGTGGATGAACTAGAAGTCACAACTTGAAAGTGCAACTTATGGGTTATGCGTATTCCTCACTAAGAATCAAATTTCAAGAGGTATATTCTATAAGTTTTTAGATATATTTGGTTGTTGCGTGCTATATGACAAAAGCAATTCAAGTTTGGTTTTATTATTCTATTGCATATTCTCTGGTTATTTTTTAAAAAAAATTAAAAATTTCACTTAAACTCGGTGACACTCAACACTTCTTTTGGGAGCATTGTCTATAATTTGGTTTACACAAATTTAAAATAACACCCTATGGATGAATTATACACTGATGAGTTTTACATGGTTGAATTAGAACCCTTGAAAATGGTGCCATTGATCTGTTCACTTCAATGTTATTATGTAGTCTCCTTGGTGCCTCACCAAACTTATAATCAGCATTGGAATTTGAGTACTCATAGCAGTAGACTTACTTGCCACATCTGACCTATCACATTGGTTTGTCTTCTCTATAAATTGATTCATCTCTATCCTTATCTTTTGAAGGCATCGATACTTCCTTGTGTAACCACCTAAGATGCATCCACTCTCTCAATCCTACTCTTTAAGTTCTCTAATGATTTAGAAATCCTTAGCAGTGTCTCAAAAAGGTGCCTTGTACTGAAACTATCATCTCTAATTCTCAATCCTCTTGACCTCCTGACAGCCTGCAAATATGATAGAGAGATATAAATATATGTATAACCTTGCTTACTCAATCTTATAATATGTCACTCGCACTTATGTATTAAAATAATCTCACATTTTAAATTCTTGCATCTTGTCATGTGATTCAAGTGCAATCAAAGTGACTTAATTGACTCGAAATCTAAAGTGTGAAGATGTGTGTGAAGGAAGTATGAAGATGCTTTCAACTACAAAGTAAGTGTAGAGACCTCTCAAAACCTAAACCCTAAACACAAAAAGACGATGATGAAACACAAAAAAAAGAGATTAAAGAATGAAAATCACATCCAAATTTAGTTCCATTGCAACCTTGATAGGCATTGCCTTGTCATATTTGCATTGGAACCGATCACAATTGCAGACAACAAACTGTCATTAAAAAAGGACAAAGTGAGGAACCCACACAGTAATTACCTATTCAAGAAACACTTTATATGACATAGCCATTGAGATGATCTAGCAGAGTCTCTCACACACTAGAGAGATATGGTTATATCCTAGAGAACGAACAAGAGTTTATCGTTATAGGAGATGATCCTTGTACATACAATCAAGAAATGGTGGATAGGGTCTCTGCCAAGTGGCAGGAGGCTATGTAGTCGAAGATGGATTCGATGTATTCAAACTAAGTTTGGATCTTAGTGGATCCACCTAAAGGATTAGTTCCCATTGGATACAAGTGGGTTTACAAAAAAGAGGATTAGTTTGACTGGTGAGGTCAAGACTTGTAAAGCTAGACTTGTTGTAAAAGGGTATAGTAAAAAAGAGAGTATTAACTATCAGAAGACCTTCTCGCCTATAGCTATAATCAAATTCATTCGGATACTTCTTGCAATAGTCGTCGATTTGGACTATAAGTTTGGGCAAATGGACATTAAAACCAGTTTCCTTAATGGGTTCCTTGAGAAGGATATCTATATGGTGCAACCACATGGTTTTGAGGTCTAAGGCAAGCCTTATAAAGTATGTAAGTTTAAGAGGTTCATTTATGGTCTTAAGCAGGCATCGAGGAGTTTGAATCTCTATTTTAATGGTGCTGATAAATCGTTTAACTTCATCAAAAGTGTGGATGAGCCCTCTGTCTACAAGAAGGTTTGTGGGTGCTCAATCACATTCTTGGTTTTATATGTACAAAGTATATTTCTCATTGGGAATGATGTTGGAATGATGACATCAATCAAAACATGACTATTTAATAGACTCTTCATGAAAGATTTAAGAGAAGTGGCCTATATCATGGGAATTCACATTCATGGAAATAGAATGAAAAGATTGATGGGTTTCACCCAAGTCTTGTACACACAAAAAATTATAAAATTGTTTAGAATGGAAGCCTCTAAGAGAGGATTGTTACTAGTTAAGCATGACATCCATATCTTAAAGACTATGTGCTCATAAATGAATAATAAGAGGAGATTAATAGTTGCCATTCCATATGCTTTAGCAACGTGAAGCATAATGTATGCAATGCTATGTACAAAGCCAAATTTCATGTATGTCGTAAGTGTTGTGAGCAGGTTCCAAGCGAATCTTAGCAAACAGTATTGGGATACTGTTAAGTGTATCTTTAAATACTTGAGAAGGACTAAGGATATAGTACCTATTTTGGACATAAAGAATTGAAAGTAGGTGGCTATACAAACTCAAAGATACAATCGGACATTAACAATAGAAAATTTACTTCTTGATAGATTTTCACCTTCAACGGAGGAGTAGTGAATTAGAAGAGTTCCAAACAAAGTACCACTAAAGATTCCACCACTCAAGTTAGGTACATTGCGGCATGTGATGCTGCAAAGGAGGCTATTTAAATTAAGAAGTTCATTATTGAGCTTTAAGTGGTTCTGGGGATGGATCAGCTATTGCCACTTCATTGTGATAAGAACGGTGCGATTACGCAAGGAACTAAGTTCTCATAAAAAATCTGAACATATTGAGAGTTGATATTATATCATTCAAGAAATTATTGGAAGAGGCGATATTGTCTTGTAGAATATAAATTTAGCAGATAATGTTGTTGACCCACTTACGAAGCTAATAACATAAGAATAGATGGATTTCCATCTTGAGAAGATGGCTATTAGATACCATGGTAATTAGCATTAGGTTCATTGGCACTAGAATACAAGTGGGAGATTATTAGTGATATGCCATTTGACGCTAAATTATCAATGAGGGATACATTGAGGGATAATTCTTGTAAATGTTGTCATTATTATTTAATAACATATTAGTGATTATTATATCAATATTCTAGTAGAGTTTTCGTGTATGTAAATTTTGAATGGCATAAAGCGTTGCCTGTGCTCATGTGATTGTGTTAAGAGATCTTATATATGAGAGATTATGAATATGGACAGAAGGTTGTCTTAGTATACAATCACTAAAACTAATCAGAAAGTCATAAACACTTTAGAAGGAATTAAAAAATCAGTACAACTTGCACACATTGTATTTATAAGGTGAGTGCCATGTTGTTTGGAATGAGATTCTGAGTATATGTGTCTATGGATACATTATTAGAAAATGAATATTTAGACATGACTTGCAGAACAAATTAGCACATGGAGTTCACTCTTTGTTATTAATGTTTTACTTCATGATTGTGTTAAGTGCACATGGACTGTAGACCTGAGATGACATGGCTGTCTTGTATGCATGATGGTTAATATGTTACTAGGGCATTAAGGAGCAATATTTATCCTGATATGGAATAGGAGCCCAAAGTGCCATTACTCGAGTATGTACAGAGGCATGTGTGTGTTTAATAAGTTATTTGTCTCCTTATAAGTAAGCAAGGCATTTTTCATGTACAGTTGATGTTATATGAGATGAAAATCGTCAATCAAGGTAGTGTTTGATTAAGAAAAAGATTTTGATAGAAACACTAGTTTCAAGAGGAAATGTTAATCGATCATATGACTAAGTTTGTAAATTTAACTAAATCCATAACTCTCACTTGATTGGGACTAAGCAAAACAAAAGGTCTATATCATGTGGTATTCATGGTTGAAAGGATTCATTGTGAACAATTCACTTCACCTTGGATGGGCTATAATATGGGCTACAGGCCAAGTATTACCCATATTCTTCGAGTTATGCTTGTAGCTGGCTAAGGATTAATCTAAAAAGTCATACACATAAGAACAAAGCAATGGCTTGAGGCATTTTTATACTGGTGATCACAAGGCTTGAAAAGTCTTATGGATTGCGAAGTTTCATGGTGAATTTAATTTGGTTGCAATTAAATTGAATTAAATTAGAATGATTTATTTCTCGTTATATTTGTTAGTAATGAGATCATTAATTGGAAGCATAATGAGCCTTTATTTAGTTAATGCAATTAATTAAATTAAAGAGACAAGACACTAGTGAATTATTTTGCATTTATTATGTTTGTTAATAATGGAGATTATTAATTGAAAACATAATAGGCCTTTAATTTAATTAATGAGATTATTTAAATTGAAGAAAATAGTTCAAATTGGTTTTAATTATTAATTAGATTAATAATTAAAGATAGATGGGCTTGGGTTAATTTAAGGTCAAGTTGAAAGTCCATGGAGCCCATTTCACAAGCCCTAGATATCCTAGTATATAAATAGGATTATATCTTAAAAATAAGTTATCGGAAGAATTCCAAAGGAAAATATTATTCAAGTGAACAGTACCTAGAGGCACTGTTCACGTTGGCACTATTCACCATTCACCACTTGTACGCGAAAGAAAATTAATTACTAGTCTCCCTCAATATTTTCACAGAAAATTCTCCAAGCACAAACGTTGTGGAATTTTTCTAAGGAGTTTGCAAAGTTTTATTCGAGAGTCATAGCCAACACTTGTTCATATAGACAAACTAGAGGTTAAGACTTTATCACGACTTATAAATCATAAATAGAAACTACAAGATTTATTTCCAAATAATCATCCATGCAACTATTTAGAAATTTATGTTTATGCATTTTATGTTATAAAATTGGATTGGGTTGGGATTTTGTTTATTCTATTACGTTATTTAATTATTTTATTATTAAAATTTTAAAAATATTGCATCCCATATCTAGTGAAATCCAACAGCAACAACCATTGTTGCTAAAAAAATTGAAAGCCACATGATGGCCTTTTCGATTGTCCTCATTAGAATCATCTTCACTCCCAATCATCCTTACTAATTTTCTTTACTTTTTAGAAGTATTGGCACATTCTACTTGAATATAATCAAAACTACCACATTCATAACATTGAGCTCTCTTTCCTATAGTTTATGTTTATGATCTACAAACCGCAATAAGGTCATAGCCTCTAGTTTGTTCACATAAACAAAGCATTGGCTAGGGCTCTTCAACGAATCTCTACAATCTCATTCATGAAATTCTCTAACTCCTTGTGTTTGGAGAATTTCCTAAAAGAAAATTTGAGAGGCAGAATAACAACTATTTTTTCTTGAGATATAATTCTATTTATATTGAGATACCTAAGGCTTGTGGAATGAGCTCTATAGACTTTTACATAGACCATAAAATTAATTCAAACCCATCCATCTTTAATCACTAATCAAATGAATAATTAAAGCCTATTTGAATTATTTTCTTCAATTTAATTAATCCCATTAATTAAATTAAAGACATATTATACTTCTAATTATTAATCTCTAATATTAACAAATATAATAGGCACAAAATAATTATTTTATGCCTTGTCGCTTTAATTTAATTAGTACACATTAATTAAATTAAAGGCTCATCATATTTCTAATTAATGATCCATTACTAATAAATATAATGAGGAATAAATGTTATGAGAAGTCTTATAGATGAGGCTTGAAAAATCATATAAATGAGGGTTGAGAAGTCTCATGGTCCAATCCAATCATGACCAAATTGATTTCACCATGAGATTTTTCAAGCCTCATCTATAAGACTTCTCAAGTCTTGTCATCACCACTTTACAAATGCCAGAAGGTATTGTCTTGTTCTTATGTTGTTACATGGGTACGTATAAAACTTTATGCCATTTAAGATTTACATACATGAAAATACTATTAGAATATTGATAAAATTATCATCGATATTTTATTAATTAATGAGAATAATACTTACAACCAATATTCCTCAAGTATCCCCCATTAATAATTTAGAGTTAAAAGGTATATTACTAACATCTTTGACTTGTAATCTACTACCAATGACCCTAATGCCAATCGTTATAGCATCTAATGCCCATCTTCTTAAAATGGAGACCTTGTTGCTCTTGCTTCATTGGCTTAGTGAGTGGGTTAATAATATTATCTATTGGAACTATCTTTTGTATGGCAATATCACCCCTTCCAATGATTTTTCGAATGATATGATATGCTGATCCATCCCAAAACCACTTGAAGCTCTATAATGACCTTCTTAATCTATAAAACCTCCATAGCATCACATGCCATGATATACTCAACTTTAGTGGTGGAATCTATAGTGTAGCTTTGTTTGGAACCTTCTAACTTACTGCTCCTCTATTGAGGGTGAAAATGTATCCAAAAGTAGATATTCTGTTGTTGACATTTGACTATCTACTTTAGTTATCCATCTCTGTACATAAGTTTGATATCCTTTGTCCTTCAAAGTACTTAAGGATACACTTGATAGCATCCCAATGCTGTTTGCTAAGATTCTCTTGGACCCTGCACATAACACTTATAGCATAGGTGATATCTGGCCTTATACATAGCATTAAATCATTAGGCTTCCAATTGCTAAAGCATATGGAATGACAGCCATTGATGTCTTCCCATCGTCTGCTTTTGCACACATGAATTTTGAGAGATAGATGTCATGTCTAACCAGTAGCAATTCTCTCTTTTAGACTACCATCCTAAACCTCTTTGGAAACTTGTTTACGTATAAGGCTTGGGAAAGACCCATCAATTTTTTTGCTCTATTTCTATATATGTAAATCCTTAAGATATAGGTAACTTCTAGCAAGTCTTTCATGGTGAACTTAATGGATAACCATGTTTTGATCGAGGTCATCACCCCAACATCATTCCCAATGAAAAGTATGTCATCTATGTACAACACTAGGAATGTGATTGCACTCTCACTGACTTTCTTGTAGACACAGGGTTCATCCTCATCTTTAATGAAGCTAAACGATTTGACTACAACATCAAAGTGAAGATTCCAACTGCTTAATGTCTACTAAGGCCATAAATAGACCTCTTAAGTTACTTAGTTTATAAGACTTGCCTTGTACCTCAAAATCGCATGGATGCATCATATAGATATCCTCCTTAGGTAACCCATTGAGGAAAGTGGTTTTTACATCCATTTGGTAAACCTTATCCACATGGGCGGTTATCACAAGAAATATCCAAATAGATTTGATCATAACTACAAGTGAAAAGGTTTCCTTATAGTCAATTCATTCCTTTTAACTATTAACTTTAACCACAAGCTTGGCTTTAAAGGTCTCCACCTCACTAGAAACTAATCGTCCTTTTGTAGACTCACTTGCATCCAATGGGAACTATTCCCTAAGGTGGATCAACTAAGATCTAAACTTAGTTCGAATACATTAAATCCATCTCAGATTGCATAGCCTCCTACCACTTGGTGGAATTCTTATCTGCATTGCTTGATTGTATGTAGAAAGATTATCTTCTCAATCAATATCTCCTATAACGAATAACTTTGGTCTATTCTCTAGGACATAACTATCCCTTTCAAGTGCATGAGAGAATCTACTTGATCATCGCAATAGTTGCATCACGAAAGGTGTTTCTTAAAGTGGTAACTACTGTGTGGGCTCCTCACTTCATCCCACATGCTCCACTTCCTTGAGCACAATGGTTCTACCAACACCCTCTTCTCAAATGAATTTTTCTTCCAGAAAATGTGCTTGACATCCAACAACAATGCTTTAGTCATCAGGTAGGTAGAACTTGTATTCCACAGAGTCTTTAGGATACCCTTGTCGAAGTTTTCCACCGTACTCTTGTTAAGGTAGCCTTACATCCCCTAACCCTGATATCTTTCAGGCTTGACTTCCTCCCACTCCACATCTTATGTGGGCTCGAAGGAATAGACTTAAAGAAAATCTAATTCAAGATGTAGGCATCTATTAGGAGGGTCTATCCCTATAAAGAATTGGGTAATCAATGGAGTTCCTCATGGATTGGACCATGTCCAACAAAGTTCGATTTGTACGCTAAATTCACCATTCAATTGAAGAGTTGTCGATGGTGTTAGTTGTGATACAATACCATTTTCCTTAAGGAATTAGACAAACTCAGGGCTAGTATATTCAACATCATGATCTAATCTTAATGTCTTTACATCTTTATCAATTTGTTTCTTTACTTCAGCCTTAAATTCCATGAACTTTTCAAAGAATTCACGTTTGTACTTCTACAAGTACACATACCTAGAGAAACCATCGATACAAGTTATAAAGTAGTGAAATCCTCTGCTTACCATTTCATTAAAGAGCTTACAAATGTCAATATAGAGTAACTCTAACATTGATGCGGCTCTTTTGATGTGCCCATAAAATAAACTCTTAGCCATCTTATCTAATATGTAAGGTTCACAAGTCAAATAGAGTTCCTCTCCCAATTGGCCTATAAGCCCATCTTTCTTCAACCTTCTAATCCCAGCATTTGCAACATGCCTAATTTGAGATGACAATTGCTGGGGATTTAAACTATCCCTAAAACGTTTGTTTGTTATGGCATTCATCACAGGCTTATTATTCAAATTCAAGTAATACAAACCATTTACCAACAAGGTGGTGCTAAGCAATTTATTACGATAATAAATTTGGCACTCATTGTCCCCAAAAAAAGTTATGCCGAATTTTTACAAATAGCGCGGTACAAAGAAAATATTCTTCAGCCTATTTAGTAATAAAAGATAGTCTCTTAAGCCTAAAATATGACCGAATGATAACTTAATTGAAGCAGTGCCAATCGCCATGGCTGAAACACTTGCCTCATTACCAACTTTAATCACTACTTCTCATTTGTAAAGAAACCCACTCTTGGCCAAATCTTGATTCGAAGTGAATATATGAGAGGAAGCACCCAAATATAATATACAAGACGTAGAAAACATAGTAATGGAATAAGAAGTTCATAAGCATAAAGTTCTATGCCGCTTTTGCCATTTTCTAGGCAATTGAGGCACTCGGTGCAATTCCTCCTCTGATGTTCCTTTGTATTGCATTGGAAACTCTTTCTTCTGCAAGTATGAACTTCGAATACCATGCCCCTCCCACTAACCTTAGGAACTCTAGGTTTCCTTCTTTAGGCTTTTCTCTTCTTAGTCTCACTAATCAAGGGACTAGATGTCTCAAGGAGAACCTTTTTTGCAATACTTAAAATGACAATATCTAAGATCCCATAAATTCCTTGAGGAAATGAGAACTCTTCTAAAACCTTGAGCCCAATCAACTATCTTGGTGCCAACAAACATGATGATTTCAACAATAATGACTATGAGAGTGAATATCATCATTCATGAACAATGTAACTATAGAAAATAAGCTAGATTATTAGTTTGGTTTTTAATGTTGTTACTGAATGATTATAGACTTCAAATCATACTGCCTCTCACTAAATTTTTTAAATCCCTCACTCCCTCAAGTAAGAAACGAAAATCCCATAGGAAAAATTTCCTAGCAGGTGATTGGGGTCTTTATTAAGTATAGCATACCTCACACATACAGTTCTTGGCATGGTAGGCCCATTAAGTGGCTACTCTTGCTAATGCTTCTCATACATGGTTTTATCTTGCACTTTAGCCCATGGTCTAATAAAACCTCACACGGACAATTTTTGGCATCGTGGGTCTATTTAAGTCATACCCATTGACCGATAACTCGTCAAATTTATAACCTCACCGATGGCCATCAATCTCATAATGTGAATTTGAATGTTACATCCAATGCACTTGAAGCTCTAAATATGCAATCACAATGTATCCCAATGAATGTGATGATATCACATACCAAAATTACACCTAAAATTCCAAGCTTAGTGGAGGAACACGATGAAACAATTTCATCATTACAACTTAATATAGTTGAAGAAGTTTTCGGTCCCTATGTTGTTATTTCACTTTGTACTTTAGTCATTTTACACACATCTCATATATGTAGTAAAAAATTAGATAGAAATAACATGGACGCATATATACTTTCTAAATCCAATTTGACTTGACAATCAGATCGTGCACACATGTGTAAAGCCCTATATTATTACTAAGCTTTTAAAATTTTCTTCATTGGTCTTGGATTTCTTCTTCATGGCCTCACCATGCTTGGACCATCAAACGAACTCCATCTCTTAGTCCCGAATGAACACCAACTCCTTGGCCTCTAAGCAATCACCAACTCTTAACTCATAGTTACAATTAAATTATGGTGTACAATGGAAAAATAATTTATATTCTACTTAAAATAAAGTTTAGGCTCACACCTTTACAACCAATGAGAAATAATTAATACATCTAGAAAAAAACCAAAACCAAAACAACAAAAATCCATCCATATGTGTCCTAAGTTCATGATTTATCCATGCATCCATATAACGTACACATCTTATACCTTAATTCTTGCTTGTTGAAAACCCCTTTTCCAATATTTTCAATTTGAAAGGCATGGAAACAACGGCAAGCCCACATACAACTATAGGAATCGCTCCCATGGCAGCGCATTGCCTTGTGTAGCTACACAGCTTAACGTAGCAGAGAACACTTCTCTACCACAACGGTTGTAGGGTCTTGAAAATCTTTAGTGCAACCATAGGGCTACAACCACGGCATATTTTGGAATATGTCACAGCGTCACTCTACTTATGCATGATGCAATCTCACGGCCACGAACCTTAGCAATGGGAATTACATAACTCACACTGCCGCTTCATGGCTATGAACAGACTCGCCACAACCGCGAGATCACATCTCGCAACTACGAGCCCTAACAATGCTGCAATGTTGTTTTTTTCTTTTTCACCAATACAAAATTTTTGTTACCTTTTCACAATTCGAAACAGCCACAAATTGATCCAACATGTCAAGACCCAATTATGTAAGGTATTATTGGGCCATAGGCTAAAGGAAATATTGGACCACATATGAGATGTACTGGCAAGAATTGTCACATATTAGGCCTAACATGCTAAAAATTGATTATATGAGTTGTGTTATGTCTAATGACGACCCCAATCCTTGCTAAGTAAATTTTACCCATAAAATTTTCATCTTCTATATGAGAGAATGTAAGATTTGAAAAATTTAATAGGAGCCCATTTCAATTTAGAGTCCATAATGATAACGATAACACGTATAAAAACCAAAGTAACAAGCCTTGTCTATTTTACACACCCTCTGTCAGTATTTACTTACCTACCATTTTTGGCCACGCATCACGGAAGTTAGCATGGTACGAAGGATATTTCGTTTCCAACTGAAACTAAGAAACATACCACATAAAAGCATTGCTTACTTCAAAGAAAACCGAGTTCTTTCCCTATATATCTTATCTACTTGCAATGGTATTTGATGAAAGATATTTCCATGAATGTAGGCAGTAAAGAGTTTTAATTACCATTACAATATTTAATAAGCAGTAAAGGATTTATAAACTTAAAACTAGATTCAAAAATTTCGATTTCAAAACCAGAATCCGACTTCTAACATTAAAATTCGACTCCAGAATTTCAGTTTTAAATTAATGAATTATATATAATCAATATATTTTGTTCTATTAATTTAATTTTAAAATTATTAAAGTAATATTAATTATATTTATAACATTTAAAATATATTAAAACTAAACATACTAAAAATAAAAAATTTCCTAAGATAAAAAAAAATAGAAAAGATGAAACTAATCTTCCCATATTTGGTTTATAATAATACGATAGATTTTTTCAATTTATATTTTGTTTTTGAACAATTCTTTATTTGATGATATTAACATTATTAAGCCTTAATATAATGTATTTAAGTTAAAGCAGACAAAAAAACAAAAAAACAAAAAAACAAAAAAACAAAAAAAAAAGCCACTAGTTCTCATAATAAAATTTCAGAATGTTAATTAAGCCACATTTAATTAGCAAAGATTTTTGATCTTGATCTATAAAAATCATTAAAAAAATTTCTTTAGGTTTTCGTAATATAAAAATTATGAATTTGTGATTACTTATAATCTGGTATATAATAAATTTCGTAATTTTCAGTTGTTAAGTACCTTGAACCTTATTCCGTAGTAATATTATCATATTATGAGATTGAAAAGATGTCAAAATACAAGAACTTACTTGAACTCGGTAGACACTTGGCAGGACACATTTAAAAGATGTTCTTTTAAGTCATATAAAATATTTTCATAACTTATAAGATAATAAATTATACTGTCAGAAAAATAAGCTTTCAGCATCATTAATATCATATAAGATGTAAACAACCAGAATCCTACAAATTCATTAAGACAATAAAAACAAGTCATTAATTTTTCGCCGACTCCAATAAGTTGGTCGATTAGTAAGACAAGTTCCTTCTGAAACATGCAGCGGATAGAGGGAAATTACAGCGTCAGCATGTCATAAACAATACCTAAAAGCGTAGGTGCTTTGGTTTCCTTTCTGTATGTAACAGAACAAAGGTCATAAGCAAACAGTATTACAAGTATACTTTCAAGATTATATAGACGAATACTACATAATGCATGAAATGCCTTTTCAAATATAGAAGAATAAAATAATTTCAAGGGCCACAAAAATTGACTTTTCTAATAGCTTAGCACTGTCCCCAATTTGGTGACATGCCTGATGCAGCCGTGCATATGAATGACATGAAACCTTCAGTTTTCATAACCGGGAAGCTATCATTTTAGTCCTGCAAGTCAACAGCACATAAATGAAAAAACATTATCAGCTCTGTGGCTATAAAGTTCGGGTAATATGTGGATAATTAAATAAATTCCTAGCGTAAACACATATTGCCCACTCATCATTCAAGGTATACATTTATAAATGTACAGAAAATATCTTAGCATTCAACTGGCATACAGCACGTCATCCCTATAAGCCCCTCTTGCTCCATTCTACTCCATCAACTTATTCACCTACTTATGAAATGCAACCATCCAATAATATACGTGATCAAGAAAGGTCAAGCAAACCTTATTTTTCAACATGTGGAAAGGGCCCATTCTCAACAATAGCTTCCAAATTCCAGCCCCTAGTTATAACAATAATAAACTAGTAAATAGGCAAAACAAAAGGGGAAAACCTAGAAGAAAACGACAATAATCACCTTCCCGCAGCTTCACCCTTCAGTTCTTTAATTTGAGTTTCAATTTCAGCACATGCTGCTTGAATTTCAATGTTTTTCAAACAAAGTTCCCTCCATTGTGTAGACAAAGCATTGAGCTCATAGGCAGTGTTTTGCTGGAGAGGTATAAAGACATTCATAAAACAAAACCCACTTTTCTGTCCAGGTGGTTTTCCTCGGTAGAGTGCACTGAGAACAGAAAATGCAAGTTTATTGGAATTACCTGGTGATACTTCCTCTCTCGATTTACAGATTCAATTTTTCCATTGATTTCCAGAACTTGCAATTGCATTCTGAAAAAGAAACAACGAACCAGGGTCATAAATATAAAGTGCCAAGGAACTATTAGCAGTGACTGCATTATGTGGAAAGTCACACACGGCACACACCTTAGCACCTTCTTTCATTTAAGAAACACCACCACACCCAGTAAACAAAGTAAGCACAACTTTTCCCTAAAACAAGTAGAAGCAGCTGCTGCAGAAATCAATTATGGTAGATTAACTATAGGTCCCATTTTACAACTTAATTGTAAATTCATTGTGTTTATTTATTTATTTTTCTCAGCTTCATCCTTACAGTGACCAGCAGAACAGTTCACCTAAGAACATAATTTAACGAAATTGCACCACATATTATATATACAATTTTTAACTAATATATGATAAACTATATTATTTTAACTAATCGCATGATTTATAACCAAATTATTAATTTTTGACCAATGAAACAATTAATATCAAACGACTCAAAACTCTTGATGCAAACTTATATGGTAACTTCACAACAAAATCCATGCAATATTTAGATTATACTGCATTTAATTAACTAAATAATTATTACATTGAAGAACGACATATAAATGACAGTTTTGAAATGGTTTTTGATTGAAATAAGGAGTTTGGCTGATGTTGGCTATTGATGAATTCATCTTGCTTTAGTTAACATGATTATGAAGCTTTTCTCCAGTGCAATCGAGGGAACGTTTGAAATTTAAATGTATCAATCCTTTCTTCCTTTATAGTCATGCTTCAATGTGAATAATTAGATTGAATATTTAGTTCTCTGTATCTATATACATGTATATAGATGTACATATATAAACTGTATCTTTGCTGTTCAATGGTGTTAGGCAAAGATTACCTTCCACCATGTCATGAGCATTATTGCTTAAATTCACTGGTTTATTACAATGCTGATTGCATGTTAACTTTAATGCTTTAAGAACTGAGCTTCAATTTGAAATGACTGACTAAATTGCTAATTTATAGCATAAATGACATTTCAATGGCCTGTAATTGGAACTAAATTCACATTGGAATAAAAAGGTCTTAGATGAATTAGACTTTTTCCTATAGTACTTGCTAATTCTAATTCATTTTATTCAATTACCATTGTCCAAAATAAGAGGCAGGCATATTGTTGGAAGGAGAAAATAAATATCGCATTATTACCTTAAATTAAATTGCAAGGAAATTGATAAAAAACCAATTTTAACCTCAACGGTGGTAAATAAACCTTTTCAAATTTTTAGAAAGGGTTATAAGGCTTACAATGTCATATTCTCATGGCTTTGAAACAAATAAACACACATACAACTCACATATGCACACCTATAGCGTCTCTTCAAACCCAAAAATGTCAGTATGTTAGATAAGTAACTTGAATACCATCTCACATAGAGTTAAGACAGAATTGTATGATTTAATATTTAGTTATTTTAATTGCTTCAACAAGACACAATACACTCCCCTCATACCCAGACAATATTCTTTTCGCAAAGTCAAATAATTTTTCTTTTTTATAAATTGGTGCCAATTAAGATTTGAATCTAAGACATTCCTCTATGGCCTTTCTCTAATATTTATAACAGTAACAATTTAAGTGATTAAGATCACTATTTTATGCTTAAAAATGTTTGTTTTCAAATTTTGGGTGTTTTTAGGAGTTTTTGTCTCGAAAACTTTGTAAAAGTAAGAAAGAAAAAAGATAATATTTAAAAAGTATAATGATCAATTATGCGTTTTAATGTCTCAAAATTTGAAAACAAACATAGCCTATATTATATTGCTTAAATTATATAGCAAATAACTATCTGTTGTGTTGTAGCCACTATATGATGAATATAAGCAAAAAGAAGTAAGAAATACTCGTCCGAAGTGTCCAAATGAAAGAAATTCAAGTTTGAGGCTTGCATGGTTGCTTAAGCAAGGTTTAGGCGTCAACATTGTACCCACCAGGAAGAAACATCAAGAACCAATAAAGAATTTCCGCCCATCGCCAGTGTCTCACCTAAGTGATAGTTCAAATATTAGCATCATCTAAGTGACGAGAAGGCAACAAAGTTGTCCTTGGCGGTCGCCTAAGTGACAAAGGAGGTAACAACACATTTGGCCACTAAAAAGCCTCAAACCAATTGAGACCCTTGGACAATGGAGATTTGCACCTTTAAGTAGCGGTTGTATTTCTAGCTAAAAGCACCAATTCCTCTATAGAATTCATTTACATATGGCAATGTATCATTTTAGAATAGTTTCGGTATAAGTGAGATATTTGAGAGTAAATTTGGTGATGAAGGATATAACAAGGAAGCGAGGAATCACTATAGGAAGAAGGCTAGGAACGAGATAAATGTTGATTATTTTACTTTCTTTTCCTAAATCCCAGTGACTTGAATAATAAAATAAGCAAAGGCTTTCATTTTATCCATTGAAATTAATTATCTTTTCTCATTTAGTTTTGATCAATTTATTATTCTTCTCTTCTTCCTCTCCACCTTTTCTTCCCCTCTTTTCCCCTTTCTTCTTTTGTTTTGATTTTGTTTCCTTATGGTTATAATAGGACTAAATCCACATGTTAGGAACATTTATTACAATAGTGAATAGTGAACTTCTAATAGAACTAAAGATCTTATATTCATAAATGATTTCTGTTCAATTTCTTCTACACCCTCTTTTCTCCTTCTCATGTTTACTTTTCTCCTACTTAACTTGTGGTTATAATGGGCGTGAATCCACAAGTTAAGACAATTGATTATAATTGGGAATTGTGGACTTGTAACCGAAGCAAAAGTCCTAAGTTCACAAAGGATTAATATTAATCTATTGCTTTCCACCTTAATTAGATTAACTCCATAAATATCTAGGTTAATTTAAATGAAGCCTTAGTATAACTTGAAAAAGTGGATTAAGTCCTTGAGTGATTAATAACCTCTAATAAGAAATTAAATTTGATAATTAGTTTTTGTGATATATAGAGTTTTTACATGCTATTGCACATTCAAGTGACTTGCTACTAGTCTTTGCTTGTAATTGCTACTTTTACTCCTCTTGATTCATTCAGTGAAGTTCATTTAATTGACTACTCATAAATTAAGATTCTAATTTAATTTGTTTAAGGCACAAAATTATTAAGTACAGCATTCTTACATCCTACGGATACAACAACTCTTACTTCCCTATATTACTTGGAGCAACATTTCACACTTACAGCTTTATTATTTTCTAGCAACAAATATCACATTTAATGACAACCTCATCTAAAAGTTTAAGCTAATAGAGGAACAATAATCTAGTTGCTCCAACAATTACAATATCTTAGGTTATGTATTTCAAATGGTATGAATAATTTAGAGGGTGTATAAGTGTGCTTATTAAACTCCACAAAAGTTTTTGGTGTGAGATCCTTGAAAATAACTCAACCTTTTCCAAATTATTTCAAAATATCTTGTACGCTACTTCATTTGGTGTGTTAAAAATTACAAAAATATTCATAATTACATTATAGTAAAGATATTTAGTCTATTGTTATCATTATGACACCAAAAAAGTTATAATCATCTATAATTATAAATTCAGACGAAATTTTATAACAAAGTCTTATTATTTTTATTCAAACTCTTTTTAAAATTATTTTTAAAATAAGAAGTATGAGCTTATAAGCATAAAAAACATCTAAAACATCTTATAAGCTCTAAAAAATAAACTTATTATAGCCAACTTACATAGGCTATTAACCACAAAAATAGAGGGTAGAGTTACAATGCTTGCCTAATGTCAACTACAAACAATTCATTGACAAGCAACCTCACCAGTCTAGAAATAACACATAACCAAGCAGGTTAAACTCCAAGAGCGCCAACAGGCCAAATCAACCCTTTTATACTATCACGTCACAACTCTTAGAAAATTTCACAGAATATAATGTTACTTACTCAGCTGCAGTACAAAAGGCAGTGTTCCACATCAAAGAATTACATTCCCACACAAATTTCATGATAATAAACAAACACTAAAGAAAATAGTAGTAAGTGCCAATCAGTTTAACGGAGAAAACTAGTATATAATTTTTGGAATTCTGATTGAACCTAAATGCAAATAATTTCAGTATCTCAATTCATTAAAAAGATCAATTGTAACAATATCAATATTTAGAATCCAAAAACTATTTAATGTTAACAAAACTGAGTTTGCAGACAGAATTTTGCGTTCTAACACTAAAAGGCGTCAGCTGCTACATTCAAATTAATAAACTCAGCAAAGGCAATATATCACCCTCAGCAAAAAGAGTAGAAACCTTACATGACTTGGACAAGACATTAACTAGGTCAACATCCAATGGTGGATAATAGCAGCTGAGAGCTGTATGCACACTTCATGAACAAAAAATGAAGCTTGATTACTTTCCACATTATGCAAGAGCAATTTGATTCCCAAATCAGTCGCACTATCTTCTAAAATCGTATAGCCAAAACTCAGTTTATGCCTAGAATTATCTCTTCCCCTCCCCCTTTTCACAAGTATAAATTATTTGTTGTGCCAACCTTTATGAGATTAGGAAAGTAAGAGGTAGTAAATGATAAAATTTTTGATAGTTAACATTCAGAGTCTTAACAGGTCCAGCTTATTTTTGTATGATCCTTCTTGTTTCACATAATGCACTTCCAACTTCCAATCTCTATACTACTACATTTTGCTTAGAAATGTAGTCACTTAATTAAAATGAAAAAGACTAATGAAATTACAATTATCAAAAAAAGCAAAAACTAACATTTATGATGGCTTTGACCTAGTATATTTGGCTTCCAAGGATATATTTAAAAATCATAATTACGGTTCCCTTTATCCAACAAACAAAATGGTTTACAGCCTCTTTCTGGATCAAGGAATCTAATTTATCAGCTCTGCATTGGGCTTTGTTAGAAAATATTATCAGAATATTTAAGGATATTTGATTTGATATTGTGTATATTCTATTGCTTAGAAGAGGTTTGAGAATATTTTGTTTTCAAATTTATAGGATTAGCTTTATGACAAGAAATTTCCCGTTTTTGGTATAATAGCCATTTTCACATAATACAAATTGAGACCTTCTTCTACTTATAATGTAAGCTACAATCTTTCCCATCCTTTCCAACAGGCTTCATAATGTCTATTCTGTTATCCTGCCTTTTATTTACATCTCCATGAGAATGTTTGCTAAGCTGCTGAACCTTGAATCTTAAATATGCCCAGAGAATTGGTATCTATGATCAGCCCAATATACTAGTTTCTCCATCAATCTTCCATATTGACATATACCACACAAATGTTTGCATGAATATTCATATGCATGCGCACAGAATTTTTTTATTCTGATAACACACACAAGTACACATATTTGCCCATTTACACCTATATACTTATGCTTGCATGAAGAATTTACTCATATACTTCATAGTCAAAGTAATTTGGCATGTCACCCAACAATTTCCTTGATAAGTACAAAAACATTAACTAAAAGGATTCACAAAGATCCATGTCTACCTATATGTATTGTTCTGTATTCAGACACATACCCAATACACACACATACATGTGTGTGTGTTAAAAAGCATCTTGACCATTTTTCAAATAAAAATATTCAATTCTTTCCAAGGATGCTTAGTTCCCACAACTCCATCAGGAGTGTACTTGGCAGGTGGGGTGGGAGAGAGTGCATAGAAATTCTTTTTCATTCTTTTCTTGGAAGGAAAGATGAAGGAGATGGGGGAGAGGGTTGTTCAATTCCCCAAAAAAAACATAAACCTTCTTAAATAAAGGAGATGGGAGAAGTATTGAAATTAAATACACATACACCTGTTCACACCTTCATCATATCAAGCAAAGAGAAGGGACCAACTATCTCCCACAAAGACCACACAAAGTCAAGAACACCCATATATTTCACCTAAGAGAAGGATGGAACAATAGTTATTAATGGCCTATGGCACACCACCACGCAAAAATTTTCATGAGTCATGGCACATGGCATGATGCGCACGTCATTGCAGCGAAATTATATAAATAAATAAATAAATTTATGTTATTAATTATTTCTGCAAAAATAAAACAAAAACAATTTAAATGACAAATAATAAATAAAAAAATATTTTACCTGTAATTTTTGTAATAAACACAGACAACATATTAGTCCCTACTTATAAAAAGTTAACAATTTAATAAATACAAACATGCTTATAAAACATTTTTTAAAAAAAAATTAAAGCACAACAAAGCCCAAAGTATTTTAATAGTACTTAAAAAATTGCAGCCCTAGTAATTAGGAAAAATCTATGTTTGCTTTCATTTTTTAGTATGTATTTTTTTGGTGTTTTTCTCAAGAATTGTGTAAAAATAAAAGAAAAATAAAGAAAAAATTTTAAAAATGTAATGATTCTAATGTGGGTTTTTTGAGTCCAAAAATGAAAACAAACATAGCTCATATATTTTGACCATAGATAAATTAAAAAAAGAAAGAAAATTGTAAGAAACTTGAAAAATTACTAGAGGAAAAAATGGTAAAAATCTAAAGAATCTCACCTAGAAATGAACAAAAGTAAACTTTGTCAGAAGAAAAGCAAAAAATATAAATCAAAGAAAAAATCTTAACAACAATTAGGAAAAAGAATAGACAATAAATAATAAAATTTATCAAGAAAAGGAAAATAAAGAAATAAAGAAAACAATAGATATTAATTAAAAAGGAACAACAAGAAGAAAATAAGAGGTCAAAGTGACATTTTTTCTGTTGATTAAAAAGATAAACAACCACCAAAGAATTACAAAGATGGGCCCAAGGCACATGCCATAACAAAGTCTAGAGCCGTAGTATAGGAATGGCGATGAACCAGCGCCTTAGTGCACCATAACCTATGGCACCATGGCACACATCATACACAACTACGGATGCAATAATTTTTTGCCTTCCTCTTTCCTTACACCTTCCCTTCATAAAAAAAATACTATTAATGTTCAAAATTAAGTAATTGATGAGCGTATTGTATCTTTTGATCTATGCTTCACAATTATCAAAATATATTGAATGCTTGGATGCGAGTAATGAACAATGATATTCCTTGTTTCAAATGCTGAATATGACGTTACTTAAATTTTTTTATTGAAATGCATTTAATATGGCTTTTTTGTTACATGGAATAATTGATGATAATAAAATCTAATCAAGCTATAGGAGCAAAGATTAAAAAAAAAAAAAAAAGAAATTAAATAAATGATCGAGTCGTTAACCAATGAATGCTACCAAAATCCACAAAGAATTATTGTTGGAGATGCCACTATAAGAAGCATACCTGGAAAGAAAGGCCTCCAATTGTTGATTATACAACTTCCAAACATCAGGGCCATGCTTTGACATCAAGTCTAGATTCTCAAGCCTACAACAAATATAAATTACTTTAAAAGCTTGCAATACAAAATTTCTGAACTAAATCAAGATCACTTACAGAAGAGCAGATCCAACATATTCAATATTAGTTCTCATTGTCTGAAGACAGGACTGGGGACATATGCTCAGAGTGGAAGGTAATGTGCTTTTATTTTCATTAAGTTTAGACAGATATTTTAGTATTCTTTACTAAAATCTGATACGGACGGTGAGCACTTGGTTACTTTCAGAATTTAAGTTGACTGCCTCTCTTGACCCCAACCATTTTTGCTACATAAATTTTCAATTTTCTGGTAATGAAGTAGAAGTATAAAGTATTTACCTGTTGACCCGTTATTATGGTTTAAAAAATTATTAACCACCAAATAAAATTATTTTAATCCTTAGATATATACTTACAATCACACAAGATTTTCATTATTCACCAAACGTTGATTGACCATGAATTAGTTTCGTTACAGTCACAAGCAGTGACCTGATCACTTGATGCTGCAACAAGCGCTGGGCCTTCTGGAGCACCTGCCTCCATGCAGTCTCATCATTTCTTTTGTTCACGGGTGGCACTTCAAGTCCATATCTGGACGTATCCATTTGAACTGGGGCCTTACCAGCCCTGACTCTCTCATATTCCCTGGCAAGCATTGGATGATCCTGAAAATAGATACCATAAGTTATAGGCACCAGAGCAAAACTCTCTCTCTCTCTCTCTCTCTCTCTCTCTCTCTCACACACACACACACATCCATTTCACATACCATGAAAGTTATAATTTAAATGGAGGCATTATAATCACAAGGAATTTTTCAAACAGGCAAAGGATAATCCTAGAAAGAGTTCATTATTTTGCAGGTAAAATGTGCCGTTAAATTTGGGTATTAAAGCTGAATGAAGAGATAAAAGGGAATTTACTTAGCCGCAAGTTGGCTAATAGAACAGCGGCTAATGGTTAGAACCAGAAATATTTTATACCGCTTTGAACTAAATGATACTTTAATGGCTTCTCAAGGACTCATTTCAAGCAACACTTATTTTGTCGGTTCACCTACATTATTAGAATACCAAATTATCAAACAACTCAATAAGTAAATACCGAAAATTTCAAAAAAGTTGGGAATAGCCTTAACCGTGGCCTTCCACATGATTACCCAATTCGATAATAAATGAAAGTCCCAAACGTAACAAAGACCCGATTAATATTATTGGATCTATTTAAATTCCAGAATAGAAATTCCACAAAACTCGAACTGAGGCTCACAAGAACCTGAAAATTGAACTTTGGGAGAGTATAAAGATCTTTGAGGAAGTCGGAGGGTTTCTTGGAGCTACGGCGCATCTCTTCTTCTACTAATCGGTCCACTTCCTCTTTAACTTTTGGGTCTCCATAGTCGTCGTCGATGTAAGGCAGCGCGTCGATTATTTCAGACGACGGAGCCGCAGCTGAATGCGGCGGCGCCTCTAGCATTAGTATGTCGACTTTACCTCCAGTCGTGGTCGCCATAGTGTAGTATCCCCGTTGCTACAATTGGACCGGAGGGAGCGAAGGGGTTTTATATACCGCGAGCATGGAACAATCGCTGCGTCACTTATTCTCGTTTTATATTTCAATTTATGGATACGCGATATCTATAGTAAATATTTTTTAAAATATTTATATATTTAAAATAATTAAATATTTTTTATTTGTATATATAACATATAAGATAAAAAAAATTAAAACAAAAAATTAAACTGATTAAATGGTACGTACTAATTATACTCGGTATTAACTGTCTGTCCAAATTTACCTTTCAGGTTCCAAAGTTGATGTAAAATTCAACTTCGCAATTTATTTTTAAATCAATTTCGCGAGAGCTTTCATAGAAGTCTAAAGCAATTTCTTAAACTTTAAAACAGTGTTAAGATATTTGAAGTTTAACAAAGAAAATATTTTAAAATAATCAGTACTAGAACAGTTCTGACAACTATTAAATTAATGAAAAATTAATAAGATTTCTTCAACTCATAAGTTGGAGACCAATTTTAGTACATTTACATTTTAAATCGAACTCTATTATGACACATTTTGAAAAGGACGAGAACTAATAAATTAGGAACAAAAATAGAGTCTACATCGTGAAGTAAAAAGATGCATATTCAGAGATTAAATGAGATACTCTGACAGACTAAAAATGTTATTAGTAGTTACTTTGATTCTCCTAAAAAACTTTTATGTGATTCTAAATAATATTAGTGCAATCTACATTTTGATCCCCTAAAATTTATATAAACAACAAATATTTTTTACTCCAAATCAACACTATTTTGTTGAGAATAGTTTTGTATTATGTTTTAAAGAAAATTGAGTAAACTCCTAAAATTATCCCTCTTAGACATGCCAAATTGTGCTTTTCCAATTTTTGTGGACTATGGCATCACTGGAGACTGTAACAGCATAAAGAAATACTTTTAAGGACCTACTTATCATAAAAATATTATATAATGGAATTTGTAATATTTAGGCCAAGTTAAAAAGCGAACGCTTGTGTGACCATTTATGCTCGTTAAATGCAACGCTTACATTATAGGATTAGTTTAAGGTTGATGTCGCTTGACACGTGACATGAGGGTTCCCACACATCCACGCTTATGTACATATGACAAGCAAAACAGACTTGTCAATTGCAATACATTGATATTTTCAAAGTTTATTTTCTTTTCTGTTCATGAAATCATCATTTTACATTCTCCAACCGCGACTGCAGAGGTTTTCTTGCCTTGATGGAATCATGGCAATGCTTCAAATAAGAAAAAGATTTTTATTATTTATGCGCATGTCTAGAGGATCAAAGGTGAAAAATTGTACAAATAAATTTAAGAATCAATTTAGAGTATCCTCTTTTAATACAATCAAGCAGATTATAAACTAATTTGTTTCATCCTATTATAAATTTTTTAGTACCATACACGAACACGTTTCCTAATAATAAAATCAAGAGAACTTGAACCTACCCACAAACACATAGGATCAATGGTAAAACTCTAAATGAAAAAGAGTATCACATTACAAAGACTGTGAATCAGAAAATTGAAGATAATTGTCTATTAAAGCAAAGAGTTGAGAAGGAGGGTGGAATCAAAATTATAATATGTAACCAAATCTGAAATAAAGATAACCAAAAAAAATTAGCTTATTCTTAGTCTAAATTTTACTTAGCAAAGCGTGACGATTGAAAAGATCAAAGAAAACTTGGATTGTCAAATAAAAGTCGTTCACAGGACATCTTAGTTTGGAGTGATAATTTGATGAGAACATTGAAACATTAAGAAATCGTATTTTAGCTATTTAGAGTCTTGTTCGCATTGTACAAGAAAAATTAAGAATTTGAATAAAGATTAACAATTAATGATTCATTTTGTATTTAATAAATTAATTAAGATCAAATTGACTCAAATGGAGCAAGTCCAAGTAAAGGATCAAGTCATTAAATTAAAGAACATGAAAATTTGGAACACATTTTGACTATTTTAGAAAATTGAGCATAACTTTTTCATGCATGATTTCATTTAGATGATTTAAGTCTTGTTTGAAATTCAATTAACTTTTCCTAAAATTTCATGTTTTGAGTTTGAGAAAGGACCACATTTGAATTTGCTAGACTATTTTCTACACGGAAATAACCGTGTCTTTATTCTCATATATTTCTAGTTAATTCTCATCTCCTTTTACACCCAATTCTTGTAGACCAAGCTTTAAGACTATGCAATGTATATTGGATTAGTTTAAAATATATAGAAACTTTGTCGGATTTCCATGGGATTTGCCTAAAAAAATCAAAACTTTATAACACAAAAACATTGTACATACACTGTGGAAACTATAGGACAAATCTCGCCCATTTTTGTTGTAAAACACTCAAAATATCATGAAAATAAGAATAAATATAAAATTTGTACCTTTGGAACATTTCCAAACGGTTTTGGATGTAATTCTCGAGTTGTGGCCCTTAAACTCTAACTTCTAATTTTTCCACATAACTCTGAATTTGAGGGTTGAAAAGTGTCTCAAACTCTTCAAGCACTACTTTAAATAGCTATGACACAAAAGTTTGGGATATAGGTTCTACGAACCCTCCTACATGGACCCCTTTAATTAAAATAAGCCATGGATTTGTATTTATTAATCTCATTAGTAAATCAACCCATAAACAATTTAATTATTAATATCCATGAATAATTATTAATCTCTATTAATAATTAAAGTTCAATTGTGTCTAATTAATTTAATTTAAATAATTTCATTAATTGAATTAAATTCTCATTATGTTTTTAATTAATAATCTCATCATTAAAAAATATCATGACAATTTATTTACAAGTTATCTGAAGCCTTGTATGCAATCCATAGATTTAACACTTGTAACATATCTTAGTTTTATGTGTATGACTCTTTAGATTTATCCTTAACATGCAAAGAGTATAACTTGAAGAATATGGGTAATATCTAGCTTATAGTCTATACCGTAGCCCAATTAAGATAAAGTGAATCAAATCACAATGAACCTTTCATATCGTAACTACTATGCAGTATAAATCTTTTGTCTTATTTTGTCCCAGTCAAGAGAGAATTTTGGATTTAGTTAAATTTACAAACTTGATCATACAATCAGTTGGCATTTCCTTATGAGACAAATATTTTTATCAAAAACGCCTTTTTGATTATCCACTATCTTGCCCAAAGGCATCAGTTCACAAAACACTAATTACATTGTACACACGCCTTGCTTGATTGCAACGAAACAAATTCCTTATTAATAGCACACATGTCTCTATATGCATTTAGGTAATAGTACATTAGGCTTATGACTTTATCTCATACCAAGATAGATATTAGTCCTTAATGCCCTAATGACATGTAGACCATCATATGCTTAAGACAACCATGTTATCTTAAGTTTAATATTGAATTTCATCCAATAAGCTCCAAGATAATGTCAAGAACAGACTTATCTCAAGGAGAAAAAGGTGAGAAATCAGTTAAAAAAAGGAGGCTTACATTATCAAGAAAAGCTCTTATCTAAATCAAAAGAAAAGAAGAAAACACTGTCACTACTTCTCCATTGCCTAAGTCTATATAAACTAGGCATTGGAATCTAGCAGTTATACCATCTAAAAGCTAAGTTAATCAATTACAAATATTGCCTAAATAACTGCTAAAAACTACCAGAAAAAATAACAGAAAAATCAGTAAAATCAGATGAGTTTTCTTGTGAGTAGTTTTCCATTAGTTCTGTGTTTCTAGTTTCTTTCCACTTCTTGCTAATATAGCTCCGACTCAACTGATATTTTCTAGGTCAGCTATCTTGTTTTTGACACTCCCTCTCAAGATCAGTTTGTATATCTTTCATACTCATCTTGCACAGCAACTAATCCAATCTTTTGGCACTCAAGCTCTTAGTGAATATATCAGCCAACTGTTACTTGATTCTAAGTTATGAACTTCTTCCACGCCTCTTTGAACCTTCTCCCTTGCAAAATGCAGATCAAGATCAAAATGTTTGGTCCTTTCATGATAAGTAGGATTTTTGAAGGTTTGCAATACACTCTTATTGTCATAGAAAATGACCACTGACTAATCAATCTCCCTTCCAAGTTCTCTCAGTAGGTTTTGCATCCAGATAGTTTCACAAATGAAGGTTGCTAGGACTCTATATTCAACCTCCGTTCAACTCCTTTGCCACCACATTTTATTTCTTAGATTTCCAGCTTATCAAAGATCTTTCAAATCCTACACAGAAATCTATATCAAGTTTCCTTGTTGATGGCTTCACCTCCCTCTTCATTTCATAGCCTTGAGAAATATCTATGTAAATTCTTCATCTAAATCACCATTAAGAAAAGCAGTATGTATGTCCATTTGTCTCAGTCGCCAGTCACTTGCAACAGCCAACTTCAGAATTAGCCTTACAGTCGTTTGTTTGACAACTAGGCTAAAAGTCTCTTGGAAATCAATCCCTTCTTCTTGGTTGTATCCTTTAGCCGCAAGTCTTACTTTAAATCTCTCAATCGTCCCATCTGAATTCAACTTAGTTTTGTAAACCCATCTACAACCTATAGTGTGATGCTCTATAGGCAAGAGCACTATCTCTCATGTATTATTCTCATCAAGGGCAGTCAACTCATTCAACATAGCCTTTCTCCATTGTGGCCTCTTGATAGCCTCTGCATATAACTCAAGCTCTTCCACATCATTCAAGGACATTAGAAAACATTTATAGTCTTTGAACAACTGATCAATGCTCAGATTTTTGGCTATAGGGTGAATGGTGTTGGTGCTCACAGGTTTTTGATCAGGATTTTTCAAATTGTGCTAGTATATCTCAAGGTACTTGGGAATTCTTTTAGGTCTATTTGATCTTTTAACTTGGTTTGGTTCATGATTCTTAACAGAGTTATTCTCATTGTTCATAGGGCAGTTGACATTGTTATCATCCCTTGGATTAGACTCATAAGGCCTTTGGTCATTGGAGTTCACATTTTCATGCTTATTATAAGCAGTACTAATTTGAATATTATCAAAGATAGTAAAATCAACAAGAGGGACAGCAAGAGTGTTTGAGGTATATTGATTGTTCTTGGCAAAGGGAAAGACATTTTCATGAAATATAACATCTCTTGAAATAAAGGTCTTATGCTCTTCAAGATCATAGAATTTATATCCTTTCCTCCTATTAGCGTACCCTATGAATACAATTTTATTAGCTCTAGGATAAAATTTAGTCCTTCCTCTCTTGAGGGTTGATGCAAAGATAAGACAACCAAAGACTTTCAAATGAGAATAATCTGGAGCAATTCCAAATAAGAGCTCATAGGGTGACTTATAGTTTAAATTTTTTGTGGGAAGCCTATTGATTAAGTGAGTTACACAAAGAACAGCATTCCCCCAAAATTTTCTAAGCATAAAAGCTTGGAATAGAATAGCTCTAGCTATGCACAGGATGTGTTGACGTTTCCTTTCAACTATTACATTTTGTTGAGGGGTTTCTATACATGAATATTGATGAATGATTCCTAATTCACTAAAGAAGATATGAAGCTTTAACTCAATGGCATTATTAGTCCTTATGATCTGAACTTCTGTGTTAAATTAAGTTTCTACCATTTTACAGAAACTTGGTAGTACATAAGTGACTTTAGATTTATGTTTCATCAATTTCTTAATCTGTTCTTGTGATAGCTTCAAATCCTCTCCCTTTGGAGATTTCCCTTTTTGTTCATACTCCACTACCATTGTTTGATTGGCATGTACTTGTTCAGCTTTACCTCTTCCTTTAGTGAATTTGAAGTTTGGTGGAAAACCAATTATCCTATAACACCTCTCCTTAGGATGAACTTTCTTCCCATAGTGAGTGCATACCAACTCAGGGTGGATACTTAAAGAAGACTCCATGAACTGATTCTGTTCAAACAATTGAAAGAAAAGAAAAAGAAATTTCTATTCAAAGAAGTGATGAGAAATAGTTCTTAATGAATCTTCCTAAAGCTCTGATACCATGTTGAATTTCATCTAAGAAGCTTCAAGATAATGTCAAGAATAGACTTATCTCAAGGAGAAAAAAGTGAGGAATCAGTTAAAAAAAGAAGGATTGCATTATCAAGAAAAGCTCTGATTTGAATCACAAGAAAACAAGAAGACTGACTCTCACTACTATTCCATTATCTAAGTCTATATATACAAGGCATTGGAATCTAGCAGTTTACCATTTGAAAGCTAAGTTAAGCAGTTACAAACATTGTCTAAATAACTACTAAAAACTACCAGACGAAATAACAGAAAAATCAGTAAAACCAGACGAGTCTTCTTGTGAGCACTTCTGCATTAGTTTTGTATTTCTAGTTTCTTTCCGCTTCTTGTTGATATGGCTCCGACTCAACTAATATTTTCCATTTCAGCTATCTTGTTTTTGACATTTAAGGTCTACACACATTTAACATAATTACAAAATAGGATATTGACAACCAAGAGTGAGCTCTATGCGCCTGCTTTGTTCTGCAAGTTATTGTTCAAATGCCCATTCTTTCATGGTACACCTACACATATATGTTTTTAGTAATCACATTGAACGACATGATATTCACTATACAAATATATGATATGTAAGTCATACTAACTTTTTAATGTCCTTTAGAGTATTTATGACTTGAGGATAGGTTTTAGCGAGTGAATACTAATACAGTCGTATATCCATATTCATAACTCTTTATGCATAAGGCTTATTAACCCAAACACATGAATATATGCAATACTTTATACCAATCAAGATTTATATGCAGGAAAACTTGCCAAAGATTGATATAGAAATCAATATTTTCTTATCAACTAAATGAATATACACATGCAACCAAATATCCTTTAGTATCTCTCATCTCTTGTTGGCATTAGAGGGCATACCATTAACAATTTCTCATTTGCACTCTAATGCCAACAATACTGATCCCAATTGACATAGGTCATCACCACATCAAAATTAAATATATAATTAAACCAGTACTATGGTAAGTACAAGTATCCTCCCATGAAAAGGGGTTTTGTGTCCATTGATGTAACCAAATTTCTATTAGTTAGGATTAAAAAATGTAGCGAAAGGCAAAAATAACTAAATAAAAGCAAGCACTTAGAACCAAACACACAACACAAAAGTGTTGGAGTATCAATAATTGAAGCATCTAACCACTCGTGTTGTATAAGCTTCTTATGTATGCTAGTCACGTTAATTATTAGTTTAATTACACTAGTTACAGATTCTTAATCCTAATATCTTTAAGATATCTTTCTAGATTCTCCTAAAGCTTTGACTCTAGATTCTTGTGGGTTATCCCAGGCTAAATCGAATAGTTTTGTGATTAACAATATTCATCTACACTAACTCTACAGTTTTACTCCAGTTATTCCTACAGATTTATTGTTCGGAAATGTATGTCTAGTGTGGAAGTTTCACTTCAATTATTCCTCGCATTGCCACTAATTAATTAGTAAATCTCCTAATTACTATTCAAAATAACAATTGCAATAAAAACCATATAAAGATAATTAATCACAATTTACACATACATCATTCACTAAACATAAACACAAGCGACTAGAAAGAAATTTAGAAAGTTATATTAAATTCAATCGCACCCAATTCTAAATTGTTCATCATCTAAGACAATATAAAAATAATAGAAAAAGTATGGAGAACTTAGTCTAAAAATCTTATGTTGGGTAAGTGATGAATGCGTTTCAAGCTTTGGTGTTGATTTCTTCTTCTCCAACCTTTTGATCTTGTGTTCCTATGTTTCTAAATATTTGGCAAAGTAAAACTAAGCCTAAGATTACCTATGAACCATGTAGAATATTTATATATGTATATATACATGAGGGCTAGGGTTCAAGTACAAGTGAGAGAAGACGAAAAAGCCCACAAAAATTCATGTAGGATCGTGGGCTAGACTGTTGTCACAGTGCGTCTCATGGCTGCAATGTTTAGCTTTACAGTGGTATTGTTTTCTCTTAAGTCCATGAACCTAAGTGCAGTACTTACTTGCTTCTCAAAATCTTACTACTATGCTGAACCACCTCGTGGTCATGAACTTCCATGCCTCAGTTGCAAACTTCAACTATGAAGTTTCTAGAATGGTATAAGCTTCTCTTCTACTACAACGACAAAGCTTCCTGCACTATGATGTTCGAATTCACACCCGTGACCAACAAATGCAAAAATTCCATAATAATATGTGGTTCTTCTTGCTTTTGTGACTTTAGCATCTATGCTTACAAACCTCTTTTTCGTGGCTGCAACCTTTAGCAATAGAAATCCTAGTGTGCCTCACAATCGACTCTCACGATTCCATCACCTTATCTCATAGCCACGGCTCTCCCTTTCGCAATTATGACACTATCCTAGAGACATGAAATTATATTTTAGTGTATATAATATCCAAAATTAATAATTAACTCCACATCTGTACTTTCTCATATCTAAATCATCATATTTTGTATAATTCATACATGATAACATATTTTTTTCTATTTTAATTCACATGCATTCATAATTCAAGAACAAATAAGGTACACATAGGCTATAATTTCACATGTTTTCACTAATCACCATGATATCTAATACCAATCTTCTCAAGATGGTGATCTAATTGCACTTGAATCATCGAATTAGTGAGTGGGTTAACCACATTGTCAGTTGAAACTATTTTCTGCATGGCTGCATCACTCGTTCTAATAATTTCTCGAATAATGTGGTAATGCCTCTCTACGTGTTTAGATTTATTATGAGACCTTGGTTCCTTTGCCTATACAATCATGCCATTGTTGTCACAATAAAGCGACAATGGCTGATCCACATCTAGAACCGATTGAAATTTTGTCATGAACTTTCTTATCCAAACAACCTCCTTTACTGCATAACATGCAGCCATGTACTTAGTCTCAGTGGTGAAATCAATGGCCATACTTTGTTTGGAACTCTTCCAACTAACAGCTTCTCTATTAAGAGTAAATATAAATCTAGAGATACTTTCTATCATCCACATCTAACTAGAAGTTAGAATTAGTACGCCTTTATACTATTAGATCACCATCTTCGTACACAAATACTATATACTTAGTTCTTCTCAACTACCTAAGGATACACTTGACAATATTCCAATGCTCTTTGTTAAAATTCACCTAAAACCTGCTCGTAATATTTTTAGCATAAGGCTTCTTATAGCTAAAGCATATGGACTGGCTTCCATGCTTCTCTTCTTGTCACCTGTCTTTAAGCACATGGATTTTAAGAGATGGACGACATGCTTAAATGATAGCAATCCTCTCTTAGAGGCATCCATACAGAACCTCCTCAGTACTTTATCTATATTTAAGGCTTTAAAGAAACCTAACAATCTCTTTACTCTATCTCTATAGACATGAATACCTAAGATGTAGGTCACTTCTCCTAACTCTTTTACGGAAAAGGTTCTGGATAACTAAGTCTTGACCTAGTCTAACATCCCAACATCATTCCCTATTAGTTGTAAGTCATCCACATACAACACAAGAAACATTATTGCCCTCCCATTAACCTTCTTGTAGACACAAAGCTTATCTTCATTGTCAATAAAGCCAAACAATTTGACTGTATTACTAAACTAAAGATTCTAACTCTTTGATGCTTGCTTAAGTCCATAAATGGACCTCTTAAGCTTGCGTACTTTAGGAGATTTGTCTTGAACTTCAAAGTTGCATGGCTGCACTATATAAATGTCCTCTTTAAGCATCCTATTGAGGAAAGTAGTTTTGATGTCCATTTGCAAAATCTCATAATTTAAGTGGGCAACCATTACAAGTAGAATTCGACTAGATTTCAACATGTCTACCGGTGAGAACTTTTCCTCATAATCAATTTCCTCCTTATGACTATAATCCTTGGCCACCAACCCGGCCTTATAGGTCTTTACCTCACTAGTCAAACTAATTTTCATCTTAGAAACTCACTTGTATCTAATGGGAACAATTCCCTTGGATGGATCCTCTAAAGTCCATACTTGCTTCATAAGCATTGAATCCATTTTAGATTTCATAGCCTCTAGTCACTTAGTAGAGTAATCTACCATTATTTGATCATTGGTAAAAGGATCATCTCTATGATTATTATCTCCCATTACAAACATCTCGTACCCATTCTTTAGGACATTACTATATCTTTTTGGTGCTTGAAAGATTCTACTTGATTATCATAATAGTCACATCTCAAGAGGTTTCTTTTGAATAGGAATGTGTGTTGTGGGCTAACTATTTTGTTCCTTGTACTTAGCTTCCTTAAGCACTATTATTTTACCTATACCACTTTATAAAATAAACTCTTCTTTGAGAAAATGTGTCTAACACCCTATGACAAAGCTATTGTCCTTAAGTATGTAGAACTTATATTTTATAAAGTCTTTAGAATATCCTATAAAGTGACCCATAATAGCCCTAACCTCTAACTTGTCTGTTTTAGTCTTCCTAAGATAATTTGGACACCCTTAGATCCATAAATGCTTAAGGCCTAACTTTCTTCCATACCACAACTCATGCGAGATAGAGGAAACATACTTAAAGGGTGTTCAATTTAAGATATACATGGCAGTAAGTAGGGCATGCCTCCATAAGTGTTAGTGATATGTCATTTGATGCCAAACTATAAGTGAGGAATACGTTGAGGGATATTGGTTGTAAATGTTATTATTATTATTTAATAAAATATTGATGATTATTTTGTCAATATTCTGATAATGTTTTCATGCATGTAAATCTTGAATATGTATAAAGTGTTGCACATACCTATGTGATCCTATTAAGAGGTCATATTCATGAGAGGTTATAAATATGAATGTAAAGCTGTCTTAATACCTAATCACTAAAACTAGTTCGTGAATCATAGACACCTTAAAGGATATTAGAAAGTCGGTACAACTTGCACACCTTATATTTGTATGGTGAATGCCTCGCCATTCAGTATGAGACATTGAGAATGTATATGTATGGGTGTATTATTGGACAATGAGCATTTGGACATTAACTTTCAAAACAAAGTAGACACATGGAGTTCACTCTTTGCTTTTATTATCTTACTTCATGATCGTGTTAAGTATGCACGGACCTTAGACTTGAGATGTCATGGTTATTTTATGTGCATGACAGTTAGAGTGTTGTTAGGACATTAAGGACCAATATCTATCTTGGTATGAGATAGCATTATGGGCCTAAAGTACCATTACTTGGGTGCATATTAGGCATATGTGCATTTAATAAAGGATTTGTCTCCTTATAAGTGAGTAAGGCATTTGTCTTATGTAGTTGGTGTTTTGTGAGACAGAAATCCTTAGCTAAGGTAGTGTTTAATCAAAAAGGAGTTTTTAATAGAAACATTAATCTCATGAAGAGATGTCTATTGGTCATATGACTGAGTTTGTGAGTTTGACTAAATCCATGGTTCTTGCTTAATTAGAATAAAGTAAGAAAAAAGGTTTACATTGCATGGTATTCACAATCAAGAAAGTTAATTGTTATCCCTTCACTTCTCCTTAGATAGGCTATGATACGAGCTACAGATTAGGTGTTACTCATATTCTTCAAGCTATGCTCGTTGGCATCCAAAGATGAAGGATTTGCAAAGTAATGATCACAAGGCTCGAAAAGACTTATGGATGAGGCTTGAGAAATCTCATGGTAGATTTAATTTAGTTTTAATTGGATTGGACCAAATTGGAATGATTTAATCCTCATTATGTTTGTTAGTGATATTAATTAGTAACATTCACATAACTTGGAGAAGTGGGGGAGGAATTCACCTCATGGCTTGGGAAGAATTCGGTAGCGCAACAGAAGGATACCAACATTAGTTTTTCATACTTCTACTATTATTTTTCCATTGTTTTGTGATGTTGAACATTATGGTAATGGTTATTATTATTAATATTATGGATTGATAGATATTTATCTAGTCTTTTGTATTTGTATTAGATTGACTATGTGTGTATGATTTTGTGATTGATTGTCTTTGATGTTGCTATTTGTAATTGTTGGAATGAATAAGTAATTAGAGGAATTGGCTAATCTACTAATTAATTCGTAGTTGTACAAGAAATAGAGAAAGCGAAACTTGCATGCTAGATGTACAGTAGTGAACATTAAACTTGTGGGAATAATAAGAGTGAAAGCATTAGATTAATGCAGATAAAATGTTGTTACTCATAAAACCATTTACTTGACTTGGTAATGCTTGGAGAAACCTGCTAAACTTTACTTTGAAGCTATAGGAGACTTTGGGAAGATATCCTAAAGACATTAGAAATAACAACCCATAACAAAGCAATTATAGTGAGAATCAACATAAATTTGCACACGTAGGAATTCTATTCAACACAAGGGGCTAAACTTTTAAATTCTTGGTACTTCACCTATTCAAGTTCGCGTGTTTGTTTTCAAGTGCTCATTCTTTTTCTTCCTTTTAATTTTACTACACTCTTAAGGCCTAACTAATAAAAATTTAGTTACATCAATAGACACAAAATCCCTCCTCACAGGAACAACACTTGTACTCACCATGATATTGGCATTCTATTAATTTAATTTGGGTGTGGTGACAACTAGCATCAAATTTTTGGTGCTATTGCCAAGAAGGGCGGCTAGTGTTATTGAACAGTCGCCATCCTTATTTCTTGTCTTCTTTTGTGTTTTCTCTCTTTTCATTCCTTTCTCATTGATTCTTCTTCTGCTTTTCTTAATTCAAATTGCTACTTTTCGTAGGTTGAATTTTTGTATTTAGGAGATATTGTATATGTGAAGGAGCAAGAGTGCGGACCTTGACTTCGATCTTAAGATTGAGTGAACACTCTATAGAATGCTCAAAGCTCTTTTTCAATAGGAACTAGAGGTAGAGATGGCACAAAACAACCTACCACTGCAGGAACATCATGAACAACTTCCTCCTTTACCAAACCAAAGAGCCATTAAAGATTATATTTAGTTGGTAATGAATCCTCATATGATACGTATTGTCAAACTACTGGTTAATGCAAATAACTTTGAATTGAAGCCTCCACTAATTAATATGGTGCAATTGAATCAATTTGTTAGAGCCCCACATGAGGACGCTAACACATTTTGCGAGTTTCCTTGAACTTTGTGATGTAATAAAATTCAATGATGTTCCTAGCAATGCTATCAAATAGAAACCTTTTCCATTCTCTCTTAGGGTCTGGGCTAGACAATGGCTATAATCATTACCACCTCGAAGTATAGTTACCTAGTAAGACAAGGTGCACAAGTTCTTGGCAAAGTACTTCCCACTAGTCAAGATTTCACAACTCAATCTAGAGATTAGGACTTTCAAATAGTTGGAGCTTGAGACACTGCTTGGAGTGTGGGAAAGATTGAAGGTGATTCTCAAAAAATGCCCATAGCATAGATATCCATTATGGATGTAGGTACAAATGTTCTATAGTGGTATATCTAAACGATTACGTATTGTTCTTGATGCAGCTATAGATGGCACACAAATGAATAAATTACTTAAGGATGCATGGGATTTGATTGAAGAGATGACATTAAATACTTACAAATGGCCATCTGAGAGGTCCACAACATGTAGGGTCGCCAATGTGTATGAAGTAGATACAGTGACGACACTTGTGGAAAAAGTGGAACTTTTGTCTAACAAAATTAATAGTGTCTAGGTTAACAACACTCATCCTTCTTTAGATACCTTAGTTCAAAGCTATGCTATGTGTGTAAGCCCACATCTCACTCATGAGTATAAAGGCGACAGAACGAGTAGTAGCTAGAAGGAACAAGTGAATTTTATAGGTAATGCAAGAACATGACATAACAATCCATATTTAAATACCAACAATCCAGGCTAGCGAAACTATCCAAATTATCTTGGAGAAATGCATAGAATCCACTTAGCTCTCAAGTACCCTACCATTCATAGGAGAAAATACAGTCGATAGAGAAAATTATGTGCAATCTTGAGAAGTCAACCGATAAAATAGGTAACCTCACTAAGACTAAAGATTGTATGAATAAGACTGAACAAGGAAGAGAAAAAAGAGAAAAAGGAAGAAGCAGTAGCTCATGGAGGGTTGTGGATCCCAAAAGTCATTATTAATTTGCCCTAAACCCTAAGTATCATGTCAAGTTGGAGACAATAAATACAATAATTCTTGAGAGGTAACCTAAGGTATTTACATTGTTTTCAGTTCATTTTTTTTTTGTTTTTGTGTTTGCTTTGTTTTGTGATATGCGGATATCATCCATATTTTCACCTTCGTATAGGATTTTAGAATAATGAAGAAGATAAGTGAGTGTGTAGAAGCCTAAAGAAGAAGAAAAAGACTAGGCACCACACCCAACTAGGCTGTCTTACTCTTTGTTGCCTTATTTTACTTATGGTGATATCATTGGTTGAGGTAGCAAGATAAGTGTGGGAGTGGGCAAAAGTGTAAAAAAATTTGGAGTAAGAAATGCCTTAAGTATCCCATGAACTTAGTGGCTATTGTACTTAATTTATGATAAATATCGTGTAAAGAATTTTTGTTGCTCAGTTCTCAAATTGTTCAAGTAATTAGCATCATAGCCAAGTGTTGTAAATTAGGCTCCTATTTTATAAAGCACTCATTTTTTAACTTTTGATCACTAGGCTACTTGAGAATTTCTATGCTGAACGTAGGGTAATTAAATTGTGGGCATAAGTCTTGTCTTGAGTATTGATGAGTTATTCAAAGAATGAGGGACATTGATAAAAAAAGAAGAGAGTGAGGACTTAGAAAATTGATTGAAATTTTGAAAAAACAATGAAAATATGTGAGAAATTAGTTCTACTTGGATAATTGGAGTAATTGAGTAATTGAGATTGTGTAGAGACCTTTGTTCATTCTCAAGTAAAAAGGTTGCTCAATTATGAGTATACAAAATATCTTAAGTTAGTTGTGAGTTGAGTAACAGGGGGTAAGTGGTGACTTTTGTTTACTTTCACGTAAAAGGACTCCCAACTGCTTGAGAAATAAATAGAAGCTCATAGGATAAGATGAAAAATAAGTGTGGGGGACAAAGAAAGTAAATTAGCCCACATGAGTCCTCTAGTTAAAATTGATGTTAATTGAACTTGTTCAAAAGAGAGTTAGTTGATGTGTAAAGTGAGTACTCCTGGATTTAAGTGTCCTCGAATTTCTACGTGATCATCAAATGGTTGAAGTAGTTAAGAGTTGAGAGTGGCACATGAGAATTTGTGGTGTCAACATTTAGATCGAAAGTGTTATGGTTTTGAATACTTTTGAACTAAATGACTTGTGTGTATATATGACTTCTAAAATTAAGAGGAGTGGCTAAGTTCATGGTTTTATGCATTAATGAATTCATTGGGAGCACAGGAGTTTGCTTGAGGACAAGTCATTGAGTATGTATAGAGGTGTGATAATATGTGAAATTTCAGCGTATTTTAGCATATCATCTAGCCTAGTAATGGGATGTCAATATTTTACCATGATTGCATTTATAGCTCTGCAGTCGATGCACATTCTATAAGAACCATCCTTCATAACCATTGGAAACCAGAGTAAAACACATGGACACATGGTCTTTCGAACCCATCCTTTGTTGAATAGCTTCTTCACTTGTCTTTGAATTTTGCTTCTCTCCTCTGGATTTGTTCTGTAGGCCCCTGGCAATACATCTTTAAAATCCTATAAGATAGACAAAATAACTTTAGGGAAGGAAGATGTAACCTCTTTTAATAGAAAGTGCATTTCTTTATACATGATCAGTACAACTCTTTGCTCATATTCTATGGCTACTCTCAAATCTCTGATACTAGCTAGCATACTTTTTTCTCTCTCTTCTCTCTCTCTTCTCTCTCTCTCTCTCTCTCTCTCTCTCTCTCTATATTTTTAATTTTCTCACCCACTCTCCCTTTCTTTTTAACTCTTCTTTTCCTTTGTCTTGTTCTCCAACTCAAGCTCATATTGTTGCTACAAGTATTTTTTATCTTCATAAACCTCCTTTGCTATGAGTGGCAGATGTGTATTGTCACTATATCAAAATTATACTTCTGCTAAGACCAATAATGTGGTGAGTACAAAATTCATGTCCTTGAAGAGGAATTTTGTATCTATTAATTTAACTAAAATTCTATTAGTTAGACTACAATAATTTAGTGAAATAGAAATTAACTAATGAAAGCAATGCCTAGAAAGCTAAGTATTGAAATCAAGTAGTGGAGTACTAAATATTGAAGAACCCTAGTCCCTTGTGATGTGTTGGTTTTCAATGTATGCCAATTTATGTTAATTATCAATTTAATTGCCTTGCTATAGATTACTAATCCAGAGTTCTATAAGATCTTCTCCTGAACTCTCCTGTAGCTTTAGCTCCTAATTTTAGAGAGTATTCCTAGGCTAAATCGAGTTAAGAAATTTAGTTATATGATTAATAATGTATGTATGTACTAATCATATCGTTTCACTTTTATTATTCCTATAAGATTAATATTTGTAATTGCAAGAATAGCGCGCAAGTTTTACTTCTGTTATTTCTCACACAATTACAAGTTAATTATAAGGCTAATGCAGTCCTATAATTATTTGCTGATTCTCCAATCACTAATAACAAAAGTAAGGATAATTAAAAATAATATCAAACACACAGGTTTATGCCAAATACAATCACAAGGGACCAGTGAATAATTTAGCAACTCATAATTGATTTAACAAAAACAGATGCAAAATTATTCAATATTTCATACATCAAGTAAAATAAATGAAAAAGCTGAGAAAACTTAGTCTATGTTTTGTATGTCAATGGAATAATACACATTCTTCAGTAGTGGTGTAGATATTGTTACAAATATACCCTCTAACACTAATAAAAAATAAAGGATACTAAAGGACATTTAATTGTATATGTACTTTCATTCAGTTATTAATAAAATATTGATTACTTTATCAATCTTTTGATAAGTTTTCATAAATGTAAATCTTGATTGGTGTAACAAATTGCATATGCTCAAGTGTTTAAATTAAAAGTTTTTATTCATAAAGAGTTATAAATATGGGTATAACATGTCTTAGTACTCATTCACCAAAATCTGTTTAAGAGTCACACATTTTAAAGGGCATTAGAAAGTTGGTATGACTTGCACACTTTGTATATGTACTATAAGGCCCATGCTGTTTGGTATGAGATGCCAAGAAAAAATGTATGTGGGTGCACCATTGGAGAATGGGCAATTGGGCAATAACTCATAAAATAAAGTACACGCATGGAGTTTATGCTCAGTTGTCAACGTCCTGCTTCATAATTGTGTTATGTGTACGTGGATCTTAAACTTGAGACAACATAGTTATTTTATGCACATAACGATTAATGTATTATTAGGGTATTAAGGGCCAATATCTATTCTGGTATGAGATGGGGGGGTCAAAGGCTAACATGCTATTGCTCAAATGTGTAAAAACGCATATGTACATTTAATAAGATATTTTTCTTTTTGCAAGTGAGCAAGGTATTGATCCTATGCGGTTGGTGTTTTATGATTTAGAAGCCTTTAGCTAAGGTAGTGTATAATCAAATTTGAGTTTTTGATAGGAATATTTGTCTCATGAGGAAATGCCAATTGGTCATGTGACCGAGTTTTTTAGTTTGGCTAAATCCTTACCTTTTGCTCAATTGGGACAAAGAAAAAAAGGTGTATATAGCATGGTAACCATGATCGAAAGGTTCATCATAATCCAATTCACTTCATTTTAATTGGGCTACAATATGGGCAGTAGGCTAGATATTCCCATGTCTTTCAAGCTATATTCGTTGCTAATTAAGGATGAACCTAAAAAGTCGCGCGTATGAGGTTAGAATGTATTGCAAGTGTTAAATTGATATGTTGCATACAAAGCTTGAGAAGACTTATGAAATAATTTATTTAGTTGCAATTAGATTAGACTAAATAAATTTTTAAGATGTTTGTCAATAATGAGATTATTAATTAGAAGCACAATGGGAATTTAATTTAATTAATGGGATTAATTAATTTAAATTAATTAGAAATAATAAGGCTTTCATTATTAATGGAGATTAATATATGGATTGATTGATTAATGAGATTAATAAATACAAGTTCATGGGCTATTTTCATTAAAAAGGTACATGAGTCGTTCATGGAACCCATACCTTAAGCCCTTGTGTCATTACTATTTAAAGGAGTGTTTAAAGAGTTCAAGACGCACTTTTCAACCTTAAAATTTGTGTAGCCCCGTCAAGCAAAAAAGAATTCTTGAGGCTTTCCTTGTTAAAAATTCCTTATTGCCCAAAGTGTTTGCTGTGGAGATTCATAAAAAGAGTTTTGTGAAGTGTAAAAGAAACTTGTGATCATCCTAGCTATATGCACAAACTACAGGTTAGGGTTCAAGGACCACGACATAAGGATCACATTCAAAATTGTTTGGAAACATTCCAAAGGTACAGACTTTATACTTGTTTTCATGATATTTTGTGTGTTTTGCAACAAAAACAGGTGGAATTGTTGGGTTTCAATTTGGGGTTAGATTTTAAAATTTTAAAACCATAAAACAACAATATAAATACAGCGGAATAGCATACCAAACCTATTCCACATTTGCCATCCAATACACATTAACTAAGAAGCACCAAAGAAAATTAAAAAAAAAACGTATCTTTAGAATCACATTCCAATGGGCAGACTTGTAATCTTTGAATTGTGACCCTCAAACCCTAACCTCTATTTTGTCCATACAATCGTTGTGATGATGAATGCCTTCCACACCTTGCAAAACCCCTTTTGCAAGGCTTTAACGCAAACTTCTTTAGGCTATAAGGCTTTTTGCGATAAGAAGAGAAGGGGAGAGTGGTTAGAATAACATCTCTTATTGTTTGGAATGTGGCATACAATTTTTTCTAAAATTTTACATGCATAAAACTCTTCTAAGACATGTATTTTTATTAAAACACTAAGGCACGCTAGATATGGGCTCTATGGGCTCACTACATTAACCTTTAGTAATTATTAATCCCTGTACCTTTCAATTATTAAACTCTTTAATAATTAAAACTTAATGAAATTATATCCTTTAACTTAATTAATCTCATTAATGAAATCAAAGGCCAGCATGCTTCAAGTTAATAATCACATGATTAACAAACATGATTGATATCAAATAATTCCATTTGTATCTCGTCCCATTAATTTATTTAATCCCTTTATTTAAATTAAAGTTCTCTTTGTGCTTTTAGCTAATGACCTCATCACTAACAAACACCATAACAATTTATTTAGTTCAATCCAATTGCTACCAAAATTAGCTACTCACCAATTTAACACTCATTATGCACAACAACGTTTGTGTGTGACTTTCTAGATTCATCATTGATTAGCTAAGAGCATAGCTAGAAGAATATGGGTGACGCCCAGCCTTTGGCCCATATTGTAACCTAATTAAGATAAGGTGAAACAGATAACAATAAACAATCCCGATCGTGAGTACCATGTAATATAGACCTTTTTCCGTACTTTGTCCCAACCGAGCAAGAGCCATGGATTAGTTAAGCTCACAAAGTCAGTCATATGACCACTCAGTGTTGCCTTATGAGACTAATGCTTCTATTAAAAACTCTTTTTTGATTACACACTAAATTAGCCAATGATTTTCGTCTCATATAACACCAAGTGCATATGACAAATACCTTTCTCACTTAGAAAGAGATAAATTCCTTATTAAACTCATGCATACCTCCATATGCACTTGGGTAAAGACACACTAGGCTCATGACCCTATCCTATACTAGGATAGCTATTGGCCTTTAATACTCTAATAGCATGTTGATCGTTATGTGCACATGACAATCATATTGTCTAATGACTAAAGTTCGCATGCACTTAACAAGATTATGAAGTAAGACATTGATAGTAAAGAGTGAACTCTATGCATTTGCTTCATTCTGCAAGTCATTGTTCGAATGCTACCTTGCACACAAATTTACACCCTATAGGTTGCTTCCCTACGTGTAACTCTATCAATGTCTAGGTTTAGTTATCTTCCAAAGCCTTTAGTTCAGCTTTCATGGCATGTACCCATCTTGGATCCTTTGATGATTCTACATAAGTCTTTGGTTCTTTTTGTGTAGAAATTGTAGACAGAAAGGCCTAGTGACGAGGTAAGAACTTCTAGATGGTTAAGGCACCCTTAAGTGGATACTTGATATTGTTAGTGATGTTGTAGTGACCTTGCTAGACTAAGAAGAGTGAGACTAAGGATGTCTATTGATAGTGGTAGTCCTAGAGGCATTTAGGTGCATTCCTTATCCTACTTAACCTCCTCAAACCAGTTAAGGGTTGGTTATCTAACAAAATAGTACCAGTGTGAAATGGTGGGGCAATGTGATCAATTGAGTGATCTAGTGCAAGTAGTTGATCAATCTAATTTTCTAAGCTAGAGTGGACTTAGATTGGTTTGAGGAAGTGTTCTAAATGACGTGTTGCAGTTCCAATTGTTAGAGGGTGGTGGCATTAGTTCCAAATCAAAGAAGAATTAAGAATATAAGGATGGGACTGAGGAAGGCATGTTGGATCAAAAGCAGAATTGTGATCACTATGAAAAGGGAAGATGTTCTCATAGAATGTTACATCCCTTGAAATGAATACACTCTTACTTTCTATTTTAAGTAATCTGTATCCATTAACACTATAAGGGTATCCCAAAAGACACATTTCCTTCCCTTCGAATCAAATTTTCTCCTACCTTGGTTTAAGGTGGTGGCATAACATAAACATCCAAATACTTTCATGTGTTGGTATGATGGCTTGACTCCAAATAACATTTTATGAGGTGTTTTGTTCATAATGTATGCTGCTGTCAAGATGCAATCAAGCTCATACTTCAATGGTACATGAGATTGAAACCTAAGGGTCTAGTTATGTTTAACAAGTGCTGATGCTTCATTTTAACCACTCCATTTTGTTAAGCGGTTTTTAAACATGTTCTTTAATGTAAAATTCGCTTTGCTTGGTAAAAATACTTTAGAGTGAATTCAGAACCATTGTCTATCCTAATCAATTATATTCCCCTTCCAAATTGATTATGTACTAAATTGTAAAATGATTTCATGCATTCTTTAGTTTTTTATTTTATTTTAAGCTAGTAAATCTAAATGATTCTAGTGAAATCATCTAGATAGTTAGGAAATATCTAGTCCCAATATAAGCTACCTCACCAAAGGGTCCCCACAAGTCACAATGCAATATTTCGAAGGCTTGTGATTTTGTATGATCACTGTAAGTGAGAGGCTTCTTGTGCAACTTAGCTAAAGGGCAAACAGAACAATGAATTTCATTGATTTCCAATGAGTCGTGCTTACAAAGGGATCATGAAATAGTTTCATGACCTTGTTTGATGAATGACCAAGACAATAATGCCACAGAAATTGGCTAGGACTATGATTAACAACTGAAAAAGCATTACATGGATATGGTTGCAGAAGGACAAGTTTACTGGTTGTAGGGCTTTGCTGATGCAACTCCCCTCCAAGAAACTTATACAAGCCATCCTTAATTTTACCCTTCCCAATAGTAGCGTAAGAAGTAAGGTCCAGCACATAACAAAATGAGGAAGAGAAGATAACACAACAAGAAAGTCTTTAAGTGAGTTTTCGGACAGAAATGAGATTGATTGTAAAAAATGGAACATAGAACACATCATGCAATATAATGTTCTCAGTTAACTCAATTGTGCCTATGTGCGTAGCTAGTGCTTTAGAGCCATTTGGAAGCTTGATAGGATTGGAAGTACTAACTGCAACATAAGTAAGAAGGGTTAAGTCACAAATCATATGATCTTTGGCCCCAATGTCCAATACTGAAATATGGTTGGCTACCAGGTTAGTTTTGGGGTCTTGTTTGATTAAGGATGCTAACTTATTAGTTAAATGAAAGGTTACCAGCCATGTTCAAGGATTCAACATTATGAGTGGGATGGAGGACAGTGGCTTTATTGGTGGTTGAAATGTGTTGAAGTTGATCCTTATCACCTAAGCTATTGGCTATTATCTTTCTTGCTACAAGAATAGCCATCAACTCGTGAGATTGTGCCTTAGTAAAAGTTCTATCATCATTATCAACCATTGAATCCTTTTGTTCTTGAGCAACAACCTGAGTCAAGTTTGCTGAGCCGCCTACCGAACTTCCTCCTCTGTTGCCTTTCTGGTAAAACCTGTGCCTCGGGGGGGGGGGGTAGCCCTTTAATTTATAGCATTTATTAGCCACATGATCTCTCATGTTACAATGGAAACACATTAGTATTTTTCATTACCAGCCTTGAAACAATATGCAAGGTTGTGGCCACTAATTTAATAGTATGTGTAATAGAGCCTATCTTTTTTTCCTATCCTCTTGAAGAGTTCAGTCCTTTTTGTACAGCCAATGCAAGGCTCTCAAGCCATTGTGTCACTCCTCAAATTTTGTGTTGTCTCTCTTGTTGTTGCACCACGGACAAAATTCTATTCACATGAGGGATAGGATCCAACATCAAAATTTGATTCCTCACATGTGAATAGATATCATTTAGTCCCATCAAAAATTGGATCACACAATCTCATTGATACCTTTCATTGAGTATTTTGAGTTGTCCTCATGTGCATTTAGTGTATTATCATACAATGAAAGTTCATCCCAAATAGCCTTAAGTATGTGATCACCATATCATCTCGTTGAACTAATGATACAAAAGCTTTCTTAAGTTGGTATATTCTAGGTCCATTATGCTGTGACATCCTCTCATTTAGTTCATTCCAAAGTTCTTAAGCATCATCCACAAACAACAATCTAGACTTAACTGCAAATGAGATGGAGTTTAGGATCCAAGAAACTACCATGTTATTACATCTTTCCCAAGCTTCAACCACTACTGCTTCTAATTCTATTGGTTTCCTAATCTATCTTGTCATAAAATCCAATTTGTTCTTGGCCCTGAGTGCCCTCTTCATGCTTTGTGCCCACAACATATAGTTCTCAACTGTGAGAAGGTCAAGGACCAAGGCAACCGTTGGATTATCACCATGGTCAATCGAAAATGGATTAGTTGGATCTACAAAATTCAAAAATCTGTCAAAGGCTGGTTGATGTGAATTCCCCACAGATGATGAAGCTTCTACCATTATTCAATGGTTGTAGTTGCTTCCTTTAGGGCTTTGGTACCATATTAAGTTTCTAGTTGTATATTGTGAAGAATCGAATCACAATGAACAAAAGAAGGAAGCCTAAAAGGTGTGAAGAAAGAAGCTACTATATTCACCCTTCTACAAATGTGGAGTTACTATTACACTGAAAAAGCAAGGGACCTTCAATTAAAATGTGATCAGCCGAGTAAGAAAGAAGCACTACCACTAACTAACTACTAATCCAAAAAAAAATACAGAGGCCACCCCTAGAAATAACTTAGCTAAGCTATAATACAAATCTGTTGCTCCTCTAGCTAATAACACGTGCAGCTGCATGGAGCTTAATATAATTGTAATTAGGAAAGCCTTTATACTAACAAGGTTCTAAATAAGATGTGATTATTTGAAGTTGAAACATATTTGTGGTTTTAATCGCGTGTTAAGATGTTGATTATTACATCTATATGTTGCTTTATTGTATTTTGTGTCAAAGAGAGATAATGTTGTGAATACATAAAGTGTATTGTGTAATACTATATGAAAGGTAATGAATAGGTAGAAGCGAACAAAATGGTTGGGATGAAATCAGGTAATTTTTAGTGAAAACTTTTGTATGTTTTGTCCAATTTCAAGTATTTTCAATTTGACAAGTAAACATTAACTTCACAATTGTGTTGCGTTTGCTTGTTATGAAGATGGCTGGAGAAACTTTCACAACCGGGAGGAGATCCAAAGGTAGGACCCAAGGTGATGGTGGAGTTGTGAAGTTGCCATCACATGCTCCAATTCCACAAGCCAGTGATGATGTTGCCAAACCACCTGCCATGCCCTCTGCAATGAATTATGAGCCTAATGCCACATTCACATCTGCTGTTAAGGTATCTGATAATCAAAATCAACTTAAGAATCCTCCTAAATCTACTCGTGAGCTAGAATAACCATTACAAGTGAGATCTTCAAAGGGCCATTCATCTCATGAGTCATTCTAATGGCATCCACATTTATATTACACCCAACCGTTTCTAGTAAGTTAGTACTATTTATGTTATTTTAACTTAATTTAACTCACTTAAATTGCATGATTTGACTTTCTCTCTTGACAACTTTCTTTGCTTCAATAACAACTCTAGGAAGGAGGTCACCAATTGCATTAAGTCTGTATTCACCAGCAATTACAATAAATGTGGATTTGATATGGTGATGTATCATTGAAGACAAAACAATTTTGGTTTTGTCAATTTAAGAGACGTTTATCTACCATATATTAGTATTTCATATTATGCAAGCGCATATGATAATATATGCTATCATATTTTTTACCAGACGTGAAATTTGGCATAATAGTCCAATGATAACTTTAGAGCTATATTTGAGAAAAATAAAGACAATAGAACAGTTGATGTTACCTCATCTTCAAAAAGGGGATTTGATAAAAGTGGCAATATGGTAAAATAAAAGCTATTCCTAATTCCACCTTTTGCACATATTATTTTTTAACAACACATTTCTTCTCACTTATAGTGGTGAAGGAATTGGGCCCCAAACTCCTCTCAACTTACATTTGAGAGTTTGAAAAATTAAAGATAGCAAATGGTGTGGTCCTTGAGCACAAGCCCAAGAAGTTAATATACACTCAATGTGGGGCAAGCATAATCATTCTTTTAACATTTTACACTATTTTAATTATTACATGAAATATCCTAACTTCATCACAGGAATTGATAGCAAAATTACATCATGATGCTAAATACAAAGATCCAACAACATAGGAGATGGAAAGTGCTAGCACTTTTAACTCCAGCAACAACATGGTGCTATAAGCTCCAAAAGGTTACCTAGGATGGGATTTGAGGCCAACATGTGCTTGACTAGTTCCTTCTTTTCATCTTCCACCTCCAATTCACAGGCTCCTAATGTAAATGCTCTGTGAGAGATATTAAATCGAACAAAATAGGAGATGTTGGACACTAGAGAGATATTGACTAAGGCTAAACTCGAAGATTTCATGAATTTAGTCTCGGAAAAGATGGGCATACCATTTGTGGATGTAATTGCAACCCCAGAGATAAACGAAGATGAGAGTAACAAGGATGCACACAGATTTTAAATAGATAATTAAACATTTATTTATTAAACAGTGTGATTTTGAATAATTTATATGTGATTATAGATTTCCAATACATTTGCATGTTGTGGAATTTAATGCAGTTGGACCATTATTCCTAAAATGTTTTATATTATTCCTCAATTTTAGTTTTTCCATCATTTTATTACACAATCAACAATAATAAAAAAAGGATAAAATTCTTTTAATTTTTTTTTCAAATTCATCATAAATCTATCCCAAACTTGTTGATGTGGACATTCAGACCAAGGTCACCCTTATCTTAAAGCCTTAGATGATGATGACCACCCAAGTGTGAGCAATTGAGGTGGCGTTGATGATCTTCATGGAGAAAATGTGAAAAAATAGATGAAGAGGATGATTTGATTGATTAGGAGGCACCCAAATTGACCTAAAAGAATTTTGGACAAACTAGAAATATGATCAAGACAGGGCTTGATCGATCTCGTCAAACCTAATAGACCTGCATATTGGTAGATGGAACACTGGATTTGTCATTGTAAAGGGTGCGATTGATCACAACGACCCACGATTAACATGGCAGAACTGTTGCAGGGCAACCACAAGTTGACCAAATCAACATGGATCTATCCATAGCGCGTGTAACCGATTAGATGGACATCTAGATTGATCATGATGGGCAGGAAGTTAGTTTTTGAGTTGAATTTCAATTTTTTTGCCATTAGAGTCATTTTCAGCTTGTATTTTCGTATTTGGCCTTTACTCCTTAAATAACCTTGTGTAATGATATTTTGGTCATTTGCAGCTTGTATTTTCATATTTGGTTTGTACTCCTTAAATGCCCATGTGTAATAACTTGTGAACACACCAATTATCCTTTGGACAATGCATGAATGAAAAAGTTCTCTTCTCTTTTCTTCCAATCTTGTTGTTTGAGAATGAGAGTTTATTGCACCTAAGCTCAAATATCAAATTGGGCCATTCAAGTACATTTTGACTGTTGTGGCCAACATCTCCATGGCTTGAATGTTTGGTTCCTTGGTTGGATTTTCTTTAATTTGATTTAAGGGTCTACCCTAGTGAGAGAGTCTTTGTTCACTTGAGTTAAATTCAATCTTATTGTTTATCTTTGTTTTTCCTTTGTTGTACTTTTCTTTTCATTTGTCCTATTTTCTCAATCGTGTTTTGATCCCCTGCTTCCATCATGTTCACAGCACTTGCCCATTCCAAATCCACACAGAAGACTTCATCTTAAGATATCAGTCTCAAATCTATCCTAAAATATCTGTTCCAAATCTGTCTAAATTAACCATTTCAATTTTATTTCAAAAAATATCCTAATTTCAACCCGTCGCCAAACGTACCTCAAATTTTCCATCCTAAAACAATGTTAAAAAATTGATCTCAAACTTAATGTCTCAAATTCGTGCAAATTCCATCCTAAAAAATTTTCTCCCAAATTCAATTCTAACAATGTTTGTCCCAAAAATATATTCCTTTTTCATCTCAAAATTCATCCCAAAAACCCATCCCCATTATGTCAATGGAACAAATTTTGGAATAGATTTATATTTTGCAAGTTTTGGGAAACTTTATTTTTCATCTCAAAAAATCTAGAAAGGGCATTTTTGGATACATCTCAAAATTGCTTGGGATGGATTTTTCGGGCTACTCAGTCCCAATTTTGGAATTTTCTTTTATTGTAAGATGAATTAGATCAACACCCCTTAGGGTTTGGTCCAATAATATCCATTTCCCTCTGCTCCGCAAAACTACCAAAACCCCTTCACGAATACAAATATGTTATAGTGGGTTGCCGGAGTAGGCTACAAGATCTTAATGCACCCCGTTTTGGCAAGAAAAAATAAAAAAGAAAAATACGAGATTATAGAATGTCCCTATTTCTACTTGCACCATATGACATATACCGCCAAAGGTATTTTCATCCATTTAATTTGATCAAACCTTCAACAAATTTGACCAAAAGGTATTTTTGATACTTTGTGCAAAATGTCCACTAGAACCCTACAAGAGAGTCCTCGTCGTGATGCCATTAAATTTATGAGGGGGGTTTTAGTAGTTCACAAAGTAAAGGAAGATGAATTTTATTGAACCATAGCTCAAGAGGTGCAATTCACCCTTCATAGTTTTATTATCCTATGTATCTTTCAATATGCATATAAACGAAATGTGTGTTCCCTTTAAATGTATGAGCAATATAAACTTCAGAGAAAACTATTAATATCTTTTTGACGTACTACTTTCTTTTCATATTGATAATTCCATATTCATAATACTAATAATATGATAATACTTAAGATGAATTAATAAAATGCCTATAACCGCCCATGCCAGAGCTAACTTATGCTGCCACCCTCATGTATTGTTGTACAGGTGGGCTTTTAACTGCTTTATGTTTGCATCCGATTTTGCATATACTTTAATCATTTTTTTCATTCATGCTACGCATCAAAATATCATATTTTATATCTTTCTGTCTCCCATTTGTACACTATTATTAAATTTCCATACTAAATTTTTATTGTTTGAAATTTGGATTCAAACATGCAACACATGAGTTCCATGAGAGAAGACTGCAACAACTATAAATATGTCCCATGCATGTAGGAATTACATCAACTCTATCTTTCCTCTCTATCTAATGGATTATATCTGTTTCTCTTTACTTCGTTTTCCTTAATTACGGCAATATTTCTATTAGAAATAATCTAAACAAAATTTTTTTACTTCAGTGTTATCTTGTGGGTAATTTGAGATTAGTTTTAACAGTTAATTTTAAATTGCCTCAATTGTTGTTGTATTTAAGAACATAAATTGTTACTAACACTACTCATTTCATTTATTGACAAAACAGTAGAAACAATGAGTATTATTGAGGCAATAAACTGCTTATAAGCATATATGTGTATAGTAATGCCAGTGGACGTCTTTTGTCGATCTCTTTTGTCATTGTTTTTTGACAAAAGACATCCACCGGGATTACTACACACACACACTTATATACATACATACACAATATAATATTATTGCTAAGAACTTATTTGGTCCTTCCATTATATTCTTAAAATACCCTTCATATCTATATTATTTAACTTCTAACCATTATAATAATTACTATTTAGTCTTTTTTTTTAATACTTAATATATCTCTTTTGTATATCTACACTAGTGTCAATAATCATATATTAAAGTTAAAGATCTAATTTTGGTTGCAATTGTTGAATTACCATAATACCCTTCTTATAATATTTTATAATTTATCTTCTTTTTGATTATATTTGAATATAATCTTTTATTTTTTCTTCCTTATTTATTGTATCTTTCAATTAATTCTTTGTATATCTACTTTTGAAAAATTACATACTTTAAATTTTAAAATAATTTTACTTTTTTATGATTTACGATAAATAAAATTTTATAAATTAAAAAAATGTTATATACATTAATTGTGTTTTTATTACATATATATGTATATAGGGGTGCAAAGTGGAAGAAAAATATTGGATATGTTTGGATTGTTATTAGGGTGGGTAGGAAAATTTTGATTATTATGAGTAGAAGGATAATTTATTTAGATGTTAGTGATATACTCTCTAATGCCAATAGTTAACAAAGGATATCAGGGGCATATTGTTTATATATGTACTTTTTCTCATATATTAATAAAAAAATTGATCATTCTTTTATCAATATTATTCTGCTATTTCATGTATTGAAATTTTAAATGAAGTAAAATGTTGTATGTACCTATGTGATTATGTCAAAAAGTTTATTCATAAGGAATTATAAATATGGATACAAGACTGTCTTAATACATAATTACTAAAACCAATTCATGAGTCACAGACTGTTAAAGGGCATTAGAGAGTCAATATGATTTACACACACTGTATTTGTACAGTAAGTGTCATGACAGTCGGTATAAGATATTGAGAATACTTGCGTATAGATGTGTAATTGGAGAATGATTATTTAAACATTGACTTGTAAAACAAAATAGACATAAGGAGTTCACTATTTATCGTGAATGTTTTGTTTCTTGAACGAATTAAATGTGCATGGTCCTTAAACCAGAGATAACATGGTTATCTTGTGCACATGGTGATCAATGTATTATTAGAGAGTTGAGGGCTAATATCTATTTTTGTATAAGATAAGATCTTAAGCCCAATGTATCATTACCCAAGTGTGTATAAAAACATGTCTATGTTTAATAAGGAATTTGTCTCCTTGCAAGAAAGCATGACATTTGTCCTATGCAAGTTATGTTCCATGCAACAGAAATCTTTGGCTAAAATAGTATGTGATTAGAAAGGGGTTTTGATAGAAGTTTTAGTCTCACTCATGTATCAAGCGCAAAAGTAAAAGATAACAGCGTAGGCTGAAATTCAACAAAACCTGCTTGCATGAACCTTGAAGAACGACCCAACATAACGATATTTGGTAAACTTTGGCAAAAAAAACAACCACATCTAACACACCTTGTTTGTTGATACATCACTAATCAACTAAAAACATACTTGAAATAGCTCGATTTGAACTTCATGGGAAATTGATGCACTCAAATTCAATGAAGAAAAGAAGTAGTGTATTCAATATCAATAATCCAAAGTAATTATTTTTAATAACATAATCAGGCTCTATTTATAATGTTAAGGAGCCTAGAAATCTTAAAACTCACATGAAAATTAACTAAAATAAAAAAATAACACAAAAGTTTTCGATTAAAATCTGGCTCTATGACATCCATGCACTTAGTCCAAGTGTTGATCTCATCCCTTCAAATCATAAGAAGAGCAAGTCAAGTCATCCCAATATTTACAATCATGCCCTGCATGATTGAGTGTGACTCCAACGATTGTAACTGCAAAATATCACGATGTTTAGAATTTTTTATCATGCCTTGTGCGATCAAGCGCAACTCATCTAATTGCAAATGTAGAGAGTCTATTTTTAGCCTACTATCGTTCGCATGTACTCCGACTCAACCCGTCGACTTTGCAATCAATCGACTCATTGATGGACTTGATCTAGAAGGTGCTTTAAGGATTATTTTGAGTCCTCTTTGCATCAAGTTCACCCATCGAAACTCTTCTTCCTTCTTGAGCTCCTCCAAATGTCTAAAAGCCTCTCAAAACTCTTTCATGAGCGTTGTCATTACTTCTTTAAGCTTTTTAGCCTTAACCCTCATCAATGGCCTTTCGGCTATCCTTAGGTACTCAATATTAGCCCTAACGCTCGCATTATTCCCCTACTCTTAAAAAGGAATTGGCCTCAATTCCAAGTCTCGTTCATCCCTTACATCAAAAGGACACAAATCAAAGATATTAAATATTACATTAATTTCGAACTCACCTAGTAATTACAACTTGTAAGCATTGTTACTAATGTGCTCTATCACTTTAAATGGACTGTCACCCCTTAGCATTAGCTTCAACTTTCTTTGATGTAGAAATATTTCCTTTCTCAGGTGAACTCAGATCCAATCTTTAGGCTTAAACACAACCTTCTTGCAGCTCTTGTTCGCTTGTTATATGTAAAGTTAATTCCTTCTTTCAATGTTTTGGCGTACACGCTCGTGTAGCTGCTTTACAAACTTTGCTTTATGCTCTCCATTTGTCCTAATTTACTCATTTTATGGTAATGGCAACAAGTCTAATAAGGTCAATGGGGTCAATGGGTTAAAACTGTAAACAACTTCAAATGGTGATTTGTATGTGGTTGAGTGTATGCTCCTATTGTAAGCAAACTTAACATGTGGCAAACACTTTTCCCAAGTTCTTATGTTCTTCTTAATCAATGCACGTAATAATGCAATTAAAGTCCTATTCACCCTCTTGGTCTGTCCATTAGTTTGTAGATGACTTGTTGTAGAGAGCAACTTAGTTCTTGGCTTACACCATAATATTTTTCAAAAGTAGCTCAAGAACTTAACATCTCTATCAAACAAAATGGTTTTCAGCATGCCATGCAATCTAACTATTTCCTTAAAGAATAAGTTATCTATATGTGTAGCATCATTTGTCTTAATACATGCGACAAAGTGTGTCATTTTAGAAAACCTATCCACAACCATAAAAATACTATCCTTACCTATTCAAGTCCGCGGTAGAATCAACACAAAGTCCATTGAAATGTTCGTCCACAACATCTCTAGAGCCGGTAATGGTGTATACAATCGAGGTAGTCAAACTCGCAACTTAGCCTCCTTGCACTTGATGCATCTAATAACTATCCTTTCATCATCTCTCTACAAATATAGCCAAAAGAAAGAAATATTCCTACAAAATCGCAAATGTCTTAGTAACACTATAGTGTCTCAATAGAAAAGCATTATGTGCTTCTCAGATTAGTAACTCACGTAAGGAACACTTAGGCACACACAACCTATCAATGTAAATCAAATATCCCTCATGATGAAAATATTTACCATGCACACCTTACTTAGTCAACTCATACACTTGACTAAAATCCTCGTCATTCAAATATAATGCTTTAATATGCTCAAATCCCAAAAGTCTAATATTTAATGTGATAAGCAATGAATATCTCCTAAACAATGCATCAATTACCACATTATCTACACCTTTCTTATACGTAATAACATATGATATAGTGTCTATAGAAGATATCCATTTGATATGTTTACTGCTTAACTTACCTTAGTTCTTCAAATGATTTAGGGACTTGTGATCCATGTGGATGACAAATTCCCTATATCTCAAATCATATTACCATACCTCCAAGGCTCTTACTAATGTATATAGCTCCTTACCGTGTATCGGGTAGTTTAGATTTGCACTATTCCACTTATCGCTGAAATATGCAATTGGCATCTTCTCTAACATCAACACTGCTCCAACTCCTATTCCTGAAGTATCACATTCAAGTTCAAATGTTTTAAAAAAGTTAGGCAAAGATAATACAAGAGCATTAGTAAGCTTTTGCTTAGGCAACTTAAATGGCATTTGCTAAGGTTCCCCCCACTAGAACTTCTCTGCCTTCTTAGTGATTGAAATCAGTGGTGCAGCGACTATGCTGAAGTCTCATACAAACCTCCTATAAAAGCTTACAAGACCATGGAAACTCCTCACCTCAATCACACTTTTAAGTTTTGGCCATTCTTGTATCGCCTTAATCTTATTCTCATCCATTCAAATTCTTTGCACATTTACGACATAGCTAAGAAAAATGCAATGATCCACACAAAATGTACACTTCTTAGGGTTAGCATACAACTGTTCCTTTTGCAAGGCTCCAAATACTTCCCTAAAGTGCTTAGCATGCTCATTAATAAATTTACTATAGACAATAATATCATCAAATTACACCACAACAAATCTACTTATGAAAGCACATAGAACATGATTCATAAGCCTCATAAATATGCTTAGTTCATTTATTAACCCAAAAGGCATTACTAACAACTTATACAACCCATATTTTGTTTTAAAGGTATTTTTCACTCATCCCTATCTTTCATGCAAATTTGATGATACCCACTCATAAGATTAATTTGAAAAAAATCCACTAGCCCCTTATAATTCATCAAGCATATCATCTAACTTACGAATAAGATGTCTATACTTTACCGTTATAGCATTTACGGCTTAACAATCTACGCACATCCGCCAAGATCTATCCTTCTTCTGTACTAGCAATATGGGCACTGCACAATGGCTCATACTTTTTCTAACCCATCCTTTACTAAATAACCCTTCCACTTGTCACTAAATCTTATTAATCTACTCTGAGTTTGTTTGTTATGCTAATCAGTTTACAATGGCTGCTTTATGTACGAAGTTGATTTGATGTTCAATCCCTCTAACCAGTGGCAATCCACATGGCAACTCCTCTGGAAGGACATTTTGAAACTCTTGCAAAACGGACACAACACTTTCAAGGAAAAAAGATGCCTATTCAATTAAATAACTTTCTTTAGACAAAAGTAATATCACTCGTTACTTACTTCCTGTTGCTATTCTCACATCTTTCATCCTCACTAACATACACTACTTTTCTCTCTTTTCTTTTTCTTTCTCAGTCTTTCTCCTTTTCCCTACTTGTACACTCGTCAATTCCTTCCCACTTTATCTTTTTCTTTTTTCTCTTTATGTCTAATTCATATCGTTGCTGTGAGTAGAGCTGATCCTCCTACACCTTCTCCAATGTGAGGGGTATAAGTATCATCTTCTTGTTGTTTTGATAGAATATATACCTATTTCCCTTGCCATAGAACACTACACCTAGGTCCAACTACCACAACCTTCCCAACCAGATATGACTCGCCTGCAAGGGTACCACATCACATAGTATGCTATCCTTGTACTTGCCTATCTCAAACTTCATCAACACTAGTTTTATCACCTTTGCTTCACCACTGTTACTTAACCACTACAACTTGTAAGGTTAGGTGTGGTCTCGAAGTGGAAGTGTAAGTCTTTCCTCCAACATCGTACTACTACATTTGTGCAACTCCTTCCATCTATAATAGGGCTGCACATCTTTCCTTTAACCCTACACCTTCCATGAAAGATACTCTCTCATTACTCCTCAAACCCTCTCTCCTTTACTCTTGCATTTAATGCTCTCGTGACCACTAAACTTATACTACCCGTCTCTTTGTAAACTCCTTCCTCTATTTCAGATGGTACCTCCTCCAATGGTGGCACTTCATCTTTGTTGCTACCTTTTTCCTCGTTGGTGACTATCTCTCTCTTATAGGTCATTTTCCTTGTTTGCCTATTCGGGCATTAAGTAGTAATATGTCCCCTCTCTTAGCACTTAAAAAACAAAATATCATTATTAAAAGTATTAGGGTTTAGATTTTGTACCTCAGGGGCTTTAGCCCAAGGTGCGTCATTAGGCTTAGGCACTCCAATTGCCTTCGCTAGTTACCTCTCCTCTCAGCCAGTAAATTATCCTGTAATTGTGTACAATGGCTGCTACCGTCAACTCCTCCTATTCAACTGCTTCTCTACCTTGATGGCTCACTCCACCAAGTCTCCAATCTTCACATAATTGTGCAGCTCTAACACATCAGCAATCTCTTGGTTCAATCCCCCCATAAACCTTGCCATGGTTGCCTCTATATCCTAAACTACATTTGCCCTCATTAGTGCCGTCTCTATTTCTTGGTGGTGGCCCTCCACACTCCAACTACCTTGCACCAATATCTATAGTCATCTATATACATCTTTGTGGTAATGACTCGGTACAAAACTCTTTCTTATCAATGCCTTCAAGTCCTACCAGGTCTCTATAGGATGTTCACCATTTCTTCTACAACTAATGCATACCTTGTCCTACCATACAGTAGCAAAGTTTGTAAGCTCTACTACCACTAGCTTTACCTTTTGGCCTTTAGAATACTTATAGTAGTCAAATACTAACTCCACCTATCGTTCTCATTCCAAATACACATCTAGGTCAAACTTGTCTTGGAACATAAGTACATTCAACTTAACACCCTTCGGCACCTCATCATCCTCGTCTCGCTTGTGCCTACAAGATCTTCTCGAGCTACCAAAATCCTCAAAATCATTAAGGTAATCAAAATCCTTGTCACTAACATACCTCCCTCTATGTGGTTGAGGCATAGGTGGTCCTCTTCTAAGTATCGACACCTCCCGAGGCACCGAGCTATGCCGTATAGATGCTTATGACACCTCCACATTATCAAAGTGTTAGTTAATAGTATTTAGCCTGTTTGTAAGCTACTTCAAACTAAAGGCATTGTCCCTCATAGCTAATTTTCTCGACATCCTATATGTATGTGTAATATAAAGAGAAATAAGCAAGTGATGTGTGTCCGTAGGTGTTCTTTTGTCTCACAAGATGTATTTACTCTGCTTTTATCTCACTCATGTATCACACAAGTTCATTCAAGGATGCACTCACCTAATCAATTTCTGGCTACCTCACAAATCCCAAGAAGCTCTCAGTAATTTAAGTAGCATAACTCCTAAGTACGTGTGATTGTGTGAAAAGGTAGAACTTTAAGGTTATGAGATCAATTCATATATAATTGGATCAACCTAAAATGGAAAAGAAGGCTAGTGGATCAATCCAAAGACAAAGAGATTGATCTAAGTTGAAGGAACACAGTGCGATCAACCTTAGTGTGAGAGGGATTGATCTAGAGTAAAAACCAACTACACAATTGACCTAGAAAATAGGTACGATCAAGTGTAAATAGTCAATCATTTTGAGTTCTTTCACAACCACGTGCGATCAATCTGGTTCAAAGGCATGATAAATCTTGTGACTGAAACTCATGATTTTAACCAATTTAACTCTCAAAAATTCACTCCAATTTAATTTTTTTCAAGTTCTCAATGTTTCCCAAGTGATAAAGAACAAGTTAGGCTGTAAATTCAAGCAGAAATCACAACTTTTTGCAATTTTCAATTTTTTTCTCAATGTAAACTCTCATTTTTTTGTTTTCTTTCTCTTTTTTTGACTTCTCAAAAATCAAACTCCCACAAAAACTTATAAATCAACAGGCAACAATTTTTTTTAACTATAGAATAAGGACATAGATGACAGGATATGAAGAACACCAAGAACAAAAAGCTACAAAATGAGAAGACACCAACTAAATTGGTACTTGGACCGTGCTCGGATAAGAATCTGAAACAACTGATCTTTAATGCCAAATGACACGTGTGTGGAAGCCCAAAAGTAAAAGATAGCAACATAGGCTAGAACCCAACGAAACTTGCTTGCACAAACTGTGAAGAACAACCCAATGCAATGAACTTTGATGAAGAAAACAACTACAACTAACATGCCTTATTAGTTGATATGCCACAAATCAACCAAGAACACGCTTGGAATAATTCAATTTGGACTTCGAGAGAAATTAATGCACTCAAGTTTAAGGAAGAAAAGAAATAATGTGTTCAATATCAATAATCTAAAGTAATTGTTTTCAATAACATAATCAAGCTCTATTTATAATGTTAAGGAGCCTAAAAACCCTAAAACTTGCATGAAAATAACTAAAATAAAAAAAATAACACCAAAGGAAGTTTCCAACTAAAATCTGGCTCTGTGATATCCACGCGCTCAATTCGAGTGTTGATCTCGTGCCTCTAGATCATGAGAATAGTATGCCAAGTCGTCTCAGTATTTATGATTACGGCTTGCACGATTGAGCATGACTCTAGCAATCATAAGTGTGGAATGTCACAATATTCAAGATTTTCAATTGCGCCCTACATAATCGAGCGCGAATTGTCCAATTGCAAATGTAGAGAGTTCCTTTTTTATCCATTGTCATTGCTTCTTTAACCTTTTTAGCCTTAGCCCTCATCAATTGACCTCCAGTTATCCTTGGGTACTTGATATTGGCCCTGAGGCTCACATCAAGTTTCAATAGAAGTTTCAGTCTTATTAGGTAACATTGATTGGACAAATGATTGAGTTTGTAAGTTTAACTAAATCCATAACTCTCGCTTGATAAGGATAGAGTAAGACTAAGGGCTTATAAATCATAATATTTACGATTATGAAGGTTCTTATAATCTATTCACTTTATCTTAATTGGGTTACGACATAAGCTATGAGTTAGGCACTACCCATATTCTTTGAACTATACTTATTTTTAATTAAGAATGAACCTTAAGAATCACACATAAAAGATTAGAATGAAGGACCAAGTTACAAATTGGTTTGATTGAGACTTGAGAAGTCTCGAGGATAAGGCTTGAGAAGCTTCATGAAGAACTTAGTTTGGATACAATTGGAGTGGACCAAATGGATTTTCCATTATACTTGTTAACAATGTGATTATTAAATTCAAGTATAGTGATAGTTTAATTTAATTAATAAGAATTAATTAAATAGAAGGACAAGAGGCAAATGGAATTATTTAGTTCCTATCATGTTTGTTAATAGTGTGATTATTAACTAGAAACTTGATAAGGCTTTTAATTTGATTGATGAGATTAATTAAATTGAAGGACATAATTTCATTGGGCTTTAATTGTTAATGGAGATTAATAATTAAATTGTCTATGGTCTAAGAATAATTAAAGGTCCATATAAGAAGCACATAGAGCCTATGCCATTTGTGCCCTAGGTGCTATATATTGAAATAAGAATCCTAAGTATTTTGTATCTTAAAAATAAATTGATTTGGAAGAGTTAGAAATCAAAAGAGATCAAAATTATTCCTAAAATTCTAGGAAAAGTCTTCCAACTTCCCAAGCAAGAAAGAGATTTTGCTTCTCTTTCTTTCGTAAAGCCTTCTTGTCCAAAAGAGTTTTGAGTGAGAGCCTTACAAAGGGTTTTGCAGGGGTGTAAGAGCAGCTTATTTGTGTTCGGGGTTTGAGGACCATGACTTAAGGATCACAAGTGTGCTTTACTTGCAATAGGATTCTGAAGGTACATTATTTATATGCTTTTCAACACTTTTCAGTTAATGTGTGTTTTATGGCGAAAATAGAATAGGTTTAATATATTATTCTGTTGCATTTATAAATGATATTTCTGTAATATATGATAGTTCTCATTTGACAATAGATTAAACTTGTATCTAATACTTGTTTATACATCCATAAATTATTTTTGCATAATTTTGCATCATGGAGAAGTTTGTGCAGTTGCCACGACAAGTACCCAGCAGCACTCAACGTGTGTTGCATGCGCACAGTGCACACACATGGCTCATTTCATGCCAAACATTGTGTTGGGTAACATGTGTTGCCACCTGAAGCATATAATATGCGCACAATGCATGCACAGTATTCAATAAAAAATCACCAATTACAAATTTGGAAAAGAGTTTTTCGCTAACGAGAGTTAAGGCATGACATGTCTAAGTCAATGAATAGTCATTAAATGAATTTATTAAATTATACATATGGAGTATAATTGCATAAATGAATGTTATTGATAGATTATGGACTTAGAATATTTGCGACTGAATGGATTTTTATTTTGGATTGGTTTACAAGGATGTATAATTAATTTTTCATGAGTTGTAAGGACATAAGCTCCAATTTTACTTTTTACATAGAATAGGATTTTATGCATATGCACACAATCCAATTAATGGCTCATATTAGATCTAAAAGCCCATAATCCTCCATATTACTTTATTTGCATATCATTGTGATGCGTGTATGTGATAAATACATGGAACTGGATAATGAGCAAAAAGAAACCTAAAACTACATGAAACAAAAAACTTTCTCGCATCATACTAAGTTACTTTGTTGTGGTCTTTTACTAAGCTTGAAATTCCAAGTGTAGTCTTAGTGTATGTTATCTTCACATTCATGGGGACACATTCAGACAACACATTTAGCTTTGAGTGCATTAGATGTGACATTTCAAAAATACTTCACTTTAAAAACTAGAAGGGTCACACATAGGGTTACAAAGTTGGTAAGTTGTTAATCGGTAGGTATGAGTGAAATGGACCCGTGATGTCAAAAATTGTATGTGTGAGGTTTCATTGAGCCATGGCCGAATAAAAGAATTGGACCACCTATAAGATGCATAGGCAAAAGTTGCCACTCATTAGGCCTATCATGCCAAGAACTGCATGTGTGAAATATGTGATGTCAAAAATTGTATGTGTGAGGTTTCATTGGGCCATGGCCGAATAAAAGAATTGGACCACCTATAAGATGCATAGGCAAAAGTTGCCACTCATTAGGCCTATCGTGCCAAGAACTGCATGTGTGAAATATGTTACATCCAATTAAGACCCCAACACCCACCAAGGAAATTTTTCCAATAGAATTACCATTCTTTACCTATGAGAGTGTAGGATTCGAAAAATCTAGTATAAGGCCACCTAATTTAAAGTCCATAATTATGCGGTAATACATTTTACACCAAAACTAAAAAGTTTTTTTTTTTTTTTTTTGGTTGTGATTTATAATTATCTCAAATAATGTCCGCCCTCTTTATTTTCGTTGAGACCTTAATGGTAACTATGACCAAGATAGTGAATTGGTTTCAAAGTTTGAAAAGAGTTCTCATTTTTGAAAGAATTGGCAGAATCTTGGAAGCTATTATCCCATTTTATGGCAAAAGGGTTGTCCTTAAGGAGTCTAATCTCTTAGTTAGTAAAACTAAAAAAGGAAAAGCTAGGAGAAGGACCCCTATTGTTCCCAAGGCTAGTAAGAGGGGTGCGAAATTCAATGCTCATGTTGGCAAACAAAAGAGTTTCCAATGCAATGAAAAAGGGGTATTTGATGAGGAATTACGCTGGATGTCTCAATCGCCTGAAAGATGGCAATAGGGGTGTAGAACTTTATATTTATGAAACATCTTGTTCCATTTGTATATTCTCTATATCTTAGATCTTGGATTTTTGTACTTCCTCTCACATTTGCACGTTGAATTAAGATTTAGTCAACAATAGATGGCTTGAGAAACGAGAAGCTGTGATTCAAGTCAGTAGTGTGGTAAGTGTTGCAGCCATTGCAATGACACTACTTCAATTAGTTATCATTCGGTCATGTCTTAAGCCTAAGAGATTGTCTCTTGTTACCCGATAAGTTGAAAAATACTATATAATATCTTTATTGGTAAAAGAAGGTTCTGAATTTTCTTTAAGAAACAATAAGTGCCAAATTTAGTGTCGTAATAAATTGTTGGGCATTCTCACTAGTAAATGGCCTATACTACCTAAATTTGGATGTTAAACCTATGACGAATGCCATGACAAACAAACATGCTATGAATGGCTTAAATCCTAACCAATTGTGGCATCTTGAACTAGGCCATCCGGGGACACAAGGATGAGCAATTTGGAAAGGATGGACTTATTTGTCTATTTGGAGAGGAATCTGACTTGTGAATCTTACATCATAGGTAAAATGGCCAAAGTCCTTTTGATGGGGTGCACCGAGCGAGCCATATCGATATTAAAGTTAGTCCACACTAATGTTTTTGGGCCATTTAATGAGATGGCAAAAGGAGCATTTCACTACTTTATAATCTTTACTGATGATTTCTTTAGGTATAGATATGTGTACTTGATGAAATAAAAGTATGAATCATTTGAAAAGTTCAAAAAATTTAAAGCTAAAATAGAGAAACAAATTGGCAAGCATGTAAAGACACTACGATTAGATCGTGGTGGTGAATACTTAAGCGTTGAGTTCGGGGAATTCTCCAAAGAAAATGACACTATGTCACAACTCACACCATCAACAAGTCTTCAATTGAATGGTTTGGCTAAACGTAGAAATAAAACATTGTTAGACTTGGTTTGATCTATAATGAACTTCACTGATTTACCCACTTCCTTATGAGGACACACCCTCTTGACTACCACCCACGTCTTAAATAGGATTTCTTCTAAGTCCATTCTTTCAACCTCACATGAGGTGTGACGTGGGAGGAAGTCAAACCTTAAGCATATAAGGAATTAGGGATGTTCGACTTACCTTAAGAAGACTAAGACGAGCAAGTTAGTGGCAAGGACTATCATGGGCTACTTTGTTCGATATCCTAAAGATTTTATAGAATATAAGTTCTACCTACCTTAGGAAATAGGATTGTTGTCAATTATTATGCATGTTTCCTCAAGGTAGAGTTCATTTGATAAAGTAATGCAGGTAGAACTATAGTGCTCAAGGAAGTTAAGCATGAGGAATAAGGTGGCGAGCCCATACATAAAGTTCTTATTCAAGATTAACCTTCTACGAAGCAAACATTGCAGTGATCAAATAGGATCTCTCAAGCACTAGAGAGATATGATTATATTCTAAAGAACAAACAAGAGTTGTTTGTTATAGGATATAATGATTGATGATCCTTCTACTTTTGATCAAACAATATTGGACAAGGGCTCCATCATGTGGCTAGAGGCTATGAAGTCTGATTGATTTAATACATGTGACCCAAGTATAGATCTTGGTGGATCTACCAGAGAGAATAGTTTCCATCAGTTGCAAGTGGATCTATGGAAGGAAATTAGTTTGATTGCCAAGATTGAGACCTATAAAACTAGGCTTATGGAGAAGGGTTACAGTTAAAAGGAGGGAATTGACTATGAGAAAACTTTCTCACCTATAGCAATGCTCAAATCCATTCAGATTCTCTTTACAATAACCCCCCACTTGGATTATGAGTTCTAGCATACAGATGTCAAAGCTGCTTTCCTCAATAGCTTACTTAAGAAGAATATTTATATGGTGCAGCTACGCAATTTTTCTAAAGGGAATCTCATAAAATATATAAGCTTTAGAGGTCCATTTATGGCCTTAAGCACGCATCAAGGAGTTGTAATCTTTACTCTATTGGTGCGGCCAAATTGTTTAGCTTCATTAAACGCGTCTACAAGAAGGCTAGTGGGAGCAACATCACATTCCTAATATGTGTATGTAGATGGCATACTACTGATTAGAAATGATGATGAGATGTTAACCTCAGTCAAGACATGATTATTTGATACATTCTTTACGAAGGACTTTAGAGACGCAACTTATATCTTAGACATTCGCATCTGTAGAGATAGAGTAAAGAGATTGTTAGGTATTTTCAAAGTGTATCAAATAAGTGTTACAAGCAAGTTTCAAATAAATCCTATCAAAGAGCATTGGAATGCTCTCAAGTGTATAATTAAGTAAATGAGGAAAACTAAGGATATGATACTTATGTATAGATATAAAGATCTAAGAGTAGGCGCATATACTAACTCTGACTTTTAGTCAGATGTGGATAATAAAAAGTTATCTCTAAGTTCACCTTTACTCTTAATAGAGGAACAGTGAGTTGGAAAAATTCCAAAAAGAGTGCCACCCACTTATGGATTACCACCCCAAAGGTACCCTATGGGCTATGAATTTTTTTCTTATAGAGTCCACGCCATGTGTACTCCTAAGCAAGAAAGTAAAAAGTTTTCTAGCCACCCACTTACTTCTTTTCTTGTCCTAAAACCTTATTGCCCAAAAATATTTTGAGTGAAAGCCTCGGAAAGATATTTGCAATGGTGTGGTAGGCATTTGTTCACGTTCCAATTGTGTAAACAAACTAAAAGTAGAGGTTTGGGCCACAACTTAATAATCACAAGTGTGCTCGTGTTAAAATAAGATTCCAAAGGTACATTGTTTAATGCTTTTCGGCATTTTTCAATTAATCTGTGTTGTATGGCAAAAATAGAATGAATTTGATATGCTATTCTACTGCATTTATATTATTGTTTTATGGTTTTAAAATTACACCCAAAAGCCCATTGAAACCCAACATTGGGTGGTTAAGAAAATTATTTTTATACATATTTAATATATAAAAGTGATTAGATGATGTAATAATATATAAGTTTACTAAATAATGAAAAAAGAATTCAGTAGAATAATTATAAAGATAGGTATTGATTTGATTGTGAATAGATATAATAATTGAAAATTATTAGTTAGTTATAAAAGGTAAGAGAGAGAAAATTTTGAATTTGAATAAAAATTATATAATAATATTTTAAATTTGTAAGATTTTTAAATAATTATAAATATTTAAAAATTAGGAAACAAACATAGCCATTGGATATTTTAAGAAAGGAAAGCATTCGACGGCCCCTCTTCCATACAGGGAAATACCCCCTCCTTTTTATTTGGTAAATGACCCACTCATTTGGGATTCTTGGCAAATTTAAGAGACCTCACCAATAATTTTTAATACTCTATAGTAAGAAGATTTGTTCACTTTGTTTGATATAGATAATTTAGTATTATGTTTACTAATATGAATTAGAATATAGGATGGTTAGTGATGTGTTTAGTAAGTTTTAGTGTTTAACATAATTATTTTTATTTTTTCAAAATATAATTAAAAATTCTTTAGAAAATATGCAGTTTTTATTTATTACTTACACTCCCTTAAACAAAATCAATTCATATTATCAATTATAAAATTTAATTTGACTGGGGATTTTAAAGGTATGAGTTGTTTTAACTTTTCTAGAGAGGGTTGGCCAAAGTGACAGTACCATTAGAAAGGAGGGAGTAATTATTGTTGAGAGAGCACGAGCATTGCCGGGAGCAATAGCATCAAGGTAATAAAGTCCACCTCGCACAAGTCCTAAATTATACAATAGGAAGAGAAGAAAATTACAGAGCAATTATGAGATTGTGAAAGTTGACAAATTGATGTCACTAATAGGAAACAAGAGGCGTATAGGACATTTTTAAGCGTAAGATTCCCAGTGGCTATATTGCCCTAAATCCACAAATAGGGGAATAAATGTTATCAACTAGACTCATATATGAGAGAAGAAAAGAGCGATTTGCTCTGTAATATAAGCAATGGCATCTGAATCTAATAATCAACACCGTGAGACTCATCAGAGACACTTGGACATGAATGGGGGTAGGAGTGAAAGTATTGACAGCAATGCCATACTGGCACGTCATGGTATTACTTGGGTAAGTGTTGTTGAAGAAAACTCCAAGTAACCACTACCTACAAGACTAAGTGTCTATAGCACAATGGTATAATGATAAAGCCATGTTTGGCACAGCTTTCCAGTGATGCTGGACCCTAGCAGAATCAAACAGCCTACTAAGACAATAATTTCAGCCCAAAATAGCCCAAAAGCAAATAGATTTTAATGAAAGGTGGCCCAACTCCTTCCCAATTTATTTCTAGAAGGAAAGATCCAAATGAAAACTCACACAAAAAACAACTAAATAGATGATAAAATGATATTGGTCAAATACAAATAGCTTCCTTTGTTTCAGTTTGTTCCGGTCCACGATTGGCGCTTTGGATGAATGCACTTCTCCAGGCAGAGCCCATGATGGTAAATCGGGACGAAGATGCATGGCTAGAGGACAGCGTGCAGTGTTTTTGGATTGCTGCTTTTAGTGGTATGGTGATAAGGGAGAGGCAGTGGCGCTGTTGGGTTTCTTTTTTAAGGGCAGCGCAATTTAGAGCCTTGGGAAGCTGGTGATTTCAAACAGCAAGGCGGCAGTCTATGTAGATTTTTTATCATGATAAAGGTAGATTAGGGAGGCACTGCCCTTGAAATTTGGGTTTCTGGCTGAACGCCAGTTAAGAGGTTTGGCTGTTTGGTTAGGGAAGGCTTAGGGCCTGTTGGGTGGGTGCCTCTCTCTTTTTTTGCTTTTATTTAATAACCTCAAGAACAGGTATACTTACTCTGATACCTTGAAGAAGAAAAGAATTCTCTCATTTCACATGTTTCAACTATGGGTTAGCTCCAAATTTATGGCGGGGTAAATACAACGTAACAAAAACTTAAAAATTTGCCTATCTAAATACATCATCGTAAAAAAGGAAGGAGTATAAATCTATACATTACAATATATTGTACCATATATGAAAATATATTCTAACAAATAGAAGATGACCTCAAAGAAGCAGTACTTATATTGTGACAAAAGCCAGTTCATAGAATGCAGTAATCTAGTTCAGTATGGCTAGTTAACCATATATGTTTTACTTGGGAAGAGTTACACGCCAACAAAAGATAATAAATATAGAAAAAATAAAAGCAATAGGTAAAAAGTTTGAGGTTGACTTTCTGACCTCACCCCTCACTCCATTAGTGCGTATAGAACTGAGAAACTTATATTGGAATACGGTAACCAGAAAATTTTACCATATTCGCCTTATAATTTCGACATCATATTCAGCATTTTCATGAATCTAACTAGTAAACAGAAAACCAAGTTCAACTTTAATCACAACCAAGTAAAAATGTAGAAACAAAAGCCCGCGGGAGCAAAACAAGATGTACTCACCACTACAAGAAAACACTTAATTTTGGACGGCATTTTGACGCAAATTTAGGACAGATTTTGGACAAAAAAACCCATTTCAAACTTGTCTACAGAAAAAAAAAAAAACTGTTCTAAAATCGTCTTAAATTTGTCATTGAGAAAAAAAGTCGTCATAAATCTTTATTAGTTGGAGATTCATGCTAATAGAGACAAGCTTAAAAACATCCCTTAACGAGATATGGATTTAATAAGCTGTCCCTAATAATAGGAACGACTTTTGGAAGCCTATACCAAATGGGGATGACTTTAATAAGTTGTCTCTAATAATAGGGACAGTTTTTGGATGTCCATCCCAAATAGGGACAACTTTAATAAGTCATCCCTAATATTAGGAACAAAATTGAGACAGCTTTTTGAGGCCATCTTTAAACACGAATTTGAAATATATAACCCTTTCAAATCTAATCATTTGAATTCTTCTTCCATTTTTAATATATCCTCTTGTTATATTCTTTAGTAAGAACAAGATTTGAGACAAGTTATCTCACTTAGTATTTTGTTGTTTGAGAAATAATTGTTTAAGGTAGTAGAATGCTAAATGTAATATTATTTTCTTTAATATGCATTATAAGGGAGGGTTTGGCAAATGTTACTTGGATTTGTAGGTTTCATGTTTATTTTTCTAATATGATGATGACTTTATGCATTTTAAGTGAAATATTGTGTACTTATGAAATATTTGAAATGATTTAATTAATTTTTGCTAAAAATATTGTCAAATAATTATTTATTGAATTATAGGTCAATGTTTTCTCCCTCTCATGTTTTAATGAATTTTCTTCATTTTGAGTGAAATATTCGGGACTTAATGAAATATATGGAAGAAACTTATATTTTTTTAGTGTTCTTTTTATATATATGAAACAAAGAATTTATTTATATATTGCATTCTTGGTGGATAGCAAAAAATATTTAAACAATTGAGAGCTTGGATATACAACAAGAATCAATCTGGTCATGGAGTTCTAACGCCTGAGTTCAAGGGTGGTGTCAATGAATTTATTGAATGGGCTATGAAGTAGTATGATTTTATGGATGGCACTAGGATTAGATGTCCGTACTCATAGAAAAGTACATTTATTTAGAAAATGATTTGTACATAATTACTTTAATTGGACTAGTTATGGAAAACTTGAGTACCTTGATGAAATCTTAGATGGAGTTAGCCAGAATAAGGGTCCTAATATAGTTGAAGTATCTGAAGTGATTACCTAGGAATGAAGAATGGTGTATGATGTTGTTAGTTTGCGCACTAGAGCATCAATAAATGATGTTGGTCAGTTGAGTACTCATGTATTTGTCAATGATCTTAGGACAAGTAACACAACATCTGAAAAGGGGCTATCTTCCAGTATGAACGATGTGTAAAGGATTATGAAAGAAGTTTTTGATGTTTTACATGTAGCCGAGCAACTGTTGTACAATGGATGTGATATTTTCTCCAACTATCAATGGTGTGGCCCAACTTGTTAACATAAAGGTTGAGCATGATAAGTCACAAAGTTGTTACGATGATGTTACTAAATTACTTGGTAAAATCCTGCCTCTGGATCATCGAATGCCACCAAACTACTATAGCACAAAGTGATTAATAAGAGATTTTGGTTTAGTTAAAGCAAAGATTAAATGTTGCAAGTTGGGTTGTGTGCTTTTTTAGAAAGATGATGATAAGTTGGACACTTCCACGTTTAGTGGGAAAGCACAATATGAACCCTTAAGGACTCATGCTCATCAAGGGAAGAAGGTCCCATATGTAAGGTTGTGATATTTACCTCTCATTCCTAGATTACAAAGGCTATATGCTTCAAAGGCAACAACAGAGCACATGACATGGCATGCATGTCATAAAACCGAGCGTGGGTTGATGCATCATCTCTTTGATGCTGAGACATGAAGACACTTTGACAAGATGTACCCTAATTTTGCCTATGATCCTTAAAATGTGTGGTTGGATCTTTGTACCAATGGTTTTGCACTACATAGATTGCATGGGAAGTCTTACTCTTGTTAGACAATTGTTGTCTTGCCATACAATCTGCTTCTTAAGATGTGCATGAAACATCTATATATGTTTCTCAATTTAGTGATTCTAGGATCTTCCTATCCTCAACAATTGATTAATGTTAATTTCCAACCATTAAGTGACGAGTTCAAAAAATTATGGGAAATGGGTGTGGTGATAGATAATGCATATAGATGGGATTACTTCAGAATGAGGGCAACTCTGATGTGGACTATTAATAACCTTCCTACGTATGCAATGTTGTCTAAGTGGAGTACAGTAGGGGTGATGGGATGCCTAGTGTGTATGGATTGTATGAGAGCTCTTTATCTCTAACATGGAAGGAAGCCATCATACTTAGATTGTCATCACGAGTTTCTCCCTATTAACCATTCGTATAGGAAGAACTTCACCAAAGGTTAGGTGGAACAACGTGTAATGGCCTTCAAGGAGTTAGGAGAACAAACATGGAAATGTGTACGGTGCCTAAATATAGTCTACGTAGACAATCCTCATAGGCAGGCAACTAGGTATGGGACTGTGCACAAATGAACAAAAAGAAGTATTTTTTTGGGATCTGCCTTATTGAAAAACTAACTTAGCCTACTACAATCTTGATGGTCATGCATAGTGAAAAGAAAATATTTGACATCTTCAATACAATGATAGGTGTGAAAGGTAAAACTCAGGACAATTTAACTATTCAAAAAGATGTTGCCCTTGTATGTGACCCTCAGGAAATTGCTATGCCTCCCAATGTTAATGAACCAAAGCCTAAAGCTATTTACACCCTTAATGATGTTAACAGCTCAAAGCCTAAGGCTACTTACACCCTTAATCGGGATCAGAAGTAGAAGAAATGTGAATTTTTATGGGAGTTGAGGTCTCCAGATGGGTATGCTTCTAATATTGGATGGTGTGTGGATATCAATGATTTAAGACTTCACGAGATGAAGAGCCAAGACTGTCATTTATTCATGAAGAGACTAATGCCTATTGCTTTTAGAGAGATGGTATGAAAATTCTTGTGGAATGCACTAATCGAATTATCTTTGTTATCCCAACAGTCGTGCATGCCTATGCTGAATATAGATGACATCAAAGAATTAAATTGTTATGTGGCTCTTCTATTGTGCAATTTAAAAAAAATATTTCCTCCTACATTCTTTAATTCAATGGAGCTTCTACTTGTTCTTTCATCTTGTAAGACAATTGTTGGTGGTCCTATTCAATACACCCTTTTAAAAGGTTAGTATGTTAGAGCTTAGTTACTGTTATGGATGTACACTTACTAATGAGTATATTTCTTTATCAATGCATATACATGCACACTTTGAAGAAGAAAGTAAAGAACATGGCCCATGTGAAGGCCTCCATCATTAAAGCATATATTGTGGATGATATAGCAACATTTGCATCTTACTCTTTCGATCCATTCGTAGGCTGGAGAAGAACAAGGCCTACAAGAACCAATATATGTTGTGACAATCAGTATGTTCACTCCTTCTCTATTTAAACTTCCCTGGTCACACCATTAGAAAGCAAACACCATAGCACAGAGTGACATGCTGCAAAAACCTATGTTTTATTGAATTGTCCTAAGGTGGAACCATAATTTAGATGGAGACCTAAACAAGATTATCTGATATTATTCTGTTTATATTTGGAGATGCCTAAGTGTAGACTTAAACTAATGTTTGTTGTTAGGTTTTTTGTCCAACAATATGCAGGGGATGATGACATGGTTGATTGATTAGTGGCTAAACATTTTTTACCATGGTTTAAATCATACATGAGCCTTTACAATTTTATTCCACCAACATCGTTCCTACATCAAATCTTAATGATATGATCAAAGCTCCATGTAGGTGTTAGATATCAATCACTAAATTGACAATCTAATCTTATGAAGTTCAGCATTTGGCCTGGGTAACTATGTCCCCATCTTCCTTAAATATTTCATTAATGGATACACTTTTCAAACCATGGCATATGGATAAGGGAATATGACAATGAGTTTTGGCGTCTGTGTGCATACATCCTGCTACAGCAATGCAGAATGTAATTTCTATGGTTTAATTAAGAAAATATTATAGCTAAAGTACCAAGATTTACCCAACATGTGTGTTGCACTGTTCAAGTGTTGCTAGGCTAATTCTATGTGGGATCAAAAGATGCGTCTAAAATACTAATTGTTCTAACAAATTATAGTAAGTTGATCTCTAGCTCAATATTATCTTCATACTTTTTGCTTCAAATGAAGTTTTTAATTCAATTATTAACAAAGATTTATTTCATTTTGTCAGGTGCAATGAGAGAAGTTTAGGATGCAATTAGGTACATAATGACAAACCACTACAATGGGGCATGGATACGCTATTGTGATGTCCCAATAAATGTCAAACAATTTTGGTTCTACAAGTTTAAAGTTTGGAAATTGATTACAACTTTTCCACTTTGCATGATATTATATTAACTTTAGTGATTTTTACACACATTCAACAAGCATATGTCATATGCATCATAGAGTCATTTTACCTAAAATAAAGCAGACCAAATAGCAATTGAAAAAAATTCAAAAAAAATGTGAGTGAACTGTTTCGTAAAGCCTTGTATTGTGCACCAGCATTGAACACAAGAGCTCTCTAGATCCCCCAAGATAAATAGAATAGTATGGTGGATCAATGGTGCCTAGACATGTTTTGAGTCATGTGTAATAAGAATAGGGCCAATCATGTTGCAAATGCCACCTCTACCACTACTATCTATCAAAGTTGATCAATCTCTATAATAGCTCACTGTGAACGAATAGTATGTATGCCAAGAACATACTACATTAGTTGATAATATTACATTGGAATGATGAATCTAGCATAATATATTTTATTACTAATTTTTAGGAGTCGGAGATGGGTTGAACCCCAACTCTATTGGAACTTTATTCCAAAGTTTGAAAAAATGCATATGGAGAATGGGTAGGGCCACATGCTCAGGCGGCAACAATTATGATTGTCAATTCATTTACGCAATTACGTTAGAATGATTATGTTGAACTACAATATAAAGGGTTTTATAAGGTGCTATGTAGTTACTTCAAAATAAATTAATTTGTATGATGAATGTGTATCAGTTGTATATATGCATTAGGTAGTTGAGAAATTTACATGTGTAGACCAAAAAGCTTTTCCTTTATTCCACTACTTTTATTGTCTTAATTTCAGGTGTTGATAATATGTATTTAGGTAATTTTGTTTATAATATGAGTATAGCTCATTTTGAATATGTTACTTGTGCTTTTGATTTCATATTACACAAGATTTATATAGACTATTTACTTTGTAGGAAATAAAGGAAAAACTCTCACAGGATGCGGATGCTAAGGAACCAAATGCAAATGCATCATCATCTTCAAACAGTAACTACATTGTGATATCAGCACTCGAAGGATTTAAAAAAGGTAGGCTTGTTAGGGTCGAGTCCGAATCAAAGTCATTTTAACCATTATCCCGAGCTTCCACATCTTCTACATCCTCTTAAATTGAGCTCCACTCCCTTTAATAGGAATTGCAATTCACAAAGAATAAGTTGTAGCAAAATGAGGTAGAGCTAAATGATTATAGAACAAGGTTGCAGCAAAATGAGACTAAGTTAAAATAACTCATACAACGGGCTGCCTCACATTGTGACTTCAGCACGTTTGACCCTGTTAGCCCCTCCTAGTAGCCGAAGCATGATGAGGATGATGATAATGAAATCTCAAATATAGACCTGTAGTTCGCCCGCTCTCGTTTATATGTACTTCATAAAATACAAAACATTCTATGTGACATTCAAACTATTTATTTAGTATAAAATTTTACTTTTTAAATTTATTTTATCATGTTAATCTATGGAATTTGATAATTTGAGGTTTGATAATAATTTACACTAATTAAAATAAAATTTAGGAAAATTTTTCAAAAAAGCCTTTCAAAATAAGACATCCCAAAGTTGTTCCAAAGTTATCTTAGGAAAAGCCATCCCTCATCCTAAAAAAATTTCATCCTAAATCCATCCTAAAACTGACCCAAAACCATCTCAAATCTGTCCTAAATTTGGCCAAAAAATACCGTCTCGAAGCTGTCCCAATAAAAAAGGCATCCAAGTTTGGGACGGCTCGTGGAGAGCCATCCCAAACTATTAGTGAGGCCTATTGTTTTCTTGTAGTGCACAAGGAAACTATTGGCATAATTTCTTCGCATCCAATGGCTAGAGAAGGTTAACGCAGCAGGTAATTTTGTAGCAGGATCAACTTCTAATGCTTGATCATAATAATGCTTGGCAACATAAAGATCCAATAGTTGTCCCTACCCATGCTAATGCATATATCCAAGATTGAACATGGCTTGAGCATTTGACTAAGTTTTAGCGTGCCTATAGGTCTCAACTACATGATCATAATCTCGTTCTGCACCCTGAAACATAGATCAACAAAAGTATATGTAGAAGAACCTTTCAAAAGCAATGTCCAAAAGCTACATCTATTGTCACAACCAAGAAGAAGACATCAATTTTCACATCAATCCTAAGGAACCCTCTTCATAACACTTAGAATGTTTGAGGCGGTAAACATACCTAATCATTATAATAAGCATCCCCTGACAGCAAAGTGACATGTTTGTTACCCTATTTAGAGGCTAACCACCACGACACATGTGCATGTTGATGCCTTTCAACATTAGTGCAAAGTCTAGACTCTCCCATGCACATACTATGTTCTCCACATTTGCTAAGAATCCAAGCAACAGTACATTGTGCTACCTCATGCCATATCTCTACCATTCTTGAGTACAACAGGTATGACTTTCCAATTTTACCTTTTAGATATGACTCTAGTGCCAGTCTAAACAAGAAATTTCAAGATAAGTCAAGATTTTGTAGTATATTTCTACCCCATTGTGGCTAATGTTTGCATGTCTTTGAAGATAAAATGGTTGCATTATGTTTGCATGCAAGAGAAGTTGTTAATTGTGATGAATTGGAGGTGTTTGAGTATAGTTTTGGTAATAATTGAATGAACTTGCATATATCCACACTTAAACAAGGTTTTTGTTTGAGTTGCAGGGCTTGTGGCTATAAGAAGAAGTGTTGCACCCATTGAGATTAGAAAACAAGATTGTGAGCATTCCATCAAGCTAGCCTCACAATTGCAATGAAGAGGTCCATGATCATGAGGGGAAAGTTCACAACTGTGAATAATAAAGAGAGGAATCTATCGCAATCAAGCTCATGACTGTGAGATGGGGAGTCATGACTACAAGAGAAGATGTCGTGACCATAGGACTTACATAGCAATGCAAGTAAATTTCACTACCAAGGTTTATGACTATAGGGAAGAGGCTAATGATAGTGAGGACCGACAGCATAACCACAAAGTGCGGCTGTGAAGCATAATTTGCACCTAATTTTAAGGTCTTTTTTGACTTTTCCTTTTCCTTACTCAAACTCTAGCATCCCATGAATAAAAAAACATGTTCTACACAGTTTTTAAGGAGATCTTGATTAGTTTTAACATTAAAAGCACTTAAAAAACACAAGGATAAAGAATTGAAGAGGGGAAGAAGGGAAATGCACGACAACATTGGAGCTTTCATTCTTCTACGGAACACAAATTTTAAACCAAGTTTTACCTACTTTTTGCTATTATTTTGAGTTGTTTGGATGATGAACAAGTTAGCAATAGTTTTTATTAATTTTATGATGAGTGGCTAATTTTCTTTCTAGTCTCTTGTATTTGTGTTTCATGAAAGATGTATGCATGATATTGTGACTAATTCTCTTTGCATTTCTTATTTATAGTTAGCATTATGAACTAAAATTAGAGGATTTAGCCAACCCTTTAATTAATTTTTGGCTACACAAGAAAATAACTGGAATGAAACATATGTGCTAGACTTCCAGTTGTGATTAATTCTCTGAGAATAATTGGTGTAAAGCCATAGGATTTGGGCAAGCGAATAATTGTTAATAGGAGAAGTAATAACTTTAACTTAATTAGGCTTGGGAACACCCACCAATATCTTTAGTCAAAGCTTTAAGAGAGTTTGGGATAATATCCTAGAGACATTAAGGTTGACAATCTAAACAAGGCATTCAAATTGATAATTAGCATAAATTGCCATACATTGAAAACTAACACAAAACACAACAAAGGGCTAGGCTCTTTGATATTTGTAATTTGCTATCTTTTTGCCTGTGAATTTGTTTCAAAGTGTTCATCACTTTTACCTTTATTCCCATCATCACCTTAAGACACCTTAACTAATGGGCACTTGTCAACGTTGATAGACACATACACCTTCCTCATGGATACGACAATCGTACTTACTAAGTACTAGTTCATATATTTTTAATTTTGGTGTGTTAACGACATGCATCACTCGATGATCTACTTGAACGTATGTGGAAGCGTGAATTAAGATAGATGATGTATGCCTAATCTTAATGATATTTTGCTTGCACAAACCATGTAAAAAAAAACCTTAACACAATGAATTTAAAGAACTCACATGAAATATGGCCACAACCAACTCACCAAGTTAGTTGATACGTCATAAATTATTTCAAGAGAATTTTATTAAGTTGTAAAATCCAACATCACCAAAAAATATAATAAAATGAACTAAGTCTCTTATTTATTGTCTTAAGTAAGGTCAAAAGTATGTTGAAACTACGCTAAAAGTAATTGGAAAATGCTAGATTTAGTTTGGAAAGGAATCCTAACTAAACTAGGAAAACTTAGACTCTGTTCCATTGTCTCAATCAATCTAGAACCTAAGTGATCAATCATGTGCCTTCAAATCAATATAGATGTCAATCCTTCCTTCCTTATCATAATTCTAAAAACTTTGGGTTGTTCTATCTTAATAATCATGCGCCTTGCAATCAATCTCAAATCTATGCAATCGACATGAATGTTGATCTTTGATCCTAAAGATCAATCCTCTCATCTTAGATTGTACTAATAAAGCCCTAAACTCTACCATGTTGATCCAAATTCCTTGAAATCGATCTAACTTCCCTTGTGATTGATCCTTGTGTTGCCCAAAAGCTATTTTCTTCTTTGTTTTGCACCAAGTCAACCCATGGATACTTCTTAAGCTCTATGAACCTCTCTATATGTCCAAAAGTTCCTTGAAATTTCTTCACGAGTATCACCATAGCTTTCTTGGGCTTCTTAGCCTTAGAACGTATCATAGGTCTTCCCAAAAGTCTTAGATATGCTCGCTTTAATTGGACACTCGTGTCATCCCACTCATCTTAAGAAGAAATTACTCTCAATTCCACTTCATGCTAATCCCTTGCATCAAACAAGCTTGCATTAGTAACATTGAAGGTTTCACTTATCCATACCCACCTAGAAATTGCAGTTTATATGATTGTCATTTATTCTCTCTAGAACTTGAATGGACTATCTCCTCTCAACATGAGTTTCAACTTTTCTTACTCAAGAAATTTTTCCCAAAGCATGTATACCCATACCTAATTTTCTTGCACCCTTTGTTAGCTTGTGTTGTGTACTACTTATGCCTTCTTTCAATGCTCTACGGTACTCTTATGATGCTATCTTATATATTTAGCTTTTCTTAAAATCTATGCTTATTTGCTCACTACATAGTAATAGCACTAAATCTAATGGAGCTGATTGAAAGCACAAACAACATCAAAAGGTGGTATATGAGTCATAAAATATGTACACTTATTATTTGCAAACTCAATATACGGTACACTCTTTCATGTTTTAATATTTCTCTTAATTAATGCATGTAATAGAGCAACTAAAGTCCTATTCATGACCTCTATTTGACCATCAGTTTGTGGATGACAAATGATTGAAAAAAATAACTTAGGGCTTAATTTAGGCCATAAAATCTCCCAAAAATAGAACTTTAAATCCCAATCCAAACTATGGTCCAATGCATGCCGTGCAATGTCACAACTTACTTGAAGAATAAATTAGTGGTGTGCATTGTCAACACACTAAAAGTAGAATTATATAAACCAACACAGGGTGAGCACCAGTGTCATATCCACAAGGGAGGGTTTATGTGTCTGTCAATGTCATATTTTTCCAAACTATCCTACAACATTGATTCAAGATTTCAATGAATTTTCCCGAACTTTATGGAGTGACATAATTAAATTATGTTATTAAAAAATATGTTTACACTAATCCTATAGTTTCAGTCTTGTTATTTTAGAAAATTAATGTCTACAATCGATTGTTTAACACACAAGTTTCACTCTCATTAATCCCGTCATAGCCACAAATTCATTAAAGGATTGATAAAGTCTTATAACAAAAATAAGGACAATTAATCATACATTCGTGCATAAGTATTCAACCAAACACCTACACAAGAAACCAGATAAAAATTTAGCAACTCATAGTAGATGCAATCAAAATCATTGCTAAATTATTCATCATCTAAACAAAGTCAAAATAGTAGATAAATTTGCAAAGACTTAGTCTATAAATTGTGCGTTGCATGGAACAATGAAAACTCTCCAATCTTAGTGCAAATCCCTTTTCCTTCACCTCTTCAATTCTCTCTAAGTATTTTTGTGATAAAAACTAGTAGAAGACTCCCCAAAAACCATGTATAGTTATGTGCATAACGCTAGGGTTTGTGCAATGGCGTGGAAAAGTTGAAAGGCCCCTCAAAATTGCATCCAGGCAGTGTTCACGTTGCGATCTATAGTTTTGCCATCAAGTGTCATAGTCATAGAGCTAATTCTCACAATAGCAAAGTCAGTCATGGTATTTACATGAATCTCACTATGTAAGTCCACACCATCCTTTCTCACAGTCATGACTCCAATCTTCGCTGTTGTGGGCACAACTGCGATAGAAATTATCCTCGCTATTCCTCCACCTAAAGGCACAATCTCTCCTCCCTTGGTCGCGAGCCTTAACTGCACACAACTCTAGAATACACCATGACCTTATCTGCGCACGTCAAAACCAACCTCATAGTCATAGTCTTCCTCACAGGTGCAAGACTTGCAATTCCATCAAAAAAATTGTTTAAGTGTAGATAATGTTTAAATTCACTCAAGTATCATAAAATCTACACCCAAACATCTCCAATTCATTAAGAATATAACTTCGGCATGCACCTGAACATAATATAATAGTTTTAGCCCATAATGCATGCAAATATTAGCTACCATGGGGTGAAAGTATGCTATAAAATCGTGAGTTATCACACCCCCTCACTTATTAATTTGCTTGTTTTTAAGCAAAGTATTTTCATTCACTCTCTCATTATTGTTAATCAACGATGCATGAAACCACAATATTAATGAATTTGGCCACCATTCTCAATCTTAGAAAACAAAACACACATAGGTTACATAGTTTAAAGTAATTCAAGAATGTAATACCCTTAACCCAAGTATGTCTCCATGGTAAATTTCCATATCTGTGTGTCATTCTTCAACCCTTAATCACTTTAACCTTTTGATAATTTTATTTTAATTCAAAGACACATAATTCAAGAATAGCTCAGTCTAAGAATCAACTCACTCTCCATCAAACAAGTTTGATCAACAATGAGAATTATTAAGACTTCTAGTGTGGGTATAAAAAATTTTCCGTTCTTTTTCTTCCCCACACTCAATCCTTCTCTTTCTTTTGTGAGCTTCACAATTTTTTTTAAGTAGTTGGGAGCCTTTTTATGTGAATGTAAATAAAGGTCACCATACACTCTCAATTACTTAACTCACAACTACCTCAAGATGCTTTGCCTACTTGTGATTAAGTAACTATTTAATGTGAAGATAGATAGGGGTTTGTGCAATCCCAGTTATGAAGTCACATCAATTAGAAAAGTAGATATATTTCAACAAACTCACTTTTTCTTTTGGTTTTTTTGGAATTTTCTTTTATATTTATTTTTTTTCAAGTCCTCTCTTTTTTTCTATCAATCTTACTCATTCTTTAAAGAATGTGTTCCTCTTTGTAGGCATGGCACTCTTTCTCACAGTCTCACTCTTTCTCACAGCCTTAAAGCTTGCTACGATAGATTCTCCTTCTCTATTGATTCCATTTTTGCAAAGCAAACTCCCATTATGCAATTATGAAGAATATCATTTTAACTCAAATTTCATGTATTTCAAATATGTGTATACTTTACCTTCGCATATAAAACCCCAAATAATGGATAATTCACTCAAATTAGAGGCAAAAAATCACTATAAAAACATGAGTTATCACATCCTCACACTTGTGCATTTACTAGTCCCTAGCAAACAAAGTTTATGCATGAACCAATAACACACAAATGGACTTAACTCCAAGATTCATCTACAGCGGAGTTGAAGACTTGGTCACCCACCTTATGTTTAGAAAGATATAAAAGAACATGAGTCAACAAATCACAAAATCATTTAAGAACACATCTTTAAGCTATTTCATCTTCAACAGAAATCTCCATGTGTGTCACACCATTTCCTCCAATTACTCTAGGCACTTGATGACTCTATCACCGGGCAAGGGCAAGTGGTTCATGGGCAGCTCATTTTAATGGATTCACTCACCAATCTTTAAACTAATTCGAATGACACAAGGCACAAGATCTATAGGATTCATGTGGGGTCGAGCAAAGTAGATAGAGTAAAGACTTGGTAATGTTACCATCTACCAATTCCTTCGTTTCTTCCTCTCTCTCTCTCTCTCTCTCACTCTTTAATGTTTTTCCCCACACTTATTCTTTCCATACCTTCACTAGCCTTTTACTAACTTTCTCAAGCCACTGAGAGCTTTTTCACGCAAGGGTGAATAAGGGTTATCACACACCCTCAGTCATTTAACCCGCAACATATTTCAGATGCTACGCATACTCACAGTTAGGTGACTCACTTTTAACACAATATTTTTCAACAATTACTCCTTTTTCTTTCCTCATTTTTTTGCTCTAAAAATTGTTTTGACCTTTTCTTTTGCTCAATTGCCAAACTTGTTTTCCAATTGTCACCTACATCATCTCTCATTCCTTCAATTATTATCATTCATTTTCCAATGTTTCACAAACACATCAAAACATGACTTATATCCTTAAGCCATCACCCTCTTCTTGGCAATAGCGCTTCTCCAACAACTATGTAATTTAAAGATAAGGGTGCTATGAATAAAAATATGAGAATCACATTGTTAATGAAATTATCCTAAAGCCTATTATATTTAAGAATAATTAAGGAACCACAAGATCAATTTTAAACAAAGCAAATGTGTTTCATCATAAATCAATTACAGTGGCCAAAAGCCCTTATCTCCAAATGCTTTCACCCATCATATTTTCCATAGACTCTTGTTCATAATCACGACATCATTGAGGCACAAGAGAATAAGAGCAAAGCAATTCACATAGGGAAGCATTAAAAGTTAATTTTTCAATATATACCATCCTACCCATTGCTACCTAACATCTTTAGAATTAACATCATTAGTTCCAATACAAGCCAATCCCTTCCCCACACGTAAAATGTTGCATTTTCTGTAATGCAACTATAGCATAAAATATTAAAAGCAAAACAATTTAGGACACAACCTAACAAAAGTGGGGGAAAGATTCCAATGCCTTACTAATTTCCTGATAGGTAGCTATGTTGATCTAACTAGTAATGTGCATCCTAATCTCACATGAAATATCTAATGAAAGGCTCATCAGTATTAAGATGCATCTAAAAAGGCTAAGCTAGTTGTTGCAACTGAACTAGTGTGAAAGATATATCTGGATAGGTCTACCTCAAATATGCAATAGTTTGATCCTAAAGGTCCATGATCATGTGCTGTAAGTGATCAAACCAATAGTAGACATGGCGACCTGACTACTATATGCTTTGCTCCACATGGTCAATTCTACACTTGACAAAATTGACTCTCCTCTGTAACTACAAGTAGTCCTGCTTCATGTCACAAAAAATGACATCTAACTAGTCTAGCATGTCAGAAATGAAGAGGTTATAGGCCTCGAGTAACTGAAGGTGCTGCTATGGTGCTTGCTCCTCTTGTTTAAGCTACACCTAGCCTCCCTCAACCCTAGAAGAAGTGATTAGGTCAACAAGACTAATATCCATCGAACAGAGTTGCTCGGCATCTAGTCCAACACTTTGGCACAAAGCTGTGATGAGAAAGGTGTGTGCGATAGCTGCTTTCCTTTTGTTTGCTACATGTAGAATATTTTCATAAATTAGAGCACCAAGATCATGTGAAATAGTATTGCATAGGGGATGTGGTAAAGATTTGTGTTGATAGTGGTTTAATACAAGCTTAGGTGGATACAGGCACAAGTCTAAAGCCACCAAGCCTTTATCACCTAGGACATGTGGTTATAAAGCTAACGTCTTGGTGGTGTAGCCACACACCTTGTCTAGACACAATTCAATAACATGATTTTCTATGCCCCCTACATCCTCCAAGAATGCCTTATAGTGACCCTTATCCACTAGGTCCAACTTAAACACTTGATTTATAGTAACAAGATCAAAAGGAACCTACACTCCATGGATAGTAACCACGTCATCCTCATGGTCAAGAACAATGGCATAAAATTCTCGATGTAGTATAAGGATGTTGAATGGTAGTCCCCAACCTCGCTATGCCACCAAGTAAGTGAAGGTCGGGTCTACATTGTCAATGGTGCCAAAAATGTGATGCTTTTCATGGGTGAAAATAAAAACGGATGGGGCATAATGATGAGTAAAGTGTCGTATCCACATAAAGGATATATTTGTGTGTCTTTTAATGTGATTAAATGTATATTAGTTAAGCAATCAAAATGGAATGAGTGCAACTTAAATAGAAAAACCATTAATCTAATGCGCCATTTTAGAACCATAGTTTTGTGTACCTCATCATGCTGGTATCTATCTTACATGTCCTCCAACATGAATTGAAATGCATCATGAGTTATTTGTGGTTGCGTGGGAGCTGGTTGACGAGGGGAGCTCACTACTATGCGTTTTTATGTTTCCTTACACTTACAAAAAGAAATCAACCATGATAATGCAACCAATCCAACTTCATCCAAGATTACCAGAATTTGACAAGATTGTCAAGGTGTAAACTAATATCCTTCCACAATTCATCAAAGGAACTTAAACAACACAATTAGGGAAATCCATTGGGGTATTACATTAAACACCTAGCAAGACTACACATAGGTTTTAAATTCATGCTCAAAATTCACCCAAAATGACCTACATTGCCTAAAGTAACAATAACAACCAAAGCATATGACATTCTCAACAATTTATTCCAATTTAGGCACAAAAACCCCTTAACCAGCAACGATGCACCCCAAGAAGACATGGTCAAGATCTCTTCTCACATTCCCACAAATCACAAGTCTTGTACTATAATAACCAAAAATCAATAACATCATTACCTTAAGGAACAACATTCATAAGGAAGCAGAAGCTCTTACCTTACATCGTAAGTAACTGTGTGCATAGAGTGAGGGTTACTACTACGACCTTCTATAGTGGAAGGTTTGGCTCCCACCAAATTATGGGTAAGAGTTCTAAATATGAAAAGAGTGAGGTGTGCTTTTGAAAGTAAGGGAGGTCTAGAGAAGGGTGCTTGTACATGTTGGAGAATGGGAGAATGGGAAAAGTGAAAGAAACAGCCAAGCCCCTAGTGTTTCAAAACATGTTTAGCAATGATTAAGAAAGTCGCGATCATGATGTCAACTGTCATGAGAACAACTTGTCAACTTCCAAGGATGAGATAAACTACAACAAAAAGGGGTGTCTACTAGCAATGACTTCACGTTTTCGAATAAGAATCTCGTAGGTGAAACATAGATTCATGATAGCAAAACCTGTCGTGACCCCTAGGCACATTATACTCTTCATGGTACTACGAGCATTATTCATTCTCATGTTACCACTGAAACACTTTTCATGCCTGCAACTATGAAATATAAATGTCCTTAATTTCTATTGCGCGTATGTTCACATCGACAGTGGTCTCCTCTATCACAAAACTTAAAGCCACAATTACTAGTGAAATAGTAGAAGCATACTTGTGTTTGCTACAATTGATTCCGTGCTCATGCATTTGCCATTCACTACTGCAATTGTGACTTTTTCAAGCATGTAGCATCTTCTTAACATAGTTCCCACATGAAAAATTACTAAATTAATTGTAATTTGACATGAGCGACCCCCAACAAAGTAAATTCAAGAGAACAACAACTAAGCCTAAGAAAACAAGAACTAAATTGACAGGAGCAAAAGAAACATGGGTTGCCTCTTGAGGAGTACTGCAATTTATGTCAGCAGCTAGACATCAACCATTTTCCAGCATAAAGAGGTCTTTCAAGTCAATGTATCAATAGGATGAACCTAGTTTACAAAATACGGCTTAAGCCTATGACCATTCACTTTGAATAGGCAATCCCCTGCTCTGAGCTCTACTGTTCCATGATCAAATATATTAGAAATTTCAAAGGGACCCAACTAATGTGATTTCAACTTAACTGGGAACCATGTTAACTAAGAATTATATAGTAATGCCTTATCTCCTACGTTGAAGTTCTGAGGTAGGATTTGGCAGTCGCACCACTTCTTAGGGTGCTTCGTATACAACCTGACACTTTCATTGGCATGGAAACGAAATTCATTAAGTTCATTTCTCTCCCACTTTTGCATAGCAAAATTTAAAAACTTTATAGTCCAATATGCTTTAGGCTCTGACTTTACAAAGAGATGGCATTCCTTGTCAAAAACCAATCTATAAAGGGACATTCCTATGAGTGTTTCGAATGCACTCTTATATGCTTATAATGCAATGTCTTACTTTTTAGCCCCATCTTTCCTACTTTGATTCATAGTAATTTTTATAATGCACTTCAATTTTCTATTAGACACCTCAACTTGACAACTTGTTTGGGAATGATACGGGGTTCTAATATGATGAGAGACACCATGTCACTTCCATAGAGACTATCCATTGATAGCAAAAGTGAGAACACCTGTCACTAATAATTGTTCTCAGAACCCCAACCTAGTGAAAAAAATTTTTTGCAAAAATTTCAAAACATGTTTAGACTCATTAGTAGGAAGTGCTACAGTATCTACTCACTTGGACACATAATCAACTCCAACCAAAATAAAAAATCAATTAACTCTACCTTAAGGATATTTGTGGGAGGCATCTCATTTCTTTTGGAAATATTCCCTAATCTCCGGCATCTATCACACTTTTGAACAAACACAAAAGCATCCTTGTGTAGAGTAGGCTAATAAAATCCGCACTAAAGTACCTTATACACTGTACAATTTGGTTCCAAGTAACTCCAACATGCCAACACAAGGCAATGGTGTAGTATGTACCCCATCTCTTCCTCTGGAACATGCCTACAAATGAATTAGTTAGTAAAAAATTTGTACAAGTATGACTCATCCAAAAAATAATGTTTGACATCAGATAAAAATTTCTACATCTGTTGGAAGGACAAGTCAGGGGGCAAAATCCCACAAGCTAAGTAGTTAACAAAGTCAGCAAACCAAGGAGTTAAAGAAGAAAAAAATGTAAACAAATGTTCATCCAAAAATTCCTCATTGACTTATTGCGCCTCAACTGACTCCCCATTATCTAATCTTGAAAGATGATTAGTTGGTACATTGTCCAAGCCTTTCTAATCTTTGATTTCGATGTCAAATTTTAGCAACAACAAAATCCATTGAATGAGTCTAAGCTCAGCATCTTTCTTATTAAACAAGCATTTAATAGCCAAATGGTTAGTATAAACAATAGTTTTAGCTCCTATTAAATATGTTATAAATTTCTCAAAAGCAAAAACTATTGCTAGAAGCTTCTTCTCCATTGTCAAATAATTTATAAAGCATCATTTATCATGTGACTGGCATAGTAAATCATGTAGAGCTTTTTCTCTTTCATTTGCCTCGGAACTACTCTAATTGAGTGATCGTTGGCATCACACCTCCGCTCGAAACATAAGAATCAATCAAGGAGTGTAATTATTAGAGCACTCACTAAAGCTTCTTTCAACTTGTTAAATGCCGACATGCATTCATCAGTGAAATCAAACGAGGCATCTTTAACAAGGAAATTTGATAAAGGTAAAGAAATTTTGGAGAAATCTTTAATGAAACACTTGTAGAAACACGCATGCCCCAGGAAACTTTAGACACCTTTTACGTTTATCGATGGCAGTAAATTGGCATTGACATCAATTTTTACTTTATCCACTTCAATTCCTTTAGCCAAAATCCTATGTCCAAACGCAATCCCTTCCTACACCACAAAATGACACTACTCTGAGCTCAAGACTATAGTAGTGTCCACACATAGCTACAAAACTCATGAAAGGTTATATAAATAGTTATCAAATGAGTCAACCAAAATAGAAAAGCCATCCATAAAAATTTAAATAATGTTTTCAACCAAGTCAAAAAATATGACCACCATGCACCTTTGAATGTGGCCAGTGCATTACATAAGCTAAAGGGCATCCTCCTATATACACAATTAACTTGATACCCATATTACTTTGCCTATATATGTGTGCAATAACATAGAATTCAACATCATGATAAGCCTTATATTTGAACATGACATGCATGGAAAGTCCAACGCATTAACATTTTAAGCCAAGATTAAACATAAGAATCATAAACTCTTTTAGTCTAAGATAATCTTGCTAAAACCCTATCATCTTCATGATATGTACCTAATAATATAAGCACTTAAGAACATCCAACATCAAGAAATCATAGATATGCAATGAATCACCAAAAAGATGAAATTCATTATGCCTGAGTTCATTAAGTGACACAACAACATAATTGTTACATGCATTTCTAAATTCTACTTATGGGAACTAGGTATATGATCCTAGAGTATTTCATGTGACACAACTGTAGCTGAGTTCATTTGAATGCTAAACCTATTAAGTATATGTGTGAATGGTAACTCAAAGAATTACCAAACCTAAGATTGCTTGTAAATCTTTATTAACTTCAGCTAGGAATTCCATGGTTAAGTTATGTGTAATACATTCTCTCTCCTACAAGAAGTTACCAACAAAAGACATAGGACAGTATAAAGGGTTAGTAAAAATAATCCTCCCATCACAAACCCTCATATCTCTTTTAAACCCTAGGACACTCTTCTCATCTTTTGTTATTGTCAACTCACTCTCGTTTCTTTCGCACTCTTTTTCTTCTTCTTTCTCACTCACGTTTTCTTTTTCTTTTCTCTCATTCCCTTCTACCTCATTTCCACTCTCTAACTCTGGCTCACATAGATATTCATCATACAATGGATTATCATATACTAGTCCTAATGAAATGTAATGTGCAAGAGTTTCTTCAAAATGACTGTAATCATTCTATCTCAAAGATTCTATAGACGCATCTTCATCCAATGCTTTATCTCTACACTCTATCAATACAACTTCTTCAGCATTCTCACTACAACTCTTATCTTCTAAATCCAACTTATCTTTAACTTTACAAATTTCTTCCTCTTCAATGTCATCATCACCAGTTCCTTTGTCACCATGGCATGCCTCTATCATTGACGAATACAACTTTAGCTTATTATTCTCATGTGCTGCAACATCACCAACATTACCTCTATTCAATTGCAAATATGTACAATTTACGTCCTTCATCACCGTAGATGTCATGTCATCAATATCCTCTTGAGACCTTCTCGCAACATCCCTGTAAGTGTCAAATCACATACATCCCTTAATAGTATCTCTACGAAGGTCACACCAAATAGATCTTTCAGCAACAACATCTTAGAAAGGTCTTGCCATGCAACTTTCTGACACCCATCCTTTTTAACTCACACTCAATTCAGATGGCTTGTTCTACATATCTTGAAGACCTTCATAGCTACAACATTCCACAATCTCTGCAACATCATCATCCAATCCATTGAGAAATCTATTCATTGTTTCTTCAGCACTCTCATCTATATTATCTCTCCTCATGGCATAAGTTAACTCATCATAATATTTTTCCACTTTTAATCTATCGTGAGTTAAATTATCTAGCCTATCACATAACTCAAGCTGCATGGAACATGGAACATATTTGATTCCTCATTATCTTTTTTATTTCGTTCCATATCATGACTCGACTTCTTCTGTAACTTCTCTTACTACACACAAATTCTCTACACCAATATTTAGTATATTCTACAAAAGAATCAGCAGTTAATTTTACCTTACGTACCTCTAAACATAGTGGAGAGACAAATGCCAATTCTACCTTCCTTTTCCATGCCAAATATGCATCAAGATTAGCTCGTCCCACAAATGTGGGTAACAATTCTTAATTTGATTTGGCTTGGAAAAACCTGCTAAAATCTTAAGTTAAAGTTGGAGAATATTTTATGAACTATAGCATTATCAATTCATAACAAAAACAATTAAGCAAATATTTGACATAATTTAGCATACATCAAAAATCAACATAAAAAAAAAGGGTCTAAGCTCTTCAATTGCTAGTACTTCATTAATTCAATGTGTGCTTTTGTTTTAATTATCTTACTACCTTTGGACTTAACTAATACAAACTTGGTTACACTAATAGACATGTACACCCCTTCTAGTGGATTCAACACCCGTACTTACCACAATACTAGTTCACTATAATATAATTTTTGTGTGGTGATGACACGCATCAAATTTTGGCCATTGATAACGTGTAATTTTATAGCATATTTATACCTAATCGAAGTATAATTTTGCATGAATTTTGAGTTAAAATGGCAATGTGGTGTTTACATGCATGATAATATGTTAATTATTATGAACTAAAGAAATTTGGATGCATTATTGATAATATACGAGTGAAAGAGGACATTATCTAAATTTAAAGGTTTTTCTATTCAAACTATAGGTTTCGCAACCTTAATAGGGTAACTTGCGGCGTAAGAAGTGATTTTGCTACAATAGGAGTTGAGCGCAGCATAGACTAAAATAGTTCATGGTAGACTATCAAAACAGCAATGAGGAATTGCGCAAGCATAAGATGGTTAGTCATGAGCTTGGAATAGACCATGGTACACACTGGCTAAAGGATGGAATTCTCTAATAACTAAGCTCACGACTACAAGAAGACAGTTTGCAATTGCAAAGAAGGTTGCCACGGCCACAATACTGAGGAGGCAAAAGTATGTAGTTTTCACTACTAGGTTTGTGGTAGCAGAAGAAAGAGTGGTGACCACGAAGATGGAGTTCATAACTGTGAGGAACATCGTACGAAACATTCACATCACAGTCAGCATGGATTTTCACTGGCTCTTTCATCTTTTCATACTTATTACTCGAACCTTAGGCTTCTAAACATGTATAAACACAATCCTATATGGCCAAATGGGAGCTTTAGTCTAGTTTTCATAATTTAAAACACCAAAAAACACAATGACATAAGATTTAATAGGTGAAGAAAAAGGAATCCGCTCTTTTTTCAGAGACTGTTTATTGTTCCACGCAATGCCCTAACTTTAGTCTAAGCTTGCCCATACTTTTTCTATTTTTGTCAAGTTGTTAGGGACAACATAACACTTTAGCATTGATTTTTAATAGATTTAAGATAAGTCGCCAAATTATTCCATAACCTCTTATGTTTGCTTTTATGTTTGGTTGAATATGTAAGCATGATTTTATGATTAATTATCCTTACTATAGTTATTTGCAATTGTTGAATTGAATAATAATTATAAGACTTGATCAACCTTGGAATTAATTCGTGATCGTGCGACAAATAATAAGAGTGAAACCATAGGATCAATGCTAATAAAAAATTTTAATCACCAAATTTAATTACTTAACTCAATTTACCTTAGGAAAACCTATTGAAATCTTGAGTTAAAACTGTAGGAGAATTCAAAAGAATATCCTATAGATTGTAAGATTAGTAAACCATGACAAAGAAATTAAATTGATAATTGACATAATTTGGTATATATCAGAAACTGACATAATTCAAAGGGCTACGTTTTTCAATTAATGGTACTTCATTAATTTAATCAATGCTTTTGTTTTCAAGTGTTTTGTCTCTAGCCAATTATTTTAATTCTCTTGCTACCTTTGGACTTCACTAATAGAAACCTAGTTACATTGATACACATATATATCCCTCCTAATATATAAAATAAACGTACTTACCATAATACTACTTCACTATAATATAATTTTAGTGTGATGACAAACACGCATTAAATTTTGGCACCATTGCCAAGGAGGTCAACAAGTGCTATCAAACACTCTAAAGAATTGCTAGATTAAGCCAATCATTTTCTTTATTCGTAATTCTCTCTAATTCTCCTCTTTTATTCTCTCTTTTTATTGAATTATTCCAAAATTTTTACTGTGGGTGATTTGGGTTCCTATCGAGTTGATATGCATAGAAGTAAAAACTTAGAGCTTGAATTTAATCAAGAAATCAAAAGAACACTACATGGGGGGCAAAGAGCTCTATTCAAATGCAAGTAAGAAAAGATAACAATAGAGGAAAACCCACCACCACTACTACCACCACAACCATAGAAGTAACCTCCTCCACTAAACCAACGAGCTATCGATAATAAATTCTCACATGACTAGTATCATTAGACCATTTGTAGCTACCAACAATTTTGAATTAGAGCCTACACTCATCAATATGGTGTAGTTGAATCAATTTGGTGGGGCTCCACACAATGATTGCAACACACACCTTACAACTTGATAGAACTCTATGACACTATAAAATTCAATAAAGTCTCTGATGATGCTATAAAGTTAAGAGTGTTTCTTTTCTCCCTTAAGGATAGAGGTAGGCAGTGGTTATAATCTCTGCCTCCAAAAAGCATTCTTACTTGGCATGACATGGTTAAAACGTTTCTAGCAAAATACTTCAAACTACTAAGGCTGCATAGCTGAGATTAGAAATAGGCATGTTCAAGCTACTGGACTCAGAGAACTTGGCAAATGTGTGGAAGAGGTTTAAAGAACTATTCAAGAAATGCCCACAACATGGCTACCCACTATGGACGCAAGTACAAACTTTCTATAGTAGGATTTCTGGAAAGCTAATAATTGTTTTGGATGCAACTATAGGAGGAACACTAATGAATAAATTGCCAGAAGAGGCTTGGGCATTAATTGAAGAGATAAATGCTAATGCTTACCAATAGCTAGGTAAGAGGTCCACAACAAGAAGGGTTGCTAGCATGCATGACGTAGATACTTTGACAACACTTTAGAAAAAGTAAAGCTTTTGTCGAAGAAGATTAACAATATTATGGTAAGTAATAATCCTTCTTTAGTCGCTATGATTCAAGTGTGTGATATGTGTGTAAGACCACATCTAACACATGAATGCAAAGAGAAAGAATCAAGTGGCCAACTACAAAGAGAGTAGGTAAACTAAATGGGAAATCAAGGTGCATAAGCAAATAATCTATATTTGAGTGCCTATAACCCCGCATGGTGAAACCACCCTGATTTTTCCTAGAAAAACTAACAAAATCCACTAGGACTCCAAGCACCTTAGTAGTAAGATAAGAAACAATCTGTGGAACATGTTGCGAGTAGCTTTATGAAGTCTACTTATGAAATGATAAGTAACTTTCCTAAGACTATGCAAGACTATATGAATTGTACTGCCATCTTACTGTAGAATCAATTGTCTTCCATCATAAATCTAAAGGTACAAATGGATCGTCTTGTAAAGGAAATGGCAAATCAACTCATAGGTGCTCTACCTAGTACTATCAAGAATAACCCTATTAAACATGTCAAAAGTGTATAGGTAGTGAAGACTGCCAAGAAGGAGGAGCAGCAACTGAGTTTAGACAAGAGAATGAGGAAGCAGCTGCACCATCACCATACAAGCTGAAGGTTCCTTATCCACGATGACTTTATCCAACAAAAATGAAGAAGCAAATATGTAAATTTTTAAGTAATTTTGAAAAATTAGATGTAAATGCTACTTTGGTTGTAAAAATTAAGAAAAAGTCCTAGATTTTTCAAGTGCCTACAAGATGTATCTTCTAGAAAAAGAAAATTTGAGGACTTGGAGATCAACCTGGAAAAAGGATGTGTGTTGCTACCAAAACTAAAGCATCTAGGAGTTTCTCTATACCTTGCACCATGGGGACTATTTCATTTGATAATATGTTACAGAATTTAGATGCAAGTGTAAGTGTCATGTCCAATTCTACTTTTCAAACACTTGGACTTTAGTTGGTGAAGCCCATATGAATGCTTGTAAAGCTAGCAGATAGATCTACTAAAAGGGCACTAAAATTGGTGGAAAATGTGCTAGTCAAGATAAGTGATGTAATTGTGCCCATGGATTTTTTGATTGTGAAGATGGAAAGCGAGAAAGAGTTACCTTTGATTTTAGGACACCCATTCCTGGCAACCACTAAAGTGGTTACAAACATGGAAAAAGGTAGCCTAATACTATATATTGGCCTTAGTGAGATAACCTTTCTCATGTGCTCTACACCCTCTAATTCTCATGTCCAAAAGGAAAAAGAAGGTGTTTCCATGGTTCATATGATTAAGATTTCTACTATTAAGTCTTGTGATATAGCTAGTGTAAAAGAAGACAGAGTACAAGGGTAAAACATGAGCAAAAAGGCAAATGTGGAGGAAAGTTTCAAGATGCAAGGGACGAGTAGCTTAGCACTAAAGGAATAGCGAAAAGGAGAATGAAAAGAGGAAGGAAAAGAGAGAGTGATGTAGTTAATGGAAGATTGTGGATCCCCTAGATCTCAATTATCCAAATTAGTCATGAATGTCATGTCAGGCTATAGAAAATAAAAACAATGCTTCTTAGGTGCAACCCAAGTGTTTCTTTTGCTTTCAATTGTTACTTTTGAGTTTTTGTGTGCTTTTGTTTTGTGTGTTGAGTAGAATTACTATTTATGCCTTAATTTGGGGTAGAATTGAGGAAACCAAAGATTAAATGTGCATAAGCAACTCATTGGATGAAGAAAGACTTGAAGATTGCCCCAGGCCCACCAAATTATACCCCTCTAAGTTGCTCCACTTTATTTCTGTGATTATATTAACTAGATAAATATGTATGGACAAAGTATTGCATTTTGACTAGTGTGTTTGCATGTGTTGAGAATGCCAAAAAACAAAAAAAAAAAAAAGAAAACCTTGCCTACGCATTGGAAGATATATTGTTAAATGATGGCATGAAAAGCTATCAAATTTGAAGATACATTGTTAAATGATGGCATGAAAAGCTATCAAATTTGTGGCCACAAGACTTGATTTCCGATGAAATATGTTATGTAAAATTTGTGGTTGCATAGTCTTTTGTTCTAGAAAATAGCATCACTTTCTAAGTTGTTAAAGACATGATTCTCACTTTATGATGTGCAAAACTCTTCATTCTTAGTTGCTAGATCACTTAAAAAATACAATTGTGAGAATAGGATAGTTGGTTTGAGGATGTAAGTCTTGCTTCGAGTATTGTTAAATTCTATAAAAAGTGAGTGAGATTAATTCTATAGAAAATGAGTGAGATTAACTGTGTGTACGTGTGTATGTGTGAGAGAGAGAGAGAGGACAAGGAAAAATTTTGAAAAAAATCCAAAACAATAGCAATGATAATAACAATGCTCGTGAAGGCGTTTCGAGAGGTTTGTGAATGTTTGAAGGAGCTCAAGAAGGAAGAAGAGTTTCCTTGGATGAACTTGGTGTAAAGAGAGCTCACAAGCTTGAAGTACCCTCTATATCAAGCTTAGCAACCAATCGATCTATTGTGAGTACACTAAATCAATATGGAAGCCATGCAATTGTCCCAAGGACAGAATCTGATGTTCTGCATTTAGGATAAGGAGAAGCATGCTCAATCATGATCTACTTGATCGCAAACCCTAAAAGCCCACCTATTTGAAGTTACAATTATAAGCCTAATCAAAAATCGTGCCACGTAAAATCGCAAACGCAAGAGAAGTGATTGTTTTCTTTGTGATCCAGACACAGTGAATCGACTTCAAGATTGAGCCTAAAGATGGAATTATGCCATAATTGATTAGGAAAGTGCCTTTTTCATTGTTCTCTTCATTTTGGTTAATTTCCTTTCGTCTTCTAAGGTTTCAAGGCTCCCTAAACACTATAAATAGGGCTTTTTTCATATTTTGAGAAAAACGTTTTGACACTTTAACTCTTTTGATATTGAATCCAACAATATTTTTCTTTCCTTAAATTTGAGTGTATCAATTTCTCTTGAAATCCAAATTGAACTATTCCAAGCGTGTTCTTAGTTTAATTCATGGCATATCAATTAATAAGACGTATAAATTGTGATCATCTTCTCATTAGGGTTCACTGAAGGTCATTGCGTTGGGTCGTTGTTCATAGTTCACGCAAGCAGTTTTCATTATGTTCTAATGTACATTGCTATCGTCATCTTTCTACGCTTCCACACATGCATCACAGTGACTTTAAACTAAGTTTTCTTTTTATTTTTCTATTGTTTTCATGTTGTTTGGGATGATGAATACTTTAGCATTGATTTTTGTTGAATTTATGAGGAGTTGCTAAATTATTCTCTAGTCTCTTATTTGGTTTGATTAAATAAGTACATCTTTTTATGATAAATTGTCCTTACTTTAGTTGTTTGTAATTATTGAATTGAATAGTAATTATAAGACTTAACCAATCCTATAATTAATCCATAGTCGTGTGAAAAATAACAAGAGTAAAACCTATGAACTAGACATGCAATCACAAACACTAATTTTCTAAGAATAATGGGACTGAAACCATAAGATTAGTGTGGGTAATACTAAATTTAATTACTTAACTTTTTGGCCTAGGAAAACCCATTGAAATCTTAAGTTAAAGCTATAAAAGAATTCGAAAAAATTTCCTCTAGATGAAGGATTAGCAATCTGTAATAAAACAATTTAATTGATAGTTGACATAATTTGGAATACACTAGAAACCAACAAAACACACAAGACTAGGCTCTTCTATTATAGTACTTCATTTATTTAACCTAAGCTTTTGTTTTCAAGTGTTCATCTATAGCCTATTATTTTCATTCTCTAGCTAACTTAACCAATAGCAACCTGCTTACACTGATAGACACATATGCCCTTCCTATTAGATACGACACTTGAACTTACCATAGTAGTGTTTCACTATAATATAATTTTAGTGTAGTGACGACACACATCGAAAATGATTGCATGTAATTCACACATGCGCTACATATTCACCAACCAGTAAAGCTAGCTATCTATCCCTTTAGCTTTATATAACACAACCCACTAATGACACAAAAAAATGTCCGTACCATAATTATCTAGATCCTAAAATCCACAATAACACAGACTCCAAGACAAAGTAAGCAAATTGCTTAAGACAAACAAAGACATGACAAAGTAAATAGACTCCCCCTCTGGCGAAAGTCATTATGGGAACAAATTTATCACTAACCTAGTACTAATTTTTGCACCAATCTAACATGGACGCAAAAATAGCAAGAAAATAAAAAACTTTCAATCAAAAAGCTTTTAGACACCAAAGTAGTAATAAAAACACCTTTACCCCCCCTTAACCTCATAGTCCCCCTCTGACACACAAAGACAATCTAAATAAAGGAGGACAGACAAGTATGTCTGTGAGTGTGTGATTGTGGCTTCATTAGCTAGGGCAATAGATAAGTGGAGTTTTACTCTACCCAGACCTATACCTACAAATACTAATTTTTAAAATACCCTTAAATACTCATATCCATAAACATAATATCCAAATCTTACCCTACCCAACACAATATTAGCCCCATTAGGTAATGCCCAAGTTTTACCCGTACATTTGGGGTCTAATTGAATAAATGTTGATCATATTTAAAATTTCATTTTTTCATGTTTGCTACATTTATTATAATTTATATCAATATTATAATCACTTGATATAGTAATTAATTTGAATAATTAAACATCATCCCAATGAAATCAACCTAATTCTAAATTTTATTATATTTTATAATGAAATATTAGTGAAAAATCTAAATGCGTTCTATGTTATCACCAAAAAAATAATTATCAAAAACTAGTGTAACTCATTTTCCAAGAGTTTAACATAACCTGTAACCATTATTCTTATTTGGAGAAAAAAAAAATGGATTTTTCAATAAGGACAATTTTAAGAGACTTGGCAACAGCTCCCCATTCACGGTACATAATAGACAAAATATAAGAAAATAAAGCACTACACTTAATAAAATGAGAAACATAAAAAATAATTTTAAGATTATATTTTTAGATTTTATATGAAAAATTTTATAATATATCATATAATTAAAATACTAAGTTGAACAAAACATTTTATTTATGACTAATGCTACATTAACAAGAAAAATTTTGTTCAATTTAATTTTTTGTCAAAAATCCTATTAACTTGAATTAATATTTTATTTTGTTCTTTGAAATCAAATTTTACAAAATGCTAAATGAAGTACTGATTTTTAAAATAATTTTAAAAATTAGTTTAAATAAAATGGAAATTACACATTAAAAAAAATATTTAAGCCTGTTGGCATATGAACACTCATGGAGCTTTCATGTAAATATTCATTATTCTTTTTGTAAATATTGAATTTAGAAAAAAATAATATAACATCATTAAAAATACCAATGGATCTTAACAGGTAAATATAAGGTATAAACACCCATGGTTAATGGGTTAGAGTAAGACACATGTCTATAGTTCTAATTTCAATGGAATTAGGTATGGGCGTGGGCATTATATGTCATATTGAGTATAAACCTAAATTTGGATATTATTTTATGTGTATGGGTAGAGTAATAGTCTATCTATTGGTACCCCTACATCTACTTGTGCATTTGATTCTCTAAGAACTTCATTGCCAATGATTAGCTCTTACTTGTCATCCAGGGTAGACTGTGCACAACATTCCTCGAAGTCACCACTTATAATTCTAATTCTTGCTTTGTTCTTACTGCTAAAAAACTGGTGCTTTCATTCCTCTAATCAATACCTCCAAGTATGCCACAAAAGCTATCAATTTTCCTTTAGTGGATGTAATTTGCTAAACGCCTAAAGTAATATGTTCACCATCTAAGCATTTTCTTGCACGGGCTCCAAAGATCAACAAAATAACTAAATGTGTCTAGAAATTACAAAATATTTAAATCAACTTTCAACACAATGAGTAGTGGAACCACCATGCACAACTTGCTGTAGCGTCAGTCCAACATGGAGCATAGTAGTATAACAATACAATCAATAAAATTATCAAACATCAACAGCAACAAAAATATCATCTCAAGAGTTGAGTTCCTTCTAACATGATGCCAAGAGAAGAAACAACAAATCACCAGGCACCAAAAGTTCCAATAACTTCTCTCCCTCCACTTGAAGTTACTTTTGTACTCAACATTTAAACACTTTTAGAATCTCACCTACATGAATAAGTAGGGCACAAGATGGTGACTTAGTTTTGATACCTATCTTGGATTTGGACACAAAGAAGGGGTGGTTTTGCAATACAATTTTGATCCATTCATGTTGTATTATTGTTGCAACACCAATACCACTTAATGGATTTTAAGTTAGTCAAATAGTGTTGAAATAAGTTGCAATTTGCACACTAATAACAAAATAGCAAGATTAAATGAACCAAATAGCAAAATAGGCAAGGTAAAATCAAAAAGTCAAACAGACGACATGTTAATACAATTCAATGGTACCACTCCTATGTTTGTGGGATCTCACTTATTCAAAAGTGATCCACTATCAAATTAAGTTTTAAATCAAGAACTCTCATAACCTCGCTATGAATAGGCCACAATCCACACCCTGGCTCATGACTAGGTGATAAATTTACAACGAGCTCAATCATTTAGAACCCTCAAGCCTTGCCCTTTCGTCATAGTGAATTTTTACTCTAGAGAAACAATCACATAGCTTGATTCTCAACAAAACACATGGTAGATGGGTGATTTACAATGTATTCTCATACAAGACACTCAAAAAGACTCAAAAAGAGTCCCAAAGAGTCTCTGCAATGTTTAGTATAGGGTATGTCTCTATAATTTTCTAAATGTGAGAGTGTATATATCCCTAACCTTAAGAGAGGGCAGTATAATTATCCTTTTAAATTAAGACTTCCACTCTACTTCACCACTGTACTCTTAGATCTCATGATTTCCTTATTTCTACATTATCTAAATTTCCCACAATAATTCACTCTTAAGAAAGAAAATAGGGTTGAAGCATAGAAAATTTAAGAAACCTTTTTAGCATTGAGAAATAGCGAGTGGGGGAGTAGTTATGGATAAAAATTAGAGAATCTTGACAACAATATGCCTAATTGTTGTTGGAGGCTTCATTGTATTGTATATATACACAAAACTAATGGAGGAAACGCCGCATAAGGTTTTAGTAGTGGATGCTTACAGTGACAAGATCAGCAATTCTAAAGCCTTCCTTGCTACCCGGGATAGGCTGAATTGAGTTCCACTATTAAAGCCTGTTGGACAAGATTTTAGCTGTCAAATGTGTGGTTTAAATACACTAAAATTGTGTGATTTTATGTGTATCTCCCCCAATAGCAATAGAAATTACTCTAATGAAACATTTTTCTTATTTAGCCCAATAATTAGAAACTCCAGAATCCTAACAAGCATAAGATTTTTTACTACTAGAATGTTATCAAACTACCCCCACCATCAACTTTGTCCAAGAATAAGAATATAAATTAGAAGCAGGGGATAAAGGAGACCCTTTTGACCTAAAGATTCTACACCAAAGATTTTGATGAAAAGCGATTTTCCAACATAGAAATCAAAAAGAACTTGAACATTGTTGAGCTTAAGGTTGTGTTATAGGAGTTGAAGATTAATTTCTACCAAACCAACTTCGTGAGGAATACGGAATTTAAGGAAGTTGTTAACAAGATTGATTAGGGGGGCTTTGATGTAGATTTTTATGGAGTATATTGGAGTGATCAAGCACTGTGCGGGGAAATAAAAACATAAATTTGAATTGGTTTTGTCATATAAATTTAAGGGGCCTTGGAAGGGGGACACACAAATTTTTGGTGAAAAATCTGATATTGTATGATTTAGAACTTTACCAAATCTGTTTATTTCTAAGACACATAATTATATACAAGGTAGAATTTATAATTTTATTTATAGCATGCACACATGGGATGAACTCTTTGAGTTTTCTACATGGACCTTTAATTAATTTAAGCCCATCCTAAATTTAATTATTAATTTGATTAATAATTAAAGTACACTGGAATTACATCCTTTAATTTAATTTGCTCAGTATGTTTCTAGTTAATAATCATATTATTAACGAACGTAATATGAACTAAATTATTATATTTGTATCTTACCCTTTAATCTAAATACTTTTTATTAATTAAATTAAAGGTTTATCATATTTTTATTTAATAATCTTACTATTAACAAACCTAATGAGATATGAATAATTCTACTTGGTTCAATCCAACTATGAGCAAATGAGTTTTGCCATGAGACTTATCAAGTCTCGTTTAAGTCTTAAACCAATTCACCGACTTGTCCTTGTTTAATTCTTTTATATATGACTCTTTGGATTCATCTTTAATTGGTAGTAAATATAGTTTGAAAGATATAGGAAACACTTAGCCTACGACCTATATAGTAGTCCATTTAAGATGAAGTGGATGAATCACATTAACCCTCTTATTTGTGAATACTATGCGATATAAGTATTTTGTCTTACATTGTTAGTTAAACTTACTAACTTAATCATATGACTTGATCAAAGATTATTTCATGAGACTAATAACCTTCCATCAAAAACTCCTTTCTAATTTTCACAATCCTGTCTAAAGGTTTCTATTTCATAGAATATTGACTATATAAGGCAAATCTCTATCTCACTTACAAGGAAATAAATCCCTTATTCACAGTATACATGTTTTCATGCGCATTTAACTAATGGCAAATTAGACTTACAACCCTATTTCATATCAAAAGAAATATTGATTCTTAAAACCTTAATGGCATACTAACTATTATACGCATAAGACATCCATATTGTCTTAAATCTAAAGCTCATGTGCATTTAGCCTGATCATATAGTAAGACATTAATAGCAGAAAGTTGATAACGTCACATAACAAGTATGCCGTCAGTTTTTCTTAATTACTTTTCTTCCTTCTTACTTCCCATTCTCCTTTAAAGAGGTTCGCTATTTATATAAGAGGTTTTAGTACGGATGGGCAAATCCCAGAAATCCTAAGGCACCATGCCTCTATATCTAGCTTGTACTACTAAGCCCAATTTTTAAGGGGTTTTCCATATCTTTTCTTGTTCATTTACAATATTGCTGGGTGTAGCCGCTTACATTACTCATCCCCCTTTATGGGATTTTTCTATAAAAGGCAGTGGGGTTTAAGGCACATTTATTTCATTAATCTCATTTTTCTTCCTTAATTATGTCTAATATTCCATCATGTAATTGTGATTCTCATTGATACCTCTCTCTTAGGCCATTCTACTAGACTGTTTCAAGTGGTGGAAATTCTTAAAGAATCTGATCACTCTCTTTTTTAAAGAAATCTTTCAAATCCCCTTATACTTAGTGATCAAATGTCTCGACCTCAAATTGAATTTTACATGGCTCATCAAGAACTAAACCAATACCTTCAGAAATGTTTATAACTAGAGCAATCGATGAAGGAGCCTTTTAGGGAATACAACCACTTGTTAAATGAGTTCCATTCTTATCAAAGCATTCAATCTCAATTGTTTCATAAATATCTATCAAGTCAAAGTGGTCAGTCTTACCATCAATCACTTGTGGACAAATGTTGGCTAGAATATCGATCTTCTCTAGAATTCATCAATAAGCTCATTCGTCAGGCAAGGAAGGGATATAGGTGGACCTTCAACAATTCCTTAGATAATCTTTCTTTCTAAGGTGCTCGTAGTGCGGAAGCTAACTATGATGAGCTAGACTAGAAGGCCGAATGGGGGCCCTTTTCTGAGGACCTAATTTTAGGCTATTCTAGCAGTAGGACCTCGATTAATGGCCCAGCTAATGTGGACCCCTAACGACTACTGCACTACTTTCATACTTCCTTTTGAGATTTTGTAGATATGAATCCCTGACAACTGTCATGCTGTTTTTATGTTTCTATTCTTTTGCTGTTTGTAGGTCGAGCTATAGGCCCTCGTGGAGAATGCTCTCTTTCTTTCTTCTTTTGTTTTTTTCAGTACCCCGAGCTCCTGGTTCAAGGGATAAGTGCTCTCCTTTCCTCAAACCCACAGCCTAGTGTAACTGCTAGTTCAGGTATTTTAGCCCTTTTAGTCCTTAGGACCTATAATTAGTACTCATTTTGCTAAATTTTGTAATATCCTCGAGTCTGGAAAAATCCTATCCTGCTGTTAGCTTTTCCTTGAGCTCAAGTGATAACCCTTAGCATTACTCTAGCTCCTTCCTAGGCTAGGTAAAGCTTTTTGTACCAGCCCTTAAGGCTTTCAATGAACAAACCATTTTATATTCCTGATTTGCCTTTCCTGCTTTCGTTATTATTATTTTTTGTTTATTTCTTGCAGTCTTTTCAACATCATATCCTTTCAGTTTCTTTTTCATTTAATGCATGGAGTACCATCATTTGGACTCCCTAGGGTCATCCTAAGCCTACGCGTGGTTGTATCTCCTTGCTTCATCTTTTTTGTGCTCATCTATTTCTTCCACGTGTATGACTAGGGTTTATTCCCACTTGTTATATATACAAGAATTTTCTCCTATTTCTTCCTTAATTGGCTTCCTCTTTATCTTCCATTCCTTCAAAGTTTATTTGCTTAGACTTTTTGTTTCTATATTTCTTCTCTAAGTAGTTTCTCTTTCATTATGATGAAAACCCCTTATTACTTCTTTATTACTATTAATTGTAACCTTGGCTCTATTGCCTAATTATTTGATATGTATAAAATCCCTTCTTCATTTTAATTTTTAACCCCCACTTCTTCTAATCACCTCCATCATCCTTTTGATGACTTTATTCCTATTTTTGTTGCTAAGCTTCATTCTGGGCTTGTTTTTCCTATGCCTCCCATTTACTATCAAATAGCTAACCATTTCAAGTTGTTTCTTACATGGAGTACTCCCAATGCCCTTCGTATTACGGTAAGCTTTGATATTTTGTGTAGCGAATTTCAGATAAGCCTTTTTGCCAACCTTTTTACCCTTTTGGGTATCATGAAGTCTTTAGAGCCCGAGGTGTTCTGTTTCTTTCCCCGAGTTAGTATAAAGTGCTTTAAGGACACTTCTTCTAACAACACAATAAAGGATAGACGAACGAGTTTTTCTATATTAAAAGGCCTAATCCCTAGGACTTTCCTATTTCATAGTCTAGCTCTTCTCATAAAATAAACTTTCACGTCACCACCCCTTCAGAATCCTTAGAGTAGCAAGTTGCCACTCTAAACAACTATGTCTTTCACCTTAAAATAATCACCAAGCGTCGGATTCTTTAATTCTTTGGGTTGAACTACCACTATAATGACCCTTATCCTAACGTTTGTAAGTTTCTCTCCATTTCAGCCCCTTTCTTGCTTCTCCTATTTATTTTATCTCTGTTCTTTATTTCTTCTACAAACACAAAGATGAGAGAGCTTCTTTGTTCAAAGATCAACTACCAAGATAAGGAGCCAATCAACCTAGTTGTTCAAAAGAGACAATGCTTAGCCCAAGGGGCTAGTATTTCGTAGGCTATCCAAGTAACTGCACTCTCCTAAGCTATTGGCAGCCCTTCTATTTCCCTGTACATGTCACCCTATCATTACCTACTGCTAGCTTAGTCATCGAGGCTCTTCTAGCCAAGGCTACTTCTCTTGAGGTACCCTCACCTGTGCTAGCCATGCCTCCCCATTCTCCCTCTTACTCTAGGCGATATCTCTTCATTTACCTCTCCACTACTTGTTTGCTAGCCCTCGATCAGTTTGGGCGATATCTCTTCATCTACCCCTCCTCTACTTGTTTTCCGACCCTAGTGCTCCTCCCTTAGATCGAGCTCTATTTCTATTAGTGAGGCCAATCTTAGCACTCCCAACACTACACTCTATTACCAAAAATCCTCAGATGGCCTTAGATTTTCTCCTTGGTAGCTTATCCTTTAGAGATCGGAGGATAGCTAATAGATTTCCAAATGAGGATGTACTGAATTTGTGTATTCAGAATTAGAGCTCGGTAAAGTTCCATCTTGATTCCTTTCTCTCTTGCCCTCCCTTCTTTCTTTTTTTTTTTTTCTTACATGGTTTCTCTTGCCCAAGGTTTCATTTACCTCAGCAAGATAGTTTGTCGTCAAGCTAACCAAGAGCTCCAGTGGTTTCAAGAGCTAAAGACCTACATTCTACTTTGGAATCCTCTAAGTCTTCTATTGAACATTAATATCATATGGCAAAGTCCAAGTGTCGCAAAACTCAGGAGTAGGAGAAAATAGTTCTTGCTAAGGTAGCTTCATTGGAGTTTGAGGAAAAGTGCCTTTACCATGAAAACCAAAGTCTCACAAAGAGTTTTGTTGTTGCTTGGAACAATATTGGAAGGATTACCATTAGTCGTGGCACTAGTTTAAGGACTTTAACCGAAGACCTGTTTGTCAAGAAGCTTGATATTACCTTCATGTCCTTGATAACTACCTGCGTTATTTGGTGGACTTAGACATTTTAAGGGAAGATGTTGATTTGTCCAAAATATATGAAGGTGTGGGTGCAAGTACTAGCTTGGAAAGGGGTTTCCCTGATCTACATGAGGTCTCAACTAAGGGTACCAATTTCTGACCTGATTTAAAAACCCAACCCGAACACAAACCAAAATTAGCAAGTTTCGAGTCAAGCTTTCATGGGTTCAAGTCAAACCTATGAACTTGAAAAGATAGATAAGTTAATTTTGGGTTGACCCGTGAACTTCTGAATATATTTAAATAATTTAATAAATATTTATATAAATATAAAAAATTAATTAAGTAAAATCAAATGGCAAAATTACAAGTATTTAAAACATTAAGCCTTAATTTTAATTAAAAAAAAAATTTTTTTTGTTGGCGGATTGGCAGGTCAAATTCAGGTAACCCGCAAAATTGGTGGTTTGAGTTTGGGTTTAGGTCAGGGTTAGATTTACTAACTTACGAAAATAATCAGGTCAACGAGTTAGGTGTAATACTTAGGTCTCAATTAGACTTGGCAACCCAATCCATTGCCACCCCTATCCCAGTCGAGCTCTTGGTCATTATGTGTCTGCTTTCGCAAGTCAAGCTCCTGCCATTCTTGAAGTCCTAACTGTTGCTGCTCCTCCTTCCGATCTCGTTGATTTTTCTGGCATCCCTTCATCTACTTGAGATTTTTCTTTCTCACTATACTTCAAAAATATTTATAGAAGGAATATTATATAATGTTCAGTGCTTGGTACATATATTTTTTTTAGGACTTTATTCCCTTGGGATAGGTTCTTTTCATTCTCCTTGATGCTAGTTCTATCTTCTTTGAGTTCCTTTTTTTCAACCCTTTAGTTCGGCTTGATTTGGTCCTTTTAGTCAAGCTATATTTAGCGTTTTCCTTTTTAGGATCCTTTATGATTTCTTGAGATGACTTTATTTTAATACCCTTCTTATTTTTTAAATAACACTTAAAATAAAAATTTAAGCTTTATATATAAATTTTTTTTAAGTTATCCATATTCTGAGGTTGGAGAAGTGGTCCCCCATTCATTTTGACCAGCCTATAGCTTCCCCTAGGTAAAATCTCTATGACTTGAAATGGGTCTTCCTACTTCAAGTCCATCTTCCATAAGGCTGCATAACTTCTACTTTCCTTAATACTAAGTTCCCCTTCCATAATCTTCATTTCCTTACACCTTCGTTGAATAAGGCTGCCATCCTCTATTTATACTTTAGATTTCTCAAGTGTGCCATTTTGCTCTTTTCTTCTCGAAGCTACATTTCTATTCCCAAGATTTCATCATTTGATGGTGCTTCATATGTTGCAATTATTTGTGCTTTTTCACCAATTTCAGCTTAAATTATGGCCTCTACTCATAAACTAGACTATATGGGCTTTCTCTTGTAGCTGGCAAGGGGTTAGTTTGGTGTGCTTATAATATCCCTGGTAGCTCTTCTACTCAGTTTCCCCGGGCTCCATCGACCTTTGTTTTAATTGCTTTTATGATGGTCTTATTAGTAGCCTCGTTTGCCCATTTGTTTATAGGTGAGCTACTGAGCTAAAATTCTATTATATCCTTATTTCTTTGCACCAATCTCGTATCATTTTTTCTTGAAATTGACTGTCATTATCTAATATCAACTCTTTGGGTAGGTTGAACCCACAAACTATATTTTTCCAAAGAAATTTCATTACCTCATTTTCTAACATTTGGGCTAATGCTTCAACTGCTATCCATTTTGTGAAATAATCCATAGCCACAATTAAAAACATTTTTTATGTGGGTGTAGTGAGGAATGGTCCTACTATGCCTATGCCCCATCTAGTAAACAGGATTGAGCTTGTCATGATGCTCGTCTCATGAGACGGCTTGGTTCCATAGTCATCATGCTGGTGTCACCTTCCATATATTCTGACCATTTTAATGGAGTCTTCTTTTATCATGGGCCAATAGTATCCTATCCTAATGACCTTTCTGGAAAGTCATACTCCACCCATATGAGATCCACAACACCCTTCATAAATTTCTTTTAACACATAGCGTCCTCCTTCTTTCCTAAGCATTTAAGTAATGGATGTGCATATGCTCATTTGTACAAGTTTTCTCCTATTAACGAGAACCATGCTACCCTTTGTTCTATTTTTCTATCCACTAAGCCTCCCTTCAGACAGCTGATTATAAGCATCCTCCAATCATCCAAGTTTGCTCTACCATTATTATGATTTCTGTCTTTGCTAACTAGATATCTTAGGCTGAATCTACCTTAGTAGTGGCAACCAATCCTACTATGTTGTCTGCTTTTCTATTTTCTTCTCTTGACATTTGATGTAGTTTGAACTCATTCATTATATCAACCATTTGTTTGGCTTTTTCTACATATATTTCTAGACTTTCTTCTTAGACATCAAATTCTCCCAAATATTGTTTGACTACTAGTTGGAAGTCAAAGTAAGCCCGTACTCTTTTCACCCATAGCCCCTGGGTTATCTTAAATCTTAATATTAATGCCTCATACTTGACCTCATTATTTAAAGTCCTAGCCTCTAATCACAATGCATATTCTATCTATCTCCTTCCAGGCTAATTAATATTATCCCTGCTACACTACCGGCCAGAGTAGTCGAGCCATCATCATATATGGTCCAGGTCAGCAGATCTTCCTCTTCTTGCAATTCTGCTATAAAATCAGCTAGGCTTGTTCTTTTACCAACTTTCTTGGTACATAGGATATTTTAAATTCTCATAATTCTAATACTCGCTTGACCATTCGAGCCAACATTTCTCTTTTTGCATTTCCTATTTGAGCAAGTGCTATGTTAGGATATTGATAAGGTGTCCTAAGAAATATGTTGTAAGTCTTTTGGCAATATTTACAAAGGTTAGGATTAGCTTCTCAATTTCAAAATATTTTAACTCCGACCATTGTAACACTTTGCTGAGATAATACGTCAACAATTATGACCCTTACTCCTCTTTGATCAATACTGAATTTACCACTTCCTTAGATACTGGCAAATACACGTAGAGCCTTTCTCCTAGTTCAAGTTTAGCCAATAAAGGTAGCTTTACAAAATACATTTTCAATTGTTGAAAGGCCTCCTCACATTGGTTTGTCCATTCAAATTTTTTCGGCCTTCTCCATAATTATAAGAGAGGTAAGCTCTTATCTCCTGGCCTAGAGATGAATTAGCTAAATGCAGCCAAACACCTAGCTAACTTCATACCTGTTTCATGTTCTTATGGAAGGACATATTCATAATTGCTTCTAACATCTCTGGATTCACTTCTATCCCTTTCTACGTAACCATATATCCCAAGAATTTTCCTCTAGCTATGTCGAACACACATTTTAATGGGTTGAGTTTTAACCCAAATTTTTTGAGAGTTTGAAAGGTCTCCCATAAATTTTGGGCATGTTCTTCCTTGCAGGTAGATCTTACTAAGATGTCATCTATATATCTCTACATTCTTGTCTATCTATTTCTAGAAAATTTTGTCTAATAGTACCTTTGGTATGTTACTCTCGCATTTTTTAGCCCAAAACGCATTACCTTATAACTGTATGTCCTAAAAGGGATTATAAAGCTTACCTTACTTATATCCTCTTCTGATAATGGTATTTGGTGATACTGTAGTATGTATCCATCATGCTTAGTAATTCCAATCCCTGTTGTGGTATCCACTAGCTGATCAATTCTAAGTAAAGGGCAAAAGTCCTTAGGGTACACCTTATTCAAATTTCTAAAATCTACATACATTCTCCATTTTCCTTTATGATTAGGTATTATGACCACAGTAAACAGTCATTTTGGGTACTTTACCTCTATTATATGGCTAGCCTCTGGCAATTTTGTTACTTCCTCTCTTATAGCCTATCTTTTTTCTTCCCTAAACTGCCTCAATTTTTACTTTTCTAGCCTTTTTTGTTTATCCACATTCAATCTATATTCAATCACGATGGATGATATCTCTTGTAGCCTTTACATGCTAAGACATCAGTATATTCTTTGAGCCAACGTATGAGCTATTTCTTAAGGTCTTTTGGAAAGGTCATCTCAACCCTAGTGCTCATCCCTCTTTCAAGGTATATTTCTACATTTAGCAGTTGTTCCCTAGGCTGAATAGACTCATTGGCTTTCTCATTTTCCTTCTTTACCTTATCCTCTCATTCTTTTACTAATTCTACATAGCATTTCCTTATTATTATCTAGTCTTCTTTCACTAACCCCACTCCTATTTTGTTGAGGAACTTTATGACAAGGTGGTAGGTTGATGCAACTGTTCGGAATTTAGTCAACATTGGTTGTCTCAAGATTACGTTGTAGGCTAGAGACATTGCGACAACAAAGAAGGAAATAGGTCAAGTTTTCCTTACCTTCCCTTGCCCTATTGTGACAAAGAGGGTAACCTTATCTCAAGATTGCGTTGCTTTCCCCGTGAAAATAAATAGCGCACTTTTGGCCAAAGATAGGTTCATTCCCTTTGCTCCCATTTTACAGAATGTGTTTTTTGATAAAACATTGACTAAACTTCATCGATCAACTAAACCTCAAGTTACATCATACCTGACTAAGTCAACAGTTACTACTAGCAAGTCTTGATGTGGGGCGATTATCACTTCTAAATCCCAAGCCCCAAAACTGAGCTCAAGTGTTTTAGCTATTAATCCATGCCTATTCAAAGTTACCACCAACTTTCATTTCTTGTCCTGCTCCTTAGTTCCCTTTTTTTTATCATTTTTATAAACCTCTTCTTAGGTTTTTCCTTCTCCGTTATTACAACACTTTTTCTTTTGTCCTCTTGTCCTACTTTCCTAACAAATTCTTGCAATCACCCCTTCTTTATTAAGTTTTCTATTTACACCCTTCAATTGATACATCTATTTGTTGCATCTCCAAATTTATTGTGAAATCAACTAAAATGTGCTTGCGTTAGGTTCTTGGGTAGTGTATATGATCCCTTCAGCCATTTTAACATCTCAGTATCCTATATTGTAGCCAGTATCTACTTCTTACTTACCAATGAAGGGTGAATTTTGGAAACTGAGCTCCCCTAGTCAGGGTAATTCATATCCCTGATGGGGGTGATTCATTCTTTTTAATGATTGTGTCATTCTTCTACCTTCTAACCTTTCCCACCAGCCCCCTCTATATTAATATACTTCTCTACTTTAGCTAAAGATTTATTAAAATTCTTAGTTGGCCTATTAGCCAAAGATCTAAAAAAATCTTCTTCCTTAAGTCCTTGCACAAAGGCACTAGTCAAGACTTCTTGTTTAGCAAAGGGGTTGCCAGAGCCACCTTTGAAAATCTTTGTACATATTTTCCCAAGGGTTCTTCATTTTCCTATCTCACGTTAAATAATGATATTAGTGCTCTTTCATACCTCTTGCAACTAGCAAATTGATGTAAGAATAGAGAGGAAAAGTTGTTAAAATTTTGTATAATCCTTGTAGGTAGCTAATAACCATATATGTGTTGATCCTCCTAGTGTAGTTAGAAAGACCCTACACTTGATCTCTTTAAAGTAATGATGCAAGAGTGCTTGATGCCTAAATTTTACTAAGTGCTTTGTTGGACTTAAGGCTCCATTATACTTGAGAACGTTGATAGGTCTGACATTCTCAAGTAGGGGATCCATCAAGATTTCTTTTGTAAATAGCAAACTATCCCTTAACTTGACCTTAGTCTTCTTTATTTCCTCCAGTTACTGATATAATTTAGTGATCTTCTTTCTATTCCTGACTGCATAGCTCCCTCTTTTACATTTTTGATCCTATCCATGTAGCTAACCATGACTGAGCCGTCAACCTCCTCTTCAACTCATCCTTTTTCTTTCTTCAACCTTTTTAGGGTGGACACTACCATTGCTTTAATTATTTCATTCAATTGCTCTATCAAAACTAGGTGTAGCCTGGTCATCGCATGCCTGTGCTCTTAAAACTCTAATGCCCTTATTAGGGAGCTCTAGGAAACAGTGTGTCCTCTTATTGGACCAACCTAAGCATTGTTTACCTGGGCTCCTGGCTTCTTAACACCCTTGCCCGCTGTATATTGTCTTGCAACTCATTATTCCTTATCTATGCTTCTTCGCTTATTTCCATCCAAAGAAGGCCTCCTAGGTCTCACTTCCCACAGATAATGCTAATGATGACATCACACAACAATTATAATGTCAGTTTTTCTTAATTACTTTTCTTCTTTCTTACTTGCCCTTCTCCTTTGGAAAGGTTGACTATTTATATAGTAGGTTTTAGTACAGATGGGTAGATTCTAGAAATCCTTGGATGCCATGTCTTGATTCTTAGCCAATACTACTAAGTTCAATTTTTTAGGGATTTTCCATATCTTTTCCTGTTCATTACTAAATATTGCTGGGTCCAGCCACCTATAAGAGTTAATTCCATATATTTGTTCTATTTTTCAAGTTAGTGTTCAAATACTCATTCTCTAATAACATATCCATATGCATGTATTCTCATTATCTCATATTAAATGATATGACACTCGCTATCCAAACATACAGTGTGTAGGTTATACCAATTCTCTAATGCCCATTTGTTACCTACAAACAAAATTTAATGATTGTATACTAAAAAGTTTTATATCCACACTCATAGCCCTTTCATGAGTAAGACTTCTTAATGTAATCATATGAACACATGCATAACTTTATATCATACATGATTTACAAGCATAATAAAATTGCCACAATGTCAATTTAAAGAAAATATCAATATTTTATCAATTAATCAAAATGTTACATTCACACCTAATATCTCTTATATACTATTGGGGTTAGAGGGCATGTTATTAACAATTTTCCACTTACATTCTAATGCCAATGATTTTAGTGTTAGTCACTATAGTATTTAATATCCATCTTTTCAAAATATCAATCCAATTACACTTGTGTTATTGCTTGGTAAGTGGGTTGCAATATTTTCTGTTGAAACTATTTTCTACATGAAGATGCCACTGTTTCCAATGATTTATCCAATAATGTGATAATGCCTATTAATGTGTTTAGATTTCTAATGAGATATTACTTCCTTCACCTATGCGATCACGCTATTATTTTCACAATAAAGTAGCAACAATCAATCCACATCTAGAACCACATGAAGCTCTATGATAAACTCTCTTATCTAAACAACCTCCTTCACAGCATGCGATGTTATGATATACTCAGCCTTAGTATTAAGAACTAAATTGGTATTTTGTTTAGAACTCTATCAATTTACTATTTCTCCATTAAGGGTAAACATGCATTTAAAGATACATTTTTTTACCATCAACATCTAATTTGAAGTTAGAATCGATGTATTTGTCTACTCTAAGTTCTCTATCTCTAAATACAAGTATCATATCATTAATTCTTCCTAAGTACTTATGGATATATTTGGCAGCATTCTAATGCTTTTTGCCAAGATTTGCCCAAACTTGCTTGTAATAGTTACAATGTAGGCAACATCTAGATTTGTACATAGCATTGTGTACATTAGGCTTTCAATGGTCAAAGCATATGAAATGGCTTTCATGCACCTACTTTCTATATCTATCTATGGGTTCATAAACTTTAAGAAATGGATGTCATTCGTAAATGGTAGCTATCTTTTATTAAAGGCTTCTATACTAAACCTCTTAAGGATCTTATGTGTGCACAAGGCTTAGTGGAGACAACTTAATACTTTTTACTCTATTGCTATAGATGCAAATACCCAACACATAGGTTACTTCTCTCAAGTTTTCATTCTCAATCAATAGTATGTCATTCACAGACATTACTAGAGATGTAATAGTGCTCTCATTAACCTTCTTCAAGATGTAGAGTTCATCTTTGTTTTTGATGAAACTAAACAATTTAACTACATCACAAAAACAAAGATTCTAACTCCTCAATGCTTGCTTAAGATAATAAATGAATCTTTTAAACTTTCTATGAGAGTACTGTTAGGTTTCACCTAGTTTGGAATAGAAATTTTTAATTTTGAAACATCAAATAATCATAAAAGAAGTCAGGGAATAAAATCCCAAACTTAAACTATTTTCATTATATAACACGCATAATTAAATGTATCTAGGAAAACAAATGAAAGTTATCTCTTTGAATTAGATTCTAGACTAAGTATACCAATGATCCATGACCCACAATACTCGAGCCATGACCTTTAATTGTTCACACAGGTTAAAAGCAGAAAAGTTTCTTTAAATCCTCCATAAACTCCTTCGTTAAAACCCCCTATACAAGCACCTTTGTATTTAAAGATATTTGGACAAGAGATAATTATGAATAAAGACTAGAAGGTGTTTTTCTTTCTGCTTGGTACATGATCCTACAAAAGTAGAATTTTTATTTCCATGTATAACTCCAAAAATACTCATGAAATGGGCTCCATAGGCTTTTTTATTAGGACCTTTAATTAATTCAAACTCATTTCGTATTTAATTATGAATTATAAAAGTTAAAGTCTATTAAAATTATATCTTTTAATTTAATTAATCTCATTAATTAAATCAAAGATTTGTTATGTTTTCAATTAATAATCACAATATTAACAAGCATAATAGAAACTAAATAATTCTATTTGTCTTTTTCTTTAATTTAATTAATCTCCATTAATCAAAATTAAGGCTCATTACCTTTCCAGTTAATAATCTCATTCTATTTGGTCTAATCAAGTAGCGACCATATTAATTTTATCATGAGACTTGTCAAGTCTTGTTTAAGCTTTAAATCGATTTGCCAACTTATACTTAATCCTTCTTTTTGTGTGTCTCTTTAAGTTCATCTTTAATTGATAATAAGTATAACTTGAAGGATATAGGTAATACCTAACTTGTAACCCATGAATGGATCATATGAACCCTCTTGGTCATGATTACCATGTGGTACATAATTTTTATCTTGTTTTGTCTTAATTGAGTGAGAGCTGTGGATTTACTCAGTTTCACTAGTTTGATCATATTAATTTTACCCATGAGACGCATAACCTTCCATTAGAAACTCACTCAATCATACGACCATGTCAATATTATTTCAAAAGGCTAATTACATTTAATCAGAAATTTCTTTCTCGTTTTCATTACCCTAGCTAGAGGTTTCTTCTCGTTTTCATTACCCTAGCTAGAGGTTTCCATCTCATGAAATATTACTTGTATAAGACAAGTGTTTTTGCTCATTTGCAATGAGATAAATTCCTTATTAACCACATATATACCTCCATTAATATCTATACAATGACACGATAAGCTTATAACCCTATCTTGTGATAAATTTTAGTTCTTAATGCCCAAATGATATACTGACCATCATCTGCATAAGATATTCATATTTTCTCCCATCTAAGGCTCACATGCACTTAGACATTGATAGCAGAGAATGAACCATATGTGCTTACTCTCATAACCCTATATTATATCAAGATAAATTTTAGTTTTTAATGCCCAAATGATATACTGACCATCATCTGCATCAGATATCCATATTGTCTCCCATTTAAGGCTTACATGCACTTAAACATTAATAATAAAGAGTGAACTCCATGTACTCACTACGTTATTTGAGTTAGTATTTGAATACTCATTTTTTAATGACGTATCCACACACATGTATTATCAATATCTTATATTGAATAACATGACACTTACCTTATAAACATATAGTATACAAGTTGTACTAATTCTCCAATCAAACAACTACTATAATTTTCTCAATTGTACAAGATGTTGAGAGCCCAAAATCAAGAAAAAGTTGGACACGGGGTGGAGATCAACTACCAATCATTTGCAGTTGAGAAGACTGATGATTTCCTATTGAAGAAGAACTTGAAGAGAATACCCCTCGCTATGCCTTTAGCTCAAAGTTATTGATTGTATATCTCATGAAACATGTTGACTCTGGTTCAATCAACTTCGTTGAGTTTAAACCATGACTTTTTTTTTCTAATTCTACTATGTAAACCCCAATTCACAATAATTCTAGAGAGCATGTAGTTTATCATTGTTTAAGTTCTACCTAGACTTTTAGGCTTGGTAAGAGTTATCTTTTAGAACTCTTAGACTTCAAATGTGTGATAAGCTTATTTGAAAGAGCACAATTTTGAACCAATCGACCTATTCAAGATCAACACTCTATGTCGAGACATATCAATCCATCTGATGATTTATTTATTGGGGAACTATTTTAGACATTAAACGTGTGATTTATAGGGTTTTTCTCTGGTTAAGTTCTACTGGGAAATTATATCAACTTTTAAAGTTTTTTTTAATTAACTTCCATTGGGAAGCTAAATCAACTTTTTGCTCCAATTCAACAATGTAAAGAGGCCATATATACAGTGACTTTAGCCACACTAGATGCGTGTGTATTATTATATAAATAGATTATTATTTTCAAATAGAATACTTATGTTATTTACAAAATAAGAGAAAAGAAATTTTAAAAATAAATAGAACAATTTAAATTTGAAAGAGGAGATTGAAAAAAAAAAGTTAAAATTGAAGGAAAGAAATTTAAAAGAAAAAATATATATAAAAAGTATATATAAAAAATGTAAGGGTATCATTGTAATTAAATATTTTGTAACAAAAATAATGACTTATATGCTTAATATATAGTATATATAGAATAGAAATGTAAAAAAAAAAAATCAAACAAATTTAAAAGAGACAAAAAATGAGAGAAAATAGAAATAAAGGTAATGAGTTAAAATAAAATGGATTGAAAATATAAAAGAATTTAAAATAAGAGTAATTATGTGATTGCATGATGTGCAACGTAAAATCATTGTTGACATAATAATTTGGTAGAGATATACACAAAATGCAACCAAGGACTATAAACAGTCACATAACGGATCATTTTTCACTTGGCTGAAATATTATAATAAACTCAATTATATAACATTTTTATTACAAGTAAAATTTTATAAATATTCCCGTAGGTTGCTAAAACACATAAGGGTATTATAATTTATAAAATGGATCTAATACAGTCAAATTTGATACCCTTCTAATTGAGAGAGGTTATGCAATTTTTTGGTTTAAAACTTTTACTAGAAGACAATAGTAGTTATGTTTTTCAAACTTTGATGGGGATAGTGGATTTTATAGAAAGAGGGGTATTTTATTATTTATAAAAACTTGAGAGGGTCTAAATGTAAATTGCCCTTCAAATTATTCCAAATTACAAAAAAAAATTTCTTTTACTTTCCCATATTAATACTAGTAATATAATTTATCAAAGAAGTAGTAGTTTTATAAATTTTCTACAATATTGCCCACTTTTAGCATGATATATTGAGAAAGAACATAGAATTGAGGATTGGAAATGAAATTGTAAAGGAAGCTCATCTTTAATGCTTATGTTACGATTGGAATGGTGGCCTATCTTTGAAATTTGATTTTGTGAGCTAGGAAAAAATGAAGTTTGGCACTAAATAGTAATGAGTTATGTATGATTAAATGATATTTGTAAAATAAACATAATAATGATATTTATGTATAGGACTTATGATAGATGCGTTGATGTGATGGGTGTTTAGATGTGACTATATGTATGATATTATGTGTAAATAGAATAAAATATTGTTATTGAAAGTAGAGGTGTTGAGTATTAAAGACAGGGTAGGATAATGTTTGAATTTTTATTTGTAGGGAGGGATTTGAGTAGGGTAAAATTTGAATTTTTTGTGTAGAAAAATACGTGAGAATTTTTAATAAAAGCAAGAGAATGGGCCAAAATTTCACAAGGCATAGGATAAGATATAAAAGTTGTAACCTTAGGTGGATAAAAAAGGCCCACCCTTAGTTTTTAAATAGAAAAGTTGCAATTACAACCTTGATTTTTTCTTTTTTTAATTTTTTAAATAGAAATGTTGTGAAAATGGAGTGTGTTCTCCTTTAAACGTTTTTGTGCATAAGATTAAGATGAAAAGATTTATGGTGAAATCCAATGTAGTGTGCATGTTAGTGGATAAATGTAAGTATGGCAGTGACATCTACTTATATTAATATGTCACTTCATATTGACTAAATATTATTCAAAAATTTCACAATCAATTGCACAACTATAATATATATGCTTACTAGTGTTTTACTATGGTGTATTAACTTTCACACACCACACATACATTTGATTGTATGGTTGATGCTCCTCTAAATTTGTAGAAGAAGCTAAAAAAATTGAGTTGCACTCTACTTTTATATTTTTGAGCTTGATGCTATGTGGCTCATTCTCTGTTTGAAGACTCAACTTGAGTGTAAGTAGTTAAAACTTTGTCCATTCACCACAATTCTTTGAGACTTAAAATTGCTATAATTTCATTAAAAAATATTTTATTAAATGTATGACTTTATTCATTTAGATATTATTTTTGTGAATAACCTCAATCGATGTCTAAACAATAGAACTTTTTTTCTTTTTTTTTTAAGATCATTTTCTCGAGATTTTCTTATCAGGACATTTTCTATCTTTTTCTTTACTCATACAACTATCTTTTAGGATTCTCTTCACATTTTTTCAAGTTCATTTACTTATAATTTTCTTCTTTCCTTGAAGCTCAAAATTTTAAATGTTTTATTCTTTTATGAAAATGCAAGTTGGTTGGTTATATTTTGATTACTTGCAGGTCATTATCATATATATGTAACTCAAAGTTTAAAGCAAATGCTCCTTAAATCAAGATGTACCAAAGTTGAATATTTTAGACAACAATACTACCTAATGGTTTAAATGCATATTCTTTCCTTAAATTCAAATGAATTTGCTTCCAAATTAAATTTAAACTATTTATTTAATACCTTAATTGTAGATTATGATTTTTGTGGAATCATTTAGTATAATTAGTTTAAAGTTATCTTTTTATTAATTGTAATATGAATTTTTGAAGATTCACCTGCATATAATCATGTTTGATTTAGTCATGTAATAATTATTAATTATAGAAAGATTGCCTGTTTGATAACTCATTGCATGATTTTGACCTAAAATCTCATATTGTGTATTATAAGTAGTTTATGCTATCAAATTTATCCACGAACTAACTCTAAACCAATGTGGTTCATTTAAAATATATATAATGTTAATAACTAATTTTGATAGACAATTATATTTTTATTTTTTTACAAAATTTAAAAGTATAAATAAATAAAAATTTCAAAAATAATTTTCTTGCGATAAAAATGAGATATATTTCATGCAACCCTCACATGAAAACTGTTTTTGAAATTACTGCATTTTAAATAAAATATTTCTTCGGACATTTTGTAAAAAAGTTCTATTTTAAATGTCCATCAGAATTTTCAATTATATTTTGAAACCTGCAACGTAAAAATGACTCATTTTGTATTTGAAAACAACTGAAACGCCAATTTTTTTCACAAAATCAAATATCAAATCTATCAATAAACTCCATGAGTTAGACTTTGAAGCTTGCTGCCTAGAGACATTTTTCATTAATTTTTTTGGAAATCTTCTTAAAATTTTTTTAGAAAATATTTCTCCAAAATACTAATAAAAAATATCTAAACAAATCTTTAAATTTTGAAGGAAAAAACTTAATAAAAATTAATATAGTATTATACTTTAGGACTTTGTTGATAAATTAAAAAAGTTTAACAATTCTTTCAGCTTGGGGTCATTTCAAAAGAAGTATTTCATCTATGTTTTGATAAAAAAAAAAAAGTGAGATTGAAGAAAGAAATTGGTAATAAGGATATGAAATAATATCAATACTACATGGTATTGAAACCCATTGTAATAATTAGAAAATAGATTAAAACAATTAAATAAGTTAAAATACAGTGTAATTTAAAAATTGTATCTATATATTATTAGTATATTACTTTTTATTTATTATTTTATATAAATTAATATTATTAGTATCTTATGTTCTTTTTGTTATCTATATTATTTATATTATTTTCTTATATAGACACCATATTATTAAGTTAATGAGGTTTACTGGTTGCATAATTTCAAATTATACAATTACCCTTCTTTTCATTCTTTTTATTTTTTTTCTATCATTTTCTTTCTCTTCATTCATTTTCTTCTTTCTTTTAACTTATTATTTTCATTTATATTTTCTCTCAAATTTTCAAAGTCTTTTGTTATTATTTATTTTATTATATTAAATATTTTTAAACTTTTAATTTAAATAATTTATTTTTATTTTAAAAATATCATAATTTTATAATGTATAAATAAATATACGTACATATTGAGAGTTCGATATTTATTAGTAATATATAATTTTATAATCTTGGATCCAAGCGGAGTCGGCGTTTCCTTTCGCGTACGTACCATCACCCCCGAACTTTTAAGGTCAAACTGACCCAACATTAAGAAGTTACCCCCCCTGAAAAATTTAGCTGAAGAAGTCGGATCCTTTGTATCACCCTCTCAGCGCGTCGCAGTAACCCACGAAATTTCCACGACGCGTTGCACAAATCCTTCAAAATCTGCAATTAGAAACCACCACTCATCACTTCCCTTTAAGTTCGACTAGACCCCACCTCAAATTTTCGCAAATCTGCAGAGGAATTATGGCTAGGGCTAATAATTGGGAGAGGCTGGTGCGAGCAGTGCTGAGTAGGGAGCAACGGGCAGGCCATGAGCGTACGGGCATCGGAATCGCAGGTGCGGTTCCAGATTCGCTCCAACGGACCACAAACATCAATTCGATTTTGCAGGCTGCGGATGAGATTCAGTCGGAGGACCCAAATGTCGCAAGAATACGTAAGTATAGGCACGAAGTTCGTAAATAGCGTGTATTTGACTCTTTTGTTTGTGTGTAGCCGTTCTGTTACAGTCAGTGGTAACGATGTGTGCTCAACGGCATTGGTTAGTAGCAAAAGGAAGCGTGTTCTTTTGATTTAATTATCTCTGCCTTTTCTTTTTCTTTTCTTTGTCTCTTGTGAGTGCTGTTTTTCTTTTGGGGGGGGGGGGGGGGGGTTGGGGTTGGGGTTGGGGTTAATGGAGCTGGGAAGTATAATGAATGTGAGAAATTAGGGATGTTGCAAGGATGACAAAATAAACAAGACTATTTTTCTCTTTCTAGCTCAGAAACTTTGGCTTTTATCCATCCCACTAGATGCCTAGTACCCATGACAAGGCGGCTTTATGTGTCTTGATATCCACAATCTAGGAACTCTGCAGTGTCAGTGTGTTGATGAAGGTGGATTATATCTGTAAAAGAAGTTGTAGTGAGTTGCATGCTATCTTCTCGTAATGGTTTTTCATGAAGTGAAGGACTATATTTCATAACCTCCAACTTACATGTTATATGCTACTTGTGGAGGTGGTTGGCATATGTGCGTGCTGGATAGGAAACAAGATGTGGTTGTGGTGATATTCACATTTGTAATGATGGTCATCTTCAGTTCTAGCTAAATAAATTATGTACTAGAAGGACTTTTGAAATCCCTTCCGGCAAAAGAAAAAGAAAAAAAAAAGTGATTGCATGGCATCCCCTGCATCCATGGATGACTCCAAATCGTATCATGTGCATGTAAGGCTCCATTTGTGTAGATAGCTCTATCTCTTACATTTATAAAATTTTTGTAATAATTTTCTTATGGCCATTCGTTTAAATAGTTCTATCACTTATTTTTATAAAATTCTTGTAATAATTTTTTTATGGTCATTCACCCCTGCAATTCTTTCATTTCATTCCATATCTTTGACGGGGTTAAACTGGTTTTCTTGCCATCTTTGGACATTCTGTTAGAGCCAAACTTTTACTTGTTAAGATTGGTTCAACAATATCAATTGAATTAATGTCTTTCTTGATTTTTTTTTCAAGTGTGTGAGCAGGCATACAGCATGGCTCAAAACCTGGACCCCAACAGTGAGGGCAGAGGTGTTCTTGGGTTCAAGACTGGATTAATGTCTGTAATCAAGGTACGCAATGGGTTTACCATTTGGTTATGTTGTTTTTCTGCTAGCTATGGTGAACTCAAAAATCTGGGCAACTCACAAGAAACAATGTTTTCCAAATGTTATTAAGTAGGACAGAAGGTAAAATAAAATTTGAGTGTCATATTATCAGTTGTAAAACTGATATTGAACATTAACTAAGATGCACAACTTAAATCCTGAAAACACTACTCTTTTACCTCCGTCATGTCCTGATGCAAAATAAGAGATTCTTCTGTAGTTCTAGTTTTATGGGATTATTCAGGCTTCTCTTATCTGATATGTCTATCTACTTTGTTAACCAAGCGACTTCTTCTAATACTTAATATTGTTTTAATGATTTAGCACTTTTCTTCTAAGAAGCTAAGCCTTTTCAGCTTAAAACTACAATTTACTGCAGCAAAAGCTTGCCCGAAAGGATGGTGGTCAAATAGATCGCAATCGTGATATTGAGAGATTGTGGCAATTTTATCAGCAATATAAAAGGCAACACAGAGTGGAAGACTTGCAGAGAGAGGAACAGAAATGGCGTGAATCTGGCCCTTATAGTTCTAATTTTCGAGAGTAAGTTCTGCTATTTGATCTATAGTTTTTGATCATTGTCCATTTTTCCTTGCATCAATGCTACTAAATGGTGACATGTGAGGCTTTATTTGCTTGTTTTAATGAAAACGTAAATAGTCTGCAAAGCTGGAGTTCTGTTTTGTGTATATACTATGATACTAGATAATTTTATAATTTTGTGTCTCCTAGCATCGTGTATTGCATCAAATTCATAAAAAAATTTGGTGTGTTTGCGTGTAGAATTCTAACTTATTCTGTGTTCCATGGTGTCTCATGTGGTTCTATGCTACTGTCCCTAGCATTGAAATTCATAATATATATATATATATGTATGTATGTATGCTTTAAATTATTATTGATATACTATCCTTCATAGCTTTAAATCATTGAGTTTGAGCATGGTCATGCTTCAAATGTGTGTGTGTATATGTATATATATATATGTATGCTTTAAATTATTATTGATATACTATCCTTCATAGCTTTAAACTATTGAGTTTGTGCATGGTCATGCTTCAAATGTGCTGTCTCCCCTCATCATCCTGCAAATCACTTGCCTAGGTTGTCTGTTTTTTTTCCTTTTTCCATTTCTCAGAAAAAAATAAGAAAAATAAGAACCATGTTTCTTTTTCTTCTTTGTTATTGTTTGCTTATATTGGACTTATATGCCCTTTCATGAAAAACAATACTCTCTTCATAGTTCAAACTTATTCTATTGATTTTTTATATTATCATGACCGTCGTCCTATGTTCTATTTGACTATTTTGATCCAACTGATATCTGTTACTATATATTATTGCTAGAGTCTTATTTTTGGCTACACAATGTTAATTTATATAATTATCCTCCATTATGTCAGTGTGTGGCCCCACAATGTTAACTTTCTAACATTCCTCTACATTCGCTTTTTGTTGCTTTTGACTTGTTATCTCCTTAAGAATTATTTCTTGTTTTTCCTGTTTAAAATTATTAATATATTATGTGACCCCTACAATAATAATTTTTGTGTGTTAGAATATAAACTTCCTAAATGCTCATATTCCTCTGTCATTTTCCTTTTTTTGTTATTTGACCTCTTTAGTAACTATCTTCCTTCTCTTTTCTTTTTATAAAAATTTTATTTAATTTTAAAATTTGAATATTATTGTTTGAGGATTAACTTTTAATAATATTAAATATTTTGTTTAGAATTATGCACACCCTTACCGTGCAATTTTACTAGTAGACTATTATGCCCATACAAAAGGGTCTTACTGGTTTGCTTATGCTGCTGTACCTGTTTTGTAGCTTGCAAAATAGGTTTTCGGAAATGAAAGGGGCATTTGCCACACTGAGGGCATTGATTGAGGTGATGGAGGCACTTAGCAAAGATGCACCTCCAGATGGGGTGGGAGGGCTCATTAAGGAGGAGGTGCCCCCTGCTTTGTTCTGATATTCCTAGTGAAATTCCACTTGTTGTCCTTTTTATCTCTTCTTTTTTCCTAGGGAGAGAAGATTTGTTAAAGCCGTGCACTTTTTTGGTGAGGCAAATAAGTGTGTATCAGTTCCTTCTTGAATTGATATTTTTTTGTTTGTTTTTACAGTTAAGAAGGATAAAAAATACAACTATATCAGGTGAACTAATTCCGTACAACATTGTCCCGCTGGAAGCTCCATCCCTATCCAATGCTATTGGATATTTTCCAGAAGTAAGTTGATGCCAATGAGCCAATCACATAACAGATATCTGTCCCTTTTCCTTGTCTTTTCAATGTTGCCAGGATTTCCCAGTAACTATTTATTGGACAATCCTTCTTAACCCGAGGGGTGTATTGTTGATATATGATGCTGCAACCTCGTTTTTCTTTAATAGTAATAAGGTTATCAGTTTATGTGGGGATTTTTACTTTTCAGCTTACATTAGGTTAGTAAATTTATCATGAAAAACTTCCATTGTTTGGGGCTTTCGTGAAATGAATAGAAGTTTGGATGCAGGTTAGGGCTGCAATAGTATCAATAAGATACACAGAGCAGTTTCCACAGCTTCCAGCTGATTTTGAAATTCCTGGACAGCGGGATTTGGACATGTTTGACCTTTTGCAATATGTGTTTGGTTTTCAGGTTTTGCTTCTTTTTCCTTGGCTCTTTTCCTCCTCAGGGTTATATAGTCTAGGTGGACTTCCTATGGGTTTGATAAAGTTGAATTTGGTCATTATTTATGATACCTAGTTCCTATTTAACAGACCAGAAGAAAAGAATATGGAGAGTGTTCAGCTTTTATTTCTGAACATGTAGAAAGTTTTATAAATTAAAGCAGTATGTGCAAATGCATGGCTACAGCAACATTGACTAATATTTTATGGGTTTCATGTCTTTTGACATTCTGTTGTTGACTGATTAAAGTCTGACTTTACCTGTTACAGAAAGACAATATAAGAAACCAACGTGAGCATCTTGTTCTTGCCCTAGCCAATGCACAGTCGCGACTTGGCATCCCAGTTGACCCTGACCCAGTGAGTAGCATATTTTGGTTTACTTGAAAAAAGGACTGTCTGAGATGTGGAACTACTATAATATATAACAACTAATTGGCTTTTAACATATTCATTTGCAGAAACTAGATGAAAAAGCTGTTAGAGAGGTCTTCTTGAAGGTCCTGGATAATTACATCAGATGGTGTAGATACTTGCGGATACGCCTTGTATATAATAGGTTGTTTCTGTAATGGCCTGCTATGTTTTGTATAATTACATATAAGAAACTAATGCTGATTACAATTTGTCTCCAAAAGTTTGGAAGCAATTAACAGGGACAGGAAGCTTTTCCTAGTTTCACTATACCTCTGCATATGGGGTGAAGCCGCGAACGTCCGTTTTCTTCCTGAATGCATCTGCTATATATTTCACCATGTATGTCTTTTATCTACATGTAGAATAATTTGTTGTTTGTTGGAAAGCTGGTTAGTTTGGGAAACAAACTTTTACCTTGCATTTATTGTTTGCATTTTATGTATATTTCCTTTCATATCAATATTGTTACTTTGGAAGAATATCACTATTTTTATCATTTTTTGGCTAAGTTTGTGCTATTTTGATTTGTCTCCTGATATTTTGCTATCATTGTGTGATCTAGTGCTTGGAGGATAGCTGCATTTGCATTTTTTCTTCTTTTTTCAGTTATTATGTATGTGAAATAGAATTGCTTGTCCAGTTGTTGTCACATAGAGCTGTTGATCTGCTATGTGCATTTTACTTTGGGTAAAGGTGCTGCAAAATTAGGCTAAGCTGTCTATGCCCTTTGTGTTATGAATCTATTTTAAGCTGCCAGTTCATGGTATGTTGTTTGTTAAAGAGTAAGTGAAAGAATTAAATTGTGCTTTATTGATGAAAATCTCATCTCAATTTATGGTATATTGTCTGTTGAAGAGTAATTGAAAGAATTAATTTGTGCTTTATTGATGAAAATCTCATCTCAATTTATAGTGTAAGGCTTCAATTAATTACCAAACGTAAGACACAACTTAACATAATATTATTCTTGTACAGAAGGAGACCAATTATGTTAATCTTATTAATATTGGGAACATAATATACCTAGACACACAAACTAGTTAACAATATATATGAAATATTAAAACACATTAAATCAAATATTTTTCTTTAGCACTCTCCTCAAGTTGGAAATGGCAAACCTTCATGAAGTGTTCAATTTGAACTACCTTGAACTATTGAAGCAACCTCCAAATGCTAACGATAGTGATCCTGCTAGAATGACAAATCATGTGCACAAGTTACTAATAATGCTAGAATAACACTAATAACACAAGTCACTATGACTAAGCTGTCCGGTTAAATGACACCTTTGTCAGCCACAATAACTTTACAGCATAGGATTTTTTGGCATGCAAAAACCTAATAAAACAGGCTTAGAAAGCAACCTATATTAATCCGAATGCAAAGAAACTAAGCCTATAAAATCTACTCAATTTAAAGTCCAACTTACAATAGTAAACCCGAACACATAAATAGAACCTGACACACAAGTATAGCCCAACTCAATACTACCGACCAACAAACCCACTTAAAACAACACAACATAGAACCCAAATAACAGAGGCCCAACATAAATTTTTATAGTTGCTACTTATTTCAGTTAAAAATAGTAGCTTAAAAACAAAATAATAACCTAAAACACTATATCGAAGCTAAATAATATTGCCCAAACCTAGCCCACAAGCACAATTAATCAAACTAGGCTTGGGTATTACATGACAACAATGGTGGCACTTGATGACACAGAGTGTCGCAAGGAGGAATAATGACATGGCACAATCGCACAAGAAGAAAAGCATTGCAGAATTGGGCTTTGACTGTGGATGAAGGTGGCATGATGGGAACAAAAGGCTGTGGCAGCATGTGCAAGTGACAATGGCTAGTTGTTTGTTTTGTATGGTAGTAAAGTGTTGCCAATTTAGGGTTTTTGTGTGCACAAAGGCTGGGGAAATGGGTGGAGCTGTGGAGATGGATTGCGTGCTAGGTAGTGTGGCGTGTTAGAACAGCGGTGGTGAACAGGAACAGCAATAGAGAGCTTCCTTTGCAGTAAGTGGTGGCGCTGGATGGGCCTTAGGTTTTAGGTGTTGCCAGCCAAGGCGTTGTGAGGTGTGTTGAACTTGGCATGTGGTGGTGAAGATTATCGGGTAGTTGGTGGCGGTGGGCTACTAGTTTTAGGAATTAGGGTTTGTTGATTTTGGAGATAAAGGGTTGCTTTGGGATGCATTGCTCTAGGCTTTTTGAGTTTTTGGGATTGTTTTTTCTTAGGGGAGGAGAAGAAAATTTAAAGAAGTGGGATTGTACTCACTGTGAGAATAATTGAAAGAATTAAACCACTCTGTATTGATGAAAATTTGACCTCAATTCAAAGTGTGAGATTTTGAAACAATTACAGTAATTGTCAAAGATAAAGACAACTTAACATAGTACTACTATATAAAAGAAAACAAATCATACTAATCATATTAATATAGGAAATATAATATACCTAGACACGGACCAGGTAACAGTATACAAAATATCAAATCATATTGAATCAAATATTATTCTCTGATGTTGTGACTTTGGCTAACTAAAAATTCACACTGTTTAGTCTCATCTCCTTGTTGACATGATTTGTTCAGATGGCAAGGGAATTGGATTCAATCCTGGATCATGGTGTGGCGACTCATGCTGCAAGCTGTACGAGTGAGAATGGTTCTGTGTCATTTTTAGAGCAAGTCATTTGTTACATATATGGAACTTTGGAAAAGGTGAGGGCATCTTAACATTTGCCCTTGATAATCACCTGCTTGATTAACAATGTATACATACTGTCCGCTGTATTAAACAACCCGATGAATTTATTTTCTTGCTTTCATATTGATTTCTTTCACTATATTAGTTCTGTTACAAAGTGGCTAGAATTTTAATAGTGAAACTTTGTGCTTTTAGATATCATAAACTAATGTAGGAACCCCTGCTAATAATTAACTCGTTTCTTCTTGAGTTAATTAATTCTATTGCATATTTAATGTGAAAATAGTGCTCTCTTCTTCCTTCTTTGATTGTATTTTTACTGTTTCCTTTATCTGCAGGAAGCTGCCAGGAACAATAATGGTAAAGCTGCACACTCGGAATGGCGGAATTATGATGATTTCAATGAATATTTCTGGTTTGTTATTCATCAGTGGTTCTCTGCATGGATATTTCTTTATCATGTATTTCATTGTCAGCACATATGCAGGTCGCCTTCTTGCTTTGAGTTGAATTGGCCTCCTATGAAGGACTCATCATTTCTGTTGAAACCTAAAAAAGGAAAACGGGTTCGTTCTAATATTTTTATCCCATTTTATCTATATTTCCTTTCTTTTATTTAACTTTAAATGACCATGTTCTGAGTCTTTGCTTGAATCTGTTTTTCGGTTCCAAATACAGACTGGTAAAAGCTCATTTGTTGAGCATCGAACTTTCCTTCACCTGTATCGAAGTTTTCATCGTATGTGGATCTTCTTGACTGTGATGTTTCAGGTAAATGTTGCGCCATCAAATGCCATGTATCTCTCTTCAGTCCATGACCTTCTTGTTTCTACAGGGTCTTGCTATTATTGCTTTCAACAATGGAAAATTTAATCTTGATACCTTCAAACAACTGCTTAGCATTGGACCAACATTTGCTATCATGAATTTTTTAGAGAGTAAGCAATATGTAATTTTATTCTTTATTGCTGTTTACTAGCTGATTTTGTACTTATTTAGTTTCCTTTTTTTCTTCTATTAATGGGGCTTGTTTCTTGTTATGTAGGTTTTTTGGATGTTGTACTAATGTTTGGGGCTTATATTACTGCCCGAGGCATGGCTATTTCAAGGCTTATTATTAGGTTCTTCTGGTGGGGTTTAAGCTCCATATTTATCCTTTATGTCTACCTGTGAGTATTGGCCTATCCTTTAATTGCTTTGGATGTTTTAATGTTTATATTAGCTGCGCATGCAATAACACTACTGTTTCAGCAAACTCCTTGAGGAATGGAAGAACAGCACCTCAAATTCAATCTATTTCCGGGTTTACATCCTAGTAGTGGGAGTATATACTGCTCTGCGTATTCTTTTTGCTCTGCTTCTCAAATTCCCTTCATTTCATAGGCTGTCGGAAACGTGTGATTATTCTTTTTTCCAATTTTTCAAGTGGATTTATCAGGTATTAACTTATTTATTCAATTATTTCTGTTATTGAATCTTCATAAGCCTTGTCTCTCTGGTTTCATAAAACCAACAGAAAGGAAAAGCATGCAAAATAATAGGGGAAAATATTCAACTAAACAACGACACTGGTAGCATTTAATTCTTTGTGTTGTTGTCTATAGTCCACATGATCCTTGTTTTCCATTCAATATCAGCCCCAACTGGCAGCTGGCCAAACCAACGCCCCTCCCTTTGGTGCTATTCAGAATACTGTGATGGATCTGTTGGCTTCTAATTTTGAATGGAATTTCCCCCCTTTGATTTGGCTATCAAAAAGTTTCTTGTTGATCCTACAGGGAAAAATGGAATTCTTTTAGGCACTTTTTATTAAAGAAATAGAAACATATTTAATTGCATTTAATGTTAAAATTCCAAGTTTGTGTTGCTGAATTGGATTACATAATGATAAGAACTCATTGGAGATATGATATCTCAAACTTGTCTTTCAATAAAAATCTTGTGTTTATATTCAGGAACGCTATTTTGTTGGTCGTGGACTTGTTGAGAAAACTACAGATTATATGAGGTTTGCCCTTAGTGTTCTTGAAATTGTTATGCTCTTTTCCCCTTAACATGTTTTGCAATTGGGTTTTCTGTTGCGGATAATTTCTGTTTTTTGTTGTAAATAATTTCTGTTTGTGTCTGCTGATTTTTTAGTTGGAATGTGAATCTAAAGTGGCAAAAACTGACATCAAGTTTGAAATGTAATCATATTTTACATAATTCATAAATTTTGTGCTGTGCTTGCGCCACTTACACTGTGCCACTTGCCCTACACCGTGGCCTCTTAACAACTTTTTCTCCTTAATGGGCCATATGCTATTTAACATTATGGAGTATGTATAACATGTATTGATTTAGACCCTGACTCATGAGTGAATGATGCATGTCTGAACTTTGAAATTTTGGCCATTGACTGATGCTGGATTTCTAATAATCTTGAGAATCTCTTCATTTATATATTTTATTTAAAGTTTTAGCAAGCAAATCAAATCGGGATATGAATGTTTTATCTGAGATGCACAAATGATTTGAAATTATCAAAAGTCTATATTTTATCTGGACAATGGATGCTAGATACATCGCATGATGCTGTTGGTGATTGGATGTGTGTTGGAAATCCTCAATATCTGCAACTAGCATGACTGCATGGTGCTGTTGGTGATTGGATGTGTGTTGGAAATCCTCAATATCTGCAACTACCATGACTGCTGCCACCGTGTCAATTCTGTGACTTTGTGTTTCATTAGAATCTGTGCCTGATAATTTATAAGTTTCAAAATAAGGACTCAAGTATGTATTGGGGTTGTAAGCTGAGTCATTGTTTTTACAATTGCCTAACTATTATTATAATTTTGTTAATTCATTATCACTTATCATTTATGCAGCTATGTTTTGTTCTGGCTGGTAATCTTTGCTTGCAAATTCACGTTTGCATACTTTCTTCAGGCAAGTCATGATATCATTCTCTTAGAAATTTTTGTTACTACGAGGATTGCTTATTGCTTTTGTCTTGTTCAAGTCAGTGAAAGTATCTATAATGGCAGATTAAACCACTAGTCGAGCCAACTAAGTTTATCGTAAATCTACGCCAACTTCGTTATTCATGGCATGATTTGTTTTCGAAGGGTATGTTCTTTTCTCTCGCTTTCTTTGTCTAGCATTTTGATGTTATGGACTATAATGATATAGGCTATGTTGTTTTTAAATTTTAGTGTGTTTTTAGGTGTTTGTCTCAAAATTTGTGTTAAAATAAGAGAGAAAAAAATTTAAACAGTGTAGTAATTGAGTTTGTGTTTTTTGGGGTGAAAATTGCAAAACAAACATAGCCATAACTGCTTGTACTGTTGTTGTTGGAGGGTCCATGGTTGCTTCTCTGTCTCCCCTCTTAATGGGATGCGAATTTTGGACTCCGAGCATGGATTCAGTTTCACTTTAATGGTTATTCACCCAAGTTGCTGTTTGATTTAGATGACCTTAATGAAGATAACTTTTAGAGAAAAATTAGACACTATGATCATCAGTGTTTTGTTATTACTGAAATGGCTGGTTTGATAATAAATCAGAGTATAAGAAGAATCTTCTGCTACCTTTCTTCTTTCCCTGTAGATGTTGATATGAAAGAAGTACCAGCCATAAGCTGCTTACATATAATTCAATCTTGGAAAACCAAACCTGCCCTTATACTTTCTCTTTCTGTTATCTGTTGTTTTAAGCCTTGCTCTAATATTCTGTTTTCATTTTATTTTTTGTTTTGGCAGTTGTATTTTGGATGATGTATTAATATTAGGCTCACAAGGACTGAGGAGATTTTAATTTCTCACTGGAATTTCTTTGAAGAAAATTTGATTTAGGGAAATTCAGTAGATCCTTGATCAGTAAAAGACATGGTTAATGGTCAATCTGAAAGTTAATGCCTTCCCTTTATTGCTCAAACATTATATAATCAAAGCTGTTAAGAATTAAAATTTTTATATTTAAGATGGACTATGGGCACAAGGACATACATGGTTCAGTCATTTGGTTTACATTCACCTACACCAACTCTAAGATAAATATATTCTTGTCTTGTAATTTAATAAAAAAATTAATTTTTGATTCTTAACAAAAGCCATTGCTACTGTATCTTTTCATTGCTAAACCAATTATTGGGCTGAGTTTTCATATTGTTTTTGTTAAAAATATGCAATTTCAATGGAAGATTTGATTTTGTTGCAGTCTAACTAAGTACATAAATATAAAACTTCTTTTGGGGCCTGCAGAGAGATGCAGAAGTGGCAATATCTCATCCTGTAAAATGTTTATATTTAATATTTTGTTGTAGAATTACATTTATATCCAGCGTTAATATTTTGTTGATTGCTTGTTAAATAACATGACTGGATTTTTGCGCAATAATCTGATGCCTTTTATTGTTTTTTTTTCTCTGCAGACAATAATAATGCATTAACTGTAGCTAGTTTATGGGCGCCTGTTGTGGCTGTGAGTATAAATGTTTCTTTTTTCATGCATATGTAGTTTTAGTGTATAATTCATTCTGATACTTTGTAAAAGAAATATTGTTCCATCATACTAATCATTGTATAGTTGACTGAGGAATTTGGTAATCATTTATGACATAAAAAACTATTGCTTCACATCTATAACCACAAGTAGAGTTAGACTGCTGAGATCAGAGCTTTTGAGAATATTTGGGCTTGACCTTGATGTCATTTTGGAAGTTCTAAGGTCGAGCTCATTTTGTTCTCTCCATCTCGCTTTACATCAGGTCCTATGGTCAAGCGTGCTTCGCTTAAAATGTGGAATGCATTGCTCAGGGACATGACAAAGCTTCTTAGGCCATGTTTACTTTGAATGATAAAGTAGGATAGATTATTCTATCTAAATTAATTAAATGTTCTCTTTGATTGAATAAGGGCATAGCGTAAAATTGTAAAATTGTAGAATAAATAATCCTACATGAGTGCTATGATAAAATAATCAAAGTGTTATGTCATTTTGGAAGTTCTAAGGTCAAGCTCATTTTGTTCTCTCCATCATGCTTTACATCAGGTCTTACGGCCAAGCGTTGTTCACTTGAAATGTGGAATGCATTGCACAAGGACATGACAAAGCTTCTTAGGCCATGTTTACTTTGAATTATAATCCTACATGAGTGCTACGATGAAATAATCAAAGTTTAAGGGATAATTCAAAATGATTTTTTTAACATTATTTTATTAATTGAATTATTTTCGTACAAAGGATGTAATGGAAAAATAAATATAATTACCTTAAATTGTTGAGCTTACGAAACTTAAGTCAAGGATTAATCAATCCATTCAATTTTTTTAATCATTAAAAATAATCTGTTGGATTGTAATCTCATCCAAAAAAGTTAACATGGCCTTAAAGTCTTATCTAGAGACATAGGGACTACACGAGTTATTGTATAGATCTTTCATTCCTATTGCCTGCTATCAGAATCTTCCAAATCAAACAGTAACTAAATATTGTTTAATAATTGGGATTGCATTCTTGTTTTTGAACCAGACAAGCTTATAAAGGTCTGGTTGTAAGTGTAAATTAAGCTTGGAAACAGAATCCACTTAGATGATATTCTTGCTGATTGACTCTCACTTAAAGCTCCATAAACTTCCCACAAATTTTTGTAGTAATGTGGAGAATACTTTTAAGTCACCAATAATCTATATGCTCCTGCTGACAAGCCCACATCAGCAAACTTCATGTTAATCAATGTCTTATCTATATATTCTATCAGTCTTGAGTAGGCTCTTCCAATCTCATATAAGTATATTCTATCATCTTCTTCTTCTTCTTTTCTGTTATGCTTCTTCCCTAGACCCCAAAACTTGTACCATTGATTGTTGGTGCATCAATCTGGTTTGAATGAAATGGTGCAATATTTTGTGGTGATTTGGTAGATTTTTGAAGTTACTCTTGTGCTCGAATTTGCATATCATGGTTCATTGGAACCATTGTTTGCCCTTGCTGCAACCTTTGTATTATAGTCTTGTTTATTTATGCCTTTCTTAACCTTTTCTTTTTATGCCCTATTATGGTATTTGTACTGCCTTTTTCAAGCTTTTCTTTTTCCCTTCCCACTGCTGCATGCTGGAAAATTTTCATGGATGGTAAAGCATTAGTTTTCTAATGGGTTGATTGAGTAGTCTTATGTAGTTTACTTATATTGATCCTTACTGTCAGGTAAGGCCATATGCCTCCTGTTTAATTGATAAAGGTCCTCTATTGTTGATTAGCATGGCAGTGGCATTGAAGGTTTTTCATTCGTTTTCTTTGATACATAGTCTGGGCATAGTTGGAGCTTAGGAAATTTTTAGACAGTTTCTTTTTCTTTTTGGCCTCATCAGAAACTAAGCTGATCTCAGCATTCTGTGGATGTTTTTTTGATCTCAAAGGCACTAAACTAGTCCTTTCACTTTTAGATGCTTCCTAAATGTTTCCACTCTGGCTAACCGATCTATGACTCATGCATGATTTTTTTTTCTTCATTCTGGAGACATCTTACCTCACACTTTGTCCAGAAGACACATGCTGCAGTGCATCATGATATGAATTCTTGATTGCCAATTTCTGTGACTTGTATCATTATCATTCATTAGTTGGAGTCTACACTTACACATGGTACTGGATGGGGCCTTCAAGTTACCTTCTCGAGTTTTGTACTTCTCCATCTTTCTGTTTGCATGAGAACTAAATCCAGCAGATGTGTCACATTCTCTGCCTTCACTTTGAGGTCTGATTGCTAGGAAATAAAACCAGCTCTTGCATCATATAAACAAGATTGAAGAAGCATGAAGCATCAAGTTAAAGGCTATGCATCTCAATTTAGATCCTCTTATGCAACTTATAAAGAACTGGGAACGTGAACAACAAGTTACATAATTGTTCAATAACTTCTTGGGGTTGATTTTGTGCATCTCTATACAGAAGCTCAAGTTTTTAATTATCCTGATGCCCTATCAACTATTAGTTGAGCTTTATTTCTTTACTCTGACCCAAATACAGCCAGTGGGACACTTGCTGCCTATCATGTTGGGTAAAACTGACAGATCCATTTCTCCTGGCTGCCTGACACTGTAAATTGTTTTATTTATTTTGTCAATTTCTGTAGCATTTGAGATTTATTGGTAACAGTCGGTGACTCTTTTCTGTGGAAAACTTATTTCAATATTTTGATGATTGCAGCACTTTAGCCGCTATGCCTCTAAGTTGAATTATTGCATTTAAGGTTCCCATTCATTTTTTCTAATCTTAATGTGTTCTGTATTGATTTTGATAACTTTAGCTTATCACTCTCTACCTACCTACAGATTTATATAATGGATATTCACATTTGGTATACTCTATTGTCTGCAATTTATGGTGCTGTGATGGGTGCAAGGGCTCGCCTAGGGGAGGTATTGGGTCTTTGCAAATCCATTGCATATTTCATTATATGAAAATGTATGGTCTATTTTGTGCATGGTACTTACTACACTGGAATTATGTCCATTGTTGTTACCAATAATGTCTTGTTTGATTTGCAGATTCGATCAATTGAAATGGTGCACAAGCGTTTTGAAAGTTTTCCAGAGGCTTTTGTGAAGAAACTTGTGTCTCCACTGATCAAAAGGTAATATAAGAAACTTGTCTGCTGTATGCAGAAATCTTAAATAGTGGATATTGATGTTTGTATGTTATTTTGAATTAACATTTTAATCATGATATTTTAGGTTGCCATTTGATGGACAATCATCAGAGGTCAGTTTGCTCGAATTTGTTATCTTTGATCATCTTCCCTCACTTATCTTACCTTTATCAGTTTGTGTTTAGGTTCCATTTGTCCCTTTAAGTGCACATGCTTGCTGTGACTGGCCAGGAAGGAAGAATTGACAATTTTCCTCTTTCTATTTCAATCAATTGATTTGCGTGGATTTTCTAGAAAATGAATGAACGTGTTTCCTTTTATGACATATTGCCTATAGATTATCTTAAGTTGATTATATATAAATGTGAAAGCAAAAGTATTTCTTTGGTGCTTTATTTGGATTAGTATAAATATGATGTCGATTTTTGCATGGGCGTTTTAGACCAGCTTTATAATTAAGAGAGTAATGACTTGCTTATAAAATTTTTGGCTTTTTATCAATTTAAATGAGTTCCATTTTAGTGGAAACTCCAGGTCTTGCCTTATACATTTCATTAAAACACAATAGTCCAATTTTTACATGCGTCTCAATTTAGTGCTTGTATACTAGTGGGCATTACTGCCTCTCTGTAAAATTAATTTGTATTGGATGAAACGTATCTTAGCAATCACTTTTTGAAGATTGAGCATGCTTGGCCTTTCTTGCAAAGCTCAAGCTAAGAAATGAGGCAACATTTCTGCTTTTAATGTTCTTTAGAAGTAATTATTTTTCACGTGGAACATGTTTTCTTCCCAAGTACTGTTTGAAACAGTGAACTTTAATTGGAAGTGCCAAATCCTGGTTTATAGAGTCTGCAATTCATGCCTTTCGAACCTGTGAATTATTGGAATTAATATGAATATCCCATTTTTAATTCGTTTCATGAGTTGTTGCGATGATTTATTTGGTTTCTGAAATTATTTTTAAATCAAAATGGTATTGTTGAGGCTGGAATCAAGGACTTTTTTCATCCAACAGTTTGAGAATGGCTATTGAGTTGAATATGTCAATCTGGTGCTGCTTGCAATAAATTTTTGAGGTTTCACTTCAAGAAACTAGAAATTAGTGACTGCTTATAATCAAATCTAAGAATCATGAGTTGTGCTATGCTGCCATTCACAATTTTCCATTGCTTATTATGAGTATGATAATGTATCTATGTGATTTGACTATGCATATCTTTTTGCATTCTTCATTATTATCACAAAATTGTTCTGTTTGTGTGCTGAGTATTGGCTATTGTTCCAGACTTCTCATGAGAATAAAAAAGCCTATGCAGCTGTGTTTTCCCCATTTTGGAATGAAATCATCAAAAGTTTGCGGGAAGAAGATTATATAAGTAACAGGTTAGTGGTTATGCTCATACCTTTCTATGATTGTAGTCCTATGTTTCCTTGTTGATGAAGCTGATCTACTTTGCCGTGTCTATGTTTATCTCTTAAATACACATCATCTGATTATGAACAATTCAGGGAGATGGACTTGCTTTCCATGCCAAGCAACACTGGAAGTCTGAAATTGGTTCAATGGCCACTTTTTCTTCTAAGCAGTAAGGTGCTGCCTTTTAAACTAGCCTCTTAATTACTGGACATGTTCAAAGAATTTTTTGCCACTTTATGTAGTCTTAGTAACTGCCATCCCTTTGTGCTTTCAGATCTTATTGGCCATTGATTTGGCTTTGGATTGCAAAGACACTCAAGATGATCTTTGGAGTAGAATATGCAAGGATGAGTATATGGCATATGCTGTGCAGGAGTGTTATTCAAGTGTCGAAAAAATTTTGCACTCCCTGGTTGATGGAGAAGGAAGACGTTGGTAAAATGTTTCTGCTTTTTGGAAGGATAAAAAGTGTCCCCTTTCATTTCCTGATTGCTTCAGTAGTTTTGGTTTTTTTTAATCATTCTTATTATTATTTTTTCTTGGCAGGGTTGAAAGGATATTTCGTGAGATAAACAGCAGTATATCGGAAAAGTCACTTGTTATTACTTTGTCTCTTGAGAAGCTTCCTGTGGTGCTTTCCAGATTTACAGCTTTGACTGGGTTGCTGGTATTTTTTTCTGAGACCATTCAAATTATTTCCATTTTATTGCTAGAAATTCTGAGGAATTGATGCTCTATCCTTTTCTCTGATATCTGAAAATTTTTAATCGAGAAGTATTTACATCTGAAATGTGCGCGAGCATTCACGTCCTCCTCACCTAGTAATTCTTGTAAATTAGCATTCTTACACACTCAATTTGTGTGCATCTAAATTTCAAAGCCTAAATCATTGTTTGCATTTAAATTTTCAGTTTTATCGTATAAATTGTTGAAACAGATTTCGTATTTTTTATTTTTTTATAATTTATAATATAGCAAAAATCACAATTATGTTGGCAAAGTTGCCAAATGTTATATAATTTTATTGTTAATAAAAATAAAATTATGTTAATGGGGATGGAAGAAATAAATGGCTCAAAATGTAGAAAATACAATAAGGGTACTGTTTTAATAATATGAAATTAGTATTTTTTGATAATATTAATACGAAAAGTAAAATTATTTGAAAATTAAAATTATGATTCAAATTTTATTGAAAGAAGACCAAGAAATAAGTTAGATTCAAATAAAATATAAAAAATGAATAAACCAAGAAAGTGGAAAAAAATAAATAAATTGGGGTTATTTTAGTAATTTAACATGGTGGACCAACGGCCTGCTGCTGTCCTCGTTTCTTCTACAATCAAAATCTTCCATGATGGTGAAGGTTTCTTATTTACTTTTCCCTTTTACTTCTTTTGGTTTGTTTTTTAATTCGACATTAGTATCATTTACATTACCTGGTAATCTGTCCAGGCTTGATCTGTTATTGGTAGCTCCAGTAAGATTTATATTATTCCTTCTATTAGTTTTTTGTTATTCTTGGGTCCTATTACACTTGTATGTAAATGGTTTTTGAAGCATATAATGGGTATAACAAGTTAATTTATGAACATGACATTCTTTCTCCTTTATTGCTGTAATGCTAACATTCGTTTTTTTCTTAGACCCGTGACCCTACTCCGGAACTTGCAAAAGGTGCAACTCGAGCTATGTATGAATTTTATGATGTTACTCATGAGCTGCTCTCGCCTGACCTGAGGTACACTGCATAGACAATTTTCTCATATTGGCTTAGGTAATAATTTATCTAAATTTTGATTTACTGAGAAACATTTACTTTATTTCCTTTCAGAGAACAGCTTGATACATGGAATATATTGTTGACGGCTAGAAATGAGGGGCGCCTCTTTTCAAGGATAAAATGGCCAGAAGACGCTGATATTGTAAGCTTCCTGTATTCCTTTTTGTGCATCATTTTGACTTTCAAACAGGGAGCCTACCATTAATGGTATTTCCTTGGGAACAGAAGGAACAAGTGAAAAGGCTGCACCTACTTCTGACTGTGAAGGATAATGCTGCTAATATACCAAAGAATCTTGAAGCAAGAAGAAGACTGCAGTTTTTCACGAATTCATTGTTCATGGATATGCCACTAGCTAAGCCTGTTTGTGAAATGATGCCATTCTGGTATCTTTTTCTTTTTCATTTTTTAATAGCATTTATTGCTTTTAATTATTTAATAATTCAGAACAGCATATAATATTTTATCTTTAGGGATGGCTAATTTTTTTTGTTTTGCTTGTAATGTCTTGTGATAGTGTTTTCACACCGTACTACAGTGAGAAAGTGCTTTACAGCGACTTGGATTTGCGGGATGAAAATGAAGATGGAATATCAACTCTTTTCTATCTCCAGAAAATATTTCCAGGTATGTCAGTTGTTTGGGTGATGTTATTAGCATGCTTGATAAACGTATTTATAAATAATCCTTCATGTTACATCACTATATATGTTGCCACAATATTATATTTTGTCTTGCTGCACTTGATTCTGAGGGTTTTGTTTCTTCTGCTTTGGTACTGGCAATGTATTTCGTCGTTTGCTCACTGGATCTAGTTAGCCAATTGTGTGTAGGCTATGTCAAGATGGGAATGACTTTTTGATGAGTGATCTATTCTTTATGTATCTCTCTATAATAGTTAGGAATGAAAAATGCTTGTACCACTGTCCTGGCACTGTTTTGCATTGAAGTTTCCACTTGTCTTTTTAAGGAATCACTTTATTCAACAAGTACTTGTGCATAACCGTGTCCCCTGAATAGAAACATTAAACTAAAGAACCATACAAAATGAGTGCCTATGATGGAGAGCCGTATGCAAATAATGAAGAACAACAAGACTGAGTTACTTGGGATGCCTGTGCCCGTAAGAAATCCTAGAGGCCATTAATAGTAATAGAACTCAATGGATTTGACCTTCTTGTACCTTGCAGTTTCCTGCATGTAATTCATTTTCCTAGTAAACATAGAAATTAAGCCTAAACTTGGATGGAGTGTCGTTTTGTGAGATGTTTTTGGGTGAAATTCTCTCGAAAATGGCTTAAGTTTGGGTTTTTTTTTCTGAGAATACTAGGGAGATAAGTGAGAGATAGGAGGGTCAGTTTTTCTATATTTTTTCATGTCTTTGCTCGTTTTAACTTGTCTTTCTCTCTCTATTCTTATTTTCACTCTTAACCTTTGAAAACGGTCCTTAATTACTGTCCTGATTTCCTTTTTTTTCCTGCTTGAAATCTGAAGCCTGTTGACTGTAATGTGGCCACCAAATTATTTTATACATCTTGAGCTTGCATTGAACATCATTTTGCATTTTTTGTTTGATGATTGAGGTTAGGACTCGGGGTTTCTTTTCTCTGTGTAGGGGTCGGCTAAGATTTGGTTCCCCACACTTGGCTGCCAATTGGATGTGGGTAGGGGTTTAGGGTCATGGTAGTGTTGTCATATTTTAGGACAGAGGGGTGGTTTGGTGGTGGCGTACGGGTTGGATGGCTGCCAATCAGCTGGAGAGTTAGCAGGGTGCAGTTTTGTTGGTATTTCTCATTAACTCAAATTTTAATTGCCAAATCAAGATTTTTTTTTTTTTTGCTGTTTTTCTGTCTTTATGTTTTATAAATGTCGATCTCTTCATTAAGGGGTGAAAATGAGAAGTTTCCCATAATCCAAGGGGAGAAGTGAGGAATGAATGGCTGAATCAAAATATACTTCAAATTCTTCCATATTTGGGCATTCATGATGCAATTTTCAAAATTTTACACATGGAACCCTTTTCATTTGCTTTGGTTCTCCTTAGAAAAGTGTGTAATAAAAAATCCCACATGCACACTTTACGAAGCATTTATTTACAAGCTAATAATAATTGCATAATGTGAATAATAATATAAAAACAAAAAATGGTGAAATAAATATTACTTGGCCTTAATAATCTTTTTTTTTCATTGAAATATGTAGCACACACCACTGTCACTTTTATTTCAATGAGTTGCACAACACTATAAGCACGCACAACAAACCACTCATATCACGTCATTATTATTATTTTAAAATTGCATTTTCATAATTATGTTTTTCCTTACAAATTTCATCCATTCACAGCTAAAACTATCAATTTATCTCTTATTTTGCTCAAAAAAATTTCTCAATTTTTCTTGGAAAGTCAAATCTATGAAATGGATATTTCATCCGTTTGCAGCCTAATTATCTTGTTTCTTGGTTTTCCTCTTGCCATGTTATAATATGTGGGATGGTATTTGTCCTGCGGTCATGGCTGACGGGATGGACTGGGAAGGAAACGGTTCAGTCGAGTCATACCCTTCTGATTGCTGAGTGGCTCTCGAGCATTCTGAGACTCGGTTCGGGTCATTTGGGCCAGGGGAGCACTTGGATAGATAATGATGATGCCGGCTAAGAGTAGCCTGAGTCGGCCTGTTAGATTAATATATCAATGATCCATAAAATGAATAACCACCGGATTAGTTATGAGCAATAATGTAATAATGTCATCATGTCATCGTGGAAAGATAAACAGATTGTATCAGTAGTATAAAACAGGAAGATAATCCTGTATTGAAAAAACAGAGAAAATATGCACAATCTAACCTCAAATTCTTATCCGTGGATGTAGGCTAATTCTAGCTGGACCACTTAAATCGTTGTGCCTTTTTTGTCATTTTTTTGTACAGTTGTGTCAAATTTGGAAAACTCATTTAATTCGATCAGCATCAATATGTGATAGGATCTATTGCATCATTGCTCCATATTGTCTCACCATCTTTCATAGTACTCCAAAATTTTCATGGCCTTAATTTTTTCCTTAGTTGTTACATTTCATTTTCTCTGCCTTTCAAAAACCTTGATATTGTCGTTTGATTGTTATTGTTGCTTCCTATTCAAAGAACTTTTTATGGCGAGACATTGTTATCAAATCACAGAACCTTTCTTTTTCAATTTTTTTTAAAATTTTTCCCCTTAAATCACACAATGGAGTTTTTCTTTTGTTTTCTTTTTAAATGAAATTAAATGCCTCTCATTTCAGGAATTTGGAGTTGGTCAAGGTGTCAGATCTGTCCCTAATAGTGTTGTCTCCTAATGTTGTGCTCCGAAATTTGGAGAATGTCTGTTCTTACTTAAGAATTACTCGTGTTGTTGTATGTGCTAATTGCATTGTGTCAATTGTTTTCTTGTAGCTTTTCTCTCTGAATTCTCACTTTTTATTTTAAACTTCTGTGTGATTTGCCTTTCTGAAATTTCAATCTCGGGTAATTACTAACTTTTATTTTGAATTTTTTAGATGAATGGGAGAACTTTTTGGAACGTATAGACCAAGCAGATGGTAGTGATACTGAAATTCAAGAAAGTTCAGCTGCTGCTTTGGAACTTCGATTTTGGGCTTCTTACAGGGGTCAAACTTTAGCTCGGACAGGTTTGAACTCTTGTTGATAGGTGGCTTCCATCTTGTTGGGATTATTAATGGAAAGATGTGGGAATTCAGATGTTTTTTCCTCAGATCATTTTTGACAGTTTTCCTCTTGGGTTTGTGCAGTGCGTGGTATGATGTACTACAGAAGAGCCCTGATGCTGCAGAGTCACTTGGAAAGAAGATCTATAGGAGGTCAATGTCGTGTCATGGTCAGGTCCATTTATTTATGAGAAAACACTAATGCTTAGTTAACTGCCTACTACTTTGCAGAGGATGTCTCTTCTCGGTCAAGTTTCACAAGTCAAGGTTTTGAGTTATCACATGAAGCACGTGCTCAAGCTGCTATAAAATTCACTTATGTAGTATCTTGCCAAATTTATGGGCAACAAAAGCAGCGCAAAGCTCCAGAGGCAGCTGATATTGCTCTGCTGCTACAAAGGTGTGCCTTTCAAATTCGTTTTATATGTAACATTCTCTGCATATGGATTTGCATGGTTTTGCTATCTGAATTTTGGGTGTACAATTTTGGTGTTTTAAGTGCTGTATGCTACACACTCTGTCTCTGTCTCTGTCTCTCTCATGTAGGAGGGGGATGTCAAAACATTATGTTATTCCTGATGCTCAGTATAAATCAAGATTTAAAGTTTGGACTCGCTTGTTATTGCTAATCATTGATGTGTTATTTTGTGTTTCATAAACCTGAATATGGATTTATGAGAAGTGGCGACTGGTCCAAGTTAGGCTCATTCTGCAGAAGTTACTGAGATCATAGAAATGGAATTTTATGGTTATGGAGAAGATTCTCTTAAATAAAATTTGTAGATTATTTCCTAGTGGCAAGTGCTGTATGGCAAGCAGATGTTAGTAATATTGTGCCCTCACAAAATTTTGTATACTGATTCACTGAGCACTGAGGTTTCAGTGAGACTTGGGAAATTGTTATGTTTTGTGCATTTTACGCTGCTGCTCTTTAAAATAGTGGTTGAGAGCTGGTCACTTCATTACTTTAATTGAGAGAATGGTTTTTTTTTTGGAAAATTCATTTCCTAATGAAGTATTATGTTGGGGGATGTCCTAAATAGGTTATGGGATTACTAATTTTGGGATAGAGGGAGTATTTAGCCAAAATTGCATGTTGCTGCTATTAGGTTTTCATGGCCGTCGCTGTGTTAATCTTGGCAAAGAATTTACGTTCTGGATGTTGGGTACTCCTCCAAGTTTCATATGGCCAAGGATAAAGGAAGGGGGGAGTGGGGGCTCTGTTATCTGGGAAATTTTAAATGCATGAAATATTTACTGATTTAGTTGAGTCTCATTATTATTCTACCCTGTGGAAGAGTTTACATGGGGTTTTATGGTTCTTGCTCACTGTTAGGAATGAGGCACTTCGTGTTGCTTTTATACATGAAGAAGAGAGAGGTGCAGCCGATGGAACGGTTACGAAGGAATTTTATTCAAAGCTTGTCAAAGCTGATGCAGAAGGAAAGGATCAGGTAAACAGTTGAAATGTCATCCTCCTAAGTCCCGTGGCTTTGTTCCTGTTGCTTTGTTTACAGTGTTTGAAAATTTTCTTCTTTTTATTCTTTGGTGGATCTGAAAACTCAATCTTTTAGGTGATGCTTGCTTATTGGCGCTTGAATTATGCTGCTGGGGGTGATGTAATAAAATACATAATATATATTGGTTGACCAACAGGTAGCCTTATTGATAGGGGAAACCAAATATGATGAGGCACAATAACCAGGAATGAAGGCAATTGACATCGTGGTCCCTGCGGAGTCTAACCACTTTGTTTTGTTTTGTTTTGTTTTTTTTTTTAAATAGATAAAGACAAATCACATAAGATGAAAATTTGGCCTGTCAATTTCCTATGATGGAAGGGAATCCTGACAAAGGTGAAAGCTTCTTCCCATAGTATTGGAAAGCTTGGAAAACACCCTCAAATACTAATCATGGTCAACTACCTGCCTTGAGGTTGGGGCACCACCTAAAACTGGAATATATATGGTAAACAACCAATTAAATTTTGCAGACACAAAAACGACTTCTAGAAACAAATGGAGAACAACAAATTAGAAAACAATGCAAAGGATATAAAATTTAAAAGCAATATTTTAAAGTCTTTCCAGCAAAAAAAATAAAGAAAAAAGAAAGTTTTCTACCCTTTCACTAGAACACAATGTTAAGTGGGGGTAGAGAGAAGCTGCCATATTAGAGGTCCAAAGTGGTGTTGCTGTCCAAGGCTTCCCTTTTTGGGCAGGAGCAACAGCAATAGTTGGCTAATATATATAATTTTTCTTTTTTTCTGTACTATTTTATGTGGAAAATTGAATTAGCAGAATAGAATAGAAAAGAAAGAATTGCCTTTCTCTTTGATATGTTTGGGGTTCTGATTCTTCTGGAGTCAATGGTAAAAAAAGTACTGGTCCCATACTCAGGTGCCTGTGATTGTTCCATGTTTGTGAGGTATGGCTGACTAGGCCACATGGCGCTTATTTTTTAGTCAATATATATTAGTTGTGACTGGCTTTTCATGAGTTTTAAATCTTTGTTAAATGTCATCTATTATTCATTTTCCTGAAAGCTTAAATTCAGTTTTTTACTGAGTGCTAGTTTTCTTTAGTGTTCTTGTTTAATTTTTTTCCTGCTTGACGTGTTTAAAGAGGATGAGGCAAATTCCCATTTGTTTGAGAGTTTGAAAATGAGGCATTATATCAAGACTTTTTCTATGTATTAGGCTTTGTTTTCTTCAGGTATTCTTGGGACTTTTTGGGAAAAATTTTACTAACAAATGATTTAGTGCTGTTAAAAGGGTTGGAAGAATTGTAGCATGCTCTTTATTTAAGGATGTACCTATTTACATTATGAGAATAGTAGAAGAATGCCAAATACAATACCATGTGAACTAGAAACAAAATATTCTAAACCTATACTTGGTAAAAATATATTTAAAATGTCAAATTAAATATTTTCAAACATGCTAACCAATACTCTAAAATATCTTCAAAACACTCCTCTCAAATTGAACACGGGTTCATGTTCTAATGTTCAACTTGGTATTTTCAATTGAAACCAGTATACAACTAGTGTAATGGATAGCCTGAGAGAGATCTAATAAGGTAGGCAATATTAGGAAGAGAGGCAGTAAAGTAGGAAACACCAATAAAGAAAGCCTGTAATGTAAGCAACTCCAATAATCATGGTTATCTGTGAGTCTGACAGACAATAGAGTAGAAGTCGCACTTAACAATGGTGGTAATCGTGCTTAACAGAAGTAGACAGTAGATGTTGCACTTAATGGCATCAAATAGTAAGGTTGTAGTTGTCAACATTAAAAGTTGATAGATGACTATCTATAATCTATGAACATCGTAAAGCAAATAAATTTTTAATGACCAAATCAAGCAAAATCAACAAAGGCCTGAGGCATAGAAGGCCCCAAGAGATCGGTCTTTTTTTCCTTTTTTTTAAGGATATTCAACCGGCTAATGCTGTTACTAGTCAAAAAGGTAAAGGAGACCAAATAAACTCCTGCTGAGCCTAAAAAAGAGATTAATCCCTGTTTAATTTTGACAATAAAGTAATGCAAATAGTAGAGACATTAGCAGCTTCGCTTGAAGGTTGTAGTAGAGAGTGTTGCTAGGAGCATTGGATGTGGCTGCGCACAAACAGAAGTTTCTCATGGCTTGAGCTATTTTCTAGAAGAGAGGAATTAGGGTGGTGGTGTGTTTAGGGTTATCATTTTCTAGCAAAGTTAAATATGTGTATGATGATGCCAGTTGGGGTCTGCGTCTGAGGCTTTGAAGTGGGCCGCATCCATTTGAGTGTGGTGGCGCATGCAAGAGGATATAATTCTGAGGGGCTTATGTAGCACAACTGAAGTTTCAGATGACGACAATGGCGACTGGGATTAGTAGATATTTCTTCACTTCCAAAATAGAAAGAGGTGTGCTGATTTAGAGAGCGCATGACAGTGCTTGGAGAGGCCACAGCCATGCAATTATCAGGTGCATTTGAGATTCCTGGGCCGGTGTATGATTGCAAACAGTGTTGTCTTTAGTTTGGCTTCATGGTAGGGTGGTGGTGAGCTAGGGTTTGTTGGTACTGAACAGTGATGGCTAGGGTCTAGTTTGTTGAATTTGTGTGGTAGGGTTTTTGTTTTGTCTGAGATTTGACTGGCCTAGAAGACATAGCTGGTCAAAATCTCAGACAAAACACTCTAAACTTATAATATTCTCTAAACAAAATATTTAAAATAAGAAACAAAATACTCTAAAACCTATATTAGGTAACAAAGTTTTTAAAATATCAAACAAATATTTTCAAATATTCGAACAAATATCTAAAACATTCTCTAAGTGGTGCCATCAAAATAACCTTGTGTTAAAACCACCAAGCTTGAGCTTAATTAGGAGCTCAAAGCAGGTTTAATCTTCAGGTACTCCATTTTGGTTGATCAATGTTGGAGCTTTCCTCTCTTAAATTAAGTATATGTGATTGGTTGAGTCAAATTCATAAAATAATATGATCTTAAATATGCTAGTTCTTTTGGGCTATTTTGTGATCTTTGCTATTGGTAAAATGTACAGCTGAAGCTCTCCCTATTTTTGGCTCAGTTATTTCTGAACTATGATATACTTGATGATTTTGATTTCTCTCTTCATTTTACCTTATTTCCCTAGTTGCATATATGTAATTATGTCTCTACTTTCGCATAATAAAGTTTAGGTGCATGCCATAACAATTGGTCCTTTTCATCTTTTCTGTATGTTCTGAATTTTGAAATTTACTTTCCATGTTCAGGAAATATTTTCCATTAAACTTCCTGGTAACCCTAAGCTTGGGGAAGGGAAACCTGAAAATCAAAATCATGCAATAATTTTCACGCGCGGAGATGCTGTTCAAACAATTGACATGAATCAGGTACACTTTGTGATTCTTCTTTAAAATTGATTTTTACACCTTCAGTTGAATATTGCCTGGATGTTAGGTATGCTGTGAACAATGAACAATTTCAGAACCTTTGTGCTTATGAATTATTCACTTAGTAAAGCTTGCCTCCATAGGAATTTTGTGTAGATGGGAGATGTGTAAATATTGTATACTTCATTTTGAGGTGTCCATAACTTCGTAATTTACTTCTTTGGTTTTGAGCTAATCAAGCAAGGTAATGAAGAGCATCCACAATGTAAGAAGGGAAATAAAGGAGCCCAATTTCAAGGCTGTAATTTTTCCTCATTAAGCTTGAAGTGGGGGGAAAAATGCTGATGCATATGCATTACCAAAGTCATTTTCTGGAGACTACGAAGTTATTTTTATTTAACTGAATTTTATATCACAAATCTTAGCTGTAGACTAAAGATTTAAGCTGGCTGGTTGATAAAAGATGGAATGTGGAAGTGTTTACCTTAATTACAGTAGTACATGAGCAGAATATCCTCTGTAACAGTGAAATTGTACCTTACTGTAGTTATTGGTTGATATAAATTAATATCAGGTGACCGTAGCTTTCTTTTGAACATAGGCCATAGGACAAATTAAATAATAATGATGCAGAATTAGTGGTGTGCAATATAATATTTATGTAGTTTGGTTTTTCTTTATAATCTATGTGTTTTTGGTCCAAGTTTGCCTGTGCTGATTTTGCTAATTAGAGAAAAATTCTCGTAGTTTTTTTTATAATTTATTTCTATAAATCCATATGTTTGTGCACTCATATTATTTGTGAAAATGGATAAATGTTTGTGATATGTGGCAAAGGCAGTGTCCTTTCTTGGTGCTCAAGACAGTAGAAATAGGTGGTGGAGAAGGTTCTCTTTCTGATTATGGTGGATGATGAGTTAATATTAATGAGTCAACCTTAAGGATTTTATGATGGCATGAATAACTGTTGTGGTTGGTTTAGTTGATTGCTGAATGCCTTTGAGGGAGCCTTCTACACTTTTGGTCTAGAATTACTTTTAAAGTGATGGAGGAACTGTTTTGTGTAATGGTGAGTAGTGTAAGATGAATTTGGACTACAAGATGAAGGAAATAAAAGAGGTTCTGACAGGCATGGGGTGAGTTGCAAAGGGGAAAAGTACAGTTGAGTGTGAGGAAAGCTCAAAGGAAGAAAATGTGACTAAGATTGACAAGAGTTTTTATTTTTTCCTGCTTTTCTTGTATGTTAATTTACTTCTTTGTCAAAGTCTATCCTAATAGCTGACTAGATAAAGCCATGATAATTAGGGATGGCAATCACCAAATCAAATTGGCCAATTAAGATTTTTTCACACTTAAAAAAATGTTACTGCCTGCTCTCGATTTCCATGTTGCACTGCTTACTCTTGTATGCATTATGACTAAGGTCATGACACAACTATAAAGTATTTATAACAAAAGATTCGGTTCAGGATTGATAATCAATGATAACAAAAACTCACAAACAAGCTACATCTATAAAATTAAGTGACTAATCAAGATCTGTGTAGAAATGTGTTATTGCCCTGCTCTTAACTTTCATGCCCCCATGCTTACTCTTGTATCTGCATCATGACTTTGGTCTCGATACAACTATAAAAATATTTATTACAAATGATTCAATACTACCACATTACAATTGTACTGTAATTTGGAGTCCATGGTTATGTTTGGGAGTCCCTTTCAAACCTCACTCAATTCATTAAATTTTATACTATCAAATACATCACTCAATAAAAATTTCATTCAAATTCAAAATTTGCCTCCTTTACATGTATAACTAATTATTTTTTAATCATTACACTTATTCACAATCAAATCAATGTCTATATATACACTCTCACATTTATATGTATTTGTATTCTAAAAACTAAACACTATCCCTATATAATATTATATCATCCAATTATTATTATATAATATATATATATATATATATAACTATACAAATTCAAATGAATAACACTATTCATTCCATCAAAACCTTTCTTCCAAACATCTTATATATCTTTACACAACTCCCACCAATAAGCATTTGTTATCACTACCCCTATTCCAAACATAGCCAATATTATTTGATGCAAGTTTTTCTGTATTAATAAAATGCCATGGATAATAACCAAGCCAGTTCTGTGAATTGGTCATACTCTGTTCCTTGCTGACTCAGTTGAGCTGTCAGATTATTTCTTCTTCCTTTGTTGTGAGGTAATTCCTCATAATTATTGTTTGTGCATGTTCTAGGATAACTACCTTGAGGAGGCAATGAAAATGAGAAATCTTCTTCAGGAATTTCATGGAAATCATGGTCTTCGACCTCCCACAATTCTTGGCGTAAGAGAGCATGTCTTTACTGGGAGGTTGGGCATCCTCTCTCTCTCTCTAGCTCAGAGGCTGCTATTCTTTCCTTTCAGTTCACTTGTAATTTCGCTACCTGTTAATTATACGTTTGAATAAATCATGCAGTGTTTCCTCCTTGGCCTGGTTCATGTCAAATCAAGAGACCAGTTTTGTGACCTTGGGTCAACGAGTGTTGGCAAAACCTCTTAAGTGAGTTCATAAATTGTAGACTGATCTAAACCTACTCCAAACTTACATGTGTGCTATGTTAACCGTAGTTTATAGTAAAGTGATCTGAATACTGCTTTTTGTTATGTTTTCATTGGCTTGTGTTCTCCAGGTATTCTTGTATCTGATGTAATTATTTTCTTATCTTTATCCCCTTGATGGAAGCACTAAAATTAATTTGGATGACTAGAAAATTGTTCTGTGTGATGCAGAGTCCGCATGCACTATGGGCATCCAGATGTTTTTGACCGAATTTTTCATATTACTCGAGGTGGCATTAGTAAAGCATCACGTGTTATTAATATTAGTGAAGATATTTATGCTGGTGAGTTTGAACAATTTTATGATTTCATGGAGATGTCAGTTAACTATTTCCATGTTCATGTTGCGGAATTATTATTTTTATGTGTTGCATTCAATGTTGTGGATATATGATGTGAATGCATAATGAGTTATGCTAGGAGTTCTAGAAATATTTTGATAAAGCATGATTTACTGTTTTCTGTAGATGCTCTTGTTATCTTCCTCTATGTTATTTGGAGCTTTTAGTGACACAGAGTTCTCACATTTAACTATCTTATTCTGTCTAGTTTGTGTGTTCAGCATGAGAAGCCTAGATAATATTATTATTGGAGCTGCCTCTTCACTTATTCTTCTGAATTACAGGGTTCAATTCTACCCTGAGACAGGGAAACATCACTCACCATGAATATATTCAGGTGTGCACTAGTTTGCTGAATGCCTCAAATGGAAGGATATATCTTCTTGTTATCCTTATAATGCTCATATTGGTTAGGTTGGAAAAGGGAGAGATGTTGGGCTGAACCAAATTGCCTTGTTCGAAGGCAAAGTTGCTGGGGGGAATGGAGAGCAAGTATTGAGCCGGGATGTGTACAGGCTTGGACAACTTTTTGATTTTTTCAGAATGCTATCGTTCTTTTTCACAACTGTTGGTTATTATGTTTGCACCATGGTATAGATGTCAATGCATTCAACTATTTACAGAATTGAACTGTTGGTGCTTGAAAGTTTGCTTATCTATCTTTTTAATCTCTACTTTCATTGCAGATGACTGTTCTTACCATATATATTTTCCTGTATGGAAGAGTATATCTGGTAACTTCTCATTCACTTGTCTCACGAGTTTTGTCTATTTTCGTTTTCAGTGATTTATCAGTATACACGACTTTCTAATATTCTAAATATATGTCATTACTATTACAAAACTCAAGCAGCTACTGGAGGTATACCAGTGAAGATGAAAATCTTTGTTTGTAAATCTAAACCTGGGATCATGGTGCAGTACCATAAAACGTCTACTCAATGCCATGAAATATTTTGGATTTCAGAGAACGGATATGAGGCACAGTCGAATATAGGGCTGAAAGACTGACCTGCCTGTTCAATACTCTAAAATAAGTCCTAAAAACTTCAGTTTTTAGCAGTCTGGCGTGTAAGATAACCTAGCTTAAATCTTTTAATTGTTTCATAATTTTTGAAGCCAGCTGAAGCTCAAATATTAAGTCCAGATTTTTTATAATTGCGTGAAATATCTTGCTACTTGAGTTCTAGTTGTATTAAGTTTAGTTAAAACTGGTTATGGCTTGATATTTTAGAATACACCACATAAACATGTGCTAAAGAGATTGGGAAAAGATTGAGGGAGGCAGGGCAGCAAGAAAAGTGAGAATGAACTGCAGATAAATTTCTTGAAGGTTTGATCACCCTTACATGTAATTTAGAGCAGAAGTAGCAAGAGGTTGGATGAATTAAGCAGCTAGCTTCTTCACTGTTTGTCCTAGGACAAAGTAGAAAGATCTGAAATCAAGGTAAGCCTAGATGAACAAGACAAGTGGAAGTTCCCTAATCGAGGTTAACGTCTATGAGCAGAAAAATGGCTCTTCATAAACAAGATAAAAGAAATTACACTTGTGGAAAAACTAAATATGGTGATCTATCCTGAAGCTAGCTATCTTCCCCGAAAGTGGACCTTGCTTCCATTGCTTCTTTTGTGTACACAATGAGAGGACTAATGAAGAAAATGCCCATGAAATGTTTCCAAGGACTGGAATAAGATGCACCTGAATCTTGCTGGATAATATTTTAATACTCTGAGCCTAACATGTCATACATGAACTTTTTTTTCACCGATGTTTGTTTCTACATGGAAAAAAGATTCTGTAGGCTGTTTGATGACCATGAAGACCTATATATAATAATAACCTTTCTGCTTCTGCTCTTTTAATTTCAGGCATTCTCTGGACTTGATAGGGCAATTTCACGAGAAGCCAAATTGTTGGGTAATACTGCATTAGATGCTGTTCTGAATGCTCAGTTTTTGGTCCAAATAGGAATTTTCACTGCTGTTCCCATGATAATGGGTTTTATACTTGAATTGGGATTGCTGCAGGTATGTTCTAATATTCCTCGGAATCCATTGATGTCATTAAGTTTATACATATAACATGTAGTGGCAAGATTATCCCATTTGCTTCAAATTCTTTGCTATCTTTTTAGATACTGCTTTAGAACAAAAACTAAACATGTTTTTGACTGTAATTAATTTTGTTGTACTTAAATTCTACTTTATCATATGTGCCTTTGGAGTTGAGCTACAAATCACAGTGCAACTTTTTGTGTTGCAGTCTGTTTTGAGTTTTATTTCGATACTGCTTTAGAACAAAAATTAAACATGTTTTTGACTCTAATTAATTTTTTTGTACTTGAATTCTACTTTATCATATGTGCATTCGCAAAGTTAGCTACATGTTACAGCCCAACCTTATGTGTTGCAGGCCGTTTTCAGTTTTATTACGATGCAGCTTCAGCTTTGTTCTGTCTTCTTTACATTTTCACTGGGGACCAGAACTCATTACTTTGGGCGTACTATCCTGCATGGAGGTGCAAAGGTACCTGAATTTCTGGTTTTTCATTGGATGAGCTTTGTAACTATGTAAGTTACTATCTTATCTGGTGTTGAATGTTCTTTTGCAGTACCGAGCAACTGGAAGAGGTTTTGTTGTCCAGCACATCAAATTTGCGGAGAATTATAGGCTTTACTCCAGAAGTCATTTTGTGAAAGCGTAAGTAACAAATTTGACTGTAAAACTCTATTTCGTTATGCACATGCATAGCTGCATGATGTGTGCTCCTGTCATTGCGTGCCTTGTACTGGATTTTTTCTCTGCTTGATTTGCTGACTTGAATATGCATGCATATGATTCAGACTTTACAGAATATTTCACTGGTTATGATTAATTTTGTTTTCAGGCTGGAAGTAGCATTGCTTCTTATTATTTACATTGCCTATGGTTACTTAGAGGAAGGCGCTGTTTCCGTTATTCTTTTAACTGTGAGCAGTTGGTTTCTTGTCATCTCTTGGCTCTTTGCCCCTTATTTATTCAATCCCTCTGGATTTGAATGGCAAAAGTAAGTTGTTTTAACCCTGAAGAATTGTTTTTGTGTATTTTCTTGCTTTTCTTTTTTAGTTAGTTGATTTGCTTCATACTTAGCTTCCAATTACAGCGTTTATGCCATCAGAGGCTCCATATATAAGCTAATCTGCTGATTGAGCTACCTATCTTTTGGATCTTAGTTTACAAAAATTTAATCTGTGTTTGCAGGACTGTAGAGGACTTTGATGATTGGACCAATTGGCTTATGTATAAAGGCGGAGTTGGTGTCAAAGGTGATAACAGCTGGGAATCTTGGTGGGATGAAGAACAGGTTTGTTCCCATGATATTCTAGATGATTGGTGGTTTTGAGTATCTAAATAATAAATAGTTCAATATATAGTACCAACCTGTTATATTAGTTTAGCTGGGAACATTAGAGAACTGGCCACTAGCCTTTATCAAGACGCATGTGGCTTCAATAATTTTGTTGGTTTCATACTTTTTAATGATCAATTTTTATCAATATGTTAAAAGCAGTACTTCAGGCCCTGCATGACATTTGCATTTGGATTATTATAGTTTGGTTCAGCACTTTGCTCAACTGGCCTCTATCTCACCAGAAGCTTATGCCTTTTTCTTCAGATGCATATTCAGACTTTGCGAGGCCGTATACTTGAAACAATTTTAAGCTTGAGATTTATTGTCTTTCAGTATGGCGTTGTCTATAAACTCCACATTGTCAAGCATGATACATCACTTGCGGTATACTTTCTTCATTTGCTTTGCTGTTATTCCTTATTATGTACTTAATTCCAAGTTATGACTTGATATGATTTATTTGATGCATCAAAGATGAATTCCTAAGCCATGAACAAAATTAATCATTGTAGACTTCTTGCTTTGAGTTTGTTCTCAATATGTTGTGGTTTAGGTGAAAGAATGTCTTTCCCACTTTTCAAAAATTTCTTTGTTATGTAAGGTGGAAGATTTTCCAGAAAAAAGAATGTAGTGGCAACATGAGTAAGAAACAGGCAATCAAGCATTCAAAGAGGTTTTTAGTGGTAATGTTTAGATGCCTATTTTGATGAGTTTTGGTGGGATGAAAATAGTCTTTTAGGTGCGAAAATCTACAAGGAGTGTAAAAGTAAGTGAAACAAAAACTATTTTTCAAAGGTCAGTATGTTTGGAGCATGAATAGTTGGCAATGGCGTATGGTGCAAAATTTCTTGGGGCCACAGCGCATGGTGAAATGGTACGGCACATGTGTTTTTGAAGCTGTCAAACAATTTATGTAATAAATAAAATATAACCCTATGATTAGTAATTTCCTAGAAAATAAGCATAAATGGCTTATATAAAATGAATAACAATTGAACTTTAATTGTTAAAAATAAAGCAAATAATATAAGACAAATTAATGTCCAAATGACAATATTTGACCTAGAAAAAGCCCTTTCCATAAAACAAAAGCCCAGGCTTCTACGAAATTTATTAATTTGCATGCATGCAGTAGCACTAGTGATGACACTGACATCTGATGCAGGACACCCATGAAGATTGTTTGAAAAACATAAAAAGTCTTATTACTAAGAAATTGTTGGCAGCACACAACAAAGCATAATCCATATTTAAGAAAGGCAGTCACTCCAATAAACAAAATACTAAAACAGAAAGAAAAGAATGAATAAGGAGAAGACAAAAACAACTTCTGTGCAGAAACCCAGAAAGGGAAAAATATTTTCATGTAGACATTAGTTAGCCTTTTGAAATAAAAAAATAGAAAATAAAAAAAACCTAACCTGGCTGAAATTGAAGCCCGGTGCAGCAGTGAGACAGAAAGGAGGCTGGTGCGTAGCTGGACATTGAAGGAAGAGAGTTGGGCCATGGGCTAAGGCGTGGTGGAAGCAATTTGCGTGCACTGAGGTGAGGGACTAGGGTTTAATTGCTGTATTTTGCGTGGTTAGTGTCAAGAGAGAGGGCTCTTCACTGTTCAGTGTTTTTCTCCTCAGTTTAACATTCTTCCCCTCTTTCTGCTTAAATGTATGGAAGAAATAAAAGAAAAAAAGTCCAAACATGCCTTTGACCAGGTGTGGCAGGTGCATGAAAAGGTGCTAAGTTGTGCGCCTCCAGTGCACCTGCAGAAAGACCATCACAAGAAACTGTAGATGGCGATTCAATGGCGGCTTTAGCACTTCTTGATGTGGCACGCGCCTAGAGATGCCTTTGACAACTATGGGAGTGTGCATTTGTTGGTAGGAAGCAGTGTTGTTAATGGCGTACGGCACACTATGGAACCAAAGCACCCTAGAGCCATGGCGTGCGTCATTTTGAAATATGTTGCAATATTATAAAAAAATAAAATAATTTATTCTACCAATAAATTTTATAAAATAGAATATGATTAAGATCTATATGCAAAAAACTCCTATTGCATGTATCAAATGTTAAGTAAAACAATTGTTAAAATGTCAAAAGGCTTAGAAGTTAACAATCATAGTCCAATACATCATCCATATTCTATAATCCAAAAATATGAAGTAAAATAATATCTTAATAATCAGAATCATCAAAACCAAAGTCTTCTTCTCCATTCTCTTCATTTGCTTCAATTGCATCTGATGTGTACTTAGCCTCTTCTTTAATATCATCGATATCAAGTTTTTTTTCTTCTTTCTCTTCATCCATTAATTAAAGCAATTGATGAGGTGCATCAGACTTGGCTGGAAGAGATTTCTTGATTGACTTAAAACTAGATGCTGCACTTTTTGTTGTCTTAGCTCAAAAATTGTATGCCTTTTCTTCAATTCCCAAAGCTCGAGTTACATCACCCCAAGTCAAGTCATGATCATTGTGCTCAAGAGAATCCTCCTCATCACTTCCTTTATCAACTCTCCCCAACATCCACTCATATCATCTATATCGTCTAATGAAATTGGATCAATAGTATTTCGTGCATTGTATCGACGTTTCAAAGTCCTATTATATTTGATGTATACTAAGTTATTCAAACGGGCTTGTTGCAATCTATTTGTTTTTTTAGTGCGAAGCTGCATGAATTAATAGAATAATTATTCACCAAACTTTAAATGTAATTGTATCACTTTATAATTAATAGTTTGTAATTACACAAGAAATAAAATGTACTTACTTGCTCAAGCACACTCCAATTTCTCTCACAGCCGAATGCACTACAAGTAAGGTTGAGTATTTTAATTGCAAAACTCTGTAAATTTGGTGTTGAAGACCTAAAGGAAGACCACCACTTAGCTAGTAAATAAAATAAAAAGTCAATTATCAAACCAAAAAAAAAAAGTAATATACAAATATGATTGAATAATGAAAGCATTCATCATTTCATCTTAAAACTTATTAATTACCTTGTGTTCTTGCATTTCTCTGTCTAGTGGTCATATTCATTCCAAACAATCCTTTTACTTTTTTATACATTGGAAACTCTTCAATAATCTTATCTTACAAGTAAGAATCATGGACCTGCCTTTTTATGCAATCATACAATCCTTTCATAACTTCCACATCCTTCTCCATATTAGGATTAGCATAGAAAAATTCAGGATTTAAAAAATAGCCAGCTGCATGTAAAGGTCAATGGACTTAAATTGATCATCTTCTATCAATTATCTCAGAAACATTCTTGTATTTCTCTTTATTATTGGCAAAATAGGCCATAATTGCTTCTTTAGCCCTATCCATTGTCTTATATATGTAACTGATAGGTGGTTTCTTCTCACCATCCACCAATCTTAAGACTTTTACCAATGGCCTAGCTGTCCTCATTGCATATGCAATAGTATTCTAAAAAGAAGGCATCATCATTACACTAGCCACTATCTTACCTAGTGCTTCTTTCGCATACTTACTCGAAGCCCATGTGTTTGAAGTGAATGTCTTTTGTAAATTTGTCTTTTGAACTTGAAATCTTTTCGAAGTAAAAAAGGCGGTGGCAATCGTGTCTTCCCAAGCCGAACCATATCTCTCTCTTTAGTGAATTGTCTCATGATGTTCAACAACAATTGCCTATTGTACATGTAGCCATTTACCATTACAACTCTCTCATGTGTCTTCTTCAAATTTGGGATTTTGAATTATATTCTCAAATATTAAATCAATGCAATGTGCAGCTCATGGAGACTAATATAAATGCTTATATTTGGCTTCCAAAAGAGCCCCTGGTCATTTAAAAAATAAGATGTTGTCATGTTATAAATAGAACTTTTAAACAAAGAATGTTAATTAAGTAATTAATTAGTAAAATACTTTTACCTGCTGCCACATTAGCACTAGCACTATCTGTTATTACTTGAATAGCATTTTTCTCTCCAATATGGTCTACAAATCATGAAATTAACTCAGATATCTTGTCTCTAGTATGTGCATATGTCGAGGCATCTATAGACTCAATGAATCGGCTCCCTCTTGGACAATTCACTAAAAAGTTTAGTAATGCTCTGTTCTTCTTATCAGTCCATCTATCTTCCATTAATGAACAACCATACTTTACTTGACTCTCTTCATGACTTAAGAATTTGTATTAGTGTTCTTCAATTCCTTTTGCAAAAAAGTGACCATCACTTCATGATAAGTGGGTGCTTTTATGCCAGGCACATATTGTCCAATAGCTTCTACCATTGGTGCAAAGCTGTCATAATTGATGGCATTGAAAGGAATACCAACATCAGACATCCAATGAGCAAATTTTTGAATTGCATACTCCCTCTTGATCTTCATTACCTTGTCAAATTTAATGTTTTTTCCCTTCCTTGCCTTCACAATCTCTTTAGGATCTTGTTGAAAGAACATATATATAGGACCCATCTATTTCTTTTTCTTTGTTTGTAATTTTGACGAAGAAATGGAAGAACTCAATAAAATGCGCTTTCCTTTCCACAATTTAAAGCCACATCTTGCTCCTCTTGCTCTTCAGCCACCACATCAAAATGAGGAATGGCATCCATCAAATTCTTTAAGTCCTTTTGTTCCATGAACTTTCTTATCTCTTCTTTTACGTGTTCTGGGCCTTTGGGACACGTCTTCGTATTTCTAAATCCTCCAATTAGGTGTTGCTTGTGTCTTGTTATCCCTCCTTTGGAAATTTTATCACAAAAAACACATTTCACATCATTTGTGTTTTTTTGGATCAATTAAAAGTGCATAGTTCCATGCAGGATCTTTTCGAGCACTTGAAACATCAAAACTAATTGGAGTCGACATATTTGCAAGATGAATGCAAAAAAGACATAAAGCATAGCATTACTTAACAAGGAACACACAAACTACTACTGCCCAATAGGAATTTCCCAAAAAAGAAAGCATACAAAATAGCAGGAAAAAGAAAATCCCAGAGTTGGATAGTCATTACTCATCACAATCCTTTACTCCCTTTAACATATTTTCCACATAACAGCATATATTGGCTGTCAAATGTCATATTAAAGCTATCAGATGACATAAGCAAATATAACGAAAGATGGATGTATTTTAAATAGCAAAATTTCAAAATATATCCATCTCAGATCATCTCAGATCATAGTAAAGCTATCAAATGTCATATTAAATTGGATTGTCCACATTTATTAATTTGTTGTAATCAAGATTCAAGACAGCCAAAATTTATCAACATCACTCAAAAAGACACGGAATATATTAAAGAAAAAAGCATTAAAATGAGCTAAAAACAGAGAAACACTAAAAAACTAATAAAAGCAGAATAGAAGATATAAAAACAGCATTGAAAGAACAGAAAATGGAAATGAACATAAACTAAACATGCACTGCCAGATTTTTTAAATGTAAAGAAGAAAAGAACTACGAAATAAAGGAGAAAATGTACATACCAAACAAACAAACCGTAGTCACAGTGTCACACAGTAGAAACCAGAGAAGATGTGAGCTCGCGACCTCTCCTGCTTGGCCTCCACTGTGCGACCTCCACCGATTAAGCCTAGGAGAAATAGTTGCAATCCACTCCCCAAAACAGAAAGGAGCCAAACGAAATAGAAATTAACGGTGAAGAGCAAGATTAAAGACTCTGAAAAGAGCACACTTTATCATTGTTCGGTTGGTTTAATTAGGTTTAAGTTAAAAATTGTTTTTTTTTTTCTAAGAAACATGCTGAAAAGCGTGATTCAAAACAGCAAAATGTCAAATAAAACTACATGCCTTTTGACTGGCGCCATGGCACACACTACAACGTGCAGGAAAAAGGTGCTCTGTCGCGTGCCATATTAAATACATGCACCATAATATTATTATGGCAAAATGGGTGCGCCATTAGTGCCATGCGCCATGGCGCACCTTTTACAACACTAGAAAAATGGGAACCAAACATAGCCACTGCTTATGTGGAATAAGTCCCATTGATTAGAAAATGTGATCCGGTGGTGCAGGTACAGGATGTGATAAGTACGATAGGATATAAGATATGTCATTTTATGTCAATTTTAAGAGTTAGCTATGATTGTTGCTGAAAAGTTTTGACCTCTTGTCTTAGTGGTCAGAGGTTGGATAGGAGCCTTATTTAATAAAAAGCCTTCTCTTCAATTTGAAGCGAATTTCTCCTGTGTGTCTTTGCTGGAATTGACTTCCTTCAAGCTGGGCTTTCAATATCTTTAGTCAAACTAGTGAAGGAAGGTTACCATTCATGCTTTAACTTGACTCTTGTTGCAGTCTGGCTTTTTCATTTTTGCCCCCATTTTCTATTATAAGCTCATCCTTGTTTTTATTTTTTTAAATGTTTATGATAATATAGTATAATTATAGGTAGACTTACATCCACTACCTTGATTCTTGAAAAACATTAAATGCCCTTTTCATTTTTAACGAATTACCACTCTCTTGATTCTTGAAAACATTACTGTGGCCAACACAAAAAATGAGCAAGAAAATTACAAAATCACCCCGCATAAATTTTGTGCTTGGCCGTAATGTTTTTCAGAAATAGGGGGTAATGGTAATTCATTAAAAATGGAGATACTTGTAATTTCAGTAAAGGTGTGGGTACAGATTTCCTTATATGTTGTCAATGCTAGGGCCATTTACTTGACACCTTATCATCTCTTCAAGGAGCACTAAGAAGTTCCATCTTCAACTGTTATGATGCTGTTCATTTCAAGCAACTAATGTTTCAATCTTAATTTGGTTTTGTGAACTCTACTATTAAGATTGGCTGCACGACAATTCCATTTGTTACCCTAGTACTTAGAAAAACCATTTCTTTTCTTTTCTCACATTTCAAGTATAATAGCTGAAGTCTGCCTTACTGGATTTGGTAGCCTAACTTATCATTCTGGTCTTCTGTATTGATCCTATTGTACTGCTTCTCACCATTCTATCTGTTTTACTTCAATTTATTAGGTCTACAGCTTCTCTTGGGTTGCACTGATTGGGATTGTTATGATCTTTAAGGTTTGACTTTTGTGTTTTCCTGTTTCTCTTTAATTTTATGGGTGCATAATGTAGGGCTACTATCGTCTTGATAATTTTGCCATCTTCCTTATGTTTCAGATCTTCACGTTTAGTCCGAAAAAGTCCACTAATTTCCAGCTTATGCTACGGTTTATGCAAGGAGTTACAGCCATTGGACTTCTTGTCGCCCTTTGCCTGGTGGTGCTGTTTACAGGACTATCCGTTGCTGACTTGTTTGCTAGTATCCTTGCATTTATTCCCACTGGATGGTTCATTCTTTGTGTAAGTGAACAAGATGGGGGTGCTTGGTTTCTTCTGTTTTTTGGTTTAAGTAAGCAAGTATATTGCTGCCATTATTGACAGGTTTATTACGAATGATACTATTTTTTATTCATTAAAAAAGAATGAAAAAAAGGATCATTACTTGTCTTCTCTTCCCGTCTCTGTTAATGATAATATGTTGAGACCATCAGTTAATTTGATGAATGTCGCCTGCAATATTAGCCTATTTACTAGTGGACCTTGTCCTCAATTTTTACGAATGTAGATCTGGCAGTTTTATGCCATCTTCTTTCGATTTGATACTTATAAATGATCATAAGACGTGCTACCTGTTGTATGATTTGGATTAAAGTGGAATTTATTACCTTTTATGTTTTGCTTCAATACGGAAGACTTCTAGTCATTTCTGAGATTGCTGCAATGGTTTTTCTGAACCGTACATCTGGCATAAGGTGTAATATTATGATGTTATTTTTCTTTTCTACACCTCCTTTTATCACATTCCATGGTTTTGATTCTATATCAACTGTTATGACTAATCTTGTAGTTGGCAATTACGTGGAAGAAGATAGTAAGGAGGTTAGGCCTTTGGGATTCTGTGAAAGAGTTTGCTAGAATGTATGATGCTGGAATGGGCGTAATCATCTTTGCCCCAATTGCTGTGCTGTCTTGGTTCCCGTTTGTCTCCACCTTCCAGTCACGCCTGCTTTTTAACCAAGCATTCAGTCGTGGTTTGGAGATATCCCTCATCCTTGCTGGAAACAAAGCTAATGTTGGGGCCGACTCTTTTTAGCTGGACCGTTTGTTGAGTGTGTAAGCATTAAGACTGACGTGATCACATTCGCCTCATCTGTAGTTTTCTGTTTTTACAAAATTTGTGGTGGCCTGCTAGCGTGGTGTAGAGTATGTGACAGTACTGAATGTAGAACTTTATGTCCGCATTTTAGATGCATGTGTAATATATAGTAACATTTGTGGTTCAAGTTTCATTCTTCTAATAACGAGCTCTTATTCAGAACAGTGCTATTATTAACACACAGCGTAACTGCTAAAATTGATATTGTCGTTGAGTCTTTGATTTTAATTGTTTTGGAGGCTGTTTGGATGCCAATCGGTTGAGGGTGGATCTTATCAACGAGTTCTTCTAAACTGGTTAAAGTTGGCGAGCGCGACTTTAATTTTCCTGTGGGGCTCGATGTGATTCTAAATCAGTTGGAGTTCGAGCCAGATGTCAGCCGTACGACTCCAAGCACTTGGTGGCAATGTTTTAAAAATTAAATTGGTGATTGAATCGAAGAATTAATTAATTGGATCATTACTTTGATTGGTTGAATTGTTTTAAAAAATTAATTATTTTAAATTATATAATTATATAATATTATATATAGACACACACATTTATGTTATTATTAAGCTAATTTTATAAAATAAATGTAATTTAATTTAATGATATACTAGATTTAATTTTAAAAATTTAATAATTTAACTAAAATAAAAAATATTACACAAATTTTAAAAACTTATTAAAATCAAAATAATTAAAAGTATAAAATTTAAAATATAGTCTTGCAAAATAAAAACACATCAATTAATATGAACAAATTTAAGTTTGAGATATAATAATTAAATTTTTAAAAACTTGATTAGAAAAAATAAATTGACAAGAATGACTAAAAACAAAAGTTAAAATAAATAATTATATACTCTAGTTAAGATTGAGGAATTATAAAGGTAAGAAATTTTGGGAAACAAAATTGAAATTTATCTAATTTTTTTTCAAAACAATTCCCGAAATTTGTGTGTGTGTGTGTGTGTGTGTTTTTTTTTGTTTTTTTTGGAGTCAAACTTATTTGATTGGTTTTTTTGACTAGATCACATCAATATTAAACTCTACTAGTTTTCATGCATTGACCAAATTGCAAAATCAGCCAATCTAACTAGATGGTCTAATTCGATTTTTAAAATAATGACTGACAGGTCTACTTTTGCATTTACACGAGACTTCAAGGCTTTTAAAAGGCTTGTACGTTTATAAAATATTTGTACTTATGGCATTAGATAGAATTATGTAGAGGTATGTAGGAAAGATGTTTTAGAACCTTTGCTTTAAGAACGTAGAATAGTGTCGAAACTTTTCTAGGTGAGAAGCATAAATAAATTTAGGACTTCATTTGTAATTGACAAGTTTTGTGTAACTACACACATTCATTATTTAGTTTTGCTATCTTTTCAAGTAGTTAGTTACATTCTTCACACACTTGCACATTTCACCTTGTGAGAAGTGAAGGCGAACTTAGTTAATCATAGGACAAAGTAAAAAAATTAAATGATGTACAACTAAATTTGTAGAAATGAGGTTGTGATAGTGCCCTTGGATTTAAAGTTGACACTTAGTTTGTTGACAATGGCCACAACACTAATAAGCTTTTTAGCCCTTTTATTTTATTGGACAAAGTTTGTGATCTTGTTCAATTACTTGAAAAAATTACGTAATTTGCACATATAAGTATAAAACATGTGTTAAAATCATAAAATATAAAAGTATATCATTTATTATAATTTTTTTATTTATATAGCTTAGTAATTTTTTTGAATTTATGTTTATATATTTACTTTATTGTGTTTATCATATGACAAATAATACTATTGTGTTACTTTTAAAAAAGTTTAATAAGTTAAATAAAAACTAATAAAAATTAAATTTTAGATTTTTAACGTCATGAGTTTCAACAATAAATTATTTTTAATAATATCTTTTAATTAAATAAAAATAATAATTAAGAAAAATATCATTTAAATTTTGACTTTTATAATAAATTTTTATTTATAAGAAAATTATTTTTAGTTAAATTTATTAAGTGAAGTAAAAAATAGATAAATAAAGAAAGAGCCAGTTAATGCTAACCAGCATGTTTGTAGGCTGCTTCAAGCTAAAGACATTATCTCCCACAGTTGATTCTCCTAATATCCTGTAGGTCTGTATAATACAAAGAGAAATAGGCATGTGATGTATATGTATAGTTGTCTTTTCACCTCATAAGATGTATTCATTCGACTTTTACTTCTCGTTCATGTATTACACAAGTCCACTCAAAGATGTACATACTGAGTCAATTTCTTGTGGCCGCCTCGCAAAATCTCTAGAAGTTCTCAGTAATTCGAGGGGCACAACTCCTAAGTACGTGTAAATGTGTGAAAAGGTGGAACTTTGGGGTTGTGGGATCAGTCTAAACATAATTAGATCAACCCAAAATGGAAAATAGGCCAGTGAATTGATCTAGACACAAAAAAATCGATCCAACCTGAAAGAACATGGAGCGATCGACCTTAGAGCAAGAGGGATCAATCTAGAGCTAAAAACAGTTGCATGATGGACCTAGAAAATAGGCGTGATCGAGCACAAAGAGGGCAATCGACCTCGGTTCTCACATAAACATGCGTAATCGATCTAGTTCAAAGGCATGATCAATCTAGCATCTACAATTTCATGATTTGAAGATTCAACTTCCACAATTTACTCCTAAATTAGTCTATTTCGATTTCTCAATGTTCTCCCACACTTAAGGATCTATTTAAGGTCTAATTTCAATTAAAGATCACTATTTTTTTCTCCTTTCGTCTTCAATTTTTTGCAATATTTTTTCCCTGCACAACGGTTTGCCACATGTTCTGCCTTTTTTTCTTTTTCCTTTTTTCTTGTTTTCACAAATCAAACTCACACAAAGGCATGTAAACCGAAATAGCAATGATACAAAAAGACACGAATAAATTGGCACCTAGACCGGTGCCTAAATAAGAATTCAAAATAGTCGGCTCTAATGCAACTTACACGTGTGTGGAAGCATAGAAATTAAAAGGTAGCGGTGTATGTCAGAACCCAATAAAACTTGCTTGCGAGAATTGTGAGGAATGACCTAGTGCAACGATCTTTAGTGAACTCTAGTGAGAAGACAACCACAACTAACATGTCTTGTTAGTTGATATGCCACAAATCAACCAAGAACACATTTGGAATAATTTAATTTGGACTTCACGAAAAATTGATGCACTCAAGTTGAAGAAATGAAGGAAATTGGAATTTCAATATCAATAAGCCAAAAGTTTTTTCAATGACATAATTAGGCTCTATTTATACTATTAAGAAGCCTAAGAGTGTTAAGTCGTCCTAGTACTTACAATTGTGCCTTACGTGATTTAGCGTGATTCAAGTGATCTTAACTGTAGGATCTACCATGTTTAGGATTTTCAATTGTGCCCTACATGATTGAGCTCTACTCCACCAATCACAAACGTAGAGAATCAATTTTTGGTCCACTATCGATCGTGTGTGCTTCGGCTCAATTCGTCAGCTCCACGATTATTCATCTAGCTACTTGGCTTGATCCAACAGGTACTTTAAGGCTTGTTCCAAGTTCTCTGTGCATCAATTTCAACCATGGAAACTCATCTTCCTTCTTGAGCTCCTCTAAACATCTAAAAGCCTCTTAATACTCTTTCACAAGCATTGTCATTGCTTCCTTAAGCTTTTTAGCCTTGGCCCTCGTTAATAGACCTTTGGTTACACTTCGGCACTTGATCTCAACCTTGACGCTCACATCAGAATCTGATAATTGGGATGACATGATGCCACTCAATCTACATAACCTATTCCTAAGGCATGATAGATAAGATGATTGAGCTCTACATCACCTTGTCCATTTTCTTACCAGACACAACCTTCACTAATTTTTTAGTTCCCCTCAAACATAACTTCTTAACCTAAATACAGAACTCCATCTTAAGTTGGCCAAAATTTGGCCCTAATGTGATAAGTCATTTGTATGCCAAGAATCATATTACAACCCCCTAAAGGTAAAATAAGCATGTAAGCATGTTTGTAGAGAAGCTTGTGTCTTGTATCTTCTAGTTGAAATTTTCAACCTTGAGGTTGCTACAAATCTTGCTACCATAAACTACTGAAACTGAAAATTGTGGAAGTTCTTTAAGAAAACACCCTAGTGTTTATGTTACTCCCCTATCTAAGAAGTTTTGTGTTGCTCCTCGAAACAATTAATGTATGTATCACCTTTCCCTGAGTTGAAACCCTCATCATTCTATAATCTAGCACCCTTGGAACTAGAAGATACTCGAGGTTCCCCCTCTAGAAAATTACTTTGTATCAATTAGCACCACTTGTCAATTTCTACTGAAGACTTAAATCTCCTTGTTCTTCTAATAAGTTTTTATCAAGCATTACAGAGAGTTGTCTTTTCCTTTTGCACTAATGCCTTGGTTCAAACTTGTCATCACACCAAAGGCGTAACCCTTTACCCTTTTATCTATTACTTCCTCCTGAGTCAATTTCTTGGCACTTCTACAAAGATTCTTTTAAACATATAGCATTGGTTTGGAAAGAGATGGAGGTTGGGGTTGAGATGAATTTGAATCTTGGACTATAAGGGGTGATTGGAAGAGGAGTTGGGAAGTTCACTATAGAGAAGTCCTTTGTAAAGCTATGATTTGTTCTTGAACCTTAACTAAATTCATAGCTCTTGGAAGTTTTCTAAACAGAAATATTTTGACCAAAAGTTCAATCTCAAATTTTTAACCCTCTAATGAAACAACTTGCTGCATACCCCTTCAAAAGTTCCACATGGATAAGGGCTTTGTTAAATGCATCTATATATTTTGGGATGGAGGATGTTTGTCAAAGCTCCTTCAAATCCAACACAGGATCATCATTTGGGTGAGGGTTGAATCTAGTATGAAGACCTTGATTATACTCTCCCATCTAGGCCATCCTTTAGTCAACCTTGATTTCATGTGAATCTAGTGCCATTGAAGAGCTTTTCACTTAAAATGCACACATTTGTCATTTCCACCTTCGCCTATGCCAGTTTAGAATCTATCTCAAAGAACTTTTAACAATGGTAAAGACAATATTTCAAACCACACCCATCAAATCAAAGAAACTCTAGGTCAGGTCATCTAGTAGAAAACTAATGAGTCCCATTCTAATTGGGCAGGATGAATTCTCTTGTCGATTTTGAAGCTCTGTTGGGTGTTCCTCGACTGTTAGCCACCAAGGACACAACAAGTTACCTTAGTTCTTCCATTGATTTTGTTTGTCACTCTTGCCACTCTCTCCTCATCTCTTTTATGTTGTTCATGATTTGGTCAACATCCCTTTATACTTCTTGCAAGCGTGTGTTATTTGTCACGGATTTAATCTTCCGAGAGTTGTGGCTTTAATGCCACATTGATACATTATTGTTTAGTCAAGGAAACTAGGTCTTAATTATTGAAGCAAACCTAAAAGATTGAGCTAAAGAAATACAATGTTGATAGGTTTCCTACAAAAGGGGACTTCAGAGAAAGAAGAAAAATAAGAAAGAATTGAATGGGATCCAAAAGTAGTTTTATTGTTCAAATCAATCTCATTTATTCAAGAGTGTGCTATAGTTGATCATCAATTGACAAGAAAACTCAAGCCACAATTGATCATCAATTACCGGTTGACACTAGACCGCTACATACTGGAAAGTTTACTCCTTAATTCACTACAAAAGTCACTTCTTCCAATAGTATTATTGAGAAAATTCTTACACAATCATCCTTGATGTAAATGCAATTGAAACAAGGTTTCATTGCTTCTTGAATTTTGTTAGATTGAACTTTAGCCTCCCACCATCTTCCTCCCTCCACACTCTACCCCCTCTCTTTTTAAGAATTACTTTATTTTATTTTTCTTACTTTTTTTGTAGAGCTTTATTAACTTTCTTTATTTTCTTTCAAGCTCCTCTCTCTCATTCCTGTGCTTTTACCTGTTTTTGATCAACCACTCCAAAAAAATTGTTTTTGAATTCAAGAATGTAATTAAGAAGCAAAGACTTTAGTTCTTGTGAGACTTCAAAATCTAAGAAAAATTGAAGCTTTGATCATTTTCTTAAAGTTTCAATAATACAAGGTTTGGTGGGAATTCAAGGGATTTAAGGATCAAGAATCAAGAGATATTGAATAATTATTGAAATAGGGTAAACATATTCAAAACCCTGGCCTTAGAATAGTATTTGGTTGAGTCCTAAAACTAAGAGATGAAGATGATAGTGTGTGGTGTGGTTTTTTCAAGAAAACCATAGGGTATGTTGATGCAGGATGAGGACTCTTAGAAAGAACTTTTAGCAAAAAATATTTTGAGATTTTATCACACTATAATGTATGCAAGAATGGTCAAGAACTCCTCTAGTCAAGTGAAGATTTGATAAACTTAGCGAGACTTGGTTTATTGAAGTTGAAAGAAATTCAAGAGAAGGATTATATGAATTTAGTGTTTAAAGAAAAACGAAATGATTTCTTGATGATTTGTAATGGAGTATGGTAGATCAAAATGGTGGAAAAAGGAGGAACCTAGGGCTGAAATACTTGAGTTATGTTATCAATGTGTATGTTGGGAACACACACACACAAATGCGCACATAGTACAACGAAAATGTGAAAGACGCTCAACTCACTAGACTTTCTAAGTTGTTCTCCCTAACTTGCTTGTCTCATATTTGTTAACTGGCTTCTATTTGTAGATCATCATCATGAAATAGAAACTTCAGTTAGGCTTCCATTTTGGTGCTCATTCTAGCTTCCAAATCTTCGAGGATAATCTTTTTAGCTAGCTAGAGTCTATTGCTAGCAACTTGACCTAATCAAAATAGAACTCTTATCCATTCTTATCCATGCCTTTTCCAAATGGATGATTTAGCCAAGGAACCATTGGTGGAATTCAAAACTATCATAGAATAATCTAGAGGAAAAATTCAAGATATCATAAACAACTTGGCAACCATTGAAAGAAATTTAGATGAATAGATTGTAGGCGTAAGGCACAACAAGAGCAAGTTGAATTGCAAGTTGTCCACTTGAAGGCAACACTGTGGTAGACTGTTGAGACAAAACCACTAGAATTGGTCGCTCTTACTGCATAAGGCTGGACCCTTGAGAAGATGAGTTGCATAGAGTCCCTGCCACATTTGCTTCCCTTTGGCAAATTGGTGGCACAAAGGAGGAGAAATTGGATGTAAAGGTGTGAGGGGGAGTATATGATTAAATCCTTAGACTTTAATGATAAATCTATGTGATTTTGGTGGATAGTGCCTATTGTGATTGACTGCATTTAACAACTGATCTTTTGGATAGACTGCTTTGTTTTTTTTTGTTGAGAAAATTTTGTTGAGTTGAACTTTTTGGTAGACAAAATGAAGATTGTTTTGAAGTTTGTAGGCTTTAGACAATGAAAAAGTACGCTGCTAAATAATTGTTTTGTATTATTGTTGAGAACAACTTTATAACCTTCATTTGACATTTTTAGTCTAATTGCACTTGGACCTTAATTTTGTAAGGAGAAAGTTCACCAAATGAATAAAAAGTAGCAGTACATAAAATTGTCCTACTTCTATTAATATTTTATGAAACAAGTTAGAAAACATAGGTTGTGCCATAATGTTCCAAGAGGAGAGATTGTTAGCATTGTTGACTAAGTGTTAGGCACATCATTATACACAACATGAATGCACTAAAGAATCTTAACTTGACAAGAATTCTACTCCCATCTAAATACATGATTAAAGGCTTCCAAAATATTTGAATCTATCAGGACATTGCTTCTGTAAAAGTCTTACAAACTCTAGAGTTGAGCGGATAAGGTCTAAGAAGGGTCTAAGCTTATTCAAACTTATCTACTCCTGATATCTCAATCAGTTGGCAACATTCTCGTGGCAATAAAGTGGAAGTGAACTACACAGATATTGCACAGCAAGAAATTAATGTTACTTAGAAACCATAACTGAGGAACCTAGGGCTGAAATACTTGAGTTATGTTATCAATGTGTATGTTGGGAACACACACACACAAATGCGCACATAGTACAACGAAAATGTGAAAGACGCTCAACTCACTAGACTTTCTAAGTTGTTCTCCCTAACTTGCTTGTCTCATATTTGTTAACTGGCTTCTATTTGTAGATCATCATCATGAAATAGAAACTTCAGTTAGGCTTCCATTTTGGTGCTCATTCTAGCTTCCAAATCTTCGAGGATAATCTTTTTAGCTAGCTAGAGTCTATTGCTAGCAACTTGACCTAATCAAAATAGAACTCTTATCCATTCTTATCCATGCCTTTTCCAAATCTATCAAGACTCCTCAGTTATGGTTTCTAAGTAACATTAATTTCTTGCTGTGCAATATCTGTGTAGTTCACTTCCACTTTATTGCCACGAGAATGTTGCCAACTGATTGAGATATCAGGAGTAGATAAGTTTGAATAAGCTTAGACCCTTCTTAGACCTTATCCGCTCAACTCTAGAGTTTGTAAGACTTTTACAGAAGCAATGTCCTGATAGATTCAAATATTTTGGAAGCCTTTAATCATGTATTTAGATGGGAGTAGAATTCTTGTCAAGTTAAGATTCTTTAGTGCATTCATGTTGTGTATAATGATGTGCCTAACACTTAGTCAACAATGCTAACAATCTCTCCTCTTGGAACATTATGGCACAACCTATGTTTTCTAACTTGTTTCATAAAATATTAATAGAAGTAGGACAATTTTATGTACTGCTACTTTTTATTCATTTGGTGAACTTTCTCCTTACAAAATTAAGGTCCAAGTGCAATTAGACTAAAAATGTCAAATGAAGGTTATAAAGTTGTTCTCAACAATAATACAAAACAATTATTTAGCAGCGTACTTTTTCATTGTCTAAAGCCTACAAACTTCAAAACAATCTTCATTTTGTCTACCAAAAAGTTCAACTCAACAAAATTTTCTCAACAAAAAAAAACAAAGCAGTCTATCCAAAAGATCAGTTGTTAAATGCAGTCAATCACAATAGGCACTATCCACCAAAATCACATAGATTTATCATTAAAGTCTAAGGATTTAATCATATACTCCCCCTCACACCTTTACATCCAATTTCTCCTCCTTTGTGCCACCAATTTGCCAAAGGGAAGCAAATGTGGCAGGGACTCTATGCAACTCATCTTCTCAAGGGTCCAGCCTTATGCAGTAAGAGCGACCAATTCTAGTGGTTTTGTCTCAACAGTCTACCACAGTGTTGCCTTCAAGTGGACAACTTGCAATTCAACTTGCTCTTGTTGTGCCTTACGCCTACAATCTATTCATCTAAATTTCTTTCAATGGTTGCCAAGTTGTTTATGATATCTTGAATTTTTCCTCTAGATTATTCTATGATAGTTTTGAATTCCACCAATGGTTCCTTGGCTAAATCATCCACCTTGCCTACCTTTCTAACTTCTTTTAATATCTTTGTGCTGCAGCCATGTTCATTGGTTCTTTCTCTTTCAGCTACACCTTCACTTTCGTTCATTGGAGTATCTTGGAAATCAAGTAGGGATAAGATACATACCTACTAAGATCATATTCAACATAATGTATCATCAATTTGAAATATTAGTTGCCCAAGGTTGACTAACTGCTTTGTCCCTAACTTTTACAGTAGTGTTGTCATGTGTGTAATCACCAGTATTGCATTAGTTGTTGGTAACAAGTTGGTTATACCTAATTTATAAAACAAAAAATATTTAAGGGACAAACTTGAAGATAGTAATGACGTTGAACCTATGGGCCATTTGCCCAGCTTGTATCCAGTCAAAATGCAGGTCATTCATCAAAGTCAACCTTGTGGCCCAGAGGATAAACTGAATCAAATTACAGCGTCTTATTGGAAATTAAGGGAGACAACTTCACCACCCGTGCTCATCAGCAATCATAACTAATGGTTGAGGATCCCCCACACTTCTTTCTGCCAGTGCTCTTGTCTTCCTCCTTGCCATGGTGGGTCTTTGAATAAACTTTTGTTTGCAATAGTTTGGAGAGGAAATATTAGACAGGATATAGATGTGATATATTTGTGACATGGCAAAGATATGGTTAAAATGAATCCCAAAAATGGTGGTTATAAAATATTTAAAAATCAAATCTGTTCATGAATGAGGGGATCAAGAGCTCCTATTCAAAGTAGTACACCTCAACAGTCTGTTCTAACACACTTTGTAGCTTGCTTATCATTTTCACCCATGACATGTTAGCTAACTAAGCAAAAACCTAGTTGGCATCTTAAACACTTAAACCTTATGGCATTGAGGTTTTTTGTGAATATATCTGTCAATTACCTCTCTATTGCAAGTTGATAACCAATTCATTCTTTTCAACTAACTCATAAATAAAATGGTGCTTAATGTCAATGTGCTTTGTTCGTAAGTTTTGAACAAGCTTCGTAGACGTGTTGGTTGTACTGCTGTTGTCCACTTTCACTCCATAAACCATTAGCATATGTTTCATCTAAAGCATCTATGTAGAACATTTACCAACAACAATATGTTTGACTTCTGCAGTGGAAAGAGAAATTGAGTTTTGCTTTTCACTATACCAAGATATCATATTGTTGCCAATAAAGAAACAACCACTAGTAATACTCTTTCCATCAATCCCCAATTTGTGTCACTATTTCCAATCAAAGAAATACTAGCGTTCAAAGAATACTATAATCCAAGTTCAACTTTACCATTTACATAATGGATGATCCTTTTCACGGTTGATAAGTGGCTTTCCTAGGGTTTGGTCTGTTACCTTGCATAAAGCCTAACACTAAAGCACAAGTTTGGTTTCCTAGCAATCAAGTAGGGCAAGCTTTCTATCATGCTTCTATAAAAACTCCCATCTACTAGTTTTCCTTAGTCATCTATGTGCAATTTTATTGTTGTTGATAGTGGTGTTGTAATATGTCTCGAACTCTCCATGCAAAATTTCTTAACCAAGGTTTTAGCATACTTAGTTTGTGAAAAAAATATTCCATCCTTTATCTGTTTGACCAGTAAGCCAAGACAATACTTCATCTCACCTACCCATCTCAAATTCTTCCTGCATGCTGTCAATAAAGGCCTTCAACATCTCTGGTGAGGTGGATCCAAACATGATGTCATCTATGTTCACTTGAGTAATAAGCACATCATTGTTCAATTTTTTCATGAACAAGGTTTTGTTAGCTTTCCCCCAAACATAGCTTGTTGCACTAAGAATGTTGCCAAGCACTCATACTAGGCACGAGGTGCTTACTTTAGTCCATATAGGGCCTTCTTCAACTTGTATATATGATTAAGGTGATAAGGATCTATAAACCCTTTTGGCTACTCTACGTACACTTCTTTTTCCAAAAATCCATCTAAGAATGTACTTTTAACATGCATCTGAAAGACTTTAAAATTTAATGTACACGTCATAGCCAATAAGAGTCTAATAGTTTCAAGTCATGCAACCAGCGCAAATGTCTCACAAAAACAATACCTTCTACTTGGGTGTTCCCTTATGCAGCTAGTCGTGCTTTGTTCTTTGAGATGGCTCCATTCTTATCGATTTAATTCTTAAATATTCACTTTGTCCCAATGATGTTGACATTATCTAGCCTTTTAACCAACATCCATACATCATTTCTCTTGCACTAGTTCAAGCTCTTCTTGCATGGCCATCTTCTAATACTCATCTCTAAGGGCTTCTTCCACATTCCTAGGCTTACTTGTTGACACAAAACAATGTTTCCCTACTAATTCTTGATAAATAATTTTAGGTACCTCTCTTGTTTTGTTTTGGTTAGGAACACCTCTAATAACAGCTTCTAGAGGATGGTTTTTGCATATCCTTGAAGAGGGCTTATGTTCCAAAATGTTCTCTTCTTAGTTCGGTTCTACTTGTGTTATCTCTTGTGTTATAATAGTCTACTTTGTGGTTGGTCACAATGTCATCTTACTCTTTCTAATTTAGTTAAGTGGCTATCTTCTTAGTACCAGTAGACTCATCAATCACCACATTCACAGTTTCTATGACCTTCATTACCCTATAAATGTATACCCAGTACACTTTACTTGAATTAGAATATCCTAAAAAGAATCCTTCATCATTTTTGTTAGTAAGCTTTCCTGAATTATTTCTGTCTCTTAGAATACAACACTTGCTATTGGAAATGTGAAAATAAGAAACATTAGGCTTAATACCTTTCCAGATTTCGTATGGAGCTTTCAATGGTATGTTGTGAGCATACACCTTATTAACTATGTAACAAGCAGTGTTGATTACCTTAACCCACCATTTTGTGTTCATCTACTTTCATTCAATATAACACGTGCCATCTCCTAAAGTTTGTGATTTTTGCATTCCACTACTCTATTTTGCTATGGAGTTTTGGGGGATGAATATCCATGTTGGACTCAATGTTAGGAATAGAATTCTTCAAAACTCTAGTTTTCAAACTCCTTTTCATGGTCTATCAAAATTCTCATGATTCTTCCAACAACTCTGCCTTTTTCATTCTCCAATTGGGTGCTCGGCTTCTTGAATGCATCAAAAGTCTCAATTTCTCCTTAAAAAAATAAACCAACATAAAACATGAATAATCATCAACACAAACAAAATGTATCTTTTGCTTCCAACACTAGTGACCACTGTTAGTCCGTGAGGTCCACGTGAAGTGATTTCAATATTCTTGATGTACTTAACCTTTTGGAAGCTTTTTGCGATGATCTCCATTGCTTTCTTATTTAACTTAATCCACGTACATTTGTTGTTGTTTCTAATAGTGTTGGCAATCCTCAAACGACACCTGTCTTTGAAAGCCTCTACAAAACCTATTAATAGATGGGACTCAGACATTTATGCCATTTTTCAATCTCCTTAGTGTTGGATTTGAGACAGGTTATGCTATTGTTTATGGTGTAATAGTTATTCTCTAATCTATTGTCAACAAGCACATAATAGTTATCCTTGTCATACACCTAGCACTAGTCTTTAGTGAACATCACAAAAGATTTTGATCGCATAGCTGATTGATGCTTAACAAGTTAGTCTCAAGTCCACTAACATTCAGGAAGCTCTTCAATTTCAGCATTTCTTCAATGTTGAGAATTCCTTTCCTAATAACACGACACTTTTGGCCATCTCCAAATTTCACGTGTCTTCCAAAAATAATTTTGTATTTCAATTGATATTCCTTATCGCTAGTCATTTACTTAGAGCATCCATTATCAAGGTACCAAATATCTTTTGCACAAGCTCTTAGTGATGTGTAGGATACAAAGCTTTTTATTTCTATCTTTCTAATGCTGATTCTCCTAACTAGTTAGTTGTTACGTTGCGTGTTGCCAACATAGCTATCAACGCTTCTTCCATATAACATATGGCTCAACAGCGAAAAGTATTGATTCATCTGGTGTCCTACTTTTTAGCAATAATTACAAAGATTATCACCATTTTGCTTCTTTCTCTTAGAGAATTTGCTTCTTGTAATCTTTCTCTTGTTGGCAACAATGGGCTTAACAACTATGGTAGTCGCTTTGACAAACTTGATCTCCTTCCTTTTTGAAGCTCTTGACCTTGTATAGCCAATTCCTATTTTGTTAGATGCTAATTTCCCTATCGATAGTAATCCTCCAATTTTCTTTGCCCATGTTTAATTTCTTCATGGTTAAGTTAGCGACATGGTACGGTTCATTGCGTTGCTTGCACTTATACCTCAACTTCGAACATTCATCATTCAATGTGAGTTGGGAACACACACACAAAACACATTCGAAATGAAAAAAGGCACAAAATTGGTAACACAATTTGAAGTCACCACTCCTATATCTGTGGGGCCTATCTTAGTCAAATGCTTACACTAAGAAAATAAAGTAAAGAGATTATAACAAATTCTTCACTTGCACTAGAACTCCAATTCCAAGGTTTTCTGTTGGTTGACAACTTGCGTAATTATGATAAGGACAACCCATATCAGTGTAACTACTTTAAATGAATGATAATAAATTGTCTTTTTTATGAAATATTTTTCTATTTTTTCATTATCTCTCATTGTTGTGCAATCATGGAATAATCGATGTTACGTATTGCTAAATGTTGAAGAATCTCTAAATGTAGGAAATGGTTGGCAAACTGTGATGAGCCACCTAGAACTACAAATACACAACACTTATGAACAACAAGAATGAGTACCCATGCAACTACCCACGACTTCCACCCTCTATACAACAACCATAACGTCCTCAAGGCCATACTGGGCTAAGATAAGACAACCTTATCGCTATAACCACAGTTGTTGCTCAAGTAGTAGGAACACAACAACAACAACCCTAAGTTCTAAGTCTAACGCAACCCAATATGGGCACTTAGTCTCACTATGAGGCTTTAAGAAGAGCCCATATGCCCATGTTCAAATTAATGAAGGTCCTGGCCGAGGTAAGGCAAAGAGTTATAGTACCCTTCCTAGTAGGTAAAGTGGCATTATGGTGGGAAAGTATTTCACCTATGCTCTTAGAAAAGGGTCCAATCACATGGGATTGATTCTGAGAAGTGTTCCTCAACCATTTCTTCCCTAACATAATTTGGCTATAAAAAATCTTTGAATTTAACAGTCTGGTTCAAGGGCCGAACATATTTGTGGTGGAATATTCACCCAAGTTCCACTCATTGGGAAAGTGTTTGTCCACAATAATGGCAAATCCAATGATGAAGATGCATAAAGTTTCCAAGGGATTGAAGAGTCGATTACAAATTGCATTGGCTTTGTATAAGGGCAAGACATTTGATGGACTATTAGGTGCCACCATCCAAGTAGAGATAAACATAAATGTGAGAGAAGCCAAGAATAGTATAAAATGGCCAAGGTCAGGTTATTGTTCAGGAGCCAAGTAATAAGAACGCTAGATTGAGTTATCGACTATCAAAAGGCCTAATAGGTTTGGTAATGGTAGAGCTCTAGTCCATTTACCATCGAAGTGTAATTTATATCATCGTAGGCATAATGGAGTGTGTCAAATGTTGAACAGTGCTTACTTTAAATGTGACCAATAAGGTCATAGGGCCACGGACTAACCAAACAGTACCACTAGACCTACTATTGTGACCAACAACAATAATATCAACCATAACAATAACAACCCTAGACATGATTAGACGAACATGAAATAGAAAGGGAATACCTGAGGGTTAGCATTGTCCTAAAAAGAGGTTGACAATGTAGAGAAGGTAGTGGTAGGTAACTTTATTATCAATTATTCAACTACTTATACATTATTTGATTGTGGTATTACACAATCCTTCATGTCGAAAAGATTTGCAAAATGCTTAGGGGATAAGATGGTAACTTTAGATCCACCTTATAAGATAGCCACGCCGGGGGATGAGACCTTAGTGTCTAATTTATTATATAAGGACTGTGTGATACACCTTAGTTTGAATAGGGAGTTAAGAGCTTATTTAATACGACTTAATATGGCTGACTTTGATGTAATCTTTGGAATGGATTGGCTAGTAAAGATTTTTGCTTATGTTGACTATCGAAGTAAGGTAGTCAACTTTTGCCCACCCATAGGTGAGGAATTTCATTTTTATGTAGATCAAAGGATCTGGATGATGAAGTCAGCCTAATAATCTCTATAGCCTAAGCAAAAAAGGCCATCAAAAAAGAGTGTAAAGAACATGTAGTGTGTGTGATCAACACACAAGAAACAAAAGTAAGTGAAGAATATATTTTGGTCGTTAAGGAGTTCCTTAATGTGTTTTCAGAAGTTGCTTAGAGTGCCTGTAGCTAGGGAGATTAAGTTTGAATTTAATCTAGTGTCAGGAGTTACACCTATATTAAAGGCACCTTGTAGAATGACCTCAACAAAATTGAAGAAGTTGAAGATTTAATTGCAAGAACTGCTGGATAAGAAGCAAATCTTGTAGTATTTGTGAAGAAAAAAGGATGGAACTTTATTGATGCGCATAAACCAAAGGGAGCCTAACAAAATCATGGTTAAGAACAAATATCCTTTATCAAAGATAGTTTATCTCTTTGACAAATGGAAGGGAGCTAAGGTGTTTTCTAAGATCTATTCGAGGTCAGGGTATCACTAGTTAAAATAAAGGTTGAGGATATACCCAAGATGGCATTTAGAACAACATATAGGCAATATGAGTTTTTAGTGTGGCCATTTGGGTTAATAAACACCCCAGCTACCTTTATGGACATCATGAAAATGATGTTTAGACCATATTTGGACAACTTTGTAATGGTTTTTTTATTGATAATATTCTAGTTTATTCCCGTAGAGTGGAGAAATATGACTAGCACTTAAGGATAGTTCTGCAACCACTTAGGGAGAAACAATTGTATGCAAGATTTAATAAATGCGAATTTTGGCTAAAGAGAGTGGTGTTCTCGACATATATCATCTCTGAAAAAGAAGTATCGGTGGATCCGAAAAAGATAAAGGTTATTGTAAAATGGCCGAGGCCCATGACTATAACTAGGATGATAAGCTACTTAGGACTCACAGGCTATTATAGGACATTTATGGTAGAGTTCGTTAAGCTAGCAATCCCCTTAACTAAACTTACCTAAAATTGGAAGGAATTCGAGTGGAGCTTGAAATGTAAAAAAAACTTCATAGAGTTAAAGGAGAAGCTAACCTTAGCACCTGTACTAGCATTGCCTAATAAAATGGCAGATTCACAATTTACTGCAATACCATTAAAAATGGACTTAGGTGTATCTAAATGTAAAATGGTAGAGGGATAACCTTTGCTTTGAAACAATTGAAGCAGTATAAGCTCAACTGGTCTACACATTACTTGGACTTGGTGATGGTGATTTTCACCTTAAAGATATGGAGGTACTATTCGTATGGAGAAAATTGTTAGGTACATGCAGATCATAAAAGCTTCAAATATCTTTTCACTTAGAAGTAATTGAACATGAGGTAAAGGCAATGGTTAGAATTGATCAAAGATTATGATTAGATCATCAATTATCACCTAAGTAAGGTGAACAAGGTGGCAGACGGCCTAAGTGGAAAGAAAATTGGCAGGATGGTAGCAATGTGGGCAAGATAATTTGAGTCACTACATCTTGAAATTGTAGAATCAATGGAAATAGTGCTTGTAGCCTTAAGCAATGAGCCTCCAATTTACAAAAAAGTTAGGAGGTCTCAAGATTTGGATCTTGAATTAAACTCATTTAAGGAAAAGGCCCAGGAAGAACAAGTACAGAAGTTCTAAGTAAGCGATGAAAAAATTTACAAGGATTTAAAAGGAACTTCTAGTGGACTAGGATGAGAAGAGATGTGGTTGACTTTGTTGCATGTTGTATGAAGTGCTAAAAAGTTAAGGCCAAACATTAGAGACTAGAAGGTCATTTCCAAACTTTGGAAATACCCGAATGGAAATGGAAGAATATTACAATAGACTTTGTAATGAGACTACCTCTAACCCACAAAGCTATGATTCCACATGGGTGGTAGGTCGATAGACTAACTAAGTTAATTAATGTCCTTTCAATTTGGTCCAACATATACCTTGGATAAGTCAGCTAAAGTGTATATCAACAACATTGTGAGACTATGTGGAACCCCAACTAGCATCTTATCAGATAGGGATCCTTATTTTATGTCGCAGTTCTAAGGTAGTTTCCAAAAGGCTATGGGGACAAGAGTAGATTTGAGTATAACCTATCATCTCTATATTGATAAATAGTTAGAAAGAACAATCCAAACACCTTAGGAAATGTTGCAGGCCTATGTACAAGACTTCAAGGGGACTTTGAGTGATTACTAACTGTTAATTGAGTTTTCCTACAACTAGAGTCATTATAGAAGTATAGGAATGACACATTATGAAGTACTATGTGGAAGAAAGTATTGTTCACCCACCTGTCGGGATGAAGTGGGAGAAAAGAGAGTGAAAGACCTACATTAGCCCAAGTGATTGTTGAAAAAGTGGCGATGATCCCAAAGAGACTAACATGCCCAAGATAAATAGAAGAGCTAGGTAGGTTTGAAACGAAAGCCTTACTCAAGATTAAAAATTGAGTACATGACTCTCTCAATCAAAGCTAAAGATTGAGATAGTCAACAAAGTTAAACATGACCTTCCATAGTTGAGGTTAAAGCTTTAGACTCTAATTAGTGGATTAGGTACCCAAAATGTCGAAAGCCATGAGCAAACTAACATAAAGTGGATTGAAAATGAAATGGAAATTCATTTTTGATGCAAAAAAAATTATTTTCGAATGTTTATGAAAAATTGATTATTTTATTATGTTCACACCCTAAAAAAGGAGTAGGTAAACCCCTCGTCAGGTAATTTATCACTCACCAAAGTAAAATTCCCTTTGCAAATGACGATGCTATGGTTACTTAGGGTTGGTAGGACACCAAAATAAGGAAATAAGGATCTTGATTTGGTTATTTTATAGAAACATAATGATGTAATTAAATGAATTTTGCTACAATGATGTATTACACATTTATTTAAGAATGATTATCTTGCAATTGGAGATTTTTTTTATATATAATTGTAACGTGATGATTATTATGGATTGGACACTCTAAGGAAATGAGCTTTGGTTCATTTTGAGGTGACTTATCTCAAGGATACCGCCATGTTGCGTTCTTGGGTTGGAGGCGTGACATTAAAGCCCCTTGGAATCTTGCCATTTACTTTAACTAATTCATTTAATTAAATTAAAGGTTTATTATGTTTCAAGTTAATAATCTCATTAATAACAACATAATAGGAAATAGATATTTCCAATTGTTGCTTGTCATTTAATTTAATTAATTATTTAATTAAATTAAAGATCCATTAGATTTCTATTTAATAATCTTATTATTAACAAATATAAAGACAAATAAATAATTATATTTGGTCCAATCCAATCGCTACGAAATTAATTTTATTACAGGAGTTTCAGGTCTCGTTCAAGCCCTAACATGACAGCAACCTTCTTGCCCTTCTCTTGTTCTTAAGTATATGACTCTTTAGGTTCACTCTTAAATGACAATGAGTATAGTTCAAAAAATATGGATAACTCCTAACCTAATGCCCATATTTTAGCTCACCTACGATGAAGTAAATAGATCACATGAATACTCTTTCTATCATGAATACCATACGGTATAAGCCTTTTGTCTTACTTTTTTCCAAATGTGCAAGAGCCATGGATTTAATTAAACTTATTAGCTTGATCAAATGATCAAAATTAATGTTACCTCATCAGGATACTGTCCTATCAAAAACTCCTTTCTGATTACTTACTACCTAAGCCAAAAATTTCTGTCTCATAGAACATCAATCGCATAAGACAAATGGCTTACTCACTTGTAAGGAACCAAATCCCTTATCCCATACATAGCTCTATAGATACCCAAAAAACAAAAGATTACTCTTATAACCCTCTCTTGAACGAAGATAGATGTTGGTTTTTAATGCCTTGATGATGCCCAAACAATGATATGCGTAAGATATCAATGTTGTCTCAAGTCTAAAGCCCATTTGATTGGAAGTTAAAGTTAGTATAGAAATCTACCCTCAATTCTTTATCTCTATAAACAAGTACCATATTCCTAGTCCTCTCTTTAACCATGATGTGCAAAGGCATCTATGTCGTCTTAGGTTTGAAACCCATATGCACTTAACATAATCATGAAGCTAAACATTGATAGCTAAGAGTAAATTTCATATGTCTGCTTCCATCTTCGAGTCATTGTTTAAATACACCATTTCCTAATGATATATCTATATAAATGTATTCTCAATATCTTATACCAAGTGGCATGAAACTTATCACACAAACATATGGTGTGCAAGTTGTACTAATATTCTAACAACCATTTAAAGAATCTATGACTCATTAAATAATTGTGTACTAAAAAGTTTTGTATCTATATTTATTACTCCTACAAGTAAGGCTTAATAACCCAATCACATCAGCACACGCACAACTTTACGCTATAATAATAATTACATGCATGATTAAAGCAACCGCAACATTGATAAAATGAAACATCAACATTTTATTAGTTAATAAAAAATAACATTTGCACTTAATATCCCTTACTAAATAATTGGAGTTAGAGGGCATATCTCTAACACAACATCCTCAACTTCATCATGTATCGAATGATGATTGTTGCCTTTAGAAGTTTTCTACACCATTAACTCTCGTGTGTAATGTCTCAAAACATTCATGCCTTGTTTCACTTCTCATTGTGTTTGAAACCTCACAATCTCCATTATTCTCTCAATCTCACATAAGATGAATGCACGCAACATTCCTATTTACCCTCAACTCTCATGTATTATTTGAACACTATTTCAATAGCTCCCACTTAATTTTTTTCCATCTTAATTGCAATTAAAAGATTGGTCTAGGAGAATACAAGTAGCTTACCAATCAATGATGGCTAACGTAGGGCAACCTTTGTTTTAGGGAAAATAAGTAGGGAAAGCTTAATTATGCAAATTCAATTAGTTTGGAAGAAGTAAAAAGATCAACTTTTTCTTAAACTTGTCAAACTTTGAGTTCCTTTGAACCTTTGAAAATCTTTGGTATTTGAATTCGTTTTGTAGTCTTCTTCAACTAAGGAGGTCCTTTGCTATCCTATTTCATTTGATTGGACTCAATTATCATCACAATTTTGTTTATATGCAGAATTTAGTATTAAGGATTTGTAATACACCACATTTTTTAGGCAAAAAATAAAAATTGAGGTAATGACATTATTAGTGATCATGGTAGGAGATTTAACGTAATTATTCTTTTCAATTTTGAATTTTCATGGGAAAGACCTAAAGCAATATCAAGATGGATTTAGAAGAGAATATGCCCACGATAGTGCAAGTCAAAGGTTACTATACCATGATATATTGTTGGGAGGATGTTACTAGGCATAATTAGCTACTAAATAGGTTGGATTAAGGCTGATATTGGTTTGGAAATATTGGGAAAATTCGTGTGGAATAGTGGCCAAAATATTAAAGTATGAATGGCGAAGAATAGGCATGAATTAAGCTAGTCCGCCTTACCACAATTTTGGGTAATAATAGTACATTATTTTGGATGAAATTTTGCTGGATTATAATTAATTAATTTTTTATTTACTATTTTCCTACTTATTTTGGGTGAAAATATGGGAAATTAAGAAAGGGAGCATGAAAAGGAAATTTTGGCATTTTTAGATAATAGAATTTTACCATACAACTTAATAATTGAGGGGGAAAAAATTACATGCATTGAGGCAAGAAATAGAGCTGAAAAGCCTCCAAATATTCAAGTGAAAAACCTAGAAATTAGAAAAAGGATGTCTTTAACTATAAAGACCTAGAAAGTTAGGAAATTGGATCCCATGCAACTCTGTAATGAAGCCTAGGTATAAATACAAGCTTTAAAGGGTTGAAACCCTATTTGAAGTCAAGAATAGAGTGATGGCTATGTAGAGGTTAGGACAAACTTCTTGACTTTTCAACGCCTCATTAGAAAGTAATTTTCATGCTGAGTTGCTTGATTATCATACTACACGTAAAGCCATTAATTTTACATGCATAGGCAAGTTAAAAACATGGGTTCTAAAGGGTTTAAGCATGTTTTAAATGTGGGGAAAAAATAAAATTCATGGGATGATGTCAGAAATTGTAGGAAGAATGCATAGGCATAACATGCAAATAACTGAAAACATGTTCTAACTATTCCAAAAATTGTGAATACATATAAGCTCCTGTTTCCAAAAGTTTTACTCCATAAAACCATGCCTATGGACCTTAGGAACACTTATATAATCAAGTTTTGGAAATTGGATTGAAGTAGAGTAGGAAAATCCTGATCGAACAGTACCCTAGTGACATCTGCATCGAGCAATGTAGAATGATGCATTTGTGAAGGGCTATGTTGTAGCCATGGGTTCGGACACGAGAATTACAGAATACCTCATGGTCATTTGGTGCAGTCATGAGCTCGATTATCACAATCGTGGACTCCAACACTGCAGAAATATAATACTCCATAGTTAAAGGCCATAAGCACAAATCAAGACCTCATGTTCATGAACCTAGACTTCGCAATTGTGAGGCCTAACTGCGAGCACTGAATAGATTACATGTTTGCATGATTTAATCCAAATTTTGCATAAACTACTATACAAGAGATGTGATGGGATGTGAGGAAAATATATAGGAGAATTCAAGTAAGTATAAACACATAAGATCCACATAAAACATTGATAGACATGAGGTATTTATTGAATCAAATGTTTAATAGGAATGATACATGTAATTAATTAGGAAACCAAGAGGTAATAATCGAGGATCCTGATATCCAGCAAGGTTAACCAACAGGTAAGTAATTACCTTACTAATTTTAGAAATACCTTTTCAAAAACTATTTTATTACAAGTACATAAATTTTTATGTAGATAGTTACATGTAGCCACTTTTATAACTACCTTTCTAATTGTTTTGCTTTGGCAACTGAATTTTCCTACTATTGTATTTCAAACAAAATTCTGAATGCTTTCCTAGTTGCAAAGTCGCATATTATACCTAGTGTATTCAGTTAAGTTGAAAATTATTTATTCTTTTTGAAACTAGATGTGAGTTGTTTACTATCAAAAGGTTCTAGACTAAGTGTCTATTTAGGCAATTGAATACATGTGATAATTATGATTAGCCACTCATGCGATGCCAATGAGCATGAAGAACAAGTTTCGCTCTACCAATCAAATAAGAGATTGGGTGGGAGGTAAAGATTTGGACCAACGGTGGGTGAAGTTGATACTCAACACCAATTGGGTTATAATAAATTAGGATACTTTTTAAGCAAGGTTAAAGCCCTAGTGCCACAGTGGCTCAGCCGAATACGATGTAACCTTCCTTATTCAGGAAAATATAAACTCAGGCCCTAATCAATGAAAAGAGCACGCATAGTATGCATGATTATGAGTTGACTAAAAAATGAGAACATGTGGAATATGAGAAAGGTGAAATGGAAGAAATAATTGTGAAACAACCTTTTTTTTTTATTCAAATGTATCCCTTTTCTTTCAAATTGTTTTCCTAAAGGATGTACGTATTTTTGTGCAACTATTGATTTCTCGCTCACAACCATTTGAAAATTAAAAGGTAGGTGATACCATTTACTAAACAAATTATCAATTGCCACCTTTAGCTGACATTTTGCAGAGGAAATAATTGACAATTGACAGACTTGGGGATTGTTGAGTGAGAGAAAGGACATTGCATTATGCTTTAGCTTTAGTTCATTGATATTATCTTTTTAAGATATTAGCTAGGTTTGTTTATATTCCAATATGTATTAGGGTTCAAATGTATTAAGGATATTGCATTATTGCTATGAAAGGTTGATAATTCATATTATTAGATTAGATGTACTATTTATATGTTGGTTTTGGTATTCACTGAGGTTGTTTATGAATATTACTCTGTTGTAGTCTCGAGTTCGAGGCATGATAGAAGTGGTCTCAGAGCATAAGTTTTGACTTTAGGCACGAAAAACGTTTATCAGAGCATAAGTTTTGATTTTAGATGCGTATCAAAACATAAGTTTTAACATTAGACACATAAGGTGTTTATCAAAGCTTAGGCTTAATCCAAGGACATAGGGTGGTCTAAATTTAGGCCTTGACCATGAGACTTATGTCGTAGGTCTAATGTGTAAGGCTTGACTATCATAACTTTAAGTGTATGTAATGTATTGATTTGAACTTAGGAATGAAGGAATTTTGCACAAATATTGAACATAGGAATGAAAAATTGAGTCATTGGGATATTAAATCACCATTAAGCATGCCACTAAGCTATTAGCCTTGTAAGTGATCAGTTTAGACTAATTTGGCAACACAGATCATATATAGTACATAAAATTTTGACTTCAAACACGTGAGACATTCTAACCTAGACCTCGAACACCAAAGCCTAAACCATTAGGTATAAGTCATGAAGCCAGGAAACTATAAGTTCGTGTGTGTATTAAACAATAAGAATGGTGATGTTATACTACCCTCATGTTTTGGGGTAGATAATTGAAGGAGCTAATGGATTTGGGAATCGCACACCCACAGGTGATGGCATCTCCATTAGGAATATCACAAGCCTCCTATTCACTCTATCAAGTTTACTTGAGGAGATGGCCACGGTAATGCTTGAAATGTGGAAGCATTATGAGGAGGGTGAGGTCAAGAACCTAATGTTCAATTTAAGAGTGGGGTGTGGTGAGCATAAGAGGAAATGTCCAAAGGATGAAGCTAAGCACAAACATGGGAGAGGGAAGCAAACTAAGGATGATCAAGAGAAGCCAAAGCTGGACCCCTACTCTAGAGTAGGAGAACTTGGACACCAATCGACATTACCCATCACTAAGAAGTCAAAGCACATTAAAAAGTACAAGACCTAACTCCACCCACTTAAGTGTAACAAATGCCACAAACATCACCCTGGAGTGTGCCGACACATCATCGAAGCCAGTTTTCATTACGAGTAGTAGGGCCATAAAGTTGCAGAATGCCATGAAGCACAATAAAGCTTAATTAAGTAGAGCACCAGTAGTAGGGTATTTTTAATAGGAATTATAATAGTATAGGAATATTGCGACTCAATAAGACTAGCTCATTTATTGTGGGCTAACAATTTGCATTACAATAACAAAGCGATTATTCTCGACGATTATTGACTTGTTATTTTATCAGTGGGTACCCTATTGTTTTACACATGTTTATGTAAATACCATGCACGTATAATCCGTTTAATTCTCAACAACCCCCTTAATGTGGGAAAATAGTTAAGAGGCTTCATCATGTTTTGTAAGATCTACCCCCTACCATCACAATGGAAACCTGAACTGAACTTAGTAGGAGAAACAACATTGTGTTGAGTGCAATGACTAGAAATTTGGGCCAGTAGAAGTAAGGCTTCGATGACAAATTTATTGATTGGTGACTGAATACAAGGAGTTCAGATATGATTAACGGATCGAAATAAGTATGCATTATGGACTAGGACTAAACCATAGGTAAGGATCCAATAATTAATGGGAGTTCGAAAGGACATAAGAAAGCAATACCCCACCCACTCTTAGAATGGGATAATGCCGGTTTTAAAGATGAAACTTATTGTTAGGGGAAATTTTGTGTGGAATAGTAGCCTAAATATTAATGCATGAATAGTGAAGAGTAGGTTTAAATTAAGCTAGTTGACCTTACCAAAATTTTGGGAAATAATAGTACATTATTTTTGATGAAATTTTGTAGGATTATGATTAATTTATTTTTTATTTACTATTTTCTACTTATTTTCAAGTGAAAATATGGGAAATTAAGAAGCGGAGCATGAAAGGAAATTTTAACATTTTTAGATAATAGAAATTTACCAACATGACTAAACAATTGAGGAAAAATTTTCCATGCATTGAAGCAAGAAATAAAGCAAAAACCTTAAATGCATAAAGGTTCCTATTTCCATGAGTTTCAATTCATAAAACCATGCCTAAGGAACTTAGGAAAATGGATATAATCCGTTTGCTGATTGGCTTAAGGTCGAGCAGGAAAAACCCAATGAATAGTACCCTGTAGAAGTCTACATTGCCTTGCAGTTGCAATGCACAATAGTGCATTCAAAAAACATTGCTCTACAATCAAAGGTCCGAACACGAGAATAATAGAATGCCTCACAATTGCCTAGTGCAATCATGAACTCAGTTCTTGAAGTTGCAAATTGTCAACTTGCGTCACAAACCCAAGCACTACCAAAACAAAAAGCTCCACAGTTGGGGGCTACAGTGCAAATCGAGACCCCACGATCACAAACCTGGACTTTGTGGTTACGAGGTGTAACTGTGGGCACTAAACAGATTACACGTTTAAGTGATTTTAAAACCAATTTTTTCCAAATTTAGGACTAAATTACTATACAAAAGACATGATAAGCTATGAGGAAAGACAAACAAGAGAATTCAAATAAGCATAAATCCTGGGATTCACATGAAATTGACATGAGTTATTAATTGAGTCAAATTTTAAATGAAAATTATACATGTGATTGATTAGAAAATCAAGAGAGGATCATAATATCTAGCAAAGTTAAGCAACAAATAAGTAGTTACCTTGCTAGTTTCATAAATGCCTTTTGAAAAACTATTTTATTGAAAGTGTGTAAATATTTATGTATGTGGTTACACCTTGTCTCCTTTATAACTATCTTTCTCAACTATTTTTCTTTAGCAATTGAATTTTCCTACTACGTATTTCAAACAAAATTCTAAATGCTTTCTTAGTTGCAAGGACCTGTATTATACCTCGTGTTTTCTGTCAAGTTGAAATTATTTATCCTTACTGAAATCGGATGTGAGCTATTTACAATCAAAAGGTTGTAGACTGAGTGTCTGGGAAATCAAATACATCTGATAATTATAAATAATCATTCATGTGATGCCAATGAACATGAGTAACGAGTTCCTACCAATCGAGTAATAGATTGGGATCTGCTCAATCAAGGTGATAATTGGGACTGACAACTGATGAAACTATTACTTGGCCTGCATGATTATAAGTTAGCTGAAAATGAGAACATGTGGAATATGAGAAAGGTGAAATGGAAGAAATAATCATGAAATGCCTTCTATTTTCTTGAGGTGAATGTATATCTTTACTTTCAAATTTTTTTCTTGAAAAATGTACGTATTTTTGTGCAACGATTGTTTTATCACTTACACCTATTTGAAAATAAAAAAGACAGGCAATACCGTTTACTCGGTGAATTATTAGTCGTCACCTTTAGTTAACATTTTGCATCAGAGGCAATTAAAAATGGACAAACCTGAGAATGGTAGAATGATAAAGAGGACATTGCATTAGGCTTTAGCTTTGGTTCATTCATATTATCTATTTAAGACACTTTGAGATGTAATAGCTAGGTTCTTTATGTTCCGCAGTATATTGGAGTTCCAATGTATTATGGATTACATTATTGCTATGAGTGGTTGACAATTTATATTATTGGATTAGATGTTCTATTTACATATTAGCTTTAGTGATCATTGAGGTGGTTTGCACATACTACTGTGCTATAGTCTTAGGCTCAAGACGTGACAAGATTTAAGTTTCCAAACATTACCTTGTCTTCTCTTTTGAACATCATTCATTTGACATGTATGCTTGGAATCATATTTATAGAGTTTTGTTGTCCATTACCAATTCTAGTTCTACCATCTTTGATGTTTATAAACTAATGAGACAATCCAAACTTTTAGGTGTCCTTATGAAGAAGAAATTGACTTGTCTACTTCTATATGTGTGTTTGTAGTAACAATTGATATTTCTTAGAGAGGTGTTTAATGTTTGTAGTAACAATTGTTATTTTCTCAGATAGGTGTTTAACATAGAATTTTAACTTTAATATCAACTTTGATATTAGTTTTTTTTTTTGTCGATTTTTTCTTTTTTAAATTGAGTTGTGAGAACTTTATACTCATTCTTTAAATTGTTATTTTTTGTAACCGTGGTTTTGTTTTTCAATGCCATACTTTAAAAATTATGTATAAGTTCTTTTAATACATCAGTGAGGTTTTCATTTGAAATATTAGATCAATTTTAATTGAATATCATGGAACATTTAAAACTTGATTCTATTTTATTATTACCCATTAAACACAATAGTTTTTGTTTGAATATGCTTAAATTTTCGTGGTCCAAAGCATTGAAATTTTTAGTAATATATTTTGATTTGATCCAATTTCTACATAGGAAAAGGAACAAAAAGAAAAAAAAAACTTGATGAACAGATTATTTAGTTGGATAACCACCTCTTGCTAAAAATTCATTCCACTATTTACCAATATTTTTTTTCTATTTTCATCATTATACTCCCTTTTAAAGAAAAAAAAAAGGCAATTTCTTACAAAGCAATCGAATTGCTTGTAATTACAAGTTGTTTGAGGCAATAGAAGAGCTTAACATCTTATTCTTTTTCTTTATGTGAAGTTTTGTGCCTCCAGTAGGGTGTTAACTAAAGAGCAAAAAAAGATGGAAGACTGTTTAGAAATTTTGGCCTGCAAAAATGGCAAGGTTGCTGTTCCATTGAATTCCCAACTGGCCTCTTGACCTTTAAACGTGCCACTTCTTCTAAAACAATCTAGATTCGACTCCCTAACTAAATCAAAAACTAACACACAAAAAAAACATGCACAAAGGAAAATACAACCAGTAGAACATCAAGTAAGAAACATAACTACATCACTGCTGGCAATCCCAGTGTTTGATATGCTAACTTGTCCGATTTTGATGAATTGTCAAGCCGAATGGTTTTACGAATGAGTCAATATCTTAGTCTATCATTTAGCACCATCTAAAGTTTGAAGAACAAGATCTTCAATCATAATGCACTTCTGTATGGCCAGCTGCACAAACCTTGTGCCTATATGTATGGTAGTCTATTTCCAACACTTTATTTCAATATGATTTTAAAATTTTGTATCTTCTTAATCTTGGTTTTTATTCCTTAACAAACATTTACTTGTTCTTAATTCTTTTCAATTTACACATCATCTACTCCTTAATACATGTATAGTCAAGCCAAGCATTCACACAACTTGTCCATTAGCTCGACCATTTTTGGAATCTTACGCTAATGCTCATCTTGAAAAGATATTTCAATTATCTCGTTGGAAGAATTTTGGTTATGTCATGTTCTTTCTATAGTCTTTACATCATGCCATCTCGATATTGGTGTACTTATTTAAGAATGTCGACAAGTTAGAATGATTAGTAAATTGTTATTGTTTCTCATGGATCCATCATGAAGTTATCCACTTTTGCATGTCCAATTAGTGTTTGCATTATTTAATTTGATAGTTTATTCAAAAATTTTGATAATCTTGTCCCATACTTCTTTTCCTATTTTGAATATTTGATATTTTTAATATTGCCTTTTAATTGTCTTAAATAATATGTTTTGATGTTGTTGCTTAAGTTGGCTTTTTGTTTGTCCTAAACTGAATGTGTACTTTGTGACTTTTCAAAGTAATTTGATATATATATATATATATATATATATATAGATCCTCTTATGATTAACCGCATGTCATCATATACAAAGTTTCATTACTCATAGTGATGCCTTGTGAAATTTAGAGCTATAGATGCTAATGCACTTCTACAATTCTACAATTCCTTATTTTAGAAAATATTTTGAGGATCTCTCGAAAATTAAAAGATTTGTAAACTAAATCTTTTAGCTTCAAAGTTAACTCTAATAACAATTGTTGATATTGACAACGATGTCGGAACATGTGTAGAACTTTTAAGTTCAACTTTTTAACCTAGTTCTTTGCATACTCGGTTTGTGAAAAAAATTTCCATTATCTACCTACTTTACTTGAAGTTCAAGAAACTATTTTAATTCTCCAGTCATACTTATCTCAAATTTATTTTGCATATATGAGATAAATATGTTCAACATATGTAGGTAGGTTAAACAAAACAGAGTGTTGTTCATATATTCCTATGTAAAAAGAATACCGTTGTTGAAACTGCTGGGTTTCTATAGGTTCAAGGTCTGATTTTAGAACTTTTAAATCAGAAATCAATAATATAAACACAATGGAATAACATACCCAACCTGTTCCGCATTTGCCAAACAACAAGCCTCAATTGAGAAGCACCAAAGAAACTGAAAAGAACATACCTTCAGAATTACATTCCAACGGCATGCTTACGATCATTGAGTCATTGCTCTCAAACCCGACCTCTAGTTTGTCCACATAGTTGTTATGACGACAAGCACCTCTACACCTTACAAAACATCTTTTGTAAGACTATAACGCAAACACTTTTAGGCTACAAGGCTTTTAATGACAAGAAGAGATTGAGAGGCTAGTTAGAATAACTTATCTTTTTGCTTAGAGGGTGACACATGAAAATTATCAGAATTTTCATATTTAGAACTCTTCCAAAAAATGTATTTATGTTAAGACATTAAGGCATACTAGTTATAATCTACATAAACTCACTACATGGACCTTTAATAATTACTAGCCCATGTACCTTTCAATTATTAAACTCTTTAATAACTATAGCTCATAACTCTTAATTAATAATCTCAGTTAATATTTAAGGTTGAATGGAATTATATCTATCAATTTAATTAATCTCATTAATTAAATCAAAGACTATCATGTTTCTATTTAATAATCACATTATTAACAACAAATGATTGATATCAAATAATTCCATTTGTGTCTTGTCCCTTTAATTTAATTAGTCTCATTAATTAAATTAAAGTTTCATTGTACTTCTAATTAATGATCTCTTCGTTAACAAATAACATAATAATTTATTTTGGTTCAATCCAATGGCCACAAAATAAATTATGCTACCCACCAATTTAACTCTCAACATATACAACAACCTTTGGTGTGTGACTCTCTAAGTTCCTCCTTAATTGGATATGAGTATAGTTCAAAGGATATAGCTAACGCCTAACTTGCGGCCAATATCATAGCCTAATTAAGATGAGGTAAAGCAGATTACAATGAACCCTCCCAATCATGAGTACCATATAGTATAGAACTTTTGTCTTACATTATCCTTACTGAGCAAGAGTCATAAGTTCAGTAAAACTCACAAACTCAGTTTAGATGACTAATCAATGTTGCCTCATGAGACTAATAGTTTTAGCGAAAACTCTTTTTTGATTACACACTATCTTAGCCAAAAATTTTCATCTTATAGAACGCCAACTACATATGACAAACGTCTTACTCACTTACAAGGGAACAAACCCTTTATTCAACGTATACATGTCTATATGCACCTACACAACAACACGATGGGCATCCCATACTAGGATAAATATTAACCTTCAATGCCTTGATAAAACGTTAACTATCATATGTACAAGATAACCGTGTCATCTCAAGTCTAAGATCTATACGCACATAACACGATCATCAAGTAAAACATTGACAGCCAAGAATAAACTCCATGAGTCTACTTTGTTTTGCAAGTCGTTGTTTGAATACTCATACTCTAATGATGCATCCACACAGCATCTCATATCAAATGACATGACACTCATCATACAAATACAAGTAAGGTAAGTCATTCTAACTCTTTAATACCCTTTAAAATGTTTATGACTCGTACACTAGTTTTAGTAATCGAGTACTAAAACAATCTTGTGTCCATATTCATAACTCCTTTTGAATAAGAGTTCTTAACTTAATTACATGGGCACATGCAATACTTTACACTATTCAAGACTTACATGCATGAAAACTTATCATAATTTTGTTATGAATAAATCAATATTTCATTAATGAATGTAAAAGCATACATATACAACCAAAATACCCCTAGTATCCCTCATTGACTATTGACGTTAGAGACAAAATCACTAATAATCTTCCATTTGCACTCAAGGCCCAATAGTAATAATATCAATCACTACAATATCTTATATCCATCTTCTTAAGATGGTGATCAAGCAGCGCTTGTGTTATTAGCTTAGCAAGTAGGTTAGCCATAATATGTGTTGAAGCTATTTTTTGCATAGCTACATTACTGTTTCCAATAATTCCTAGAATAATATTGCCCTACCTCTCTATGTGTTTGAATTTCTGATGACACCTTTATTCCTTCACCTGTGCGATCACTCCATGATTGTCAAATAGCTGATCCACATGTGGAACCACCTAAAGCTCTTCTACAAGCTTCTTTATCTGAACAACCTCCCTTGCAACATCTCATGTAGTGATTTACTCAGCCTTTGATGGGGGATTTGACAATTGCACTTGAAACTCTTCTAACTAACTATTCCTCCATTAAGAGTAATTAAAAGTTCAAACATAGACTTTCTTCCACAACTGATTGGAAGTTGGAGTTAGTCCAATTATCTGCTCGTAGATCACAATCTTCATTTACAAGAATCATATCCTTAATTGTTTTCAAGTACTTTAGGATACACTTAAGAGCATCACAATGCTCTTCGCCAAGACTCACCTAAAACCTACTTATAACACTTACGGCTTAAGTAATATTTAGTTTTGTACATGGCATTGCCCATGTCAGGCTTCCATAATGAACCTCTTCAGCATCTTATTTGTGTACAAAGTTTAAGAGAGACCTCACAATCTCTTTGCTTTATCTCTATAAGTGTGAATGCCTAAGATGTAAGTTACTTCTCCTAAGTCTTTCATGAAGAAGATGTAAAACAACCATGTTTTGATTAAGCTTAACATCCCAATACCATTCCCTATTAGTAATAGGTCATTCACATACTACACTATGAATGTGATCACGCTCCCACTAACCTTTTTACAAACGCAGGACTTATCTTTGTTCTTGATGAAGCTAAATGATTTGACTACACCATGTAAACATCTTCCTCAAGTAATTCGTTAAGGAAAGCAGTTTTGACATCAACACTCCAAATCTCATAATCTAAGTGGATGGCTATCACAAGCATATTCGAAAAGATTTAAGCATGCCTACTGGTTGAGAATTCTCGAATTTGGGCATGCCTACTGGTTGAGAATTCATGCGTAGGTGATATTAATCATGCAATCTTGAGTGACGTGAAATGTACAACTAACTTACCAAGGTATTACCAATGGTTGTGCTAAACACATTAGGTCCTATGTAATCTAATGAGGCTCCTTGCAAATCAACTTTCCCTAGACATTTACTCACATTATAGTCAGGCTCTCCACACACCCTACAACCTGCTATCTTTTGTTGTCTTCTTAGTCTATATTGTGATCCACTACTTCTCTTTTTAGTGTCTTTTGTTGAGTCCCCAAGTTTTAATCTCTTAGCCTTAGTAGGTCTTCCTTTTCCTCTATCAAAATTTGGAAGCAATGGTAGAAAGCATAAGCTTACACCCCACACACTTCAGGCCTAATGGTCCCCTTAATAGCTGATTCAAATATCCTTTTACAAGCCTCCATAGAGTAACATGAGCGAACATAATCCTCTAGCTATTCTCCTTGATCCACAATAGTAGTGCATGCATGCATGCATGCAATTCCACTTAGTTGTCATCTCCCACTAGTGCTCTTCCATTTCTCCACATCCACACCACTATCAAAACATGAAATCTAATAGTGTTTAACTTAATAGGAATGCAATCACCCAACTTTCCCATGGTCTTATCAAGGATTTTCTTAATTTTAGGACACAGCCTTCCCTTCTACTTTGTAGTATCCCTATCTCTATTCTCTTGAAGCCTGCTCATGTTATACTCCATTGTCCACTCAAGTATAGTTAAAATAGGTCTATCCCTAACATCAATAATGTTTCTATTAAATCACTCACATAATTTGTTCAATAGCATGTCACACTTATGTTATTCTGTGCAGTGTGACCTAGTCCACTCCTAAGCAGGCTTCTCGACTAACCAATTATATACATTTGAGTCAAGATTCTTCAACTAACTCATTCTCATCTTCCACTCTCCTAGTGTAGTAGCCTTTACAACCATCCCTAATGCTTTTTAAATGCTAAACCTCTGGAACTAGCAACCTTAAAATTGTTGTGCAAATGTCTTATACAAAACCTATGCTCACATCCAGGCAACACCTATAGGAAAGCTTTAATGAGACCTCTATTTGTCTGACATAAATGTTTAAGTAGTGTCATTTACAATATTCAAATATTGCTTACAGTAAGAAACCACTCCCATCTCTCATTATACTCCTTACATATGACTGCCCATACAATAAACAAATTGTTATTGGCATCCATCTCGACAACTATCAGCAACACTACTCCATAAAGGCCCTATCAAGTAGCATCCATCCACTCTTGTGATAGACCTACACCATGCCACAAATCCTTACTTCAATGCTACAAAGCAAACATAAAATCTATCAAACCTTACCCGTCCATCTTGTTCTTGAGTCCCCAAATTATGATGGATCTAAGATTAGTCTTCCTCACCTCATTCGCATAGTCCCACTTCTTTGTATATTATAATTCAGGATTGCCCTCAATCAATTTTAAAGCCCTCCTTTTTGCCTTATAGATCTGATCGCTAGAAACACGGCACATAATTTCATTTATGACATCCACTCCAAAGCCTTTAACATTGATCTTTAGATTAGACCTGAACTTCTCTAAGAACCTTTCACTAAACCACTTAATTCTCATATTCTTCACATTAAATGTTTGAGGCCATAAGTGATTAAGATTGTAAAAGTTTACAAGTGCTTTCATTCTTGACTTTCATAGCATGTATTTTCCAATCACAATCATCCCCACCACAAACTACATACACCCTAGACTTGTTTTTTGTGAACTTGATTGTTCTTTTTGTCTGAATGGCATGGGACTCCATTACCTTCATAAACTCAACCTTTGTGCTAAAAATCATACTTAATTTAAATATGGGATTGAACACTTATATTGGATTAAAAGTAGGCTAAGGTTCATCTACCTTACCATTTGAAGCTTAGTTCTCAATAAACTCAATCTCGTTCTTAACTAAATCTTCCTCACCTGATACATTAGTTTGCACATCAACACTAAGGCCTGCATTTTCACCATGTATATCCATTTCATTATCCACATTTTCTGAAAAATCAAGTCATCATCTGTACCACTTCTAGTTACATAGTCACTTTTCAACTATTCTAAGTCTATATCATTATCACTTAGGCCATTCCCTTTTTAGACATCTCTATGCCTTCCTATTCCAATATTCTCCTTTGCCACATTGAGCGTCACACCTTCCACCTCTCTCTACCCCTTGCACTAGCACCCCTTTCCTGCAATAAATACTCTACATACCCAACCTTTACATCAACATTCTTATCAAAAACCACATCATCATCTATTTCAAAACTTAATGCACACTCACTCTCCTCTAAATCTTCTAAGTCTATTTCCTAATCAACCATTTCACTCAGTGTCAACCCTTCTATACTAGAAAAAACCTCATCTACATGGGGCATCACATTTTACCCTAAAACTCAACATCAACAACCTTAATCTCCATTTCTGTTCCAAGAAACTCCTCATCCACATTTGGTACAACAATTTAACCTCCATTATTCACAACGTAAGAGTTTATCTACCCCTTATGCCAACAACCCTTTCATGCTAACTACAGCTTAAGTCTTACATTAAACAATCCACATTATCAACACCAGAATCCAATTATCATGAAAAAGCACATCATCATCTATTTCAGAACTCAAATCAAACTTACTCTCCCCATCTATGCCCTTGATATCATCACCATGAGCTGCCTCCAACCCTCTAATGACCCATCCTTTATCCAAATTAGGGCATAGATTTTCCTAATTAATTGTAGCCTCATTAGGGTCATCATCAACATACATGTCAAATAGCATATCATCATCTATGTCTACACCCAAGTCTCATTCACCTTCTACTAATTCATCAAAGTTAGTGTCCTAAGGATCATATTCCTTTTCCTCATCTCTCTCTCTCCTATTGTTTTGGTACTGTCCCCTACATCTAAATGAACCAATTATTCAAACTAGTTTTTTCAATCTTAAAATAGGCAAGAAGGGAAATTACTATGTTGATGAAGGTCAACCAACACTACAAGTGTATCATTTATTTTTGGATGTCCAACCAAAAAAGCACCCATTTCATACAATAACTTCCTTTATAATTGATGTTGTTGATGTGTGGGCTAAGCATTATGCTTCATAGTTGCATGGGACATCCAAGTATGGTGATAGTAGAGGTGTATAGAATGATGTGCATTTGTTTATGTGTACCTAATTAAAGATATTATCACCCATTTAGCTAACAACATTAAGGGTAGCACTTCTTTGGAGGCAAACTAAGAATAAGTATATCTGAAAATAATAAATTTAGCACTCCTTAGAAGGGCAACCCAAGCATTTATTTGTTTTCATTTATTTAGTGGTTTATTATTATTTTCTACTTTAGTTTTTTGTGCCTTGTTGTCTTGATTCATGCTAGTTGTAAGTATATATTAAAGGCTTTAAAATTGCTTGGAGAAGAGAAGCCATTACCACTTTTATTTGCGCCATACCCCCATGTTCCCCAAGCTGCCCTCTTTCCCTTATTATTTCATTTATGTTGAGGAATATTGATAAAAATGATTGATTCTAAGTGTGGGGTTACTAAAGCTTGTTTCTGTATTTGTAATTTTAATAATATGGATATCTACCTGCTCCTAATGCAATATTTAGATGCCGATGTCAAATTGAAGTTGTGTTGTTTGTTGTGCTAAATTTTGTTATGGTTGCATTAATGGAAATGTGTTGAATTGAATTTTTTTTTAGTATGTAATATTCTTTCATATCTTTATGAATCTTGTATATTTTCATATCTAAGCATTATATGATTAAGACGATGGGCCGATAAAAACCAATGATCAAAGATAAAATTCATAGGTGAGACATAAGTGATAACACTAGTTTGCCCTTAGATTGTTGATTTTGAATCCCTAGTGTTTTAAATCTCATGAATGTTCAAGCACTTAGCTTTGAATAAGTAGAGAAGCAAACACACTATCGAATGTGTATGTGAATGGTTGGCTTTAGCTCGCCTCGTCTACTCTAGAACTTAGGTTAATTACTATTTGACATAAATTCCTAGGTTATGTATTAAGATAGAGATGATTTAGGCCATGTTTTTAAAAGCAATTTGAGCCTTTAAGCCACCTAAATACTTAAAATTTTATCCTTGGGTCACCTTTGCGCTTCATTGAATACAAGGGAGAGGAATATCCTTCACTATAATTTTCTTTGACACACACATTAACCCACCTTATTATAGTTGATACACTTAACCTACACACTATATAAGAACTTGACTACATAAAAGAGGAAAAGAAAAAGAGGAAAAGTTGAAAAGAATTGATGATAGATGTTGGTTGAAAAAAAAGAGGAAAAGTTGCAAAAAAATTGATGATAGATGTTAGTTGAAAAAAAAAGAGGAAAACAATTGAGCTTTATTGAAAATTTTTTACTACCTTGCTGGTTTCAGCTGCCTAATAACTAGAGGTGAGCATCAAAAAATTTCTTTAAGCTAATTAACTAAGTTTACACATCACAAATGTTTACATTAGTGCAAAGAGGCACAAAACATGTCAAGAAGACACTAGAAGAGCTCAAAAGAGTGAAAAACAAGAAGCGGTGAAATAGAAAAATCTAGGGGAATGAAAAAAGAAAATTTGAGAAAAGGGCTTGAATAGAGGAACTCATGTCAATTAACCTTGTCAAGTTTTTTCATTTCTATTTATCTTTATTCTTCTTTTGTGAACCAATACCTCCACCAATATCACAAGCTTGAAAGAGTCCAATTGACCTCTCTTGAATGCATGTACCTCCATTAGTGAAGGATTGTGTGACATCTAAGTTTGGGGAATAATTGATTTATAAACTACAATTATACTACATTTAAAGGTTGCCAAGGGTGAGTTGTTCACATAAACCTATTTAGGATAGGGCACTTGACTATGTAGAAGAGACTATTCACACACACATGTAGGAAATTTGATGCATGAAGAAGACACATTAATGATTTTTGGATGAGTGGGTGTGTCATTGATGAATTACTTGAGTTATGTCACAATTTTGATATTTGAGATCTTAAAATATGCCATATTTTTATTTGAAATAATATAAGGTAAAAATTCATTCGTACCATGGTGAAGATAATTGCAACTATTTGGTTTCACTTTCTTGTTTGCTCAAAAACAAGCCAACTTTAAGTGTGCGGTGTGATGACTCTATAAAAGAAAGTCTCAATCCTATAAATTTTTGGTGATTGAAGAGAGAACCTTTAAGTTTTGAAATGTTTAGAGGCATTGATTACATAAATTGTGTTGATACTAATGATTAAGCATAATTTGAGGAATTTATGCATAATTATGATTTTTAATATGTTCTTATGTTTGTAATGTAGGATAGGAAAATTTGGAGTGAGTTTGATATGAAAAAAGTGAAGAACAAATCAATTAACTGGCAGTTGAGTATGATGGATTGATTAGCAATTTTGAAAGGTCATCAATTTTTGGAGAACTATTTAATTTGTTGGGAATTTTATTGGTTACAATAAGAATGTGTCAACTTTCCAATGGAACAAACAACAAGTCAATAGAATATCTAATAATAAAGTTAAACTCAGAAGCAGATAACCAACCATATCAGCAAATGTCTATTGTCATAGCCTGTCACCGCAGTGACGAGTGGAGTTGACAAAGAACAAATGAGCCACGATTACTGATGGTAGCAATGGGATGTGAAAAGGCAAAAAAAGAAAGGAAATTTCTAAAATTCTTCAACTAATTTAAATTGGAAACTATGGCTTCATAGAAAGCTTCATTAGTCGCCTCTTTTCTTAGTTTTTGTTTAGAAAAACTCTCTCTTTTCTTTTTACAAGCAATTCAAGGTTAGGAATTGAAGGACTGAGGGATTTTAAAGTTAATAAGAATTCAAGTCAGGCTAGTCAGAATAATATATCAATTTTCCCTTATTTTTTTTCTAGAATTATTAATTTATGAAGAATTACATTATGCTTTGCATTATTTTTAACATCAACATTGATTAATTTAATTTTTTTGTTTTTGGAATTTGTAATTGTGTAATTGAATTTAATTGTTTGGTACCTTTTGGTTGATAGTCCTTATTTTTATTCTTCTTGTTTGCGTTCCTAATGCTTTATAAATCATTGTCACCCTTAGCTTGATTTGTTGATTTGAGAAAACATATTGAAAGTGAAATTGTTGACTTAGAATAGACAAACAAGAACACATAAATTAGACAAATAACAAAAGCAAATTGTTGATTGTGACTTAAAACTCCAAGTTAATTCAAAAGTTGAAGCATCAATCTTCAACGAAAAAATTTCTTTAAAAACTTCATTCCTTGTTAAAAACATACACCTTGCTATTATTTTCGAAACTCTCTTCATAAATTTACTTTCTCTTTTCAAAATAGAAACTAATTCTAAATCCTTTTATATGAATTTCAAAAAACTTTATTTTCCATTGTTTGAGAAACAAGAAGCCAAAAATATCAATCCCCCTCAAAACCTGTTCCATATTTGAAAATTCTATAATTAATATTGTTTAAGTCAAAACTTTTCACTTACAAGAGTTAAAGAAAGATATTGCATTAACAAGGATTACATCTTAACTTCAAACTATACAGATTCAAAACCAAATCAAAAAATTTCAAGAATTAAAACAAGCTTATTCAAATCTTCCTAATGCCTTCTAAGATAGAAAGAAACATGTTGTTGACCTTTATTATGAACTAACTTTCAAAGAAAAAGAGAATCCCACAAAAGCAAGACCTATTCAAATGAACCCAAAACCAGAAGAATTTTGTAAAAAAGAAATACAAGCATTACAAAACAAAAAACTCATTTCCAAATCAAGATCACCATGGATTGTGCCGCTTTTTATGTTAACAAAGCATCAGAAATAACGCAAGGCACTCCTTGGTTAGTTATCAATTATACATCTCTTACCAAAATTTTACAATGGATTAGATATCCAATTTCCAATAAAGAGATTTACTCCAAAAACTACACAATGTCTTTATATTCTCTAAATTCAATATAAAATCAAGATTTTAACAAATACAAATATTTGAAAAAAGAAGGTACAAAAAAGCATTTACAATCCCATTTGGTTAATATGAATGAAATGTAATGCCATTTGGTCTAAAAAATGCTCCTTCAGAATTCTAAAGAATTAAAATACTTAATGATTACCATAAATTCTATATTATCTATATTGACAACGTTCTCATTTTTTCAAAAACCATTGATGAATATTTCAAACATATCAAAACCTTTCTCCATATTATAGAGAGAAATGGATTAGTGATCTTTGAATCCAAATTGAGCCCTTTCCAAACCAAGATTAGATTTTTAAGTCACTACATATCCCAATGTACTATTACCCTTATTAAAAGATCCCTTAAATTTGTTGAGAAATTTACAGACAAATAGTTGACAAAAAATAACCCCAAAGATTTTTAAAAAGTCTAAATTATGTCTTATATTACTTTCCAAATATCAATAAAATGCTCTAACATCTCCACAATATACTCAAAAAAGACTCGTGCCCTTGGTCTAATGAACACACCCTGGTCGTAAAAAAATAAAATCACAAATTACAAAAATACCTTGCCTTTACCTAGCTGATCTGAGTCTCCCAAAAATCATAGAAACAGATGCTTCTGACATTAATTATGGTGGAATTCTCAAACAAAAATAGGGTGAGAAAGAGCTTATTGTCCAGTTCACCTCTACCTATTAGAATGACACCTAGAAAAATTATACCACAATTAAAAAAAAAACTTTAAGTATTGTTTCATGCATACAAAAATTTTAAAGTGATTTGATAAATTAAAAATTCTTACAATGCATTGATTATAAAAGTATAAGAAGTTTTGCAAAAAAATGTCTAAAATCTTGCGTCAAGATAAATTTTTGCACGATGACAAACATTATTAAGTATTTTTTATTTTGATATTAAATTTTCCAAGGAAATACAAACTCTATACCCGATTTCTTAACTTATGAGTAACTACAAAACAAGAGCGATGCCAGTTAAACATCCAACCCGCAAAGGGAAAGCCACAAATACAAATAGCCCAAAAATACAGATATAGTCCAACAAAGTTGTTAAAGAAGAAGAAGAACTAAAGGACACAGCTCAGTCAAAACCTACAAAGTTTGAAATTGCCATAAACCTAGACTGCACAAATAACCCTAAAGTACAAAACCTCTTTCTTGCATTTCTGAAATCACCAGAGGTCCTAAAGGCCCTCTCTCAAAAATCTAACAATTCCAAGAAAGCAAAAAACCAAAATCTATTGCAAAACTGGAAAAAAAAAAAAAAACACCTCTTTTAACTTCAAATACCTTTTCAGCCCTCTCACAATCATCCTCAGGTTCACAAATACAGCTTATCCAAACATCCAAACCAAAATCACAATATCTCTCCAAAACTGCATACCAAAATATAATAACTGTTGAACAAAAATACTTCCATAATGACCCTCTTCAAATTGTCCAAAACAACTTTGGGAAAAGAAAGTTCTACAAACCCTTTGACGTAAAAAAATTCTATTATATTACCAAACCATCCTTGAGTGCACCGAATCCACAACGTTTAAACAGTTCTAACTCCAAAAAAACCATTTAGAACCAACATATGCAACTTGTAAAATACACAAAGTTATTGCCCCTGTAGACTAGTACAATAGACTCTCTGAATCCATTGCATTTCCAAAACGTTACAATGAACGCTTTTTTTTAAAACACATTTTAATTATTGAGAATACCAGCACGCTTGGTAAAATTCATTCTTAATACAAAACCAAAAGGACAAACACTCTTGGCTTTTCCTTTTTGATATGCAAAAGATTGTTATTTCAAAATTTCCAACATGGTGGTCAAACTAGTGGGAAAATTTTAATTCAACTCTTGATAATCAAAATCCAATTGTCCTCAAATCTTTTGAAATCTTCAAAAACAAATACTGTCTAATAGATGAAGAATGAAGATTCGACCCCTTCACAAACTTCTGTACAAAGTTCTACCTTCCTTGGGTATTCGTATGGTTTTTTGATTTGTCCAAACACAAAACTCCAGTACTCCGGTGAAGATTCAAGATAAAATGGTAGGACAAATGCAAGATAATCAAAGCCCTTTACCCAACAAATATGAAGGAATGAATCAAAAACAACTCCAAACAAAAGCAAATCCCAGTATTACAAACTCCTCAACAAACAAGGTTCTTACCACAAAAGTCACAAATTATGGCAAGTTAGTAACAACCAAATCCCTAAAAGAAGCTACCAAATTATCACAAAATTCCAACAGCCTGAAGAAGAAACTTTTGCTCCCTCAATTCAAACAGAAGTTTTGCCTACAAGCTTAGAAAACTCAATCAATATTGAGAAATTGAAACCTTTGGCAATAACGAATTCTAATCCAAAGATTTGCATTTTACAAAAAAAGAAAAAGGAAAAGAAAAGAAAAACTAAAGAAACATGATTACTGTTCAAATCACTTTGCAATACTGTTCAGATCACAGTTCAATCACGTGAATTGCTGTTGATGACTATACAAACACCATTCAACCACGCAGACTACTGTACAATACTATCCAAGAATTATAAAAATGCCACTTCAAAAGTCTATTTAAAGAAACATCTCCCTTACTTAGACACACAAGTTTTTACAAGAAGTTTTGAAGACAAGCCTTGAAGTCTCGACTCGCTCTCTCTCTCTCTCTCTCTCTCTCTCTCTCACAAATTGTAATAGATAAGTTAGCCTAAAAGGTAAAAGAGTGAATCCTTTTCCACAAAACCCCTTTTTGAGTCAACCCCTTCTGTTACCCAAATATCTCCATTATATAAAACTTGAGATATTATCTCAGTAGAAAATTATCTCAATTTTTAATTAATATGAAAGGTTTGTGTTTACAAACTTTAATTTGATTCTTGTTTAAATTATATGGTCGATACAATTACCTACAAATTTTGCATTTTTTATATGGTCAACGTAGCTGTCTAATGTTCATCTATTACATTCAAATTTAAATTCCGCTACATTAATTTTTGTTTTAAATACAGCATTTAAATTTCACAAATTTTTGATATTATCCTTTAATTACTGGAAATTAAATTTTCTTTGGAATTTCTTTCGACATCAAACATACCTTTCTTCGGTCCTGCAGTCTCTTGGTACATATATATATATATATATATATATATGTTATAAGTTGGTTGTCCTAGCTAGAAGAATTCACAGGGTATTTTTGTCAGTAACATTCAACCGAACCTATTGACCATCAATAAGAGGGGTATTTTGGGCATTTCTACCCCTTCTTTTGCTCCAAACCCTATTGCTAGACCACCATCGAAATGTTTTTCAGGAATTGAAAGGTAATTGTCATTCTTCAAAACTAGGGGGATATTTGTAATTCTACTAAAGCTTAATAGTGGTGATTGTAAATCTAAATAATAAATAATGTTTGACATGATAAAGTTATATTTTGTAAATACCTTTTATTTCTATATCATGTAATAGTAATAATGGGATAAATAATATTAAAGAATATTATTTGGATTATATACAAAAATAAGTTGTGTTAATGCATATTTTGCAACTAAATATTTTTTTACTTGTAATTATTTTGTATAATATACTATTTATAATTATCTATCTACATATCAATTTTTAATTTATTTCTAATATTTTTTGTAAACTATCTAATAATTTATGCTTGTAATTGTATGTGTTCTTTCTAATTTAATTTGGAACAATATTTAAAAAATATAATTAAAAATAATATAATTTGAATAATAATAATTATATTTATTTTAAAAAGGAACATTTTGAAAAATATTTATATCATATCATGCTAATTTTTGTACACATATATTATTGCCATTAACATATTTTACAAATGATTTAAAAAATCTCTTGACACTCTTATCTATGAATGGCTTATAATGAAAAATTTTATATTTATTCATGTTACAAATTTATAGATAGATAATTAGATTAAATTATGTTAACTAATAAGTATTCACATAAGTTACTTAATATTGTTTTAATTTTATTTAAAGTCTGTCAATGTTTGTAACCTAATAATAAATTTTATAATTTGAATATAAAGTTTAATTAATTCAATAGCTTTTTACATAACTTGTTAAAATTTATAAGTAGTTAGTTGATAACAATAATAACATTACTAGTATTAGAATACACATATAATATTTACATTTTATACAAAAATTTTATATTTATATACATAGCAGATACTTGATTGAACATATATATTTGATTTCTAATTTTTTATTGTAAAAGAATATTTATAAATTTTTATTTTTAATATTATATAGATATTTATTGTATGAAAAGGGAAAATATTCAATTGATATTATTATATTAGCTACCTCTACAAGTAATATACTAAGTATTTAAGATATATATATATACATATTTCCATTATATTATGTTTATTTATTAAGTATACCAACATATGCTACATTTAAAAATATTTTTATTATTGCTAAAAATTAATTCAGTACTTTTATTGGATGCATAAATATGAATAAATATTTTATATGTTTAGCATATATCTTAATTATATTATAAATAAAAATAAGAAAATATATATTATTAATACATATTTATATATTTAATTGATGGTATATGTTACACCTTGAATTTGAGATCATGACTTGGTAGTACGTGCGAATCATTTCAACGAATACAATGACAACATGTATCAAAGAAAACTAATCTAACAAAATCAAATGCAATTATTTGAAGAAAATAATGTAATAACCATAGTAACATTTGAAATCCCAACACAGTGAAAATAAAATTTCGTAACCATTATATCAAAAATGGTCTTGATAAATAGTAATGACTGTGGATTAACACAACTTAATCTAAGTCCTTGACCTCGCATCTACTATCCCCACGTTGGACCATCACCGTTGACTTCTTTTCTAAAAAACATCACCTAGAAGTGGTGGCGGCAAGTCGCTTAATAAATTGGTAACACCTGCCTTTTTCTATTTCAAATGGATATGAGCAAAAAAATAATATATTTTACAAATATGATTCCAAAAAATAAAGACAATTTGCATAAATAAATTACAATTAATCATAGTTACGAGAAAAATTTTCACAATAACCATTTGGTTTGTTATTCATATATTCTACGTATTCTTGTTCCCAACCAACACACAATGGTGTGTACTTCATACAATATTTTTACTAGTCAAGGCCTTAATCTATATCCTGATTAAGGAGGATCACATGTTGTCGACTTTGTTGCTGTGGCTTCAAGGCTTTAACTCTACCTCGAAGGCATCCTAATCTACTATAACCTAATTGGTGGAGCCATGTATCAACTTCATTCACTGCCAATCCTATCATCTACTTTAATTGGATGGGTTTTAATCTATTACCTAATTAGTAGGATAGAACTCATTCCTCAAGATCATCGACATCACATGGGTACCTATTATATTTTATCACTTGTATTTCAATTTTCAAAATGCTCAATGTAAAACCAGTTTACTTCACAATTGACTTCTATTCTGATTTCTAGTAAATCATAAATAACATTTTAAGTTTATCTGAAAATCAACACAATAATTCATACTTTTATAAAATAGGAAAATATTCCAAAAGTAATTTTATTCACATAATCAAAAATTCCTTTGTGTAGCAAAACATTTCAAAAAGCAGTTTTAAAAATTTAGCAAGGTGTAACCACTTACTTGTTACTCATACTGCTGTTTAACAGGTTCATTAGCTATTGATTCTTAAGTTCCCATTCAATCATACATACTTCCCATTTCAACACACATTTTAATTAATAACTATGCTTCTCCATGCGCCCTATGCTTCTTATGTGATTGTTCCTACTCAGGTTCTTTCAGGGATTATTTTTCATGTTCCATTACATCTTGGGTAGTGTATTTCAGTCTATTCTAGTCTCAAAATCAAAAGATTTGACTCAAATGATGCAAGGTTTAGCTTTTATCCAATGATCACATTCAATCTTGCGATTGGGAGAAGTAGGCCCGCTTGCAACCACGGGGTCTCACTTTGTACCTACAGCTATCTATCACGATGCATTCTATTTTTTTTTTCTGCATTTAGTTTTCATGCTCATGGACTTCGATCTTGCAACTACGCAACGTGATTGTGGAACACACTACATGGCATGGTACCCAGGCTCGCCATTTGAGCCGCATGCCCGCTAGGCCTCGTTGCAACCTCGTTATCTGCGGTGTTAGTCATGCACAGAGGCACTGTTTGGGCAAATTTTCTTATTCAATCCTATTTCAATCATTAAAATTCTATTTTTCCATCATTCTAGGGGTCTCTAGCATCTTTTTATGAATCCCACTCAAGAGAACATGATTTAAATGTGTTAACCATTTTTTTTTTTTTTGGAATATTCTAATAAGGTTTTGTATAGTATTCCTATACACGCTTTCCATGATTTTTTTTTACTCATAATACACAAATTTAAATACTAACTTTCTGATTGAACTCATGTTTTAACCTCTAAAACTCATATTTTCGCATGCCTAAATGTGCACGATCATTGTACCTAAATGTATGCATGAAAAGTGAAAGTTCGGTGAAGGAATTATCTTGAAATACAATGTTGAAAGCCAAGAAAAATTCCCAGAGGATTCTGAACGGCTATCTAATGTTTTAGGGCTCCAAAATAGGTTTTTTCTCCCTTAATATAGGTATTTATACCCCCCTACAGTTCCTTTAAGTCATTATTTTTCTGCCCATTTCATCTGAATTTTGATCTTAATTTTACATATTTTAGGTTACTAATAAGGTATAATTTTATTAATAATATATGTATTTATTTGGCAATTTCCTAATTACCATAAAATACCCACATCTCACCTTAATTTCACACCTCTAATTATGGCTATTTCTACAAGAAAATAAAGTGAAAATAAAAAAAAAAACATCTCATTATTGCTCCAATATTGAGGAATAATGATTCTTAATAGAATGATGATTCTCTAATATTTAATCATATCAATCGTAGGAATAAGAATGATAAGGGAAATTCCATTTTATTCCTAGCTCATTCTTGCATATCAATAATGTCATTAGTAGAAGAAGATTAATATAGTTTTAACATATTCAAACTACTTATGATTATTTCTAAGTTATGTAAAATATAAATATCTAAGTAGTATATGAAAAAAAAAGATTTTTAAATTATTTATAAATTAAGTATAACTAAAAAATTAATAGAATCCTAATTTTTTAAAATATTTATAAATTTCAATTCATAATAAACTAAATTATAATTTGCATAATTACAATGAATTTGTTGGAGGGTAGTAGCTCCATAACTATATAGCCTAATTGATAGAAAATAAATAAATTGATAAAAATTTATTAATATAGATATCAAATTAGTTAATTAAACTGTTAATGATAAAACACATAATTATAATGATGAGCTAAAATTGAAAAAATTACAAACATCATATATAAAGACATCATTATTATTATAACAATGCATTATAATATGTCTAAAATAAGTGAAAATTTGCTCATGAAATTTACTGAGCGTGTTCATTTTATATTATTATCTGATTTCATCATTAATTGTATTTAATAAATATTATGGAGAACAAATAGTAAGAAAAATAGAGTAACAACAATGTGTTAAAAATTTAAATAAATAAATTACATATATATTTATATATTTAGATATGTAAGAAATCAATATTCATATGAAGAATAATATGCTGTAAAATATTTAAAATAAATAAATTTATGACTATCAACTTTGTTAAATATGTTATTATTGCATAATTACATTTTTGAAAACATAATAATAAATTTATTGGAAGATATTGGAATCATAATTATGGTACTTAATAAAAATAAAATAAAATAATTTGGTAAAAATTATAAGTATAAATATCAATTCAATTAAAATATGGAAGAAAAACAAATAACAACATAGATAATAATGAAACAAAGCTTATAATAAATAAAAAATAAATTTTAGATATGTTATTAAATATTTAAAACGAGTGAATATTTGGCTATTCTTATAATAATATATTGTAAAATGTCTAAAATGAGTCAATATTTGACCGTCATTTTTATTAAATATTTGATAATTTTTTGAATATTATTATATTTATTTTACAAGAAATTATATTTTTGTAAAATATTGTATAAAACAAATAGAGTCAAAATAATGTATAATAATGTGCTAAAATTTTAAATAAAAAAATAAATTATAGATTTAAAAATCAATATTCTCAACATATTGATTAAGAAAACTTAAGTTATAAAGACCACGGATATATTTTAAAAATATTAATTAAAACCACATTGATGTGATATTTTGAATTAAGTAAACAAAGATAAACAATGAAATCAAATTTAATTATATTAAGAATTTTAGATGTTTATATGCAAGAAGGTGGTGAATAATAAGTTAAAATTAAGATAACTTTTTATTTCAATAAATCTATTCTAGCAATTAAAAATTTTTAGTTTTTAGTGTATCAACTTAAAATAAAATATGATGATAATGAAATTGGGGGGAAAACAAAGGCTATGTTTGTTTTTATTTTTCAACAAAAAACGCACATTATAATTATTACATTTTTTAAATTTTATCTCCATCTCTCTCTCTTTTCCTTTTATACATTTTTTTTAAAAAAATACACTTAAAAATATACATTAAAAAATCAAAACAAACATGACCAAAGTGAATATGCTGTGATAAGGTAATTGGAAGATCGTTTTCTTATCAGGAGTTAAACAAACATTTTTCTATCTTTACATTAAATTATTTATAAAATTTAATTAATTTTTATCTTAATATATATTTTTATTTTATAATTTTTTTTTTATTATTGTATAAATCACATTTTACTATATTGTTTTAAAGTTGAACAAGCAATAAGCACAAGTGTTTATTTGGATTAAAAGGTCAATATGCTAAATAATAAGATAAAATAGTTTTAATTTAATTTATTTCATGATAATCTTATATAAAACTACAAATTCTTATACGATGATTATAAAATGTATTTCTTGTTGAAAAATATATAATGAAGTTTGTGTATAATAGTGTAATATTAAAGTTTAACTTAAAACATAATTTATTGGATGTCAATTTATTTTAACCCAATATTATCAATTTGATTATTGTATTTAGAATGTAAATTTTGTAAACACAAATATACTTTAATGTAAGAGATATTAAATTCTAAAATTATTTCAAATCCTTAGTTTATAAATAACTATTATCAAAATAAATTTACATGTATTGTCTCATTTATTTGTATAAATCAAAATTTAAATAAAATGTTCTTTATTTATTTTTTTATTTTACTCAATAAATTTAAGATGACATATATGATTAAAGAATTTTCTTATCATTAAAAATTTACAATAAAATTAAAATTTAAATCACATTGATATACTTTTATATTATTTGATTTTAACACATTTTTATACTATACATGCAAAGTAAGTAATATTTTTCTAGTATAGATAAAAACACACATTTTCAGCTTTTCATTTTGTAAATATCAAAATTTATTACGACTAAACTTCACTTTTAAAATATATTATTTCATTGATTGAATACTTTGTCAATAATGTTAATTATCTTAACTAATTTGGAGTATTATTTTAAACTCAATTTTGAATGTTTTGGAGTATAAATATTTCGAGGTTAAATTATATTAAGAGAATAGATATATGTAAATTTAAATTTGAAATAAAATTATAAATATACATCATACTCAAATTAGTCAGATTAAATTATCAAAATATAATTATAACTAAATTTTTGATGACATTCGTGTAAGCACTGATACGTGCAAGTTGTTTATTATAAACATTGAAACACAATGCAATATTTTATTTATTTATTTGAATTTGTTGTTATACATCAAAACTGAGTCACATTTTAAGAAGAGCTCCCAAATAATTAATGATCAAAGATATGATGATATTTCTATAACCCATACTACCCAAAATCATCAAAAAACCCAAAGTGCTGGGGCAGCTTCGGAGATCGAAAGAAAAGCCGGGGTTCTTCTCCAGATACACTTTCTCAAAAGCCACCGTTTTCCTGTGGTAATGGTTGGGTTCCTCCTAATTAGCGACAAGAACCCAGAGGGAAACGTAAAACGGTCCTTCGACCCCTAAACCACACTGTGCTTGCCCCCGTTTCGTTTAAACCAAACCCACTATATACCCCCTCGCCACTAGCCCCGGCTCACGTGTTTTAGCCCTCTCACCTTCATTTGCACTTTCCTCTGTTCCCTTCTCCCCCAAAATACAGAGGAAAGAAAACCCAAGAAAGCATAGGGGAAAAGGAAAATCACTGAAAATGATAGGCTGTCACTTCAGAAAATGAAAGAGTAGAGCAAAATAGATTCCCTAGAACTGTTCTCCCACATTTCTGCTCTCCCTGTTATTTGCAATGCTTCCCTCATGAACCTCTCAGATCTCACACGTGGATACATGCATATACCAAAAGTTGGGTAAATGCTTGCTTGTCTATGTGCGCGGTTGAGTATGTATGATTTCTGAGGCTCGTTACTTGGTTTATTTGCTTATTAATGGCTGCTGAAGCAAGTGGCGGTGGGAATATTGAGGTTTCTCCATGGCTCAAATCTATGCCAGTGGCGCCAGAGTATCACCCCTCCTTAGCTGAGTTTCAAGATCCAATTGCGTACATTTTCAAGATTGAGAAAGAGGCCTCCAAGTATGGTATTTGCAAAATAGTTCCCCCTGTGCCCGCGGCTTCAAAGAAGACTGTTATTGTTAATTTGAATAAATCCCTCCTTGCCCGTTCCAGTGACCCGGAATCAGGGCCCACTTTCACAACGCGGCAGCAGCAGATCGGGTTTTGCCCGAGAAAACACCGCCCGGTGCATAAATCCGTGTGGCAGAGTGGGGAAAAATATACCCTTACTGAATTTGAAGCCAAGGCCAAGAATTTTGAGAAAAATTATCTCAAGAAGTATGCCAGAAAGGGGCTGAATGCTTTGGAAATGGAGACCCTGTATTGGAATGCTACCGTCGATAAGCCCTTCTCTGTGGAGTATGCAAATGACATGCCGGGATCAGCATTTGTGGCGCAGAAGAGCGGCGGCAAGAAGAATGAGGGTACTGCAACGGTGGGGGGGACTAAGTGGAATATGAGGAAAATGTCAAGGGAGAACTTATCTTTGTTGAGGTTCATGAGGGAGGAAATACCTGGAGTGACTTCGCCAATGGTTTATGTTGCGATGATGTTCAGCTGGTTTGCTTGGCATGTGGAAGATCATGACTTGCATAGCTTGAATTATTTGCACATGGGTTTAGGGAAGACGTGGTATGGTGTGCCACGGGAAGCAGCCGTGGCTTTTGAAGAAGTGATCCGAGAGCACGGATATGGCGGAGAGATAAATCCTCTGGGTAAGATGGTAGTTACTACATTAAAATTCTAACCTATGGAAAATAATAGCCTCAAATATGTGATATATGCTTTAAATATAATTGCGGATGCCCTACATGCCATTGCACTGTTTAGCTATGGCTAGATAATTTGGCGACAAATTCTAAATTTATATGATGCTGGAGCCTTTAAGAGGATGATTAATTAGGTTACTCTTGTATAGGGGATAGATTTTGAGGTTCTGATTGGAATAATGACAATGTGCTGAACTTGAGTACAACAGTAAGCATAATAAATATAATATGCCTAAATTTGAGACAACAATAGGAACACTGTCCGCATATACTTTCTATTTTTCTCTGTCAACATATAAAATAACAGAAAATATCATGTGATAGTTGAAATTTGACAGAGAAGCAAGCATATTACATCTCTTGGAATGCTGCATCTATGTATTTGGATGAATGGTGATCTCCATTTAGCTATTGTGGGCTGTCAACCCCTGCTTTCAGAATAGCCTTCATTTGCAAGGTTCTATGTATGCACTACTCGTGAATCATGATACTCTGTGTAGAACTTAGTCAGTTTGGGGTGATTAAAGAGAATCGATTTTTTCATTTATTAGTTATTATGTTGCCTAGTTCAAATGAGCAGGTGAATCATGGATGCAGGCGCTGCTCAACTTTGGTTGCACTTACTACTAAACTCTTTATAAAACTTGCCCTAGAAGACTTTTACACCTCAATTTTTTCTTAACATGCTGGAGGATCTGAAAACTTTTAAATAATTAGTCAGATCATTCTGCTTCATGTTGAAAATAGATAAGGGTTCAATTTAAGAATTTGGATGAGTCCACCCTACTCCTTCTAAACAGTGGAGTTTAGGCCACAAACCTTGGTCAGATAAAGCTAGAAGTAAAATAATTTGGAAGGAGATGGAGCATCTAAGAATACTTGCTGTTAGAATAATTGAAAAAATTGTAACATTGTTTATTGCTCAAGTATTGTCCCAATTTATAGTATGGACTAGTATAAATATACTGAAAATATGAAACAACTTGAATAAAAATGATTCTATAAAATAGGAATTGAGATATATCTAAACCTATATTAGGTAACAAAATATTTGAAACATCAAACCAAATATTCTATAGATATTCTTAAAAATGATCTATCACTCCCCTTTAAGTTGAACATGAGGTTGTAATAAAACGTTTAGCTTGGGTACACAAATAGAAGTAGCTAGACAAACATCCAGTAGATTGTAGATGCAATCTGAAAAGATAGCTAGTAAGGCTTGCAACACAAGTAGCTAATAAGGTTGGAAACACTAGAAGACAGTATAATTGGAAACATCATAAATCATGCCTGTAGAGTAGGCAGTAGGCAATGGTAGAAGCCAGTATGCTTGGCAACACCAAAGATCACGCCTATAAGGTAGTCTATACCGACATTCATGCATGTAAGTTAGGTTATACCAAAAATAACTCCTGTCAGGTAGGTTTTACCTTAAATCACAGTTGTCTGACATACGGTAGAGTAGAAGTTGTGCTTAGGAACAAATAGATAGTAATGGTAAGATATCACAATTACTTGTGATAGTAGTAGTAGACCAAGCCCTTAAGAAAATCAGACCTAGAAAATATGAAGGCCAGAATTTGGAGAAAATATGTAGAAATAGGATTGTAACTGATCTGTTACCATTTTAGAATAATTGGAAGAATTGTAATGTTGTTTGTTACTCAAGAATTCTCTGAATTTATGGTATGGGACTAATACTAAGATACTAAAAATATAAAACTACTTGACATAAAAATAATTCTGGAAATTAGAAAACAAAATATTTCTAAACCTATATTGGGTAACACAATATTTAAAAAATTAAACCAAATATTCTAACTGGTATTCTAAAATATTCTCTAACAACTATGATAGAAAGGATAAAAATAAATGAAAAGTTAATTTTGTCAAATTTCAATTTTGTGTGTCTTCAAAACTTGTCATGCAATAGTTTCTTACCTCTCATTTCTTGAGATATTCAAATCCTCTGTGATATGCAGATTAAATATTCCTATTCTGTGACTAAGGATCACCCAAATCATCCTTGAGCATAGGAAACTTGGAATGGCAATCAGGATTCTTGAATCTTGGTCGAGCAACCGCAATCTGAGTTTCTGGATCATATTGGCAAGTTCTTCATCTTAGATAGGCAATTGGCATTGCTAAGTCCCTGCTCATGCTTATTTGAAAATTTTCCTCAAGCCCCATTAGCTTATCACATTTGATAGATTCTTACCGTATGATTCTCAAACTGATAAAAAGGCTTTATCAAATGAATTTTATTCATCTCCAGACACCTGGCTTTTAAATGCTACCCAACTGGGAGCCAGTAGCTATAGTATTATCCTTGGAAGGCTGGCTAGAACTTTCACTAAAATTCTGCCCTCACTGATTTATGATATTTTAGAGCCTTGATATAATTCTTTACATGGTTTAAAATAGAAATACTCACTCCCTAGCGCTGATGCCACGTAGGAATTGTCTGCTAGCCATTCTGTGGATCACTGAGCTACTAAGAGCCAGTAGTTGCTGCTGCACCTTCATTTTGGATGCAGATGGGTCCAAATCCATTGCATTCAGTCCTTGATTAATATCCTTATCTGCATCAACAAAAGAAAACAAATCCTACAGTGTCCTTAGTAATTCTTTATTGTTGCTCCTATAGCCACTGTACTCCATTACTTTTTAATCTTTCACAACAATCAAGAACAGCAGCCTTTCCATGCTCGGCTTCCTGTATCAATATAGATTTTGTGCCCCTTAATCTGAGAGTTGCTTTGTCTTTAATAGTCTAGATGAGTTTTGTATTGTAAAATGCTCATATTTGGAGGTTAACAATATCAAGGAAAGTTAAACAGTCCTTTAATACCAGTCATTTCTTGGAGGACAAATCTGAAAATTTGTACTCTGAAAGACTTTAGTTTATAAATGCTTTGCCTCATCTCACTACTATTTTTGACGGGTTTGCCTTTGAAAGTTATTCTAGCTGACTTGCATATTCTTTATTTTATAATTTCATGGATAAGGACCAGTGAACAGCCAAAAATTTGTATGGCAAATATCAAATTGGTAAGCACATGCAATAGAGGATTTGGTGCAGAGACGGAATGGTTCCAGATTGTTATTCAGCCAATTAAACGATTATAACTGTTTGTTTAGCTAGTTTGAGCATGAACGTACACATCAGAAATCATTGATGATACATGTCAGTGAATGTGCCCATATATAGATAACCCTGGAACGAGAGCTTGACTGTTTTCATCTGGCAGTTAGTTCTAATTATTTGTGAAATGTAAAAAAATTATTTTAAATAATATCCCCTAGTATCTGTTCTTTGATTCAATTATGTATAGCTTTTCATTGTAAATGCCCTGGAAGAAAATTGTCCCTTTTCTTTAATGGTCTATTCAGTCAGAACATCTTAACTTTGAAGTGCAAGTATGGCACTGCAGTAAATTCTTGAGGTGGTTGGGAGGTGATAGATTCTGGCATATCATCAACAGACTAATTATTTCAAACAATGCATAAAATGCTCTATCAGTATCTTTAATTTTATGGTATCTCTCCAGAAAATTCCTATTCAACCTATAGGAGTAATGCTTTTTGCACAGATCCTGATCCCCTCAACAAAAGGAACACATAAGGAAGTGTAAGAGTCATGCTTGAGGATAAGAATGAGAGAAGTCTCTCATGTTGCACATTGATGACTTGTATTATAAAATTTTTTCTCCACATTTTTCTGGGTCGGCCCTTTGCTGAGTTTTACTGAGGCCTTGTGAAGTTGGACATCATGATTAACCATTGAAAATAAAATCAGATTCCTTTTGCATTTCAGCTTTGTTTTAAACTCTAACCATAAATTTCATTTGTGCATTTTCTTTCAGTTACATTTGCAACACTTGGTGAAAAGACCACAGTCATGTCCCCTGAAGTGCTTCTTAATGCCGGTGTTCCATGCTGCAGGTGATTAAATGCAGTCATATTCCTGTGTATCACCACGTATTATACTGCTTGGTTTCTTGCAAAGGACCACAATTCAGTAGTTCTTTGGTTATGCTATCTACTCCTTTGAGGGGATAGGCTATGCTGTTGAGAAACCGCTGAGTACTTTTTAAGGATCTAGTGTGCTTCTAGACGCTATTTTTGGTTATGAAAAATTAATAGATGTCATCAGTCGTAGTGATGCTTACATTTGGTGCATAGGCAAGTGGGATTAGCCCTGGCCGCACACAAAATAACATCTCTTGACTATTTGTCTTTGCTTCTTTAGTTTTCAAGTGTTTGGTTACATACTAAATCAGCTCCTATCACAATGCATTTCTTCACTTAGGCTGGTCCAAAATGCTGGAGAGTTTGTTGTCACATTCCCAAGAGCTTATCACTCGGGGTTTAGTCATGGTAAGGCACTTTTACATTTTCATCTCTGTCCATGTATCAAGGTTTTCAATTTGATATTGATATTTTTGTCTACTTTGTCTACATGATCACATGGTTTTAGGATTTAATTGTGGAGAGGCTGCTAATGTTGCTACCCCCGAATGGTTGAGGTTTGCGAAAGAAGCTGCAATTCGTAGAGCAGCTATTAATTGTGCTCCAATGGTGTCTCACTTCCAGTTACTATATGATCTAGCACTTTCTTTGTGTTCAAGGTTTGTTTTATCATTTGCAAAAGTATGTTTTGTTTCATTTCTGAAATAACCTCTTGAAAATTTACTATTTTATTGGAATACATATCAGTTAGTTAACTGAGACTAATTCAAAATTTGGATATCATAGGTTAGAGAGAATGCAGCACTCAAGCTAGCAAATTAGATTTTTGTCTCTTTAGCCAGCTTACCACCTCTACTTACCAAAAATTTCTATGCAGTCTTTTCGTCTAGTTAACATAGATGGTTCTTAGGAAGTATGATAACTCTTAATTCTCTCTGGAGAAGATGAGTAATCTGAATTTTAATTAAAAAAACAGAGAGCACATAAATAGTGAATGAGATGTGCCCCAACTAGCTATGAAAATACATACATAGAAAGAGTAAATAAATGCAGAAATTTCACTGAAGATAAGGGGCAGAATCTGCTTGCTGAATAGGATAGAAATCCTATTTCAAAATTAGAAAGAATCCTAAGTTGATGGGATCTTGCAAATTCTACTTGTTTTAAGTTAAAGATTATCCAATTTTCGATACTCCCTCTCGAGATGTTTTATAAATATCAATCATACCCAGCGTAGACTTCAAACCCTAAAAATGGTTCTTGGTAGGTATTTGGTCGGAATATCTACAATTTGGTAATTTGTAGTAGTAATGTAGGTCAGATTAATCTCTCCTTTGACTTCTCTTTATTGAAGTGACGTTCTATCTCCACTTGTTTTGTTTGACCATGGTGCATGAGGTTCTTTTATATTTGTAGTTGCTTTGTTACCTTATTGTAGTACCATATTCTATCTGTCAACACCTTTATTTCTTGTAGAATTCTCTCCAGACGTATAACTTCACATGGGCCATGTCACCTGGCTCTAGATGGTCCCTCAATGTTTGCCTTTTGCTTCACTTGGTGACTAGGTTACCCCACACATAAGTACAAGTTCATGTGGTTGATCTGGGATCTTCTAAAGGGTTAGCCTAATTGTTGGTGAATTCCAATATTCTTGTTTTTAGTCTTCTTCAAATGTTACCTTGTTTCAGTTTAAGACACTTAAGAATCCGTAATATAGCTGCAAGGTGTCTCTCTGTTTGACTATTCTAGTAACAAAGCTTACTGCTAATCCAATATCCGACCTTGCTGCCAAACTAACATTTGACCTTGTGCAAGTCAAATCAATAAGTTTGCCAACCAACCTTTGATATATGCCTTCATTTGTTAGCGCACTAGCTGCCTCCATTTCTTGAAGTTGTTGGTTAAATCTATTGGGCATCAGCAGGTTAACTGCTGAGCATGCAAGTTTCCTTTGGGAGACCCAGGGCATCCTCTAGGACATAGAGATTCCATCTGTTGGCCTAGCAACAATACCAAGGAAATATTTAAGCTAACCCAACTCTTTAATTTCCAATTCTTGAGCCAAGAGTTTCTTCAATCCATCAGTTTCCTTTGCACGATCACTGGATAGGACAATTTCTTCGACACAGACAATTAGAATAGCCTGTTTTTCAAGAGACATCTTGGTAAGAACTGTATGATTTGTCTAGCTCTGTCTATTATTATAGCAGTCCACACTTCTTTTTTAGTCTCTCGAACCAAGTGCAGGGAGATTGCTTGACACCACACAAGGACTTATGTAGTTTGCACATACAGCAAGAATTTTCCAAGATTAAAAAACCTTCTGGAATTTTGTTGAAAGCTTCACATTCAAGATCACCACTTACTGGAGTATTCTGGAGTTCAAGTTGATGGAGGGGCAGTGTAAGTTGGCTGATAAATATAATGAAACCTTGATTGGCAATCAGAGTGAATGTCTCCTATAGTCAATGTCGTGGGATTGAGTAAATCCTTGGCAACAAGTTGACCTTCACTCTGTCTATCAATTCTTCCATCTATGTTATTGTTGAGGGATTGAAGGCTCAAGATTTATTTTCATTTTTCTCATTAATTGAAAGGTCCCAATGCTCATAAACTAAAATTCTAATCAAGCTAATCTAGAAACAAATTAGCCGATAGCTACTAACCCGTAAAGTCCTACAAAATATACTCATATTTTTATTTTTCGAGACTCCCTTTCATGTTGCACATGAGCATTTTATTTTAATGTTCAACTTGCATCACCAGATTGAGACAAATAGACAGCCTGTCACAAGTCAAGTAGACGGCTAGAAGACAATGAACCGACTGCGATTATGCATTGGAAGTAGAGACAGCTAGAAGATAATAGACAAAAATAATGAATCATACATGACAGGTAGCTAACTGGCTAGGGTTCTTTTTTGACTGAATTGGATGTGAGAAGAGAAATTAGAAACAAGAAACCAATTTTGAAAACTTAATTGTGCCACACAGAGACAGTGGGTGGGTGCACAGTAACACATTGCTACTCTGTAAATTGAGCAATTGGAAAATCAACATATATTTTCTAATTAATTGAAAACTCTCTATACTTATTTTTTGAAGTCAGGTTACTAAGACATAGATTTATTAGAACTCTTTACAAATATAAACTAGAATCCTAATAAAACTAATTAAAAAACAAAGTAGTACCACTAATCCATCAAATCCAAATCTTAATTTAGGTTCCTATTTTAATTCTTTCAAAATTTTTGCTTAACTAAAAATACCCATTTCCTTCTAATTAAACATTTTCTTGCTGGTAGATCAACAACTTTCAAGTTGAGTTCTTGTCAAGCACTTTAATTTCCTTGTCAAAGAATATATTAAAAATATTTAGGAATATTTGGTTTAATATTGTGTATATTTTATTACCTAATATAGATTTGAGAATATTTTATTACTTAATTTGTAGACTTAGATTTATGTTAAGTTTTTTTTTCTATTTTTGGACGAACTTATTCATTTCATACTGTAAATTGGGACTTCTCTTTAGTAATTAAATATGCAGCAATTCTTCCAACACTCTCAACATGCTATTAAAGCAAGTGCAATTCTTGTTTTTCATATTTCTCCCTCTTTTTATATTGCAACTGTAAGCTTATCAAAATATTTCACATGGCAACACAGCTAACAATTCCATAATTCAATGAATTCATTAATTTTGTTGCGCATTTAATCCTGACATAACTAAATAATAATGGTCAACATCCTGATATATAAAATTGCACAATGTTACTTCAGTTATATTATCATAGTAGCAAATTCGCAAAGCAGCAGCAGGTTGTTATGCCTGGGCAGCAGGGGGTGGTCCATCAGGACGTAGAGCTTGAACAGTCTTTGGCAGGTCATCCCTTGGATGCCTGAAGCGCTGTGGGGGCTCATGAATCCTCCTGTCAGTATGGGAGTGGGCCCCTCACAACTTTGGAGTGAATGGCTCATCAAACAGTATTTGCATCTTCACATGCAGCTATGGAAAGGGTGTATGTATCAAAAGCACAGGCTTCCTGTCATCCCTAGCTGCAGTTCGCTCAACTATATTTCTCACCAGAAACCTCTTGATTGCCTTGTCCTTCAGACAGCATTTTCTACAGTTAGAGCAGCAGATGAAATTCACATGGCTGCAGCCATGCTTATTGCGTACTCCATTCAAACGTTAACTACAAATCATCTTAATGAAATTTGACAACCAGCATTTCAAGTTCAAAATATAATCAAATAAACATCATAAATTATGTAAATATCACAAATGTTTATCATCAATATAAAAAAAATCACAATCACTTTTCACATCATTTTCATCTTCATTCCCGTCACCGGATTGAAACTTATGCTCATTCTTCTCATAAGCGTCTTCTTCATCATCTTCATCCACTAACTGATATGATTTATATTTAGATATAACGCCTCTTGAACTTGATCCTGCCCTTGCCGTTGCTCTAGATCGAAAATCATATGCTTTTTCTTCAACCTCAGAAGCTCTAGCAACATCACCCCAAGTTAAGTCATCGCTTTCGTGCACAAAGGTGTCGTCATTTGAATCCAATTTTCCAAGCAACCATTCATTAGATTCATCAACATTCTCCAAAGTGATAAGGATCAAGTTCATGACGTTTTTCAAAACGAGGTCTCAAAGCCCGATTATATTTAATATAAACTAAATCATTCATGGGCTTTGAGCCAATCTATTCCTTTTCTTGGAGTGAAGTTGCAAAAATTAAACTTTAAATTAAAATATTTTATTAATAAAATAATAATATTTATAGATACATATAAATTATATACTTACATTTTCAAACACACTCCAATTCTTTTCGCAACTTGATGTACTGTAAGTAAGACTAAGAACTCTAATTGTGAAGGTTTGCAAATTTGGAGTGTTGTTTTCAAAATTTTTCCACCATTCAGCTTCACAAAACAAATATCAACATATAGTAGTTATTTATTGTTCTATGAAACAATAAATATATTTAAATTTATATAGTAAATACCTGGTGCTCTCAATTTCTTCTGTCTAACAGCCGGTGCAAATCCAAATTGGCCTTCAGCATTTCTGTACAAAGAAAACTCCTGATAAATCTTATCTTGTACATAATTTAGAAACAATTTTTCTATGCATTTGTGCAGGTCATTTGTAATATTTGGATCATTTTCAACATTGGGGTTTTCATAAAAGAATTTTGGATTCAAAAAATAGCCTGCTGCATGTAAAGGCTGATGAAGCTGCATCTCCCATCTCCTATCAATAAACTTAAATATATTCTTATATTTTTCTTTATTGTTGTTCAATGAGGCCATTATTGTTTCCTTCGCCCTATCCATAGCCTCATATATATATCTCATTGGAGGTTTGGCCTTACCATCCACCAATTGTAACACAGCTAATAATGGCCTACCAATTTTGAGTGCATAGACAATAATTTTCTAAAATGAAGGCATCAATATCACACTCGCCACCAACTTACCTTGTGTCTCTTTTTAATATTTGCACTTAGTCCATTGTTTTGAAGTAAAAATATTTCTCAAATTTGTTTTCTCTATTTGAAAGCTCTTCAAAGTCAAAAAGGTAGTGGCAAATCTGGTCTTCCCTGCTCGAACCATCTCCTTTTGTTTAGTGAACTCTTTTATCATGTTCGGGAGATTGGGTCTATTATATATATATCCATTGATCATCATTGCTCGCTCATACGCCTTCTTCAAAGTTTCTACTTTGAAGACGTCTTAAAAAAAAAGATCTATGCAATGAGCGGCACAAGGAGTCCAGAACGAATGCTTATATTTAGTCTCCAAAAGTCTTCCTAAAAAAATATAAAAATTAATATTTCATAAATAATTACTAATGTAAGTAAAATAAATAACAGAATGAAATGCATTGAAATTTTCTTACTAGCACCAACATTTGCGCTCGCACTATCAGTAACTATTTGCACTACATTTTGTTTACCAATCTGTTCAATGTATTTTGATAATAACTCACACAATTTCTCACTAGTGTGAGAATACTTTGAAGCATCAACCGATTCAATAAATTTGCTCCCTTTTGGGCAATTCACTAAAAAATTAATCAATGTCCTATTCTTTTATCAGTCCAACCATCTGCCATCAATGAACAACTATATTTTGCTATTGCCTTGTCATGGGTCTGCAAAAGGGCCACTCGTGTGTTCCAACCCTTTTTTCAAACAATTCACCCTTAACTCATGATAAGTTGGTGACTTGGTGCCAGGATCACACTGAAAACAAGCTTCTAACATTTACCCAAAAGTATCAAAATTGACAACATTAAAAAGTAGCATGTTATCATAAGCCTACTGTGCAAACCATTGCACCATATGCTCTCTCTTTATTTTTGTAGCTTCATCAAACTTTAAGGTTTTTCCCCTACTACTGTTACGTTTTAGTACCTCAGTAGTATCACGCATAAAAAACATGTCAGTGGGGTCCATCTGCTTCATTTTCTTAGTTGATGCAGTTGATGAACCAGTAGATGGACGCTTGCCAAGATGTGAGCCTTTGTTGTATTCATCCTCTTTCTCAAATTCCTCAGCCACCAAATCAAAATAAGGAATTGCATCAATTTGATTTTTCAAGTCTTTCTTCTTTTCCATTAAATTTCTAATCTCTTCCTTCACATGCTCGGGACATTTTGAACACGCCTTTGTATTTCGAAAGCCCCCAACAGGGTGTTGTTTGTGCCGTGTGATCCCCTTTTGGAAACTTTATCACAAAAAACACATTTGACGTCGTTTGTGTTTTTTGGATCGACTGATGTCGCATAATTTCAAGCTGGGTCCTTTCAATTTGAATTCGACGCATCAGAAGTCGACATCTTGATACGGTACCTCAATCCTTGTTCAATAATTTAACAATTAATTATTATATGAACAATACAGTTATATAGCATAACACATACACAATTACACTTTGCATATTATTCACATTTCAAAATTCAATTGCTGCCAAAATATAACAAAAAATCCCTTATAAACTTACACAATGAATCAGCGCAAAATATTTCAAACACATTCCAAAAAATAACAGAAATAAACAAAACTTTAAAAAAAAGGTCCTTACAGTGCTATTGCCCAGACTCCAAATCTGCAACACAGAAATTACTCAAACACACCCTATTGCTCACTGCTCGGTTGAAGGCAGCTCAGTCGAAGGCAGTGTTGCACCAGAGTTTTCAGAGGCGGCGTACACAAGCCTGCGTCGTCTTGCAGCTCGCACGAAAACCCAGGCGCAGACGGCCGTTCGCAGATGCAGACGCAGACACAGATGCAGATGCAGATTGCCGTTCGCAGACGCAAGCGGGCGTTGAACGAAGGCGACGAGCGTTGAACGAGATTGTGAAATTAGGGATTGAGGTGAACAAGGCTGTGTTTGGCAACCGCGGTTTCTTTTTTCATTTTTCTCACCATTAACATGCTTAAAAGCGTGTTTTAAAAAAACACAATTCTTCCATACAAACAACTTTTCTTTGGCACGCCGTTGCGCGTCAGATTGCCAAGGAAAATGGTGCTCTGGCAACCGCCTATGGCGCACCAGAGTGAAGGCATGCGTCATCTTCATTGAATGGCGCAAATCTTGCGCCTTCAGTGCCATTCGCCATAGCGCGCGTCATGGTGCGCCATTTACAACTCTGTTGTTGATTGATTAGTTCTCTTCAGAAGTTGAGATGCTCAGCCAAGCTATTGATCCTCTAGGGCTTAGTATTCATCAAATACCATTGGCTTCCATTGTGGTTGAAGTTCATTGTGCATGCTTCTGAAAATTTGGATCTCTATTGTAGCAGTCACAAAATGCTCTATAGTTCTGAGACCATCTTTTACAAGAGATAAAAGTGGCAACAAGAGGTTTAGTGTAGGATTTTATGCTCTTTGCCAAGGCAGTTGGTTTATTGAGATCCTCATTAGTCTGAATAAAATTAGAATTAGATGTAGGAGAGTTACCTGTGCGATCATTTCGAGTTTCTAAGACTTGGTTCAGATTCTTGGACTTGTTTTGTGGATCTGAGTTACTATTTATCTCCATAGTTTTTGCTTCCTAGAACAGACAGAAGTTTAGAATCTGGATTGTTGATCAAAGCAGGTGGACTACATTTATTGCCAATTTAATTAACAAGTTCAGACGCCTTTCTATTCTCTGATAATTGTGGTTCTCCCTAGACTTTCAAATTTGGGATAATATGGTTGTTCAAAAAAGTGACATTGTCAAGTTATGAAATTTATTTGTGATAGTAGTATTTGTAGCCTTTCTGGCTTAGAGAGTAGCCAAGGAAAATATGTTTGGTGCCTCTTGGGTCTAGCTTGCTCCAGTGATGATTGTGAACATGTTCAATTGCTCTGCATTCTAAGATCTTAACTAGAATATTGCAAGAAATTATGCTATTAGGAAAGGTGGTGGAAAGCTTATTGCATGGGGTTAGAAATTGCTTTACTTGGGATGGCATTCAATTAGTGAGAAAGTAGCAGTGAGAGCTGCCTCCCCTTGGAAATATCTTGGGGCATTGATAGTTATTGCCAAAGATTGAACAACTTCTAAGATATTCATATTCTTTCATTCATCTACTTCATTTTGCTGAGTAGTGTTATACTCAAGCGTAGAATCCCTTGTTCTGGGAGATATTTTCCAAGCATTGAATGGAAATACTCCCTTCTATTATCAATTTTCAAAACTTGAACTTTAGGTTGACATTGTGTTTGTATCGTAATAGCGAAGTTGTGAATATATATATATATATATATCTCACTCCTGTTTTCTCTGTCACTAGAAATAGCCAAGCTCTGTGTGATCATTTATGAAGGTGACAAACTATTGTGTAGCCTTGATATCGTTTTTCTGAGACAGCCCCCAGAGATCACTATGTGTCGTTGGAAAAGGAGATGATGTTTCATAAGGAGAACAAAGTTTGGTAGGAATTACAGGTATTTTAAGATAGTTGGCAGACCTCACATTAAAGAAGCTTGAGTTCGAGGTAGGAGCGATGCAAGGGGATTCTTGTGCTTTATTTTATGGTACTTTTCAGAGATTGCATTTTTCCTTGCACCACCAATTGTCCTCAAATCCAAAATCTGAAATTCACACAAATCACTGGAGAACTTAGCAGCACAATTCCTGCCCTCACTTAACTGCTATTAGATAATGGTTTGGAATTTAAATTTGGAATAAGTGACAAAATCAAGAGCCAAGTCTCTAGATTAATGTTGAACCCAAATCAGCCACCTTAGGAAGAGTCCCACCTACTATTCTAACTGAATTTTAAAGTTTCATTATGGCAAGGTCTATATTTGTGAAAAACAGCAGTGTATTCAGATATATGATTTGATGCCTTGGTCCACAGTCCAGGAGTATGTTTTATCTTGTCTAGCACTTCATGTAGTTAGAAGGTTTCCTTTTTGCGCAATAGAGGCAGTAAGATTGAAGAGACTTAAAATATTTTATGCATGGTTCTTACTGAAAGGACTGGTGTTTGATGTTTCAGTTTTTGTCTCACTTGTTGAAATTTTAATAAATAGTAATATGTGAAGAGAGGCAATAAAGGATACAAGAAATAAATGGTTTTTTATATCCACGGACATATATCCAAGGGGCTAAAACATGTTATTCTTCCCTGATTCAGTTGCATTTCAATAACCATAAATAGGTAAAAAATAAAGTGTGGTAATAGAAAAATATACTCTTGATCTTACGAATGTGATTTGATTTTATCTAATCGAACCAAATTCCATCAAATCCATTTTGATTTCTAACATTTGCCCTCAAGTTGAACATTGAAATCTTGATTGTAATATTCAACTTCAATAATGGAGATCAAACTTTTTATTTTTTCATATTTACAATCAACAACGATTATGTAAAAAGATAACCAAAGAATACGTAGAAAGACAATCGTGCACAAATGATATGGAATACTCCAAGAGGCTACAATCAAGTAGACCAAATTATGAAATGGATGAAATTTGACATTGTAGATTTCTGAAGGAGAGAAAAATCAACAACAAAGGGTGATTGCAATGTCATGCCTTTTACATAGAGACATTCAAGATCAAGATATAAGGTCTGGAGAAAAAATGAGCAATGAAGGCTGATTGAGATGGCAACCCCTGTGTGCAAATTTGACTGTTGAGGGCAACAAATATGGTCAAAACAATTAAGGGTGTGGATCCCTATCAACCAAAGTTTCTTAGGGTTTCTATTTTTGGGTGAAAAAACTTAAAAGGCAGTTCCAAGAAGGTCTGACTGGATTACTTCTATTGTTCTCTCAACGTAAAACAAAAACAGAGAAAAAATATATAACAAATGGCTCATGCTCTATTAGCTAAGAAAATTTGTGTCTTGCAAAAGTAAATAAATACAGAAATATATCTTTGAAGGTAAACAAAACATCTGCCAGTAAAACTGGATAGAATAAGTTAAAGGGATTTTGCAAATCTCAATTATTGAAATTTAAATATTTCCAGATTGACACACCCGTCCCATGGTACTATTGATTTTATTGTCGATGATTCAATTTCATGTCCTGTTCCACTAAGGGAACAAGAACAGTTGATTCACAGTACTTTCTTCCATACCATCTCACCCAGGTTAATTTACCGCTGCTCTAAGTTAGGTCTACTCTCCTTATTGTCCTCCCTTGTAATTTATAAACGATATCTTAATTATAGTTAAATTGTTAGTTTCCTTTTCTGAATCATGAATTGTCTGAGTTATAGGTGCCCAGTAACAAGGGTAATGTGTTATAGCATCTATAGCAAGTCACGCATGTTAGAAAAGCCTTTCTTCAGATTCAAAACACCCTAATATAAATTAAATATGATTTTTCCTATAATGTGGATCTGGTCACAACTGTACTTCGAAAATTGATCTTTTCATACCTGTATCCTTCATCATGAAAATTTCTGTTGTAATTTATTGACAATGTTAGTGGAAGAAGCTTATGTGCTTTTAGAATGTAACTAACTGCACTTTTTGTTCTCATTGCTTAAAATAATCGCCAGTAGCATTGGTTCAGTCATCATTACCTTGTTAATATATTTTTTTCCTAGTCTCCTATCTATAATATTTTCATGTGCCAAATTTAAAATGGCTACATGTGTATCCTTCAATTATGGCTTTTATGCATCCTCAACATTTCATTTGAAATTCATTTGGTCTTATTAATAGATTTGTTAAAAATTGGAAGAATTAAATTGTAGATGAAGAGTGGGATAAGAAATATGTGGTTTCCATTTAGGCTTACATATGTTGACAAATGCTTTAAAGGGTTCAAATTTATTCTTTCTATCTTGATTCTCTCTTACAAACATATGATAATCGCTATCTCTATTTATAGGTTAGATATAAAATACAAGAATAGAAACAATTTAACATGATTATATCATTTAAATACTCTTTAATCTTATAGATATAATATGGTTTTATCTAATTAAAGCAAATCTATTCCTAACACTCATGATTTCGTTTCTTTACACTTCCTTCAAGTTGAACATAGAATGTTTAACTTAAAAAATGAGATCAAACTTTTCTTCATGTCTTCAATCAATAAGAGATCAACAAGAGTGCACGAAATGAAACAAAACATGGCTGAAATCTAGTAGAATTCAGAAAAAAAGTTTTAAAACCTACCAAAATTTACAAAATAGGCTGCAACTACGAAAGGTTCTGCCAAGTTGGGAACAAACTCCACGCTGTACCAAATTGAAAGAAAGAAATTTTCTTGAAATTGTCTGAACCTAAAAAATGTGAGCATCAATTGACTGAAAATTGGCCAATAATTTTGGCTGGATTGATTGGATGGTAAGGCCACATTGAAAGAAGCACACAATGGCAATAGGTGGTGGCTTTTGAAGGGATGATCAATCTAAAGGTGATGAATAAAGCCCATGTGGCAGTGACAATCAACTTCACCTCGAAGGTGTGACAATAGACCTCCGAACCAAATGCTTTCTTAGACTAAAATGAACAAAGTTTATTATTGCTATTAGAGCAAATTTGAATCTAATACCATGTTAAAAATTGAAAAAATTAAATCATAGGTGAAGAAAGAGACAACAAAGCACGTGACAAGAATTATATTGCTCGACCATTTAGGTCTATATTCATGGACAAGGTCTGTATCCAGACTAATGCCCCAAAGAACTCAAATATATTTCTTTCTTGATTCTCTTTTATAGATGACATAAAGTACGACTATTATAAACAGTCATATCATATCAATTACTACTAATCTTATATATATATATATATATATTATGATTTCATATAATTAAAATCAAATCTATTCCTAATATATATGATTTGGTATCCAATAAGATTCATGTTCCTTTCGTAATTTACCATTAGACTCCTTGATGAACATCACCCTTCAGTTCTATCTTTGCATGTAGCATGCTAGAATACTTTCCAGGTTAATTTCAGACTCCCACTTCCAAGTGATCTGAGTTGTCATGTTACACCATACGTGAAAAATATACTGAGTTGTGCATTATGTTTATGTTAAATAGTTTCTTTCATCATTGTGTACATGTTTATCCAGAGTACCTAAGAGAATCACTGCAGAACCCCGGAGTTCTCGATTAAAGTATAGAAACAAAAGTGAAGGAGAAATGTTGATCAAAGAGCTATTTTTCCAAGACATGAACCAGAATAATGGTATGCTTCATATTCTTGGAAAAGGATCGTCTATAGTGCTTCTTCCCCAAAATTCTCTGAGTCGCACAACCTGCCCCAGTACACCAGATGGATTCCATTCGACAATCAAATCTAGGTTGTTCCCCAGTTTGTGCAGTCCTGGTCTTGAGTTGAAGACTTCTAGCCACAATGCTCACAATGAATTTATGCTAGCTAGGAAGCATGGAACCAAACAAGCTAGGCGATATGCTGTTAATAGGAGAACAGTTTCTTCTTTGTGTAGTAGTGAGGTTCCTTCTATTGCTTGTCATGCAGAGCAGATGGATTCAGAAACAAAGAAAGCTTCTCACTGTGAGCAGGGGCTGTTTTCATGTGTCACTTGTGGGATATTGTGTTTTGCTTGTGTTGCCATTGTACAACCAACAGAAGCAGCTGCTCAGTACTTAAGGTCAGCTGATTGCAGTACATTTAATTACTGGGGAGTAGACAATCACATCAAAGACGTGAAGGCTCCTAACCCAGAACTATGTTCAGGTAAATTTTGTATGCAAATCTATAGTGAAAGTCTAGTTGTGTTGTACTCTTTAGTTGTAAATTTCTGCTGGTTGTGATTTTCTAACTTTTTTGTTAGTACAAGCTGCAAACTCTTTGCTCAAATTATATACTTGCATACAGCACAATGATGCTTGTGATGCATAAATGCATGATCTATATAACAGTATTGATAAACTTTTCTTCCACTGGGATGAAATCGATAGTATCTATTCCATCACTAATGTATGAACCAATGCTAAAAATGATAAATTTTGCCATGCAAACATTTCATGAGACTTTACTAGATTCAAAATTTATAGCATGATTATTTTGCATTAAATGGATTTCAAGGAGTTTTTCCCTTTTTGCTTGCACTAAATGCATGGAAAGATTCATAAAAGGGGAACAAAGGCTATGAATGATTTTTTGTTTTGCTGATTACTAGTACTAGGTAAACCTATCGGCAATTAGCAACATTTAATTTTGGATATAGTACGAATGAACATGCTGTTTTATACTCTATTATTTTCGACAATAAGATGTGGCTGTGATTTATGCTGTGAACTTAACGTGTTCCTTTGCAGCATTGGGGCCTACACGAAATAGACTTTGTAATGTTCCAGTATCTGTGGATCAAATTCGATCTTCTGATGAGGAGAATGTGGAAGTAGTTTCTCATTTCAAGGCAGGAAAAGAAGCCTCATCTCTTGGCCTATTAGCTTTAACTTATGGTGGTTCCTCAGATTCAGACAATGATGACACTGAAGCCGATATTCCTGTGAATCATAATGGAGTCGATTGTGGCGATAGCCCAGAAAATGGGCATGCTTGTGATATTATTGATTCAACGATTAACTGCAGAAAGGAAGCTTCTTTGCTAATACCTGATTCTAATGTGAAGAAGTTAGACCTATGTAAAGCAATAGACATGGATGGAGATCCCCAAAGGTTTGATTGTTCTGATGAGTTTCCGAAAAACGATTGTCCTGTGGTTGAGTCAGAATTTATAACCCATAAGACCGAAGAAACACTTAACTCTGGTTTGACACGGTTAGAGGACACAAATATATCTCTCTCCACGAAATCTGATGAGGATTCTTCTCGATCCCATGTCTTCTGTCTTCAGCATGCTAGGCAAGTAGAGAAGCAGCTCAGTCAGATTGGTGGAGCCCATGTGTTTCTTGTCTGTCATCCAGGTGAGGTTTTGTTCGATCACACGCAAGAACGGACATTCTTATACCTTTTCTGATGTCTTTTATTTCTTGAATATTGAAATAAATGTTTCTCCTGAATAAAATTCTCTTTCTTTAAAGTGGTGATACAATCTTTTGAACATAAAGAAAGTGAATATATAGTCCTTGTGAACAATGAGAAAACTGTTTTTTTGCTGCTGCACCAATTAAGGTTATAGAGCATGGATTATTTTTATGTTGTATGTGAATGTGAACTTTGGTGATTATTATTGTTAACTGGACTTGGAAAACAACCATGGAATGGTGAAAAAAACAATTTTTTATTTTATTTTTGTGATTGTTGGTTAGCTAATTTTGTGGCAGTGGAGTTAGCGAACTCGCAACATAAAATTGTTCTCTAGAAAAAACTCCTCTTTTGATAAAAATAGTTAGTGAACACAGAGAATATTCCTTGTGAGCAATGAGAAATACCTTTGGCTACGGCACCAATTAATAATGTATTGCTTGACTTCTTAATAGCATGGGAGTGAGAACTTAAGTAATTTATAATTGTTAACTGGATTCCGCAAACAATCATGTGATGGGAAAAATCACTTTGTAAACTTTAGCTATTATGACATTGGAGGTTGCAACATGTGATTGTATCCACGTTTTGCATTGATCTGGTAACCTGGAGGCTTTTTGAGTGTGCAATCTTTGTTTCATGGACAAGTATGAATACAGCAATAAATTTTATGATGGGAGGAGCATCTTTTGTCTTCTGTAGATCATCATAATTGGCCTTTATCCTGAGACCACCATTAAAGGAATGGTTGAAGACATAAGGAAATGTCCCACTGAGATGTATCTATATTTTGTCATCAAAATTTATAGGCTATGCTTGTTTTCAAATTTTAGTGTGTATATTTTTGGTGTGTTTTTATGGGAAATGTTGAAAAGTGAGGAGAGAAATGAAATTTAAAAAGTGTAATGATTATAGTGTGTGTTTTTGGTAGAAACTTGAAAACATTCCTTTTCTGATGTCTTTTTTTTCACAAGCAACATCTATTTTTTGATATTATATGCAGAGTATCCCAAGCTAGAATCACGAGCAAAGAAAGTAGCAGAAGAAATGGAAAGTGAGTGTCTTTGGAATGAAATTTCATTCCAGGAGGCCACTGAAGAGGATGAAGAAATTATTAGACAAGCTTTGGAGAGTGAAAATGCTGTTCATGGCAATGGAGACTGGGCTGTGAAAATGGGCATCAACCTCTTCTATAGTGCTAATCTTAGCCGCTCTCCTCTCTACAGTAAGCAGATGCATTACAACTTTGTTATTTACAGTGCCTTTGGATGCAATTCTCCAACTGATAGCTCTGCAGCAAGGAGAGAGCTGGAAGGAAGGAGCTTGGGCAGGCAAAAGAAGATAGTTGTTGCTGGAAAATGGTGTGGCAAAGTCTGGATGTCTAGTCAAGCTCATCCACTATTGGTGAATAAGGATTCACAAGAACAGGAGCTGGAATTGCTGGGTGCTGCCTGGATCGAGCCTGATTTCAGGTGTGAGAGACTATCAGAAGGCAGCCAATCTGCTGGAATGACATCTGCAATTTGCAGAACTAGGAGCAAGATGAAAAATAATGCAGAAAATAGCTCATTCACAAAACAAAAATCAATTGAGGCTGGGAAAATGAATGAATCTTTTCTCAGGGATTCAGCCAGTAATAAGCAAATTAAGAGAAGGCGTGGAACCAGAAGATTGGAGGATGAAAACCCTGTCGCTAAATGTTTAGATGAATCTTCTGAAGAATTTTGGCTCAGCAATCCTTACAAACAAATTAAGAGCAGACGTCGAAACAAGGCATTAAAGAAAGACAACTTAGAGGCTGGAAATCCGGAGGAGTCTGTAGAATTTCCACTCAGCAACTCTTGGAAGCAAATTAAGAGTAAATGTGGAGCAAGGAAAATTGAAAAAGAGACTCGTGAGCCCCTGAAAAATCAACAGAAAAGCAAGAAACAGTGCAAGTCATGCGTTGAGGATGAGGGGGAAGGTGGGCCTAGCACACGCCTGAGAAAAAGAAAGACAAGGCCTTGTAAAGATTCAGGACCCAGATTGGCTAAAGTAAAGCCAGCTCCAAAAAAGCAGCAAAAAGATGCGATGACAAAGAAAGGTCCATCCGTCAAGGTTCCCCCTAGTTGTAACAAAGCAAAAATCAGGGATGAGGATGTAGAGTATGAGTGTGACATGGAGGGATGCATAATGAGTTTTGGCTCAAAGCAAGAGCTGGATTTGCACAAAAAGAATATCTGCCCAGTCAAGGGATGTGGGAAGAAATTCTTCTCTCACAAGTATCTTGTGCAGCATCGGCGTGTCCACATGGAAGATCGCCCCCTGAAATGTCCTTGGAAGGGCTGCAAGATGACATTCAAGTGGCCGTGGGCTAGAACTGAGCACATTCGAGTTCATACAGGGGCTCGTCCCTACGTTTGCACTGAGGCTGGATGTGGCCAGACATTTCGTTTTGTGTCTGATTTCAGTCGTCACAAACGCAAGACTGGTCATTCTCCTAAGAAGATTAGAGGGTAGTATTAGAGTTTTGAATTTAACATGGCTCATGAGCAGTGTTTCATTTAACAGGAAAAGGATCTAGGTCTAGACTTAGCTTAATCTTGTAACTTCTGATTGGGGGTATGGATGCTTATGCCACGGTTCCTTATTGGGCCAATTCATCAACTTAGCTCAGCCATTGCTTCAATGTTGGAAAAGTATTTATTTGTCTGCCAAAGCAGAAATTTAACATATCTTCACCAGTATGAGACAGTTCTTTAGATGTGTGATTATTCATCCGATGTGCGTTTTTACTGTTTACAGTCTGAGAGCCATAATTGATGGCCGTTGGCTTGCCCTGCTTAATGCTGGTCAATTTGGGAAGTCCAGATGTGTAGTGCGCTGGCATATGATTTTTGCTGATTGTTGGTACCCGCACGCACTAGCGCATATCTAATCGCAAGTGCAAGGTCTTAAATTTGTATATTCGCTGGGTGCGTAAATCGTCAACCAAAAAAGTTTCCTAGTTTCCGCTATTGAATCTTAAATTCTATTTAGACAGTCAACACAGGGTCGGCTGCAAGGAGCAATGAATCAATAAAAAGTACGGACGTAAGCAACAAGCAAATTAAGACAACAAACCCGTAAATCAATATGTAAATGACGACACAAATAAATGATTTTGCACCTCTTTACTATGTTTAATTTCGTCAATCTATGTTAATGCCCGTTCAATATAATTAATAACTAATTTTTTAATTATTTTTGTTTTCACTCTCGTCCATGTGAATTAACTTTCAGAGTCATTTCATTTCAAACACTTGCATAACAAATTTCCACTTTTATGTGATTCATTGAGGCTTGGTCTCTGTTTAAGTCTTCACTTTAAGTTGTGTACCTTAATTTATATACATGAAATTGACTCTCTTGAATAACCATAATACTATGTTTGGTTTTCAGATTTTAGAAAAGAAAAAAAAATATTAGAGAAAATGAAAACAAAATTGAAAACACTCAAAATCTCATGAATTGTTCAGTAGAATAATTTTTTAAATCATTAAAAATAAAAAAGATAAAAAAAAAAACTTAAATTTTATAATTTTTTTATTATTTAAGAGAAATAATTTAAAGATAAATAAAAAAATAAAAAAAATTTAAGGGAAAAAATAATATTAAAGTAATTTTTCTCTCATTTTTTTACTATTTAATAAAAAAAATTCACTTTCACTACATTTTTTCAACTTTTTTTTTTGTCAACCAAACAATTAAAATTATTTTTCGTATCATTTTTTTTTCTTTTCTTTTCTCTTCCAAAATCTTTGACCCAACCATGGTACCACAAATCATCGAATCATACAAACATAATTGAAAGCATTAAAAATAAACCAATACAAATGATTGAAAATAGGTAAATCAAACATTGATAAGAATTGATTGAACGATTCCCATGTCCAATGACGAACACGACTCGGGAATGACGACATCATTTAAAATCAAAGAAGAAAAAGAAAATGAAAAGAAAAAACTAGTTGAAAGTGTCAAGTCTTCAATAACTTCACACTGGATCCTCTTGCTTTTCGCCCCTGCCAATGAATTCCCAGTGATCTCCCAAGTGATTTTATTCTCTCCTCGCCCAAATTGACCTCGCTATTTCCATGCGATTGAAGCCGATTTAAGCGCTTGGTAGACCTAATTTTAAGCTTCCAAGATTTCCGCAGGCGGAGCTATTCCCGAAGCAAATCAAGAACTAACTGGTGAAAACATTGCAAAGAAGAAGAATCAAGCCGGCAAAATCGATCTTAGAATTTGGTGTGTCGTCGCAAGAGGAGAAACAAGCTGCTGCAATTTCTATCACCACTCTACCGCGACCAACCCATACTGATGGTAGGGTTGAGAACAAGACAGCGCTGCATCTTTCCTAGTAACGAAGGGGTGCGGAGATTTAAATCTGTAGCTCAATAAGTCAAGTTCGGTGATTACACTTTACATCTTCTTTAAATTATGATAATGACAAGTTAACCTTAACGTATTTCACTTTTTTGTTGTGTCTCGTTTTTGAATTGATGATTATTTATGAACGTTAAGGTAACATAGTTTAGATATACTTCTATGGAGCATTCTAAATAATAGATATATTTCAATTTTTTGTTTTGTTACAGCAACTAAGGTAAGAGAAAGTTATTTCATGTATCACGTGAACATAATAAACATAATTTTAGTGTTATTAAAAGGAGATATATGAAGCGTGAACGCATGACCTTGTTTATTCATTAAAAATAAAATATGAGAATAGATTCAATTACAATAGTAAATAATAAAAATTTCATTAAAAATATCACTTAATTATAGGATACATCTTAAAATTATATAAAAAGAGGATTGCCATAAAACCTGTTTGGGCAATAGACATAATATTGTTATTATTAACAAATAAATTAAATATTGAAAATATCATATACCAAAATATACACATCGATTTCATAAATAAACAAAAAATTAAATACATACATAGTTATCACACTGTATATTATCTCGTTGTTCTCAAGAAGATACTAAGAGACTTCAAGTCTCAAAGATCTCATTCTCATGGTCTTTAGTTCAAATCATATATGGTATGAGTTGTGGAGATGTATGATTGTATGAAAAATGTATATTATCTTATTTTCATTTGTAATGTAACTAAAATATACACTAAATATGTAAAACATTTATTATACATGCATACATACACATATATATACATGCATACATACATAAATATATATATATGCATTTATTATATAGATACATACATATGTACAAACACACACACACACCCCTAAGCAATAATTTATTATTTAACATAATCTAATATTTTATATAGAAGTATCAGATTAGTTTTTAAAATTAATCTAAATATTTTCAAAAATAGTACATATTGATATACTTAAGAAATAAAAATAATATAATGGACACACACACACATATATATTATAGTAAATATTTATATCAATTATATATCTTGTTTAAGTGTCTACTATATATACATATAATTTTTGTAATAATATAAATATTGTAATATGACGTGATGCAAAAGTATAAATAGATTTTGACTTAGGTGCAGTACACAAAGAAAGAAGAATTAAAATATATTTATTCCAAAAACACAAACAACATAAAAGTACGGAAAAACAAGCACAAATTCACGTGTAAAATAAGAAAATACATCTTAAAATTTGTGTAAAAATAATGAGTTATGATTGAAAGTATCCTAACATGTCCTATATAATATAAGAATCCCAAATAGTTAGAAATTGGTATTTTAATCAAACCTTAATGTAAACAACTTTAAATGTATTAAAGCAAAACTAGAATCCTATTTAAGTAGTAAAAATAAATCTCAACTCTAAAAATAATACCCCACTAAATAATAATTTTGTATGGTAAAAAAAATCATATCTAGATTAGGTATAAAATATTATCCCTAATATAAAAATCTTGGAAAAATTCTATCATTGAATAGGAAGAATTATAATCAAGAGATAAATTGTGTTCCATATTAGAACCTCTCTTGAAAAAATTAAAAAACCTTGTTCTCCAGTTTTAATGGCAAGCCGCAATTTGAAGAAACTTTCAAAATAACTAATTCCAGTGTCTCATGTGTAAATGTTTCCATCACGCATGTAGCATCCTTGATAGCAATTTGATATAACACGATTCTTGGTTATCTTTCCCAGTCCTTTACAACCATTTCATCCATTATTTTAATATGATTATTTACCTAATGTAGTTCAAGTAACTACCATGAGAATTGCATCTCTCATGCGAAACTTTATTTTTTCATCACACTAATCCATGAGAAGAATGAATCCTCATAGCGGTGGCACATCCATCAACACGTCACAATATTCCTCCGGTAAAATAAATTTATGATCCAGCACAAGTTCAAATTGTACATCAGTTATTTTCGTTAGGCATATATCACTACGTGCCCCAAGGAAGAGTTCTAGAAAATTTTCATACCCCAAGTTCTTGAATGGGCAAAGCATTTTCTTCCACATGTATTATCTTCTTTATTTGGCAAGGCATTTTCTTGCACTCGTATTGGAGATATTTGATTGTCAACTTCTTCATTTAACATAAGATTTTCATCTTCTTTGCCGTTCTCATCATCAGTTTCTTCCTTTGGTCAACAATTTCGGCCTCGGCACGACCCAAGTGATATTTTGTCCTTCCGGCCCAACAAACTTGGGACCTAAATAGTCTTGGCCCACCAACCAAGCAGGTTAACCCATTAGGGTCTATGCCGCAGCACAGTATTGGCAGTGCTGTGAATTTCTCTGGCACATAGTGGTGCCAAGGCAGGCTTTTAAGTCTCAGGCATTGGTGACAACAACAATTAGATAAGGTGATGACGGAAGTGGTGCTACGAATGGTTGACAGCTAATGTGGACTCGACATCACTTGACAGAGGAAACAAATTTCAAGTGGCCTTATCTATTTCTCTAGTGATGTTTGATGGCAAAACTAGCTCCTTATCAACAAAACTCTAGTAGCGAAACAAAGAGGCTCTACGCGGTGGTGTCGGTTAGCTACTACAATTATGCTTGTGTCTACTACTTCTTTCCTTCAAATTTTCTTTTATTTTTTTGACTTTTTATTTTCTTTTTTATTTTTACACCACTAAATTTCTAGACCAAAGTATTGATTTGGCTCTAATATCACCTAATGTGATCAAAGGTACCTAACGAATACAATAAAAATAAATCAAACCCAATCTTGACTTTGAGGGACGTGAATAGTGTATCAAGTGTCCAATCCAATGTGATGTAATTAAAATTGAATTGAATGAATTGACACGCCATGATTTATTTACACGTCAGGACTCAAATAAGAATCACTTTTATTGAATCAACTTGAAATTGTTCATGAAATTACGAATCATTCAACTAAATTTTAGAAACCAAGAATTCCCATCGCAGAGAAAATTTTGATATTGAAATAATTCCATATTCCTAAAATATCTCAAATAAATAAAATAAGTATTTATATAATAAAAATCTATCAAATCCTAATCTTAAAACTCATAGGGTCCAAAATATATTAAAAGCTTAAAACAAATGTATTAAAATAAAATATAAATAATAACTGAAAATTCAGGAGTGAGCAGTGTGGTAGACGATTTGGCTGTGATTTGAGGGCTATTTTTATCTTTTCCCATCTTTTACTTAAACTCTAGTCTCATATGTGTGTGTGTGTGTGTGTTCTCTATAGTTTTTAGAGGGTCCTTGAGTTAGTTTTATCATAAAACAACATCTAGAAAGCATAATAACAATCATTGAAAAGGAGAAGAAGGAATTCTCACTATATTTGAAGAGCATTCATTTGTCCACGCAGAGCACAAATATTAGGTTAAGTTTTCTCAGACTTTTTCTACTATTTTTATATTTGTTTGGATGATGAACAAATTGGCATTAGTTTTTATTAATCATAATATGAGTTGCTAATTTATTTTCTAGTCCCTTGTGCTTGTGTTTAATTGAATGTATATGTATAAATGAATGATTAATTGCCATTACTCTTGTTATTTGCAATTGGTAATTTAAATGGTATTTATAGAATTTGATCAATTCTATATAGACCTTATGATTAACAATGTTTTTAGTACTTCAATTATTGGTATTTCCCTTTTTCAAGATTGTGATTTTGTTTTCAAATGTATTATTTCTTCTCTAGTTATTTCTTTCCTCACTACCTTTTGACGACCTAACTAATAAAAATTTAGTTATATCAATAGATACATAACCCTTGCTGTGAAAATGATACCTACACTCACCCAATACTAGATTCTATTATAAATTTAATTTTAGTATATTAATGACACTTATCACCCAGTATGTTTGACAAGCAAAAATATCTATCCATAGGGAGTGTATTTACAAAAAGTGGGTGAACTGGTGTCTATTAAAGCAAAAGGCTAGAAAGAATTAGTTAAGTCAACCCAAAATCGACGGTGTGGGTTAAGTTAAATCAATAAAAAGAAATCAAGAAATTCTGACTTGCTCCTACTTTATACTTCAAGTCTAACAAAACAAATTAGGCTACTAGATTCACTAGGCTTAAGGAATTAGATAGAAGTTATTGTTAAGACAGTTTAGTTTGAAAGGGTAGTTGAAATTGTTGTTTAGAGATGAGAAGATAAAAGTCAATGGATTAAGTATAGAAAGAAATTGTTTTTCTTAACAAGACACATCTTTAGTGAATGGAAGAACTCGTGAAACATTTGTAATTATGTCTCACAAATTTTCCAACAATTAATTCTAATGACACTTACCACTATATCCAACTAGGAAATTGAAAATATAGTGTAAAACATGCATTACAAGGATCATGTCACTACTAAACTCAAGATATTCTTGTCCTTATTTAAGAAATATAACAAGAAAGAAAGAGAGTCTATATCACCTAAAGATGATGTCAAGACGTCCTTTTCTCGTTACTAAGATAGTCCATTTTCTATGACTTTTAAGCTAGATATCTTTAGATACAAGATCTCATTGTCAATCTTGAAAATAGATCTTCACTTAAAGAGATTTTTGGTTAAAACATAAAGAAAATAAGTGTATGGAAACACAATGGGACAAATCTTGTGAAAAATGGTATCGAAAGGTTTATTTATAGACATGAAGCCTCCAAAAGTCATCCAAACCATTGTCATATCTATTGTCATGGATTAGGTTACTCATAGTCATGATTGACAAGGTGAAGTCTTGATTGATGGATCTTGGATGCCCTCTTGGAATGCGCTCCACCTTTGCTTTAGCTCTAAAACATTCTTATGTACTTGAAGATGGTTGAGATCATGCTGGTTACTATATGTCATTTGTTATGCTACAATTGTTGTTCTATGATTATGGATGTGCCAACATAATTGCCAAATCGTGATCATGCAACGTGACCCCAAATGTGCAAGTTTCTTGCTAATAGCTTTTGATGAGTCTCATTCTTTTGGTTGTAACTTTTGATCTAGACACCCGATCAACCTACCACTTAAACCCATGGGAAGATAATATGATGTTTTATATCTCCCCAAAATTTAAGCTTGATCCAATGGTGAGACATTAAAATATTTGCTTCAAGTTCCAATATTTTGTTGTCATTGTACAATCTCAACTTCATTTCTATTCCTCCTTTCACTTGATGTGTATTTCTTCATTGGGATACTTGAAAATATATCCTTGGTGCATGACTAGTATTAATTCTTTAATTTCTGCTGAGCTTTCCTATAGAAGCATTGTAAGATGATTTTTTTTTTTCCAAAAACTAACAAAATTACTAAAGTAATCCTAATCCTTAAAATGTGGAATCCTATACTATATAATTCATAAATTTTGGTATTTCAACAATTTTGCATCATAAATTAGGGTAGATAATTATATAAAATTCACTTATCATGCCCCCATGCTTAAAACACTTTAGGTCCTTAGGAAAATCAAAAAGAATATAAACACGTTAAACAATTAGATGATAAATAGTGCATTAGATCATGGAACTCAGTTAAAAAATTTTATGTAGGCTTGTAAAAGATGTTATTGTTATGAAGTATTGTAGAAATTTAATTTTATAGTGAGATAACTATAGTGCCTATTCTATCTAAACCTTTATGTGAGTATGTGCAATCACCTTCTTTCTTTCAAAGTTAGAGAGTTAGAAATTTTAAGTTTAGTTTCGAACTTAGTAGTTAGAAAAATTATTTGTATCTAGCAAAGACATATGAATCTTACTTAACTTTTATTAAACAATAGTCAAAAGGGATTGTTTGGTCTTGAAGGCATGTTGAGGCAAGATTGAACATTGGTGATTGATAGACTTGGTTGCTCAACTTCCCAACTTAAACTCGGGATACTTAGTATACTCTTGATTTAATTACTATTTTGTGTGAAAACATTTTGAAAATGCAAAACCTAAGTTACCAAGTAACACAAATCAATGGAGTAGTAGTTAAGCATCAACTCTTTTAAACTTGAGCAATGACGAGTCCTAAGATAAATAGTGGGAGGGAGTGCCTCTTGACAATAGCACCATGCGAACATCTTGACCGTATTTAGGACCTTTCTTTTCCATAAAGAATTCTAGTTTTTTTTTTAATCCATTTCCACTTGTTTGTCTCCCTTTAATCCTACTCATAATCTCCTTGGTTAGGAAATATCCACTACGGATAGTAAATTTTCTAAAACATAGGTAATGCCACACAAGTCAATCTTTCTTGTAATTTTTTCCTAGTAGGATTGGCAAAATAACATCAAAATCATAAGTCTAGAATAACTATTGAATTAGTTTAACTTCCTACCTTCCACTCTCTTAATCAATGAGAAAATAAACCTTTGCATTGTACAAGATTGAATTATAGGAGGTATATCCCAAATACTAGGCTACCTTGTAAGCCACCTACCCTTCCAAATGCAAATGGACTTGACTGAATTTATTTGCTACTGATTCCTCCTTATGAGCAATTCCCTAGCTAAAAGAATACTCCACCATGCAAGAGAAGGGCATGATCAAGGTCAACATGAAAAAATCTAAATAAAAAATAACGATTGGGAAATTTTATTTCATATACAAGTAATGGTCTCTTGCTTACTCTTGCCTACAATTGATGGTAGTTCCGAGTCATGTTTTAGAGCTATTGGAATCCCTCTCACACACAACAAATAGTTACACTCGGAATGTGGTGTGCTCATGTTAACGACCACCAATGAATTCTGTTGATTGAAAGTTAAATCCAATGCCTCACCATACACTTTCAAAATATCCTTAATGCAATTGATTGTGTAAGATATTACTTGATAAAGTGTCATCAATGAAAAATAAATGAGACGTTGATGTGGACATCAAGACGTTTACAGAGCATCTTTGCAACAAATTAAGTGTTAGCAAAAATATGGTTGCATATTTAATTAATTTAGGGTTTAAGAATCATTTTGGGTCTAATTAGTTCAAGTGAAGCTAGTACCGATTAAAGGATCAAGTCTTTAAACTGAAGAATGTTGAAAATCTAAAGTCGCTTTAGTACTTTTGATGAATTAATTATACCTTTATGACCATAGGTCAAGATTACTCAAATCACATTTGAAAGACAAGACAAAATGCTACAACTTTCCTACTTTAAGTTTTGAGATATTTGGCTTTCATCAAGAAGAAAATTGAGCATTGAGTTTCTAAACTTATCCTATACACGGGAATTGGTACTTTACATATTTACTTGATTGTTGTTTCCTTTTTTCTCGATTAATTTGAGGGAAAGACTTGCATTATATTTGGAAGATTTTTGATGCTATTTTAGGTATCTTTTATTGTTGGAAACTTACTTTAAGTATGAATATAATATATGGAAAATTTTGGGGACCAACTCGTTGCCATATTAAACCTCAAACTTTGTTTTATAAATAGGTCATGTCTTGCGCACAAATTTAAACCATCTAGGTGTCAATAAAATTCTTATTTTTATAATTCTTTGAGTGTTAACTCTTGTTTTATGAATTCTTGAACAAGTCAAATAGGTTTGTTTGAGCGTTCAATCCCTTGTATCAATCAAGTATTAGGTATCAATCAAGCATTAGGTGGCTAGATTGTGGCTGAATTGCTTGGTTCAACTATTCAATTTTTGAACATTAGGTCTTGATATGATCAAGATTCTTAGTTAGAGTTGTTTGTTGGGTTGAACTTTCTACTAAATTCTTCATTTCTCGATCCTATCATTTGATCCTTAGACATAATTACAAGAGTCCTATTTAAAATTTCATCACTTAGTACCAGAGTAAACTTCTTCAAACTTCTTAGCTTGATAGTTGGGTTCAAGGGATAGAAGGTGCTATTCTTTCCTTTCTTTTTTTCCCACTAATTTGTTTTTGTAGTCGTGCATTTCCTTTTATTGCTACCACTTTTTCTATTATTTCCATATCGTGTCTCATGCTCTTCCATTCCTTCTAGTGTTCTTTAAAAAAATATAAAAAATTATGCTTTCTTGCCAAATCTTTGAAACACTATTACAATTACATGGAACATTCAAAGTTTCAATTTTTACTTATTTTTTAAGCTCTTGAGTTAATATTCAAAGATCACTTGAGTTCTTGATTGTATTCTTGATTATTTTAATCATGGTTAAGTCAAAACAAAGAAGAAAAAGGAAAAAAGGAGTTTGTGAGGAAAAAAAATTCAAAGAAGCTGTATAGAGAAGAGGAAAAAGAAATCAATTGAAAAACAAGGATGTGAAAAAAAGTGCCAACCAAAGTGTTTGAAACAAGGAGAAAATGTTCAGAAACTAAGGGTTGCATTGTGTGAAACTTCCTACTCAAGTTTGTATTCCACTTAGAAGATTGTTTGCCTTCACTTGGAATTAATCCATAGCTATAATTCCATTATTTTCAAGCTTCATGCCTCTTTCTCAAATTTATCCTTACTCATTTGAATATATTTTCCTATGCAGTTAAGGTCGCCACACACTATTTATACATTAGTCATTGGTAACTGATAAACTACTTGGATCTTAATAGACCTCTTTTGAATTGCAATAAGAAGTGAACAAAACTCAAGTGGTAAGACAATTCTTATGTGTATGAGTGTCACACGAGAGTCAAGTGAAAGCATGAGTGGTTTGTGCGTTCATCTTGTATGAGAATCAAGTTAATAGTAAGATAGTGAGTTTAGATATGTCTACCACAAAATTTAATCTTAAAATTGTATGCGAAACCTTGTATAAAATAGATAAATAATTGGAAACACTAGAAAGATCTCAAGAGGAGAGTTGTACACATCAAATGCCAAGGAGACATTTATTATAAACATGTTGAAGACGAGGATGCTAAGCCAAATATTCCACCCTTTCTATGTTAAGGTAGACCCGAAGGCTTATTTGGAATGGGAACAAGATGCTAAGCTTGTAATTAATTGTCATCAATATTCTGTGGTTCGAAAGGTAAAATTGGCTACTTCTTTCATTAATTATGTTAGAATTTGGTGGAATTCATTTGTTCATACTAGGTGATGATATATGTGAGTAATTCATACACAATATTTCTCTCCTTTATAAGTGGTTTTACCAATTGATATCTTTTGCAATGATTGAAATTGAATTTAACCTAGGGCATATCATCCAAATTATTGGTTTGGTACTAGATGTAGCCTTTCCATTACACCCAATGTCTAATACTTAAGACTCTTTGGTAATTAAATGCCAAGATTTTCATTGATCAACTAAATAACTTATAAGGTTCAAGAATTATTGGGAAATACTTAAGTTTGAGATGTAGCACTTGCTATGAGTGCTACAAATAGTTTGATGAAAGGAAGGAAAGTGATGGATACAAGAATTCCTGTACGTGTTTTTGCTAGTGGAGTAACTCTTGGATGCATTTTCAACATGATGAGAGAACTTGTTGATGTTATAGGTCTTGTGAATACTCATGCAATATTTCCTCTTCATTAATCTATATATGCCTTTATCCAATACCAAAAAGAGTGATGATGTTGATGATATGTTAAATGAAAAATTTTACTAAAGTTATTAATCTTTAACATTATGAGTACATTGAAGGCATGGTGTAAAAGGCTATCTATGTGGAACAGACTTAGAGAAGGTGTGTGACCATAACTGCACTATATTTGCATTTATGAGACTATTGAAACATTGTACAAGTGAATGTTTAGATTGGAAAGTTGTAATTGATCATAAAAGCGAAAAAAATTGTGACAATGAAGGAGAATTACTAAATTGCGATGTCATTTTCAATTTAGGGGAATAATGAGGGTGATAATATGCCTTCTTTGAATGACAAGCAATCTAATAAAGAAGAAATCTGTAAAGTGAATTAAAAATTTTGAATTTCTTGGGGAAAGAGAAAGTTGATGAGTGTGGTGAAATTTTTTTAAGTTGGAATTTGGGACAAAGAAATTTCATTCTAAATGAGCATGTTCCATATTTTTAGAATAGATTTTGAGCTAAAATGTGCTCCATGACCTAATGAATGGAATGGAATTTGGGATGTATATGAGATAAATCCATTTGAAAAGAATTTGAGACAAATATTATGTGGCATGAATTTGGAACACATATTTTGGACAAATTATTTTGAGATAAATTTGGAATGGTTAATATTGGAACGAATATTAAAAATACATGGGATAGGGTTGGGATGTATTAGGACAGGTTTTTAGAATTTTTTAAATATTATTTATTTTTGTGTTTTTGAATTCTCTATTTTACTTGTGTAAAATGGAGGAAAAATAAATATTAACAAGTCATGAAAGAATATAATTGTATTTCAAGTTTATACACATAGTTTTGAAACTATTACATTAAAAAGCTAACCATATTTGTCTAATCTTTCAAGATCTTCGTCAAATTTATCATTATTCGCTTTAGGAGGTGCAATTGGATCCACAAACGATATGCCAAGTTTTTGTAAAACCATGTTCATAAAATCTTCTTGTCTTATTTCAGTCATCTACAATCTTGTCCAAGTATCTTGTAACTTTAACTTTGGTAAATTCTTCTTGCAGAGCATTTATCTTAAGAGCCAGTGAATTGGAGGATAAACTTGATAAATAGAAGATTGACAAGTTTGCAATGCTCTCAAATCTTATCCTAGGCAACCTTCTCTTCTTTAAGCCTCCAAGAGTTAAAAAGCATTATATTGTTGTTGGAGCTAAAAGTGCTACCACCTTTTGTGTCTTTGGAAGCTAGCTCTTGAGACTAAAAAATGTGGTGTAATTTTATCATTAATTCTTGCGATAAAATTATGATACATCATTAATAATGATGAAAGAACCACATCATTTTTGAAGAAAAACTTCATTAGTTTTTTAATGTATATAGCCCCTTGTGTTTGTACTCAGGGTTGCAACATTCTTCACGTAGAGTCTTCCAAACTCTCAAGTATAGCTTGAGTAGCGTGGTGGTCTCCTCAATTCCTTTCTCTATAATAATTGAAAAATAGTTTAAATAAGTAAATAGTTTAGTAAAAGTAATGCAATATTTAAAATAATTTACCATTTTATTATTGTGGGTTGTCATGGAATTTCATCTATCTCTATGAATTGTTGATAAAAAGGTGGCTCGATAGTCTCATTAACCTTAATATTTTAGAAATCACTTTAATAGTATCGCATTTCTATTGGACCAACATTTGATTCTGCTTTTCTTGTGGGATCAACTTAACTTTCTTGTTGGATGTTTTTATAGTCTCATTAACTTTAATTTTTTAGAAATCACTTTAATGGTATTATATTCCAATTGGACCAACATTTGATTCCACTTTTCTTGTGGGATCAACTCAATCTTCTTATTGGATGTTTTTGATCTATGCAAGAACATCCTATACATGATTGTTAAGGTTCAATATGGCATTCTATAAATGCGTCGGAATGAGTGAAAATTGAGCAAGTATTTCTAACCAAGTATCAAATTATTATGGCACTATACACGATAAAATATTATAAGCACAATACATTTCAATGCATCAAATGTGTACAATATTCCAAATCCTTCTATTAGACGATTGTTTATTTGTAATATACCTTAAATTGACGTAACCAAAACAATTTTGTTTCAAATAACACGTTGCAATAATGAATACGCAAGCAATATAAATTTTTGGTAATTGTAGATTTCGTGGCATTCATGACCTCTTTCCTTAACTTACATATTAGAGATAATTATTTATCTTTTTATAAGTAATTGGTAAATATTTAAAGCAAGCTTGTAATAAAATCTTTTAGTTTTAATAGAAATTCTAAGGAGTTAGTTTGGCACCAAGGGATGCCTCGTCTAAAAATTTTTTGTATAATAAATTATTTGTTTTTCAAAATGCTTTACCTTTTAACTTAGACTTCTATTAAATATATAGGACTTTATTAAAATTTTATTATATTTTGATTAAATATTTTTATAAGATATAACTTTGTTGTGTATTTTTTTCATTTTATTTATTGTATTAGTGTTTATTATTTTTATTTTTGTAATATTCTTATTATATCGGTACAATATAATTAACTAATATAATAAAAAACGTCTAAAATTAAAATTCAGGTATTTGTTTAATATTTATTATGTTTTATATATTTTTAGTATATTAATTAATATTTAAAGGATCAATACGACATCCTGCGGTTGAAGCAGTGATTAGCCCTTCGATTCAATGACCGACGGATTTTTAGAACACTGTCCCCAGGCAGGGGCACAGCGGGTTCCACCATTCGTGACGCTGTCTGTCACTAAAACCTCTTCAAAACCCTAATGCTAAAAATTCACATGCTCATGTTTTGAAAAACCAGAGAAATTGAGAAGAAAAATGGCAGCTTTAAGGTCCTTTACCCTTCTAGGATCCTCAATACTGCGCAATTCGCGCAATTGGTATCAAATTCCACCCCTTAAATTCGACATCTGTAGCAACCCTTCCATGCGGTTCAAGCACTACAGTTCCTCTGCGTTAACATTTGATTCCGATGCTTCTGCTCTCGCTACTGATGGTTCCTCTGTAGTTTCCGCCCACCCGTGGCCCGAATGGGTTAATTTCGTTGACCGATTAAAGGCCAAAGGCTACATTACTCGAAATGCCTCAGATTTGGGAAATGGCGATGGCGCTGATGATGAAGGGGTTTCTGTTTACACGGATATGAAGTTGGTTAAGGACGCATGTTTGAGCTTTGCGCGTGATCGTTTTGACATTTTCAAGTATTAGCATTGCGCCATATCCTTTCTTGTTAACGGCACTTAGTGGTATACGTTTTGATGTTTCATTTGGTAACATGATGGCACGTCGTTTAATCTGTGTACTTGCCTATTGCCTTTCCGTTTGGGTAGGTGGGCCGGGGGGAAGGCATTGTCTTGTGGTCTGGGTTTTTGATTTGCTTTGTAGTATCTCTGCATATTTCGTTTGAACTTCCCCTCTTCTTGACTTGTGTATAATTGATTGATTAAAGCCGGTGGCTTTGTTTGTTTTTAAATTTTGGTATGTATTTTTAGATGTTTTTGTCTCAATAAAATTTAAAAAAGTATAATAATTGATTGTATGTTTTTGGATGCTTTATTTGAAATATTTTTTTCGAAGATATGAATGCTAATTGTAGCAGGGTTGAAGTATGGCTGCAATATAACTTCGAAATTTACAAGAACTGAGAATGCTTTGTGCTGCTACACTTTAAAATTTCTTAATCGAAATAGTTTATTTTTATGATTTACTTTGGGAGATGATCAGAGATGTCAGTACCTGATCCTTACGTGTCTCTCTAATTTTGAGGAAATTTTGGAGAAGTGTAAATACTGTAGTCCCGTGTATATGCTTGTTCAAAATTGATTATCTAATTCTGCAAGGCAAATAAGTTGGGGGTGGTATGGGTGAGATGAAGTGATACTTTGTAGTTCATATATCTAGTAAGTTAATCCGTTTGATTCATGAGCTGTTATCTTATGTTGTAGATCCTTGTCGACACAAGATATTCAAGCAATTGTAGAGACAGGCTGCCCCAATCTTTTCAGAAAGGCTGTTAACTCATCGAAAAGGTTGAGAGCATATCTAGGACTTGATGAAGGTGATGTAAGTCCATCTTTCCTGCCATGTACAAATGATTTATTTGGGAGAAGAAATGACATACCCATTTTTTGTTATAAGGTTTATCATTTGGTTTAATTAAATGTAGGTTTGCAGCTCTTGCAATCTCCGTGGGTCATGTGATAGAGCGTATGTTATGCTACATGACACTGAAGCTGTTGCAAGAACAGTAGATGTAGTTCGTGTCTTACTTCTCCATGCATTGGATCCTCTTGTTTATTCTGTAGAAGATAAGCTTCCAGGTAGAGAGCTTATTGAATCATCATCTAGGAAACTGCTATTACAGTTGATTGAGCTTGGCGAGACGCTTCCTGACCCTGATTATCCAAAGCCTGCTTCTGCAATTTCTCAAAGGAAGAAGCAGTCTTTTGATTTATCAGATAATGAATGCTCAAAAAATGCTATAATGAAGACTGGAGATTGGGTGTGCACCAGGTAATTGAGAAACAATATGTTTTGAGTATAGATTTTGTCATTCTTAAATTTACTCTGAATTAATTATTGTCATTTATGGGAAGTTTTATTTCTGGCCGAACAGTTTCATGATCTTATTTTAAATCATGGATACAATCATATAGAATTGGAGTTTTTCATTGATGCACACATTTTTGTATCTCACTTAGGGTCCTGGTTATTCACAGAATTTTAGATTTGATGGGGGGGAGCGTCATTGTGATAAGTATGTGACCATCTTCTTATAATGAATGGAATGAGCATATTTACGTTAATGTGATGCCATGTTATGTCTTCTGATGCTGTAGATCTGCTCTGTTCATTAATTGAACTATGTCAATGCCTCATCTTTTATTGACCGATGCCTTTCCAATATGCTGGTTAGGCGTAACTTCATCTACACTGCCAAGAGTGGACCATGTAGTAGTTGTGGATATGATGATCCTGTGGCTAATATGTACGATGGGGAAATGAAAAGGGGAGATTGGATTTGTCCTGAGTATTTTTTTTACCTACCTTAAAGATTTTTAATTAAACATGTCTGCAGAAATGAAATGAACTTCCCATGACGGTGGAAGGAATACACTATATTGTATCTGTATTATAACCTTTATTAAGCACAATGATGGGTACAATCACCTGTTTAACTTAAGCTCCATTTTTGATTTTTTGACCTCCCACAATGTTTCGAGCAGTTGCTGGCAGCATGCTGGAGGTTGCAAACCTGTTTGATACATCTTAGGGTTTCTGATATATGTTATGTTGGGACAATGGCTTGGCATTTGGGTGTGAAAGGGCTAGACCTTGTTAAAAAGGATTCTATTTGGGTTTGTGATTATTATATTAGTGTTTAAAATGCTATTTCTTAATATCAGGATTACTTTGAAACTACAATATTTTGTCAATATATACTATCTTACCTGTCATGCTAAATGATGAAAGGTGCAACACATAAGATAAAAGGCTAGGGGAAGATGTATTGTTGGGATTGACGGGGAAGTGCTTCATTTTGTAATTCATAAATAACATGTATTTGGCATCACATGTATTTTGCATCACATGTTAATATCTCTCTATACTATCTTGTAATGCTAAATAACAAAAGGTATATCACATAAAATAAAAGGCTATAGAGGAAGGTGTATTATAAGGGCAGACTGTTTGTGTGCTTCATTTTGTAGTGCATAAGTGACATGTACTTTGCATCACATGTCAAGAAGTGCTGGTATGATGCTCTTCAATCATTCTATATTTCCTTAATTTTAAACACTTATTGTGATTTCAAATATTATCTATACATGTTAAGATTAGATGCCTAATTTGGCTCGCTGAAAGTATAATGACTAAAGTGCCCCTACTTCTTTATATACTATCTTTTCACTCTGGTCCCTGATTTTTCATTTATTTCATTCTGTTCCCTCGATTTTAATTTATTCTTTTTGTCCTGTTTCTTTTTACCTTATTTATTGATGATATAAAAGTTTATATTTAAAAAATATTATCACTCCATTTATCCCCACATGCATTTCGTGTTCTCCCATCATCAGTCATGATAAATATTTATCTTTAAGCTTTTAAAATATCTCTTCTACTTTCTTAAGATATAATGTGCTTTGTTAAAAATGGTCTTTTACCTTTTTGCTTGTGGATAAAAACTTTTCAAAAAATATACACCTTTCCTCTAGAATATGGATTGTGCATAATTAAGACGTAAAAGGAATTGGTAATACTTTCTAACTTGTATACTATTGTGCTAGACTTCTAATCAGCAGTTGTAAATATAATATTTCGTATTGTTATTTGACCTTGCTTGCAGCTTTGTTTCTGTTTCTAGTATGCTTGTGACTGACCATTTCTGCTTTTCATTATCAAACATCCCCAATTGCAGTGTTTATCAGGACCCTCGACAAACATATGAAACTTTGTGCATTTCTTCCTGCAGAGTTTATTGTCAATAAATCCTTCTTGTCTATCATTTGTTCACTTCTTTTGGCTATTCTAGTAGGTTCTTCCACTAGTAAATGAAATTTTTAATTTAACTCCATAAGAAACCATTGTTGAATTTGTTGCTAATTCATCAAATCATTGGTAGACCTTCAATTTGATGCATATTCATTTGTATATTTGAAAATATAATTGCTTTTCTGGTGATTTTCCCAGTGAATCCTTCCCGGCTAACTTTTAGATATTTCAAGCATAACATGATTATGGCCGTCTATTCTACTGTAGGTGCAATTTTATGAACTTTGCCAGAAATAAACAATGTCTAAAATGTGAAGCAGAGGGACCAAAGAACCTAGCTATTGATGGAATTGAAAGGAAAAAGGGAGATTGGGACTGCCCTCAGTAAGTCAATTAATTTCCGTTGCTACTGACTATTTTTGATGGTTTAATTTACCAATCTTGTCATGTTTGGTGATACTGTTGACTGTAACTTTTTCTCTAGGAAAGAAAAACTAAAAGTTGATCAAACCACTACTCTGGTTCTGAGCAGCTGGATTTAGTGATGATATTGTTTTGTGTCTCTGCATAAATGTCAATGTATGAATAAATGTATTGTTTGGCTGTTAAGAGTGGTCTTAATATGGAGTTATGTGGCTGAAAAGAAAGATTAATGTAATCCAGTGAAAAATGTTTTTACGTTTCTTTGGTTGGAAGCAAATCTTATAAAGACAAAGCAAGGTTTTATTAATGTGATATCATGAATATAGCAATCCTAATTTTATTGAGGCTGGAAAATTGTGCAATGCTCAATGTGGGGCTGTTATTGAGCTGACTTGGTGGAAGAAGGCATTGGACTAGTCATGATCCAGAGGCCGAAAGCATATTGACCTGGGTGGACTAAAATCTTTTACTGTAAACTTTAAATGTTAGCTTTTTACTTGAATTGCTAGAAGTGGTCTAGAGAGTCTAGGGATTTGATGAATGCGTTTGAAAAGATTTAGGGCAAGTTGGCCTACTCTTGGTCTTATATATCTTTGGGAAACCTACTAGCTTGAAACTAAGGAGACATCTTAGACAAACCTCTGTTTCCATCAGCTGAATTGATGCACACAAACTAGCCAATGAAGAAGAGACTTGTCCTATCCTAAGGTATATTATGGCATCACGCATAAAGGATGATGAACCAATCATGTTATCTTGTTGACTAGAAGCCGGGAGTAGACTGAGCGTACGATGGAGATGGAAGGGACTACCCATAGGCTTATTAATTATAGTTTGACTAGGCAAACACCAACTTTTTCCAATCTATCCAACTTTTGGAAAAATAGAAACTTCGCTTCTTTTATAAAGTGTGTATTGCACTTCTTAGCTATCCATCCAAGTGAATTAGTTTTATGCTTCCTTGTGCTAATTTCTAGATCTGTTTACACTGTCCTCAAGATCTTGTTGTGTCTCAAAAGATATCTACCATTTTGGGGCTCAATATTAGATTTTGGATCATCCCAAAATATTTCCACCATTATGTAGGTGTAATGCAAATAGCCTATATGGTGTTGGTATATAATACAAGTGAAACAACATTGGCTATCTTTGTTTTCATTTTTATATCCAAAAACGTGTACTACAATCATTACATTTTTTATTTTTTTTATTTTTCTCTTACTTTTACACAATTCTCGACATTAAAACACCTAAAAATACTCTTCTAAAACTAAAAACAAACATAGCTATTATAACTTCAAAGTCTTACTCCACTAGGCTCATAGAATCCTGTGCTTGTAGAATCTATCTTTAAAGTCCCACTCATTGCCTTTTATTTCATTTTAAGATGATAATGACACCTTAAATATGTACCCTTATATTAAAGCAACCCATTTAACTTTTTTGGAACCATTTTAATGCTGTGGAACTAACTTGAATATTGTAGATGGATGCTCTTAAAAGCATGGAGTAAGTAATGCTATCAACTCATGTGGATAACTTCTTCCTTGAGTTCCCAATTTGATTAAACACTCCTAAATATTTTTTAAGACCACTTGATCGAGGAGTCAATAACCGAATTCATGATTGCCTCAGGGAGTAACTTTCATTTTTCATATTTAAGAATGTATAAATCGCATATGTATATTAAGAATGAGTGTTATTTCATCTTAAATGGTAATCTTTCTACGTATTAAGCTGTTTCTAATTTGGTTGCACATAGCCTATTTTGTTGATGGTTGAACAGACTACTAAATGAATCATGATTACCATCCTCTTCGGATTTAGATCTATTCACATTATCAAAATAGGTAGCAAACTAAGTTCGTTTTGGACAAAGCCAAAACTACATTTCAAAGTTGGTCCCTTCGATCCATTTCAACTGGACAAACACATTTGTGATTGATGTATTTCGTCCATGATTAATGTATTTACTAAATGATATGCTTCAACTTTGTGGTGTGTCTACTATGATTATGAATAACACTTCTACTGTGATCCTCATGGGTTTAAACCTTTTGTACTGGATTACCTTAATTGCAAACGAGATTGTTAGAGGTTATAATTATTGCATGATTCACGAATGCCCATGGATTGCACATTATTCTCTTGTAAGAATATTTGTTGTGCATATATATCTATATACATATATATTCCTTATATAGGTTTCTTTGGCATGTTTTATTTTGATTAGTAGATATAGATATATGATGATTTTTTCCTATGTTTTTCTTCCTATTATATGTTCCGAAAGTTGAATTGTGTTAGTGATTTAATGAGAACTTTTCTCTTTAACATGATATCAAGTATGGGTTATAACTATGTTGATTTTTTTTATCTGAAAGAGAATCCATAGAAACCTTAATCAATCCATACCTTAATAGCGCTAATAACATTGTCACCGGTTGTCAACAACTAACTTCTACACTACTGCAAAATCTTTGTTCAACTGCTCTTAATTTGTTTTCCATCGCCGGTCATGGCGCACAACTAAGAACCTTTTCTTGATCTCACTATAATTGGCTGTTGCATTGGACCGTAATATCCCTTCCTACAATGCTACCCACAGAACCCTACTTGGGGCACTTGATTTAGGCTAAAGGAAGTCTCATTCCTCCCTTGTACGTCCCTTAGTTGCTCAATTGCTGTTTTTGGTCTAATTAAAAGGCATGTCCTATTGTCCTAGGCCATAAAATTGTTCTTGGGTTCTCAAAATAAGTTAAGAGTAACATCCTCTCAGAACCTAATTCATTATGGTGACAAGCAAAATATTTGTTATGATTTGACTTATAAATATATTAGAGAAATCTTTTAGTGTTAATGTTATGTTTCTTAGGTTAGCTAAAGAAATATGGAACACCTTACATGATATTTAACTCCTTTAAGAAATAATATCTTTTATTTTTGAGCTTTGTGAGCAGTTATTTCTCTAAAACTTTATGGATAATCTTTAATTGATTACTTTGCTTTCCTTAAAGGAGTTGTTAATGAGAATTTGATGTATCTTAACTTGTGATCCACAGATTTGGAAATATAAATGGCAAGAGTTGGTGGTGGTCAAATTTATATCTATTTTTAATTCATCTCTATAATAAGTTTTAGATAATTTGTTGGTAAGTGGTAGTGTTTCTACATTGTCAAAAGCTCTATCTTAAGTTTCTCAAGTTGTGACAAACAATTCTAGGTCAAGTTCTTCCACTATTATTGATAATTCCACTATGGCTACTCGTGGTCAAGGATTCTCCCATGGTTGATGAGGTAGCCAAGGTTGTAGGTCGGATACCTTTAGGACTTAACATTTGTGTGTTCATTATGGACTAATCATGTTATTGTGAAGTTTTAGGCTAAGTTTGGCAAATTTAAGTTGGCTAATTTTTTTTGGGGGATCTTGAGACAATCACCCTAATATGATTTCCTTGCCTTGCGGTGAGCTTGAGTGGTTGTTACGACCTTTCACTGCTAGCTCCTTTGCTCTTGCTGCCTCTCCATTTGTAGGTGGTTTTCATACGGTAAGTCTTGGATGCTAAACTCTTGATCCATTCATTGGTAATAAGTTTCTTTTCTCTGATTCTCCATCCCTATCTTATATGTGCTTTAGTGACATTACTTATTCTTAGCCTTTGGGTTGGCTGTAGCTAATCTTACTAAAAGTATTACGCACGATAATGCTCTTTTGGTCTATTTCTTTCCTATTAGTCTATTATTAGTCTATTGTCTTATAGTTTGCCTACTAAATCTCATAATTGTATGATTGTTATTTATCCCCTGTACTATCTTTCAAGATTCATTAGCAAGGAAGATGATCTCATAGTTATAAGTGTGGTCTTTATTAATTGGATACCATTACCCCTCTATATACTTGGCCTCTCTTAGCAATTGTCTCTCCCTTTCAATGGAACTTGTCTCCCCATTATAGTGGCACTACCGTTTTGGTCATCCATTTATAAAGTTTGAGTGTTTACTTTCTTCAAAGTCTTCAATTTTTAGTCCAGGCTGAAAGTTATATGAGTTAAGAGAGTAGCTCCATGCTTCCTTCACATCTAGAGCCAATGACTGTATTTCATTTTCATTTGATATTGTTCATTATGATATAAGAAATCTTGGCCAGTTTTGAGTCCTTGTCGGTGTTTCACAATCTCATCCTCTTTGTTGATGGCTGTTATAGGATGGCATGGATGTGCTTGCTCAAGGATAGGTCTGAGGTTTTCCACTTGTAACTACTTATTTTATAATGACATGAAGACTCAATTTTTTAATGTTTATGCATTTTTTGTATAGATAATCCATTGGAATTTGCTCTAAAGATATTTCAGTTTTGTGAGTGTTGCATCTTGTCCTTTTACAACAAAACAAAATGGGGTGCCTGAAGACAAACATCGCCATATCTTTACATGTTGCACGAACTTTAGTGGATTGAATGAATGCACCTTAAGAACTTGGTGCTGTTCTCACTTTGTACTTCTCTCATTAATCGAATGCCCTTTATTGTTTTTAATGGAAATATTCTCTCTTTCATGTCTTTATCCTAATTAATCTTTCTTTCCTATAAATATGGAAAGAAGTCTTCAAATGGTAAAGTTCTTGCATTTCACGTTTGTGCTAGATTGATTTGGCTGTTGGTTTGATCAATCTGTGTGTCCTTGGATCAATCCTGGTGTGGAATGATCCTCTTCAAATGTGGAGCGAAGTCTCTTCAAATGGTAAAGTTCTTGCACTTTACGTTTGTGTTGGATTGATTCAGGTGGTGGTCCGATCGATTTATGTGTCCTTGGATCAACCCTGATGATCTCGTTGACATTTTGGAATGTCGATTCGAGCTTGCCTTGATCGATAGGTGTGATGCCTAATCTTAACTTCAAAAAGTGTAGAATCCATGCTCTGTCGATCCGCTCTCCTTAGATTGATTTGTTTGTCCTATCTAAGCTCTAGTGCATTGCGATCGATTTATAAGATCTATCCACAGCACTATTGTCCATTAGCAACTTCCAACTCGATTTCTTTAACTTCCAAAGCTACAAATTTGTTCTAAAATGATATTTTTCACTCGATCGGCCTCTTTGAGCATTAAACATTCATTCTCAAGTTTAATTATCATGCGTGACCTCTCTCAGCTCACGCCATATCCCTCTCTTGAGGGCAAACTGTCCTTAATTTGAGTGTATATCCACCTAGATCAAGCATGAACTTGCATACCATAATCATCTTTTTCCAATGCTCCAAGATAAAATACATGTCTAGAAACTTGTCTAGTAATGATTCGAATGTACCAATCCTCCAACTCTATCATATGGATCTAACAATAATAGGCGCATTGATGAACCAATGCATGTGAACGTGGATGTTCCTTAGCTGTGTATTTCTTCAATTCCTGTGTAATATTGTAAGATTAATTGACATTGGAACCAAGTAACAATTAAAAGGGCGAACATAGGAATAATCCTCTCTAATTTGATTGTTCCACTCAAGCTCTTTTAATTCCTTTCTCTCTCATTTTCTGTTTCTCTCTCTCTCTCTGTCTCTCAATCTCTTAGTAGTCTCCCTTTGAATCTCTTCTTCAATTTCCCTTCCAATCTCTCAATTTCATTCAAAATTTTTCGAAGTTCTTGTTCAAATTTATTCCTATTTTTCCCTTCTATCTTTTGTCTCCTCTAATGACTCCTTTTCCTTAATCTCCTTAATCAATGGCAGCACCTTTGTGGATGGGCTTCCTTAACTTTTAAAAACCCGAGACGGATTGCAAGATCTTCATTTGAACATATTATGCCCTAATTTACAATAATTAAAGCATTTAATAACCTTTCCATAGCTACTCTCTTGTTTAAAGCTTCATTATTTCTGGAATATCTCCTACTTAGTCTCTTTAGAACTCCACATACTCATGTTCATATTTCTTATATGATTTTGAACTGCATCATGTAATTGTTGAGAAGCCTCTAGGTTCTATAACCTTCAGTTAATATTGGGGAGTGTCTTAGACTGTCAACTTATGTCAAAGACGTTATCTCTAACTCCTAATCCTTGGGACATTTTAAACTAGGTATCGAATTAAAATTTGATAAAGCCATTTCTAATGCCAACTGATATGATCATAGAATCATACAATAGAGATAACAGCATGGACCTGAGTCAAGTTTGAGGACGACCATAACTAACATGCCATATTGGTTGATATGTTACAAATCATTTTAGGACAACTCAAAATGACTTGAATTGGATTGAATTCGTGAGAATTGAGAAACACGCTTAGTTGCAAGGAAAACAAGAAAATTAGTAATTTTGTTGCTTAAGAATCTAAAGTTATTCAAAATTTAGCAAATCCCCTATTTATAGCCCTAAAATTTTTTAAAAGATGGCAAAAAATGTGTGGAAACAAGTACGAAAATCTGAGGAAAATATGGAAAGAAATTTCTTCAAATAGTATAGTTCTAGCAATTCACATCTACATTGGATCGATTTGGGTATTGGTTCAATCGATTTGTGTCCTCAGATCAATCTTGGCATGGAACGATCTATTTTGGTCATCCTAGTGACATTATGGAATGTTGATTAGAGTTCATCCCAATCAATTTGTGTGATGCCTGATCGTAATTTTAGAAAGTATTGAATCCATGCTCTATGGATCCACTTCCCCTAGAGCAATCTACCTATTGATATTCCTATCGATCTAAGGAAGCTCTGATTGATTTGGGTGCATTGTAATTGATCTGCTAGGCTTGAGTTTTATCAACTGCACTGTGATCCATATTCCACAACCTTGTGAGCAACTTCCCAACTTGATTTATTTGACTTCCAAAGCTTGAAATTTGTTCCAAAATGACATTTTTTATTCGGTTTCCCTCCTTGAGTTTTAAACAATCATTTTCGATTTTAATTTTCATGCATGACCCTTCTTGGATTACGTCACAAAAGAAATTTGGGAATTTAGGCAGTTCCTAGAAATGAAACACTTTGAACTTACGTGGTTTATAAAATAAGATGAGATAGGCTCCACGGTATCAACATGATGCAAGAGAGCGGAAGTTCAATAAAAGCTTAGGCTAAATGTTTTCTTCTTCCACAAGCATATTTGCTGTGCTGTACTCTTAGTAACTAGATACTTAAGTTCTCACTTGTGTCAAGATTTTTCAATTTGCTTCCAGTTATCTGTCATCATTTCCTTTTCTGTATGTTTTTATATCATATCATGGATAAAGGTGATATTGATTTCGGTTTTTAAATAGAAACTTAGACAGCGTTACCATGATGATGTGCATAGTGGACTCTATATGATCCTTTTTCTTGGATATGTTCTTCTGCTGGTGTTATAATATTCCATTTTTTCATTTGATGGCTTAACTTTCTTTCAGGTGTTCCTTTATGAATTTTGCAAGCAAAAGACAGTGTTTCCGCTGTCAGGAGCCACGCCCCCAAAGGCAGCTGAGACCTGGGGATTGGGAATGCCCTGAGTGAGTCTAGTCAAACATCTTTCTTGGCTGGTCTTGTAAAATCTTTTGACTAAATTTTTATTAATAATCACAACCTTTCTTACTCGCAGATGTGATTTTATGAATTTTAGTCGGAATACAGTGTGCAAGAAATGCAATCTTGATCGCCCCGAACAGGCTTTAATGTTGAATGATGAACATATGTGGAAGAAGCCTTACTAGAGTTGTCTAATCGCTTAAAACTTTCAAATTATATGCAGAGATGGGCTTACCGTAAAAGTGGTAGCATAATTAATATCTTGGAGGTGGTGGTTATTCGAGGATTGATGAATTGGTCTTTTGACTCAGTTTTGTGAAGATTTTAGGTGAAAGTTGTAAAACATTTATTTCAAGTTGATTGGAGGTCTGCCTTTCTCGAATTCTGTATATTTACTGTGGGCAGAACCTTTCCATTGTGTTAGGAAGAGGAAACTAGGCTGGCTAATCCAGTCTCCAACAGTTATATGAATTACCGGTAATAGGCAACTTTTAAGCTTCTCTTTGCGCGGTGTAGTGTTACAATGCATGGAGTTCGGTCAATTTCATTGTTATGCTGTGTTAAAGTGATGTGCATTTTTATTTTCTGCATTCTCGACTAAAATTGTGTTTGAGATGTAAAATTTTTTCTTGAATTGTCATTATTTGTTATTTGTGCTACAATCCATTGCCGTTTTTTGGGTTAAATTGCATGAAAGAGGCGATGCCACAATAATTACAGCGAAGTTGAAAATACAAATATGCATGAGAAACTCTAGAAAGTTGTACACCGTCCCAATTGAGTACGTAATTGGATATTTTATTATGCATGCTTTGTTCACAGCCACAATCATATTGTAATCCAATGCATATTTGTCCGACTGTTACTTTATACTTATTTTCACCCAATTACACCAATCAGGTGTCAAAGTATCTCGTGCAGTTGTGGTTTAGGTTAACTCAAGATTGGGCACACGCTAAATTTTTGAAGTTATTTCTACCTCCGAGGACCTAGTGGCCTCTTTGAAGCGCTAACCATTTATTCAGAGGAGTCTTCGACCTACGGTCAACGATTGCCCCATCGCTGCATGATGTTTACCCATGTATAATAAGGCGTTCAAACTTATAATTACAGATAGTTGTCTAAATTTATGAAAACATATTTTGTGAGATATTTTTTAATTAGAAGATGCTTTATCTTACTTTCCTTAAAAGGGTGGTTCGTTTCAATATTTGGATAAATTATTATGAAGTTCATACGATGTTAGTAATTACATTTTGTAATTAACTTGGTCTAAAAGAGTAAGTCAAGATTTCAAGCATGAATATTATTTAAGATTTCAGAAATAATTTACTTTATCAGGCCAGTTTATAAATTCCTAACGTTTTATTTTGGATATTATAAAGTTAAGAATTTAAAACTAATATTTTTCAAAACATAATTAGTTTAAGAACTTCTAGCATTTTATTTTGAATTTTCTGAACGTACTTTTGGGAGGATGTCTAATATTCTACACTATTTTATAAGATTTTAAATATTTTACTGTTTATAGAATTCATACGTTTTCCTAACACTCTTGAACTGTGCCTACAAGTCTACATTTTATATAGTATGGCCTTCTAATAACTTTGGATTTTAAAGAATTTTTACCCCTCTATTATCAATGTTTTTGCTAGTTTCCCAACTATTTTGTGTGTTAATTGGAAGATGAATTAATTCTAAATGCTTAAAAGTGTTATTTTGGTGTTTTTAAGTGTTTATGAGTAAAAATAATTGAATTTGAAACATTTCATGGACTTTAAAACAATTTTTGGAATGTGCAGGTTGTGATTGTAAGGAGTGTGTTTGCAATTACAAGAAGTAGCATTGCAATTGCAAGAAGAATATGCAAAAGTCAAGATTGCGATCAGTTCTTCCAATCTCAAGACAAGAGTTTGCAGTTGCGCAGATGAAAGCAACACATTAAAGGACATCATCGATGTCGATGCTCACAGTCACAAAAAGTAAGGCCACGATCTTGATGTCAAAGTTTGCAACTACGAATCGAGTGCAACAAAAGATGTCATTTGTCACAAAAGAAGCTCACATCCACAAAACTGGAGCCCCCAATCACAAGAGTGATTTTTACAACTGCAAAATGGATTGTAAGGATGCACCAGACGTGATTTTTCATGTGCAATCTCATCTTTTCCATCTTTTCTCAACCCTACACATAAAAAGCAACCATTATTCTAATTGAAGAAGGTTTGCAGACGTGAAGAACAATGAATGGAGGAGAAAAACTAGTTACCTAAGAGAAGATGAAATTCTTGGAGGCGAAGATGCCAAGATTAGGATTGTTTCAATTCACTGCATCTCAAAGACTAAGATTTCTTGACTTTTTTTTGTATTTTTGACATTATGTTGAATATGAATAACTTTGCGTTGATGAGTTTTGCTATTTTCATGTCTTCCTAAATGATTATCTAAGACATTGTGACTATGATAGACCATGAACGCATGAATTTTCTTTGGATTAATTGCCCTTGCATTTGTTAATTACAATTGATATTTAAATTGTGATTAAAAGAATTGATCAGCCATCTAATTAATCTATGATTGTATGGGGAATAATGGGAGTGAACCTGCACACTAGACACTTAATTGTAAACATTAATTATATGGAAATAACAGAAGTGAAACATTATGATTAAAGTGGGCACATATTATTAATCACGAAATTTGTAACTTGACTCAATTAGGTCAGGGAGAACCTACTGATATTTGGAGTTGCAGTTTTAGAAGAGTTTAAGAGAATATCTTAAAGACTTTGGGTTAACAATCTATAATAAAGCAATTAAATCGATAATTAACACAAGGCATTTATCATTCTATATTAATCACATCACAAGGGACTAGATTTCCTAATCATTGGTAATTGTTTCTAGTATTTGTGTGTTTATGCCAATGCTTGCTAGTCTCTTCATTTTCTGATTCTTTCGTCATGTTTCCATTTCATTCTAGTAATTTGAGTAAGTTTAAATAATAAACATTTAGTTATATCAATAAACACAAACTTCTTCCATGTGGATACAACATTTGTACTTACCTAGTACTATGTTTATTAATACGTTGGTGTGAGATGACAAGCATCACGTTTTTTGGAATTGTTACCACTAGATTTTTTGAGTCCTACACTTTCTCAAGTATAAAATGAAAATTTCATTGGAAAAATTTAATAGCAAGTGATAGGGGCATTCATGGAACATAGTATACTATACCTCACACATATAGTTCTAGGCAAGCCAAGCCCAATGAATGGCAACTATTGCCAATGCATCTCAAGCATGGTCTAATCTTTTACTTTAGTCCATAGCCCAACAAAACCTCATATATATAGCTCTTGGCTTCACTTAAGTCTCACATATCGACTGACAACTCACTAGATCTGTAACCCAACTGTGGCCCTTTCAGTTCTTAAAGTAAAGTAATATTTGAAAGTCCTATAAAAAGCACTTGAAGTCTCTAAATACACCATTGCAAAGTGAATTCACGAATGTGATGACATCACGTGCTAAGATACCTAGAACTCCAAGCTCGGTGAACACTACAATGAAACAATTTCACTATTATAGCTTAATATTGTAAGGAGAAAATTATTGATCCATGCTTTAGCTCTCACTTTTTATATCCAATTGGAGCCAACAATGGAATCATGTACACATGTGCGAAACCCTACACTATTACAAAGCTTTTATAATCTGTCTTCATGGGTCTTAGACTCAGTGTCCCTACTCCTTAGGCTTACCATGCTTGGATCATTGATCTCCAACTCTTGGTCCCAAACGATTATCAACTTTTAGTCTTGGAATTATAATTGCATCATGACATACCACGAAGAATATAATCCCTATAATATTTGAAACTTGGGTATATGCCCTTACATACCACGAAAAATAATTTATACATCTAGAAAAACCTAAACGAAAGTGAAATGAAATCTATCCACACATGTCCTAAGTTCATAATGCATCTTCTTCTAAACAACAATAATACATCACATGTATAACACAATGTAATTCAACTAAATGATCCTTTATGACTTACATATCTCATGTCTTAGTTTTGTTGTGGAAAATCCTTTCTAAGGTTTCAAACTTAGGGAAAAGCAAAATTTAAAACCCCTTTCGATCTTTGTGCAATTGTGGGAATAGTTCTCGTGGGCATGAAGACCACCATTACGACCTCAATGTCATCCATAACAAAGATCATAGCTCTTTTAAAGTTGGCCCCACAATGGCAATGTCAAGCCTCACAGCCATAAGACATGTTTCTGTAACCACAAGATTTATTCTTATAGTTGTGACAACTATTCTTGCAGCAGCAGAACTTGATAGGAACTGCAAAGCGATTTTCTTTACCTTCAACTTTTTTTATTTTTTTAATGCTTTTCCCACCATTCAAAACCTTTTAAAAGCAATTTTTAGATATCATAAAAAAGTATCTAAATACAAGTGTATTAATTTTAAATGAAAACTAATAGTAAATCATAAAACTAATCATTTTAGACACATTTATACAAAGAAAAATATTCACTCGGATACCATTGTTAGGCTTCACCAAGTTTGATTTGCAAAAACTCAATTTGAAATTTACAAAAAAAAATATATATAGTGACAACACAACAAAAATATAAAACCTAAACTTAGTTCACCCTTTCTTTGCATAACTAGTATACAATAAAAATAAAGTCAGTTGTATGGATATTTATCTAGAATCAAATTCCTAGCAAATTTTATTTGTAATCCACAAGTCATGAAATTTTTGCTACGGCCTCTAGTCTATCCACATGAACTATGCATAGGCAAGACTTCTTCAACTAATTTCCATGAACTCCATCGTAAAAGCCCACAAAGTCTTTGTGTTTAGAGAATTTTACAAGAGAAAATATATAAGTTGCTAGTGAATATTTTCTATCTTTTGCGCAAAGTGGTCGAATGAACGGTAACGTACAATGAAGAACATCCAAGGTTAACGGTGCCTTGCAGTGAATTTTGGAACTCTTGCTAATGATTTATTTTGGATTAAGAAATTTGTCATAGAGCTTTAGGTGGTTTTAGGGATAGATTAGTCGTTGTACTTCATTTTGACAATGGCATGATTGCACAAGAAAAGGAACTGGGGTCTCTCATTAAAGATCTAAACAAAGTGAAAGGCGTTATCACATTATTTGGGAGATCATTGGATAGGGTGATATAGCATTGCAGAAAATTACTTCAATAGATAATTTTGATGACTCATTGACTAAGTCAATGATGCAAGTGTAGGTAGATTACCATATTGAGAAGATGGATATTAGATACCATAGTCACTAACAATAGGACTATTGGCATTAGACTGTAAGTGGGAGATTGTTAGTAATATGCCATTTAATGCCAATAGTTATAAGGGATATTAGTTATAGATGTTATTTCTTTATTATTAATAAAATATTAATGTTTTCTTTTATCAATATTATGGCAATATCATCATGCATATAATTCTTGTTATAGCTTAAAGTTGTACATGTGTTAATGTGATTACATTGAGAAGTCTTATTCACAAGGCTTCTTAGGACACAATAATTAAAATATATTCATGAGTTAAATTCTCTAAATGGATATTAGAGTATCAATGCAACTTGCACTCCATATGTCTGTATGATAAGTGTTAAGCTATTTAATACGAGATATTGAACATATATGTATGGATATACTATTGAGAATAAGATATTTGAACACTAACTCCAACAAAGCAAATATGTGGAGTCCATTCTTAACTGTCGATATTTTACTTTGTGGTTATGTTAAGTGCACTTGCACCTTAATTCTGAGATAACATAGATACTTTATGCATATCATGAATAATGTGTCATTAGAATATTAAGAACTGAAATCTATCTTGATATGAGATTTTGTTATAAGCCTAATGTGTCATTTTCCAAATACGTATGGAGGTATGTGTGCAATCAATAAGGGATATATCTCATTACAAGTGAGCAAGTCATTCTCTACATGATAGATATTCTTTGAGACTGAAATTCGTAGCTAGGACAGTACATGATCAGAAAAGAGTTTTTGATGGGACATTAATTTCATAAGAAAATATTGATTTGGTCACGTGATCAAGTGTGATTTTATCTAAATCCATAGCTTTTGCTCGGTCGATACAAAGCAAAACAGAAGACCTATACTGCATGGTATCCATGATTGGAAAGGTTCATACGATCACATTCATCTTAATTAGGGTATGATATAAGCTACAGATTAGGTACTTTCTAAATCTTTCAAGTTATTCTTATTTCCAATTAAGAATGAATTTCAAAAGCCATACACAAAAAATGAAGCAAGTGTAAGAAGCTATTTTTGGTATGGGGACTTGGTCAAGACTTGATAGTCTTATGGTGAAATTAATTTAATCGTAATGAGATTAGACCAAATGAAAATATTTTCTATTATATTTCTTGATACTGAGATTATTAATTGAAAACATAATTGATCATTTGATTCAATTAGTGAGATTAATTAAATTAAAAGTGCGAGACACTGATGGCTTTAATTGTTAGTTGAATTAATAATTAAAGATTTAATGAGTTTGAATTAATTTAAAGACCCATGTAAAAGTCCGTACAACAATTTACCCTAACTAGATAAACATGGACCGAAGAATCCCACTTTGTTTAGGATATTGTGTCTTGAAAATGAATAAATTTGAAAGAGTTCTAAATATAAAAAAAGATATTACAATTTTCATGTGCCCTCATCTGGAAAGAGAATTTTAACTTCCCTACTTCATTTTCACTTATTTGAAAAACCTCCAAAGATAAAAGAGTTTGTGCAGGATACTGAGGATGGAGTTCATATGAGTTTTGGACAATGTTGCCTATGCTTCATTTGTGTAAACAAACTAGTGGCCATGGCTCGAGTGTTATAATTTGTGGATCATGTGCAAACTTTCTTCAAAATTTTATTCGAAGGCAACAATCCAGATAAGCTCCCTAGATTTGTTGTTCTATGAATCATACGATGAAAAACATATTCAGTTGGGAGATAAAATTCTGTTGTGTTATTCATGTATTTTATGACGTTCTAAATTAAAATTTTGTATCATAAACCTAGTGAAAACCCAACATGTTCCTCTCTTTACTATTGCTTCCCACAAAAACCAACACTTAGGTAAGCATATAACAAACTACTTGAGAAGTTTTGCAAGCCAATTTGAATACAAGTTTGCCCACATTTAGCCATCATAAGATAGTGATACTAGACTTGTTTATGATGCTTCTTACTCGAATTGTCTACTATTCCTCTACTGTAGTAGTGGTAAATTGTTGGGATTCATCTTTCAACCACCACCCAAGTCTATGTCCACCGAGTAATTTTAACTATCCATCACTTGAAATTTCCAACTTGAAAGGAGTTTTGGCTAACAATGCATTGAATATTTAGTTATATGCTATTAATCCTCCCCCTAGTTACTCTGCGTAAATTTCATTAGCTCGTTTTACTTTAGTGGGCCAAGCCAAAAGCTAATCTTCAATATTATAATGCAAGCTCAAACTACTCTAAGAAAAATGTGACTTCATTTGGTTGGTATACTTGGAATGATGGGATTCATCAAGTTAGAAGTCTCATTTTCGTATCCACTTCATAATTGCATCTCGATGATTTCAGAACTTTTCCCCGTCAAAAAGCTACCTCAACTTTATTCTTTGTATTTTTATGGTTTTGTTTGTGTTCGTATTTGTATTTTAATATGTATTTTTAAGTTTACTTTGTTTGAGTAATGCAAAGTAAGAGATAAAGAGAAAACTTAAAAGCATGTTGGTTAACATGTGTCTTTATTTTGTAGAAATAACAACAAATTAAGCCATTTCTATGAGGTATTACACCCTACAAGAATGTGATGGATTTAGGAAAAAAAAATTGGGATGGATCTTGGATGCTGACAAAAAAAAAAACCATCCCAAATATCTTGGAACAAAAATCCATGGCAAATTAATTGAGAAAAGTCATTTATTGAATAATATATGTCCTAAATTCTAGGATAGATTCATGTTCTATCCCCCACATTGGAGACAAATTTCAAGGTTGTCCCAATTATTTGAGACGAATTATCCTATGAAATGATTGGGATGTATATCGTATTCTTAATTTTGGGAATGGCATAATGAAGCCGTCCTAATTTGAGATAAATTTGGGATGAAAAAATCCATCTAAACTAGTATTGATTCATTCCTCTCTCTTTAATAATTGAAAATTTATTGGGACAGGTTTTTCCAGTTCAAATTGATGAAATAAATGTGAAAACCTATTTGAAATATATAAAAAAAAGTTCCAAAATTTTGAAAGTTTACTAGAGAACTAGTGAGAGAAAAGTCCAAAGAAATCTAACAGATAAGTGAAGGTGTGCTTGGTGAGTTTAGAAAATTTATTTTTTTTAATTATTTATATTTAGTTGTAAGAGATTTATTTTGATTATTTTCTTGTTTCTGACTACATTTTACAGATTTTTGTAAACAGTAGCATTATGTTTGGTATATGCTCCTCTAGATGTAGTTAGATATGTGTACATATTCAAATCTAGGACAAGTGTACTTTGATACACACACACACACACTCAAATGAAATTTATAGTTTGGATGCACAAATACATATTAATGTTTGTAGCAATGAATTTAACTGTTGTAAGGTTTAGTTTATTTTCATACGTGTATACATTTAAATAGTATGTGAAATTTGGCTATGGGAATGTTAAAAGTTCATAGGGCATTAATATGCATAGGATATATTTTATCTTTTATTGTCATTCGTAGATATGTAAGCATATATGTGTGTGAATTATTATGAGTCACTCTTATCTAATGTGCATACTAGATAAGAGTAACGAGTGAATGATTTTATATAATGGGTAATGAATAAACACAATTTTATGTACAGAAATACGATTAGATGTCCATGTTCTCGACACAAAAGAAAATATTTTTCGGAGCTAAAACGCTATGAAAAAGGATTTCTAGAGAATCAATTTAATTGAAAACAAGGTTGAATATTGGAATATCAGGACCTAATTCTACAACGAAGGTGGGTAGCATTGAAGTAGCAACAACCAATCAAGATAAAATTGGGACTAGAGGTGCCTCAAAAACTTTATATAGCATCTCATCATGTTCTTTTTCAAAACATCAAACTTAGTAAGTAACTCAAGCGTTGGGTTGAAACAAAGGATGTTTGTTAAGCTTTGGTTGCAAGTTGAAGATTATGAGCTCTAAGAAGCCAAGAAGAACCTTGAGCATAAGTTTCAAAGAGCTTTTAGATGTTTTGAGAAGTCTCAAAGGTCAAAATGGAGCTTACAGATCATCTTATTACAAAACAATGATAACAATAATTTTGCAATGGCATTAAGATTGAGCTAAAGGAATTCCCAATCAATCTTGAGGGGTCCGAATCAATCCTGAGTTGAAGTAGATCAACTTAGACATAATTTTAGACATTTTGTAATTATGATCGTGCAAGTTTGCACTTGATCGCAAGCACTTATGATCATAAATTCAGCATGTAGTAATTATGATTCGATTGGTTCCACATCGAGCCAAAGGGTGCACGCTTGATCCAACGACATCTAGATTGATCTGTCCACGGCTTAGATCTCAAAAATTGTACTTTAGTTAGGATTTCTTTCAAATTTTCATTCCTGAACTTCCTAAAACACTCATGTACGACTTTAGTAGGTTGTTAAGGGTTCCTAATAATATATAAAGGACCCTTGGTTATTTTTATTATGGGAACTTTTGATATTTTTTATAAATAAATTCTTTCTTTAGTTTTTCCTTGATTGAGTATGCCTCAATTCTTGTGAATCCAAACTTCCAAATTGAGTTATTCTAAGCATTTCTTAGATTAATTTATGCCATATCAACTAACAAGAAGTGTTAGTTGTGGTCATCTTGTAGCTAGAGTTCACAAAAAATCATTGTGTTGGTTTGTTCTTCATGATTAATGCAAGCAAGTTTCATTGGGTTCTCACATATGCTGCTATCTTTTTATTTTTATGCTTCCGCACACGCATCAGTTGGTATTAGTGCTAGCTATTTCGGATTCTTATCCAAGCACCGGTCCAGGTACCAATTTATCCTATTCTTTTCATTTTTGTTGTTTCTAGTTCTCTGTGTTCTTCGTATCCTATCATCTGTGTTGTTCTTTCTCTAATAAAAAAATGTATTGCTTATTTGGTTTGCTGATTTTGTGGGAGTTTGATTTTTGAAAAGCCAAAAAAAAAAAAGAACATGTGGCAACAAGTTGTGCAGCAAAAGAATAAATTGTAGAAAATTGGGAAAAAAATAAAGAAAAAAATTTGTAATCTTTGCTTGGATTCACATCCCAATTTGTTCCTTATCACTTGGAGAATGTTGGGAACTTGGAAAAAAATTGAATTGGAGCAAATTTCTAGGAGTTACATTGGTTAAAATCGTGAGTTTCAATTGGAAGATCAATCACACCTTTCAACTGAATCGATTGCCTGTGTTTGTGCAAGAACCCAGAATGATCACCCATTCACACTCAATCTCACCTATTTTCCAAGTTGATCATGCGGTTGTTTTTTACTCCAATCAATCCCTCTCATTCCAGGACCAAGTTTAGAAGAATTACTTGTAATTCCACGAGATAGACACAAAATTTGAGTTGGTAAATGCATTGTTGAGTGTATTAATTATGTGATACACGAGTAAGAGGTAAGCAATGAGCGAATTACATCTTGTAAGATGAGAGGACACCTACACACACAATACATGTTTCCTTGCTTTTTTTACTAACCATATTTTCAGGATGCTGGGAGATAATGCATTTTACATGTGACAGTTGTCTGAGACATTTGCGAGCATAAACCAACGGTTGGATAGTTTGGAGGACTCATATACTGCTACACCCATCAGTCCATTATCTTCTCACAGGAGTCAGGATAAGAAAGTGATAAGGACTAGATTGAATGGTGCTACACATCAAGAGAGGCAACAAAGGTATGTAAGTTCTGATGAATTCAATAGTAGTCACGGAGTTGATGACTTTCTTAGAAGGAGTGATTGGAGACATCACGAGGATAACGGTGAGTCATCAGGGAGGACTGAATTTAATATTCCACAATTTGTGGCACTGGCTAATCCTGATACATATTTTGTATGGGAGAGAAAGGTAGAAGAGGTATTTGACACTCAATCATGTTCAAAGATGAGTAATGTACATTTAGCCACTTGATCTTTCATAGAATATGCTAAATATTGGTAGTAGGAATTTGCACAGAGTAAGAGGGGTTATGGAGGAAATAAAGTCACCACATGGAAGGAATTGAAAAGGGTGATGAGAAATCAATATGTCCCTATTTCAGCCAACGTGAGTTGTGTGATAGATTAGATAATTTAACCCAAGAGAGATTAAATGTAGAGAAATATTATGTCTAGTTAAATAATGCCATGAAGAGAGCAAATGTAAATGAGAGTGTTGAGAAAACAATGAATATGTTCCTCAATAGATTAGATGATGACATAGCGGTAGAGCGTCATAACTATGAGGGCACTGGGGATATGGTAGAGAGGGCCCATCAAATTGAGCATAAGCTCAAGAGGAGGGGTGCTAGAAAGCTTACACAAATAGACCTTTCCAGAAATGTTGTTGCCAAAAAGCCTATACTGTATGACTTTCATGAAGATGTTGTTAAGAGACCTACATGATCCTATGAAGGAGGTAAATTGTGCATATTTACATTTTAATAAATGTTGTGTTGGCAATGCTACAGTTCATGAGAGGGATGAGACGAGGTCAAATTTGTCAACGATGGAGGTAGGCCAAGGTGATAAAAAGGAAACTGTTGATGAAGTTGTTAGAGAAGAAGTTTGCAAAATTGAGGATAAGTTGGATTTAAGAGATGAGCCACTAGTGAAGATATTAGAGGATTCGTAGTGACAGAGCAAGAAGATGAAGCTTTAGATGTAGAAACACTCACAACATCCTTGGGAGAGAATGGTTGCAATCTTGTTGATGAAACTCTTGCATATTGTAAGTCTTTAGGGTTTGTATTTGATAATCCGTTGTATGTTGAAAATCAATGTGAGCTAGAGTTGGAGAGTGAACATGAGGTAGGAGAGAATGAGAAGAAGGAGAAGAAAAAGGTGAGAGAAGAAGAAGAAAAGAGTGAAAGAAAAGAAAATGAGTTGATAATAATAAAAGAGAAGGAGAGTGCTTTAGAGTCAAGAGAGATTTGAGCGTTTGTGGTGAAAGGCTTATTTACACTAACCCCTTATATTGTCCTACGACTTTTATTGATAATGTCATGTAGGAGCACAAAGATATTGGACAGGAGTTAGCCAGGGTTCTTAGCTAAAGTTGACGAAGATTCATAAAAAACAAGTTGGTGATTCCTAGTGCATTGAAGCCATAGAAAGATTCCAGTAATCTTGGTTCCTATAATTTCTTAAGTTACTATTTACATGAGATGCCTAGTATTGCATCATTTGCTAATCTTTGTCTTGGTGACGATTTTTACTTAATGGGTTTAGCAATCAATGGTGAGCATACAGAAATTGAGGAATTAATGGAATTGATGGAATTGAGAATCTTGCATGTGTAATTCTTGATGTTTTGCATGAAATTGGGTTGACACTAGAAATTTGCATTTCATCATGCGTGTTTGTGACCTTAGAGGAGGACAATCGAAATTCCATAATTTTTTATGAAAATTTGTGTTAAGACATCTAGATTTACATATAGAGCATGACACATATATAATAAATACTCTAGGATCATATACCTAACTTACCCTAGTAAAGTTTGAAAGTGCATGTTATGACTATGCTGTAGTTACTCGACTTGATGATCCGGGCATAATGAATTTCATTCATTTGGTAATGCATTGCATATTCATGATGTGCACGATGTTAAATGGTTACAGTACTTATATTGTTGGTTACATATTATGAAGATGTTGAAATTTTGGCAAATTATCTTAGGCCAAATGAGTTTATACTTCTTGTCCTGGCATAAAACATGAATGTGTTGGATTTTCTATGCGTGTCATGCTTAAACATATGTCTTATCATGATATTGAATTCTATGTCATTGCACACATACTAAGGCAAAGTAACACATGTTTTATGTGCATTATGCAGCAGTACATGAATTGTGATGTGTATGGCAAAATAGGAAATGTTAGAGAACTATGTTATCATCTGCATGAGCAAAATGTGATTGGAGATGGCATGACATTGTATGTTGTCCTGATTGATTATTCATTATTCAACGAGCATTATCATGAGTTTATCCCATGTGATCATTATTTTGGTGCAATTAGATTATTAGAATACAGTAGTGCTAATCTGTTGGAACACACAAGTGTTACCAAAATGAGGATAATTTTGTAGGAGAATTTCCTTTGGAATGTTGAAATTAGTGCTAAATGAACGAGACCTAAGGGAATTCTGCGGATTATGTATAAGCATGGGTGCAAACATGTGTCGACAAGTTATATGATTTTCGTGGGGAGATTGATTTCTTTGGAACTATCAAAAGAACTTTTCACCTAGCAATATTTGATCTAAGAATCGAGCTACAACTTGGAGGAAATTTTTCTAAGTTTGCAACTTGTGGAGGTCTATGTGTGTCAACAAGTTCACAACAAACCAAAGCACGAAAGCAAAAGTATAAGGTAAGTATAATATTAGTATTATATTATATTATATTATTTCTTATTTGAAAGTTTGTTTTGTAGGTAATAGGAATCCTAACAAATTGAGATCAAGTTGCCTTAAAGAAGGGGGAAATGATGCGAGCCCCATGTTAGAACAAAGGATGTTTGTTAAGCTTTAAATGCAAGTTGAAGCTTATGAGCTCCAAGAAGCCAAGAAGAACCTAGAGTATGAGTTTTAAAGAGCTTTTGAATGTTTAGAGAAGTCTTGGAGATCAAAATGGAGCTTACAAATCATCTTAGTGCTAAACAATGAGAAAATAGCTTTGAAATGGCATTAAGATATCTCAAAGAAGTTTGGATCGATCCCAAGTTGAAGTAGATTGACTTAGATGCAGATTCGAACATTTTGAAATTATGATCACACTCAATCACAAGCACCTAGGATCGTAACTTCAGCATACACAATTATGATTGGATTAGTTTTGGACTGCCTAGATCGAGCTAAAGGGTGCGCACTCGGTCCCATGACGTCCAAATTGAGCCTGACTACGACTTGGACCTCAAGAATTGTATTTTAGTTAGGATTTCTTTTCAAGTTTCATTCCTAAACTTCCTAAAATAATCATGTATGACTTTAGTAGGTTGTTAAGGGTTCCCAACACTATATTATGGACCCTTGGTTATTTTTATAGGGAAACTTCTGATATTTTTGATGAATAAAATTCATTCTTTTGTTTTTTCTTGATTGAGTATGTCCCAATTCTTGTGAATCCAAACTTCCAAATCGAGTTATTCCAAACATTATTTGGATTAATTTGTGGTGTATCAACCAACGATGCATGTTAGGTGTGATCGTCTTATCGCTAGAGTACACCAATGATCATTGTGTTGGGTCGTTCTTCATGGTTCACGCAAGCAAGTTTCATTGGGTTCCCACATATGCTGCTATCTTTTTATTTTTACGCTTTTGTATATACGTCAGTAAGAAAGTACATTGGTTTTCCATTATTTTGTTATTGTTACCTACACAAATGGTAATATTGGCAATGGAAGTGCAAAAATTTTTAACTAGGACGCATTTTAACTAAGAAGTCATCCCGAACCCATCCTTAACATGTTTATATATATTGGACTATTAGAAATTTTGCCATTCTCACCACTTGAATCATTAGCCCAACCCTAGCCTCATTCTCTCCCATCACAAGTGTGTTCAGATCATGTAATTCTTTCTATTATCTTTTCATTTCCCATCATCCTAGTACTAAAGTCCCCCTTCTAGTTACATTCCAACTGTTTATTTAAAAGATTTGGCATTCCTACTTCATTAATTAAACATATGGTTTAATTACTCTTAATTTAATTTATGATTGACTTTCTTCAATTTTTGGCATTATTTCTTTATCCTCACATAAGATTGCATGTTACCTACATATTTTTTTACATCATTCATAAAAGTGAATCTATTTTTTTGCCATTTGTTTTGTCAATTTTTTGCAATTAGAAATACAATAGGAATCCTTGTTTGTTCCAAATACTTTAAATTTGAATCCCTTTTTCTTTACATTGTTTACATGACATTAGGTGTTGAACAATTAAAATATATTACACGCCTACTAGATGAGAATTCACATTTTGAGTTAATTGTGAATGTCTTGATTTTTTGAATTAATGTGATGACTATCAATCCCCATTAATTGTATAATGAAGCCTCTATTTGATTTAGCAATGTTGCTATCAATAGTAAATCTTGTTTTAGCTTGCAATTTATTAAGTTGCTAGTTGCATATTGTGAAGAATGAAATCATGATGAACAAAAGAAGGAAGCAGAAAAGGTGTGAAGAAAGAAGTTGCTGTATTCAACCTTTTGCAAATGTGGAGTTACTGTTAGATTTTAAAAGGGACCTTCACTTAAATTGTGATCAATTGAGTAACAAACAAGCACTACCACTAACTAACTACTACCCTAAAGCAAAATACCAAGGCTACCCTTAGAAATAACTTAGCTAAGCTACAATACAACTCAGCTACGCCTCTACTTATGAAGCAATGACACATGCAACTGCATGGACCTTAATAGCCCCCCTCAAGATGAGGAATGGTAGTTTGCCATTCCTGTCTTGCTGAGATGCTCCTTGAACAATTGAACTCCAAGAGGTTTGGTCATTATGTCAGCCACTTTTCTCCTAGTGGAGACATCACAAGTGTTGATCATGCATTTGCAGCTCGTCCCTCACAATGTGGCAATCCAATTCAATATGTTTGCTCCTTTAATGGAAAATGGATTTGCTGCAATGTGAAGTGCAACTTGGTTGTCATAGCTAACAAAGCTAGACCTGGATGATTAACATTCAAGGCTATTAAGATATATCTTAACCAAGTAAGCTCAACACGTGGATGCCATGGCATGGTACTCCACCTCTACTGATGATTTGGACACTATGGATTGCTTTTTGGATCTCCAAGACACTAAGGAATCCCTAAGGAAGATGCAATACCTTGTAATATATGAGCCCCAATCTAAGTCACAATATGCCTTGAGCTGAAGATCATTGGTTAAAGGCAAAAGTATCCCTTGTCCTGGTGCGGCTTTGATGTAATAAAGCACTTTAGAGGTTACTTTCATGTGCACATCTATGGGAGCTTGCATGAATTGGCTTAGAGTTTGCACACAATAAGAAATGTCCAGTCTAGTTATGGTTAAATAAGGTAGTCTTCCAATTACCCTCCAGTAAATGGAGGCATCCACCATTGGTTTTCCTTGACTACTTAGCTTAATGTTCTACTACATGGGGACTTTGTTAGGTTTTCCACTAAGTATCCCACTACTGCTGCGATGTCTAGAGCATACTTCCTTTGATTAATGTATATTCCCTTCTCACTTCTTGCAACTTCTATCCCCAAAAAATATTTCTGCTCCCCAAGTTCTTTGATCTTGAACTTGTTGTCAAGGAATTCCTTTATATTGCTTACCTCATTTTCTAAATTGCTTGCAACTATTATATCATCAACATATACGAACAGGGCTTATGAGGAAGAGGCTATAATCAGTCTTACACTATTCAAAACCAAAGCTGATCGGTGACTATGACAGTTTAGCGTACTATTGCCTTAAGGCTTGTTTTAGGCCATATAAACTCTTGTTCAACTTGCACACTTGTGTTCGTTTCCCTTTGCTATATCCCGGTGGTCTCACCATGTAAATATCTTATGTTTCCCCTTGCAAAAAGGCATTATTCACATCAAATTCTTGAAGTTTCCAACCATTAGCAGCAGCCATTGCCAACAAACATCTCATTGTAGTTAATTTGGACATTGGTGAAAATGTCTCTTGGTGATCTATTCCCTCCATTTGTGTAAAACCCTTGGCTGCCAACCTGACTTTATATATTTCAACACCACTTCCTGCATCAAGGGTGAGACTACCAGCTTCTTGGGTAAGTAGGAGTAAGAAAGGTGAAAGCAATTATAGGTGAGCTATAAGACCCAAACCAAAACATCATATCCACACACATATATTCTCAGTATTTCATACCAACAGCATGACATTTGCCACACAAATACAAAGTGTGTAAGTCGTGTCAACTTTTTAATGCCCTTTAGAGTATCTGTGACTCACGGACTAATTTTAGTAATCGAGTAATAAGACCACCTCGTGTCTATATTCATAACTCTTTACGAATAAGGCTTGTTAACTCAATCATATGGTCACATTCAATACTTTAAGCCATTTAAGATTTACCTGCTTTAAAACTCGCCATAATATTGATATAAATAAATTAATATTTCATTAATAAATTTAAAAGCATACATATACAACCATAATGCCTCTAGCATCCTTTGTTGACTTTTGGCGTTAGAGGACATATCACTAACAATCTCTCACTTATACTCTAAGGCTAGTGCTAATGTGAATCGCTGTGGTATCTCACACCCATCTTCTCAAGATGGTGATCATGGAGCACTTGTGTTGTTGGCTTAGTAGGTGGGTCAGCCATATTATGTGCTAAAGCTATTTTTTGTATGGCTACGTTGCCCTTTCCAATGATTCCTCGAATAATATTGTAATGACTCTATATGTTTAGGTTTTTGATGAGACATCTGTTCCATCACTAGTACGATCACACCATGGTTCTCATAGTAAGGTGGCAATGGCTACATGTGGAACCACTTGATGTTCTTCTACAAACCTTTTTATCTAAACAACCTCCCTCAAAACATCTCAAACAATGATTTACTCAGCCTTTAGCACTGGAGTCCACAATTGCACTCTATGTAAAATTCTTCCAAGTAATTGTTCCTCTATTAAGAGTAGTTAAAGTTTCAAGATAGACTTTCTATCTTCCACATTCAACTAGAAGTTGGAATTAGTCGTAGATCACAATGTCCATTTATAAGTGCCATATCCTTAGTACTTCTCATTTTCTTTAGGACTCACCTAAAATTTGCTCGTAACACTTACAGTATAAGTGATATCTAGCCTTCAACACAGCATTACCCACGTTAGGCTTTCATACTAAACCTTTTCAGTATCTTATCTATGTACAAGACTTAGGAGAGACCTCACAATTTTTTTGCTCTATCTCCATAGATTTGAATGCCTATGATGTAGGTCACTTCTCCCAAGTCTTTCATGGAGAAGCTATAAAATGACAATTTTTTGATTAAGCTTAACATCCCAATACCATTTCCAATTAGTAGTATGTCAACCACATACTACACTAGGAATGCAATCACGATCCCACAAACCTTCTTATAGACGCAAGACCCATCTTCGTTTTTGATGAAGTCAAATGATTTGACTACACCTTGTAAATGTCTTCCTCAATCAATTCACTGAGGAAAGTAGTTTTGACAAGAATATGCCAAATCTCATAATCCAAGTGGGGTGGCTATCATAAGTAAAATCTGATTAGATTTGAGCATTCCTACAAGTGAGAAGGTTTCCTCATAGTCAATTCTCTCCTTTTGACTATAGCCCTTCATTACAACCCTTGTATTATAAGTTTCTACCTTACCAGTCGAACTAATCTTTCTCTTGTAGACCAACTTACATCTAATGGGAGCTATTCCCTCAGATGGATTTAGTAAGGTCCACACTTAGTTTGCATACATCAAATCTATCTCCAATTTCATAGCCTCAAGCCACTTGGCTAAGTTGTTATTCACCATTCCTTGATCAAAGGCAGAAGGATAATTACCTCCCATTACAAAAAATTTTTGTTTGTTCTCCAGAAGATGATCATTTCTCTATGGTGAATGAGAGATTACCTAATTGTCATAATGGTTGTGTCATATATGGTTGTTCTTGAACAAGAATTTGCCGTGTGGGCCTCTACTTTGTTCCTCATGCTCAACCTCCTTGAGCACTATTGTTCTACCACTTTCTCTAATGAACTCTTCGTGAGAAAACACACCCAATAACCGACGACAATTTCATTATCTTTAGCTAGGTAGAACTCATATCCCATGAAATTCTTGGCTTATGTTACAAAGCAATCCATAATGGCCTTGACCTATAACTTACTCATCTTGCTCTTCTCAAGGCAAGGAAGACATCCTCGAGTCTTGATATGCTTTAGGCTTGGCTTCATCCCACTCTACACCTCATGTGGGGTTGAAGGAACAGACTTAGAGGAAATCCTATTCAAGACGTAGGCAACAGTGAGGAAGATGTGTCCTATAAAGAAATAGGTAATTGTATGAAGCTCACCATAGATTGAACTAGGCCCACTAAAGTCTAACTCCCATGCTCAGCTACACCATGTAATTGAGGAGTTTTTGGTGGTGTGGACTGTGACACAATGCCATTTGTAATGAGGAATTTCAAAAACTCAGCTCTGATGTAATGCCTACTACAATCTAATTACAATTCCTTTACATGCTAGCTAGTTTGTTTGTCTACTTCAACCTTGAATTCCTAGAACCCTACAAAAGACTCATGACCATTACTAGAATAATGATCGATAAAAAGCTATGAAGTAGTGAAAACCTTGGCTAGCAAATTCATTCAACGACCTACAAACATTGGTATGGATTGACTCCAATAACTACATGGTTCTCTAAACTTTTCCATCAAATGGACTTTCATTATTGCTACCTAAGAAGCCTAGTTAGCAAGTCAAATGAGGCTCCTTTTCCAATGGGCCAATAAGCCCATCTTTCTCCAATCTGCTAATCATAAGCTTTGTAGTAAGGCTTAATCTAAGATGCCACAAGTGCTTAGGATTTAAGCGTCCCTAGTTCATTTGATTGTTATGATATTCATCACAGGCTTATCCTCAAAATTGAACTAATACAGGCCATTGAGGCACTCAACGTAATCTTCCTCCAATGCCCCCTTTTGTTGTATCAAAAACTCTTTTCTTTGTCAACTTGAGCATTGGACATCACACCCCTCCTCCTAGCTCTAGGAATAGTGGGTTTCCTTCTTCTGGTCTAGCTCCTTTAGGCTTATTAATTGAGAGACTAGATTCTTTAAGGACAACCACTTTCCTTCGCAATGAGATGGTAATATCCAAGATATCACAAAGACTCTCAAGATTGAGAACTCTTCTCAAATCTTGAACCTAGTCTTCTCAAATCTTAGCTAGAGTCAACATTAGGTCTCAATTATCGGTGGTAATATGAGTGCATGCATTATTCAAGATAAAATTAACTTGCAAAAAATAGGCAAGACTTGTCAGTTTGGTTGTGATATGTGCTACCGTTATCATTATGGATTTTAAATCACAATAGCTTCCCACTAGATTTTTTGAACCCTACACTTCTTCAAGCACAGAAAAGAAATTCCATTAGTAAAATTTTCTTAGTAGGTGATTAGGCACAATAGCTTTCCTTGTTGGACATAACACACCTTACATAATCGAGTCTTGGCACACTAGGCTCAATGACTGGCAACTTTTGCCAATGCATTTCACACAAGGTCTAATCTTTCCTTCGGCCCACAACCCAGCCATGTCTCACATAATTGGGTCTTGGCATATTAGGTCCATTTAAGTCACATCCATCAGTTGACAACTTGTTGGATTTGAACTTCACCTATGGCTAACTACTCTTAAGGTGTTGTTTCCTTTGAATACCGTATCTAATGCACCTAAAGTCATAAATGTTTCGTCGCAATGTGTCCCCATTAATGTGATGAAATCACAAGACTACACACTTAGGGCTTTCATGCTTGGTGGAGGGCCACGACAAACAATTTACCATTACAACGTAATATTATTTGAGAAAATTTTTGATCTATGTCAATTTTTATTTTGCTTTACACATTATCTATTTTGTGTATCTCATACATCTATCTTGAGTAATATGCAAAATAAAGTAATGTGTAGGATTATGGACTTTTAGATCCAATTTGAGCTAGGAATTGGATCATGCACATGTGTGTGAAATCCTATACTATTACATAAAAATTTCTTGAATGCTTCTTTTTATCTTGGTCTTCATGACTTCATAGGGCTCACCATGCCATGGAACTCCAAATTGCACCAACTTTAGGATGCCGCAATGAACATCAACTCCATGATGCTTTCCATGTTGATTCTGCATGGCTCCATGGAACTTCGAATGACACTAACTCTTGGTTTACACACAAACATCAACTTCTTGATACCTTCCATGTTGCATTTACATGGTGGCATACCTTAAAAACTTGGGCTTATGTCCTTTCAACCCATGAAAACTAATTATAAGGGGAGTATATTCATACACAAGTGTCCTAAGTTCATTATCCATCCACAACATACATTAGAACAATTATGCATCACTTGTATAATTAAAAAATTCTATTTAATGACCTTTTTCCATGGCTTACACATCTCATGCATTAGTTCTCATTTGCGGAAAACATTATTCCAATGTTATAAATTTGAGAAAAAAAACAAATTTTCAGCCTTCACAAGCTTTATTGTGATTGCAGGAACCTTTCTTGCAAGGGCAGAAACCATTTCTGCATTTGCAAAGTGCTATGGAACAGAACCATTTTGTCACAATCAGCTCCACAATTGTAAGCCTCGTATCTGCAACTGTAGGCTGCCTCTTCACTATTGGGAACTTTGTAATTGTGAGACTCCATTTCACAATTGCACTAACTTTTGCAGAGTGCAGCAGATTTCATGCAAACCATGTTTTTCTAATTTTTATTGCTTTTATTTGTTTCTAAACCCACAAAATGATTCTTTTACACATGAACAAGTATCCAATGCATGCTTAAATGATTTTTAAGTGAAAAACTTTCATAAACCATGAAAGGAGCATTATGAGGAATAAGGTGGCTCTAACACCATTGTTGGGTTTTAATAGGTTTGGGGTTGGATTTTAAAACTTTAAAATAATAAAAAAACAATATAAATGTACTGGAATAACATACCAAACTCATTTTGCATTAGTCACACAAAACGTATCAATTGCAAAACACTGAAGAAAACTAAAAAGAACTTGCCTTCAGAATCACATTCCAACAGGTGTATTTGCGATCTTTGAGTCTTGGCCCTCAAACCCCAACCTCTAGTTTGTCCACATAGTCATTCCAATAATGAGTGGCTTCTACATCTTGCACAACCCATTTTCCAAAGCCCTAATCCAAACTCTTTTGGGCTACAAGGCTTTTGGCGACAAGAAGAGAAGGAGAGGCTTGGTAGAATAATATCTCTTCTTGCTTAGAGGATGGCATATGAATTTTTTTTGATTTTTCACATGCTTAGAACTCTTCCAATATATGTATTTATAGTAAGACACTAGGGCCACTAGAATGGGCTTGATGTACCTTTCAATTATTAAACTCTTTAACAATTGCAACCCACAATTCTTAATTAATCTCCATTAAGCCCATCTATCCCTTAATTATTAATATCTATTAAAGGCTTAATAGAATTATGTTATTCAACTTAATTAATCTCATTAATTAAATTAAAGGTGATCATGTTTCTAGTTGAAAACCACATCATTAACAAACATGATTGATGTCAAATACTTCCATTCATGTCTTGTCTCTTTAATTTAATTCATCACATTAATTAACTTAAAGTTCCTATTGTGCTCCTGGTTAATGATCTCATCTACAAACACTATTGTAATTTATTTGGTTCTACCCAATTGCCACCAAATAAATTATTAACGTGTGTGCAGAAGCGTGAGGAAACTAATTTTTTGGCACATGTCAAAACCCAATGACGCTTGTAAAATAGTGAAGAACGGCCCAAACATAATGATCTTTGATGAACTCTAGTGAAAATACAACAACAAATAACACGCCTAAGAAATCCTTGAATCAATTTGGGATTTCAGGAACTCTCAAATCAAGAGAAAACCAAAGAAATAATTAATTCATAAAAATATCAAAAGAGTTCTAATGATAAAATAAGAAAGGGTCCTTATATAGTGTTCTGAACTCTTAAAAACCAACTAAACTTGTCCATAGTCATTTTAGGAAGATTAGAATAAAAATTGGAAAGAAATACAATTCTAGGGATCCCAGCCATACTTTGGATCGATTTGGCATCCTTTGGTTCAATTGGTGTGATTTGGAATCAACCTGATTGTAATTCCAAAAAGTTAGCGAGTTGTTAATTTACGATCTGAACATTTGCAATCAAGTATGATCCTGTGCAATTGTAATTACAGAATGTCCAAAATCACTTCTACTTTGAATCAATTGAGCTCCATGAGATTGGTTAGTACTCTTTAAGATCGATCTTGAGGCTGTCCAAAGGCTATTCTCTTCATTATTTTGCAGCCAAATGATCTGTAAGCTCCACTTTAGCTTGCATCCATGGTTCAACAAACATCCCCTATTTTGACCTGGCACTCATGTTAGATATTTATGGCACTGCATCTAAGCTAATGAAGGAGGTAAATTGTACATATTTGCATTTGAATCGTTGTTATGTCAGTGGTGTTGTAGTTCATGCGAGGAATGAGTTGAAGTTGGATTCGTTAATGATAGAGGCATGCCATGGTGATAAAAGGACCATAGATGATGTCGTTGAAGAAGAAGAAGTTTGAAAAGTTGAAGATAAATAGGATTTGGAAGATAAGGCCTTAAGTGAAGGTGTTGTAGACATGGTGTTGATGGAAACTAGGAATGCAGAAGATGCACCAAGTGTAAAAAGTCAAAGGAGAGACCTTTGCAGGATGTAAGGATGAGGCGTTAAGTGAAGATACTTCTATAGGAGCTATGGTGGAGAATGATAGCAATCTTGTTAAAGAAACTCTTACACATTGTATTTCTTTAGAACTATTTCATAATAATCCATTGTATGATGAAAATCCTTGTGAGCTAGAGTTAGAGAGTGACAACGAGGTACGAGAGAATGAGAGAAAAGAAAGGAGACTGAAAAGAAAGAGAAGAGTGTGATAGAAAAGAGAGAAAGTTGACAAAGATTTGAGGATTTGTAATGGAAGGATTATTTTTACTAACCTTTTATGTTGTCCCATGTCTTTTGTTGATAATTTTTTGCAGAAGCCCAAAGGTATTGGACACAAGTTAGCCATGGAGTTCTTGCTGAAGTTGATGAAGATTCACAAGCGAAGGATTTGGTGAATCCATGTGAAGTGATGCAATGGTGAGAGGTGAGCTATCATGAGGAACTGTGTATTTTACGTACTTGCTATTTGAAGGAGCTGCTTAGTGTTGCATTTTTTGCTAATCTTGGTCTTAAAGATGGTTTTTACTTGATGGGTTTAGCATTTAAATGTGGGTCTATGAGAATTAATGGGGTGAATGAAGTCGTGAGTCTTACATGCGTAAGTTTTGGTGGTTTACATGATATTAGTTTGACAATGGAAAATTGCATTAGGAGGAAAACTGTTGAAATTCCTTAACTTTTGATGAAATTTGGTGGATTGTGTAGAAATATCTAGAGTGGTATGTAAAGCATGGTACATACACAATAAGTACTCTAAGATAATATATCAAGTTTCTACAAGTAAAATTTCGGAATGCATATAATGACTATGCTGCAATAGTGTCACTTGATGAATTTGAGCATAATAGACTTCATCCTTTAGGTGATGTATTGCATATCCATTATGTTCTTGATGAGGGTTGGTCATGGTGCTTATAGTTTTGGTTATGTATCATGTGAATATTAGAATTTTGGCATGATTATCTTAGGCCAAAGTAATATAAGACTTGTGTTTAATCCTGGCTTAGGATGTGAATGTGTTGAGTTTCCCATACATGACATGTTTGCACATAAGGCTTACATGAGGTTGAATTTTATGTCATTACATATACACAAAGACAACTTACTATAGGTATAACACATATTGTGTATAAGTGTATGAATTGTGATGTGTATGGTGTAATAGGAAATGCTAGAGAGCTATGTTATCATTGGCATGAGTATGTAATTGGAGATAACATCATGATGTGCATGGATGTGACTGCTTGTCCAAAATTTAACGTGCATTGTCGTTTGATTCTTTTTTATATTGGTGAGATTGAATTGTTGGAATATGCTTTTGCTAACACATTGGTGTAGGGTTTCACCGGGTGTAGGATACCAAATTTTACAAATTTTAATCACAAAATAACCCAAGAATACAATAGAATAAATAAAATTCCAACTCGGCCCACTTTCATCACATAAAATGCATAAACATAAATTTCAAGATAGTTGCATGGATGACTGCTTGGAATTAAATCTTGTAGTTTTTGTCTATAATCCACGAGTTGTGGTAAAGTCTCGACTTCCAATTTGTCCACATGAACAAGTTATTAGTTATGGCTCTCCAATAAATCTCCATGAATTCCCTCCAAAAATCTTGCAACTCTTGCTCTTGGAGAATTTCTTAAGAGAAAATTGAGGGAGGCTTGTAACTAATTTGCTTTTGCGTACAAGTGGTGAATGGTGACGTGAACAGTGCTGCTAGATACTGTTTACGTGAATAGTGTTTATCTTTTGGAACTCTTCCAAATATTTCATTCTCAAGACACAATCTTATTTAAATACTAGGATACCCAGAGAGTTGAATAAGCTCCATGGGATCTTACATGGACTTTAAATTAACCCAAACCTATCCACATTTAAGTATTATTTTCATTAATAATTAAAGCCATTTGAATCATTTCCTTCAATTTATTAATCACATTAATTAAATTAAAGGCCTATTTTGTTTTCAATTAATAATCCCCATGATTACCAAACATAATAGGTACAAAATAATTCTCTTATGCTTTGTTCCTTTAATTTAATTAATCCCAGTTCATCATATTTCTAATTAATGTTCACATCGCTAATAAATATAAGGAGGAAATCATTCTAATTTGGTCTAATCCAATTACAACCAAATTAAATCCACCATGAGTCTTCTTAAGCCTGATCTACAAGTCTTTTTCGAGTCTTATGATCACCACTTTGCAAATACTTCAAGCCATCACTTTGTTCTTATATGTGTGACTCTCTAAATTCAACCTTAACTAACAATGATTATAGCTTAAAGGATATGGGTAATACTTAATTTGTGACCCATATCAGAGCCTATTTAAGGTGAAGTGAATGGATCATAATGAACCCTCTCAATCGTGAATACCGTGCAATATAGACCTTTTGTCTTACTTTGTTTCAATTAAGTGAGAGCCATAGATTTAATTAAATTCACAAATTTGGTCATATGACCAATTGACATTTCCTAAAGAGACTAATGTTTCTATCTAAAACTTTTCTTTGATCACACACTACCTTGGCCAACGATCAACTACATAGGACACAAATGTCTTGCTTATTTACAAGGAGACAAATGCGTTATTGAATACACACATGCTTCCATACGCACTTGAGCAATGGCACTTTGGGCTTATGAACATTAACCATCATGTGCACAAACTAACAATGTTGCCTTAGGTCTAAGTTCCACACCCACTTAATATGATTACAAAGCAAGACATCGACAATAAAGAGTAAACTTTATGTGTTTACTTCATTCTACTAGTCATGTCTGAATGCTTGTTCTCCAATGACGCATCTTCACACTTGTGTTCTTAATATCTCACACCAAATAGCATGACAGTCACTATACAAATACAAGGTGTGCAAGTCATACCAGCTCTTTCATGCCTTTTAGAGTATCCATGATTTGTGGATTGGTTTTAGTAATTGTGCACTAAAACAACCCTGTGTCCATATTCATGACCCTTTATGAATGAAACCTTTAACACAATCACATGGGTACACACAACACTTTACGCCATTCAAGATTTACACACATGAAAATGTTTCTAGAACATTGATCTATATTTTATAATTTATAATGATAACATTTACAACCAATATCCCTCAATGTATTGATAATTTGGCATTAGAGGGCATATTAGATGGCATATCACTAATAGTTGAAACACCTAGTGTTACCAAAGTCATGATAATTTTGTAAAGGAAAGTTAGAATTATTTCTAAAATGAAGAAACCAAAGCAAATTCCATAGATTGTGTTTGAGCATAGGTGTAGACATGTGTCAACGAGTTGTATAATTTTGGGGGGAGGTTGATTTCCTTTATAACTATTAAAAGAACCTTCCATATCACAATATTTGATCGAGGGATCGAGCTAAAATTTGAAGAAAATTTGCCTACGCTTGCAACTTGTGCAGGTCTGCATGTGTTTACACATTCACAAAAAAATCAAATTGCAAGGTGGAAGAATAGGTAAGAATATTATTAGTATTATATTGTATTATTTTTTATTGGAGTTTTGTTTTGTAGGTAATGGGAATTCTAATGAATTGAGGTCAATTCACCTTCAAAAGGAGGGGAATGGTGGGAGTGTTGGATCAGAACAAGGGATGTTTGTTAAACCATGGACACAAGCAAAAGAATGTGAGCTCTAAGAAGCCAAGAATTAGCTTGAGCATGAGCTTCAAAGGTCTTTTGCATGTTTTAAGAGGTTTTGGAGGTTAAAGTGGAGCTTGTGCATTTTCTCGGAGCAAAGTAATGAAGAACATAGCATTTGGACAGCCTCAAGATGGATCTTAAAGGAGTACTAATCAATCCCACGAAACTTGGATTGATCAAAAGTTGAAGTCGATCAACTTAGAAGTGATTTTAGACATTCTGTAATTATGATTGCATAGGATTGTGCTCGGTCAAAAATGTTCAGATTGTAAATTCAACAACTTGCCGAGCTTTTGAAATTACAATCGAGTTAGTTCTAGATCACACCAGATTGAGCTGAAGGATGCTAGATCAATCCCATGACGTCTAGATCAAACCAATATGTTTTTTTAGATTTCTTTTTGATTTTCATTCCTAGTCTTCCTAAAACACTTATGGTGAGTTTAGTTAGTTTTTAAGGGTTTCTAACATTATATAAAGGATCCTAGCTCATTTTGATCATTTGAACTCTTTTGACATTTTGATGAATGATTTATTTCTCTAGTTTTCTCTTGATTTGGGTGATTCCTCAATTCTTATGAATCCAAATCTGAGATCGAGTTAATCTAAGTGTTTTTTGGATTAATTCGTGTCATATCAACTAACTAGGTGTGTTAGTTGTGATCATCATTTTGCTAAAGTTTATCGAAGTTTGTCGCATTGGGGTCATTCTTCATGATTTGCACAAGTAGATTTCATTATGTTGTGGCACACTCTAACAAATTCATATCTTTATGCTTCTCCGCATACTTTAATATCCTTATATAATCTCTCAACATCCTCGTAAGTGTCAAATTGCATAGATCCCTTGATAGCATCTGTACAAAGGTCATATTGTACGGATCTTTTGGCAACATCTCTAGAAAGGTCTTGTCATGTAAACTTTCTAACACCCCTCCTCTTGCACCAATGGTCAATTCAGATGGCCCTCTCTATTATGCCCTCAATGCCCTCATAGTTATAACTCTGTACAATCTCTACAATGTCATCATCTAGTTTATTGAGAAATCTATTCATTGTTTCCTCAACACTTTCATCTACATTAACTCTGCTCATGGCATAATTTAACTCATCATAATATTTTTCCACACTCAGTCATCTTGAGTTAAATTATCTAGTCTATCACATAACTTATGCTGCATGGAATATGAAACATACTGATTTCTCATCATCCTCTTTACTTCCTTTCATGTGGTGACTCTATTTCCTCTATTAACTCCTCTTACTATGCACAAGTTCATTCCACCAATAGTTAGCTTATTCTGCGAAAGAATGGGTAGCTAATTTTACCTTACATGCATCTTAGCACGGTTGAGAATCAAATGCCTCTGCTACCTTCCTTTCCCATGCCAAATATGCATCAAGATTAGTTCCTCTCACAAATGGTGAATTATCAAATTCAGTTCTCCTTGATGACTTAAATCTTCTTCACAGTGGCTCAATGATATACCTTTTAGGAAAGTCATCAATGCTTTCATAATTATTGAATTCATCATCAACTGCATACCTTCTTTGTCTACCTTGATGTGTTGCTCCTCCTAATCCATGCCTTGACCCTTCTTTACCTTGACTCTTGTGTGGTAATGAACTATTCATGGGGTAGCATATGACTCCTCCAAATTATCCAACTGCCGATTTAGACTCACTAATGTCTCGAACAACTATCTCACATAAAATGCATTATCTCTTGACATCCTAAAAATATAGGTAATACAAAGTGCAAGGAATGTATATTGTGTGTGTAGGAGTACTCTCACCTCACAACATGTACTCCACTTGTTTCTTAACTCTCACTCTTGTATCATACAAATAAACAACCAACAATGTACTAACTAGCTTAAATCTTGTGTTTGCCTCATGGAATTCAAAAGAAATCCCTGAAAATTCAAGTGACGTATCCCCTAATGGTGTGTAAGTGTTTGAACGCATGAAATTCTGGGGTACAGGATCAATTCGAACATAATTGGGTCAATCCGAACTCAAAAATAGGTTGGTAGGTCAATTTGGACTCAAAGGGATTGATCCTAGTTGAAAAGACAAGGTTGCAATTGATTTGAAGCAAAATCGAAGGTGCAATCAACTTGGGAATGCCGTTGAGCATGCACAATCAATCTGGACTAATAACATGATCAATGTTGCATCTGAAATTTCATGATCTGCTCAATTCAAACTTCACAAATTCACTCCCAATTCAATTTTTTCTTGATTGTTCAATATTCTCTAACACCTTGGACCAAGTTGTCAAACTTCAACATAAAATCACAACTTTTCCTGTGTTTCTTTTCAATGCAGCTTCTGCAAGTTTTTTTGTTCACCTTCTTGTTGTTTTTTGTGAGTTTTTCTAATTCACAACATCAAATACAAGTGGAAGGCAAAACAACACAACTTAATCAAATGGATTTTTGACTAGGAACAGGAGACTAAATAATGGACACGAAAACAACAGGATACAGAGAACACAAAAGAAATAGGATAAAATTGATACCAAGACCCATGCCTGGATAAAGTCTAAAGCAACTAGATTTAATGCCAACTAACATGTGTGTAGAGGCATAAAGATACGAATTTGTTAGCATATGTTGGAACCCAATGAAACCTACTTGCACATACTATGAAGAATGACCCAAAAGCAATGATCTTCAATGAACTCTAGAAATTGAGTATTAAGATAGCCTTGTGTCCATATTTATAACTTCTTATGAATAAGGCTTCTTAACTTAATTACATGGGCATATGTTACATTTTATACCATTCAAGATTTACATGCATGAAAATTTTCCATAATATTTATATGAATAAATCAATATTTTATTAATGAATGTAAAAGCATACATAAACCATAATGCCCATAGTATTCTTGGTTGACTATTTGCGTTAGAAGGAATATCACTAATAGGGTTTTCTTCCAATAGTTTTTGTGACATATCATTGATGTTTTTATCTTCTAAAGTTATGATTTTTACGTGCAAATACCACGGGAATCCAATTGATTCCTATCTCCACCCTTCAATATTGGTTCCTCTAGGTTTCTAAATGCTTAATGTGTAAAAACTAGCCTAGGATTCCTTAATAATTGTGGAGAACATGTATTTATAAGAACAAGACCTAAGGTTAGGTTTCTGTGGGATTTGCCCATATAAATTAAAATTTTAGAACATAAAAATATTATGCAATTGAAGTGGGAGCAATAGGAACAAATCCCACCCGTTTTTTCTAAAAAACGCACAATAAATCTTAGATTTACAAAAAGGAGTAAACTTTGTACCTTTGGATTGTTTCCAAATAGTTTGAATGTGATCCTTGAGTTGCAGCCCTTAAACCTTGACTTCTAATTCATCTACAAAACTGGGATGAGCACAAGCCCCTTCTTTACTCCACAAAACTCCTTTTGTGAAGCTCTAGCACAAACGACTTTGGGTAAGAAAGATACTCGATAAGAGAAAACCTTGAAGAAGGTGGCTCAAGGTTTTGTTTTCTCTTGCTTGAGGAGTTGCACGAATTTCTTAAGGTTCAAGGTGTGTCTTGAATGCTTCAAGACACCTTTAAAAACTTATGACTCAAGGGTTTTGGGATATGAGCTCCATGGATCCTCCTACATGGACCCTTTTAATTAAAATAGCTCATGAACTCATATTTATTGAACTCATTAATAAATCATCTCATATGCCCCTTAATTATTAATCTTCATTAATAATTAGAGTTCAGATGTGATCAATTAATTTAATTTAAGTAATATCATTAATTAAATTAAATTCTTATTATGAATCTAATTAATGATCTCATCATTTACAAAAACTATGGCCATTTGTTTAGTCCAATCCAATTGCAACTAAATAAATTATGTAACCCATCAATTTAACACTCACAATACATCCTAACTTTATGTGTGTGACTCTCTAGGTTTATCCCTAATTGGTAACAAGCATAGCTCCAAGGATATAAGTAATATCTACAACCTATATTATAGCCTAATTAGATGAAGTAAATTGGATCACAATGAAACCATTTCGATTATGACTACCATGCTGTGTAGACTGTCATGGATTTAGTCAAAGTCACAAACTTGATCACATGACCAATCAGCATTTCCTAAAGAGACAAATGTTTCTACTGAAAACTCCTTTATGATCACACATTGCCTTGGAAAATGGTTTCCGCCTCATAGAATACCAATTGCATAAGACAAACACCTTGCTCACTTGAAAGAAGACAAAACCTTTATTGAACACACACACATGCCTCCTTATGCATTTGAGCAATGGCAAATTAGGTTCATGACTTTGTCCCATACTAGGACAAATATTGGCCTTTAATGTGCTAATGACTTGTTGGCCATCATTTGCACAAGAGAACCATGTTGTCTTTGGTCCATGGTCTGCACACACTTAACATGATTATAAATCAAGATGTTGACAACCAAGAGAGAACTCAATACAACTACTTCATTCTATGAGTCATTATTTGAATGCCCCATTCCCTAATGGTGCATCCACGCGCATGTATTCTTAATATCTCATACTAAATGGCATGTAGTCACCGTATAAATACAAGATGTGCAAGTTGCCCAGACTCTCTAATGCCCTTTAGAGTGCCTATAACTCGTGGACATGTTTTAGTGATTAAATACGAAGTAGCTCTTGTGTCCATATTCATAACTTCTTATGAATAAGATTTATTAACTCAAACACATGAGCACATGCAATACTTTATATCACTCAAGATTTCTATGCATTAAAACTATCGAGATGATTGATATGAAAATCAATATTTTATTAATAATTGAATCAAAGTACTTGTACAACCAAATGTATTGTAGTAGCCATTATTTTCTATTGGTGCTAGAGGGAAAATCACTAACAATCTCTCACTTGCACCCTATTGAATTAATGCCAGTCACTGTGATATCTAATACCCATCTTCTCAAGATAGTGATTCAGTTACACTTAAGTCATGGACTTGGTGAGTAGGTCAGCTATATTATTAACTGAAGCAATTTTTTGCATGGCTATGTTACCCCTTCTAATGTTTTCTTACATAATGTGATAACGCCTCTCTATGCGTTTGGATTTTTTATGAGACTTTAGTTCCTTCGCCAGTATGATCACGCCATTATTGTTACAATAAAGTGGTAAGGGCCGATCCACTCTTTATGTAATAGTGTAGGATTTCACACAATTGTACATAATCAAATCTTGACTAAAATTAGATCTAGAAGTCCATAATCCTCCACTTTTTTTATTATTTGTGGTGGATGTATGAGATACATAAAAACAGATAATGTGCTAAGTGAAACCTAAGTTACATGGATCCTAAAAACTTCCTAAAAACTTATTAAGTCATACCAAATATTTTTGCAGTCCTCCATGGAGCTAGACAATGCTATGTGCGTCTTTAGTGTGTGATATCATTACATTAGCAGGGTCACATTACGATGGCACATTATTGCTTTTGGTGCATTACATGCAACAAACAAAGGATTGTATGCCTTAAGAGTGGTTAGCCATGGGCAAACTTCAAATTTGGCAAATTGTCAGTTGGTGAGTGCGACTCAAATGGGCCTAACATGTTTAGACTCGATTATGTGAGGCATTGTTAGGACATGGGTCGAAGGAAGATTGGACTACACATGAAATACATTGGCAAGAGTTACTGCTCATTAGGCCTAGCATGTCAAGACTTGATTACATGAGGTGTGTTATGTTTAACGAAGGCCCCAATCATCCACTAAGGAAATTTTACCAATAGAATTTCCATTTTCTACATAACGGAGTGTAGGAATCAAAAAATCAAGTGGGAGAGAACCATAATGATAACACAGATAACAACCAAACCAACAAATCTTGTTTATTTTCTGCAGTATTTTTTTATTTAAATATTGTCTATGCCTCTATCTAGACTACTTGAGACTAATATTTGGATTGGAGCTAAGATATTTAGCTCATTTCAAGATTTGAGAAGAGTTCTCATTCTTGAAAGAGTCAGCAATATCTTAGATACTGCCAACCTAATGTGGGGGAAGGCGGTTGTCCTTGAGGGGTTGGCTTCTCCATGAATGAGATTAAGAAGAACAAGACTAAAGGAAGGAAACCTATAATTGCCAAGGCTAACGGGAGAGGCATGAAATTTAATACCCATGTTCACAAAGGAAAGAGTTTTCAATGCAACAAAGAGGGGCATTGGAGGAGAAATTGCACTGGGAGTCTCAATGGCTATGGGGATGGCATTAGAGGTGTGGAACCCTTTGTTTGTGAAACATCTTACTCTGTTGGTGTGTTCGCTATACCTTGGATCTTGGACTAGGGTGCTTCTTCTCACATTTGCCCTTCAAATCAAAATTTAGTCACGAGTAGATCACATAGGAAGCGATAATTGCTAATTAGGGTTGGCAGTAGGGAAATTGCAACCACCAAAATTGGCACTACTTTTGTCAAGTTGTCATCTGGTCATGTTTTGGGCTTAAGAGATTGTCTCTTGTTACCAAGTGGGCTAAAGAATGTTATCTCTATACCTCTATTGGTGAAAAAAAGGTTATGAATTCTCTTTTAGGGACAACGGGTACCCCATTTATTATCCTCTAATACCCTTTAGAGTGTTTATAACTTGCAAATAGGCTTTAGTAATTGAGTACTAAGAGAGCCTTGTGTCCATATTTTAAACTCCTAATGAATAGTGCTTCTTAACTCAATTACATAGACACATGCAATATTTTACACTAATTTAAATAATGACAATAACATTCACAACTAATATCCCTCAATGTATCCCTCATTGACAATTTGGCATTAGAAAGTATATCACTAACATTGTAGTCTTGAGCAAGCATCGAGGAGTGGGAATCTTTATTTTAATTGTACAATTAACTTGTTTAGCTTTATCAGAAATGAAGATGATCACTGCGTTTATAGGAAGGTTAGTATGAGCATAATCACATTATTAGTGTTGTATGTAGATGACATACTTCTCATTGGGAATGATATTGGCATGATGTCCTCGATTAAAACATGGTTATGTAGCATGTTCTCCATGAAAGACTTGGGAGAAACGACCTATATCTTAAGGACTTGTATCTGTAGAGATAAAGCAAAGAGATTGATGGATTTCTTCCAAAGATTGTACATAGACAAAATCTGAAGGAGGTTTAGGATGGAAGCCTCTAAAAAGAGTCGCTACTGGTCAAGTATGGCATTCATCTCTCAAAGTCCATGTGCTTGCAAACGGACGATGAGAGGAGATCAATAGAGGCCTTTCCACATGCTTTGGTAGTTGGAAGCCTGATGTATGTAATGCTATGTACAATGATAGATATCACCTAAATCGTAAGTGTTACAACCAAGTTCCAAGTGGATCTTGGCAAATAGCATTTACATACTATTAAGTGTACCTTTAAGTACTTGAAAAAGGCAAAAGATAAGGTGATTGTGTATGGATAGAGAGAACTAAAAGTAGACGATTATACTAACTCTTATACTGACTCTGACTTCCAATCAGATGTTGATGATAGAAAATTGACTTTTGAATACATTTTCACCTTTAATAACGGAGTTGTCAGTTGTAAGAGTGCTAGATAGAGTACCACTATTGATTCCACTACTGAGTTAAGTGTATTGTGGCATGTGATGCTACAAAGGAGACTGTTTGGATTAAGAAATTCATTATTGAACGTCAAGTGGTTTTGAGGATATATCAGCTGCAGCCACATCATTGTGACAATAGCATTGTGTGTAAGCAAAGGAACCAAGGTCTCATGAAAAATCCAAACACATTGAGAAGCAATATCTTTGAGAAATTATTAGAAAGGGTGATATTGCCATGCAAAGGATAGCTTTAGCAGATAATGCAGCTAACCTACTCACCAAGTTGATGCAGATAGCTCTCAAGAATAGTTGGATCACCATCTGGAGAAGATATGCATCAAATACGCAAGTAAGAGATTGTTAATGATATATTATCTGATGCCAATTATCAATAAATGATACTTGAGATATATTAGTTGTAAATGTTACTCTTATTGATTAATAAAATATTGATATTTATTTTATCAATATTCTAGTAGTATTTTCATACATTTAAATCATGAATGGTGTAAAGTGTTACATATGGACACAAGGTTGTCATTGCACACAATCACTAAAACTAATCCGTGAGTCACACACTCTAAAGGACATTAAAGAGTTAGTATGACTTGCACACTTTATATTTGTATGATGAGTTCAATATGAGATACTGGGAATACATGTGTGTGCATCATTGGAGAATGGCCATTTGGACATAGACTTGTAGAATGAAGCAAACACATGGAGTACAGTCTTTACTATTAATGTCTTACTATGTGATAGTATTAAGTACATATAGACTATAGACCTGAGACAACATGGTTGTCTTGTGCGCACTAGGTCAATGTGTTATTAAGGAATTAAGGACCAATATCTGTCCTAGCATGGGAAAGGGTCACGAGTCTGATGTGCCATTGCTTAGGTGTGTATATGAAGGCATGTGTGTATTCAAAAAGGAATTTATCTCCTTACAAGTGAGCAAAGTGTTTGTCTAATAGAGTTAATGTTCTATGAAACAAAAATGCTAGACCAAGGTAGTGTATAATTGGAAAGAAATTATCGATAGATCTATGCTCGTTGCTAGCCAAAGATGAACCTAAACAGTCACATACAAAAGAATAACGTAATGGTTTAAGGCATTTCCAATGTGTTGATGACAAGGCTTAAGGAGTCTTGAGCATGAGGCTTAGGAAGTCTCGTAGTGGAATTAATTTGGTTGTAATTGTATTGGACAAAATGTAAAAAAATGTTCCTCATTATGTTTATTACTGATGTGATCATTAATTAGAAACATGATGAGCCTTTAATTTAATTAATTGGGATTAATTAAATTAAAGAGATAAGGCACGAAAGAATTAGTTTACACTTATTTTGTTTGTTAATAATGAGAATTATTAACTGGAAACATAATAGGCCTTTAATTCAGTGAATGGGGTTACTTAAATTGAAGAAAATAATTCAAATATGCGTTAATTATTAATTGAATTAATAATTAAAGATGGATGGGCTAGAATTAATTTTAAAATCCATGTCAAAGCCACAGAGCCAATTACACAAACCCTGAATATACTAATATATATAGAATTGTGTCTTGGAAATAAATACATTTGAAGAGTTCCAAGCACAGGGTCACTCTTCATGTGAACCATAAACCTATAAACCGTGACACTATTCATTCAATTATTCTGTATGTGTCAAAAAATAACTACTAGCTTCCCTCTAATATTTGCTCTTAGTAATTCTCCAAAGCGCAAGGAGTTGGGGAGTTTTACAAAGGAGTTTGCAAAAATGCGTTAGAGAGACCTAGCTAGAGAGTGAGAACTTAACGTGGCTTTTGGATCACAAATAGAAAGTATAGGTATTTGATTCCAAATAATTTTATCTACACAACTAATCTAGAATTTTAATTCATGCATTTTATGTGAAGCGAAACAAGTTGGGAATCTTTTTTTTTTTTGCATCCCAAACCCCGCAAAACCCAACCATGACAAGGCTTGAGAAGTCTTGTAGACTAGGCTAAAGAAGTCTTTTGGTGGAATTAATTTGGCCACAATTAGATTTTATCAAATGGAATAATTTAGTCCTTATTATATTTGCCAGTGATGACCATTAAATAGAAACATAGTAAACCTCTAATTTAATTAATGCGAATTAATTAAATTAAAGACACAAGACTCAAAGAAATTATTTTGCACCTCCCATTTGCTAATGAAGAGTATTATTAACTAGAAACTTAACAGGCCTTTAATTTAATTAATAGGATTAATAAATTAAATGAAATAATTCTAATGAACTTTAATTATTACAATGAATCTACCAATATAAACACGTAAGATATGATTCATTAGGTACATGAATGTATTAGGAGCATTGTTAAGACCAAATGGCATAACAATCCACTTGTACAGCCTAAATTCGGTCTTAGATGGTATCTTTCATTCGTACCATTCCCTCATCCGAATTTGATAGTATCCACTTTTTTACTCAATTTTAGAAAACACGCTAGCACCACATAATTCATCTAGCATGTTTACTAGAGAAGGTATAGGGTGATGATAATTTCCCTTGATGGCATTAATAACTCGAAAAATAATGCGCTTTATCAAAACACCAAAATTTTAAATTTATGTGAGAAGTACTTGATGATTGCAGGTGTTGTATCCACGAAGAGAGTCTATATTTGTCTATCAATCTAACTAGGTATCTAGTAGTAAATTCATCTTACTATAATGATGAGAACAAAAATAATAAAGTGACAAACCCTTTGAAAACAAAGTCTTTAGCACGAAATAGCGACTTCCAATATTGAAGAGCCTAGCCGCATTATGTTGGTTTCCAATGTACGTTAAACTACATTAATTATCAGTTTAATTGCCTTTTCTAGATTGTAAATCCTAAAGTCTTTAGGATATTTTTCTAGACTCTCCTAAAGTTTCAATTCAAGATATCAGTGGGTTTTCTCAAGTCTAATCAAGCCATGTTATTAATTTTGTGATTAACCATATTTGCCCACACAAATCATATGGTTTAACTCTCATTATTTCTATGAAATTAATATTTGCAATTGGATGTCTAGCGCATATGCTTTTGCTCTCATTATTCCCCACACATCCATAAATAATTAAAAAGTTTATAAGATCCTCCAACCACAATTCATAACACCAATTGCAAATAACAACTATAAGGACAATCAAACATAATATCATGCATACATCTTTCACCAAACATAAACGTGAGAGACTGGTAATTACTTTAGCAACTCATAGTGTATTCAAGAAAAATATGGCTAAATTATTCAACATCTAAACAATTCAAAAGCAATAGAAAAGCCTTAGAAAAGAAACCCTTATTCTAGTGTTGGGGATTGAGTGGAACGATGAATCCTCTCCAACTTTAGCATGGATTCCTCCTTCTTTGCATCTCTAATAATTGTCTTTATGCATTATAAGTGTTTCAATGATAAGAACTATCTAACAACTAAAACTTGTATGCACTCTAGTATTTATAGGTATAGGGGGCCAGAATTTGAGTAATGAAATAGAGAAGATGAAAATGTTTGTGATATGCACTAAACGCCAAATTATCAATGAGGGATACTTGAGAGATATTGGTTATAAATGTTACTTTTGTTAATTAATAAGATATTGATGATGATATTATCAATATTCTAGCAGTATTTCTATGCATATAAATCTTAAATAAAGTAAAGTGTTGCATGTGTTCACATGATTGTCATAGAGTACCATTGTTAAAACTAGTCCATGAGTTATAAATACTTTAAAGGGCATTAGAGAGTTGGTATGACATACACACCTTATATTTGTATGGTGAGTACCATGTTGTTCAGTATGAACTACTAAGAATGCATGTGCGTGGAAGCGCCATTAGAGAATGAGCATTCAGATAATGACTCGTAGAACGAAGCAAACATTTGGAGTTTATTCTTTGCTATCAATATCTTACTTCATGATTGTATTAAGTAAGCATGAACCTCAAACCTAATGCAAAATTATTGTCTTATGCGCACAATGGTCAATTAGTCATTAGGATATTAAGGACTAATACCTATCCTAGTAAGGGACGGGATCATAATCGGTTGTGAATATGGACACAAGATTGTCTTAGTACATAATCACTAAAAATGGTCTGCAAGTCACAGTTTCTGTAAAGGCCATTAGAGATTTGGTATGAATTGCACACCTTGTATTTTTATAGTGAGTGTCACGCCATTCAATACGAGATACTAAGAATACATATATTTGGATTTGTCTTTTGAGAAAAAGCAATCGACCAATGACTCGTGGAACAATGCAAACACATAGAGTTTACTCTTTGCTTCAATGTCTTTGTAGACACACAAATTTTGTCTACCAATTAAATAATGTCGCGTGAAAAATATGGCATCAAAAATATTAATTAAATCAATTTTTATTTATTTAAGAATTTAAATAAATATAATTCCTAAAATAAATAAATAAATGATTAATATTTTTATCGGTCAATCAAAGACTCTAAGTGGCAGAATTCTGCTAAAAGTCTAAAAGATGAAGACTCTAAATGGCAGAATCTTACTAGGCTATTATTTGTTATTTGCTATGCCCATGAACAAAAGATCAATCGAATGCTGATCGATGGTGGCTCGGCCATCAACATTTTGCCCTTATAAACTCTTAGAGAGTTGGGGATCCCAACTGATGAGTTTTCAAACAGCCGTTTGGTGATCCAAAGATTCAACCAAGGGGGGTAAAGGGCTTTGGGCCTTATAAGAATGAAGCTACTCAAAGACGACAAAGAATTGTTAGCCTTGTTTCAAGTCATCGATACTAAAACATCATACAACTTACTCCTCGGCCGGCCATGGTTCCATGAGAATGGAGTAGTCCATTCTACCTGGCACCAATGTTTCAAATATTGTCGAAATGGTGTCGTGAAGAAAGTGCTCGACGACTACAAACCATTTACTAAGGCTAAGTCCCATTTCGCCGATGCAAAATATTATCTAAGCAAAGTTGGGACTTCTGAAGCTAATGACTCAAGAAAACGAGAAACAAAACGACCTGGCAAGGGAAGACGCCCCAACTGACATGGCACACTCCAAAAGCCAAACGGGGAAAGAGCCAGCAATTGATAATGCTCTTAAAAACTTAACACTGCCTTTGACTCTAATTGACAGTCAAGCACTTGCCTAACTACCCAAAGAAGTGGTAAAGGAACACTAGGAGGCTCAAGGGCTAAGGACTGCGAAATGCTTTAACCCCAAGGCATACAAATTACTCATTAAGACTGAATACAACCCGTAGGAGCAATCGCCATTGGGAAATCTTCCGCAAAAATTATCAAGCCAAAACCCGCGAGTAGGACTTGGGTATCAGTAGCTAAAAGGTCACGTCCGCATTGCTATAAGAAGAGCTTCCACCAACATAATTTTCACTTGGTGGGCGAGTTCCATGACCTTTTCTTTGAATATGAAGGAGTCGTGGATAGGGTGCTTGACCAAGCAATGGTATTTGCAGTATTTGGTATCATCAGTCTTCCCAACTTCTGCAGGCTACTTCATTTCGGGTAATTCAGTGAAGTTGGCCTTTAACAAGTTGTCGAAGATCCCAGAGACATCCGTATCAAAAAATGGGTATGTTTTGGCTTGTAACTCTTTTAGCGTTGGCCTTCTTGGTATCTAAGCCATTTCTTTTTTCTCGTTCACATTTTCCTTCCCCTTGACTGGAATAGGTTTAGCATACACTGCCATAGACTCTTTGGTGGGAGGCTTGCCCCCTTTCTTTATTTCCTGCTTGTCTTTTAGTTTGCGGAACTCCAAAATAAGTGGTCACTGACACCATTTGCAGCTATGCTTAACTCCATGTCGTGAGCCCGCCTAGCCAATTCTTCAAAAGTTTTAGGCCGAATTCCTTGAAAGATGTATCACAGCCTCATGTGCATATCTTGTATGCATATCTCAATGCCCGAGGCTTCAAAGAGTCTGTCTTTGCAATTCAAGTTTCTCCACCTATTACTATAGTCAATGACTGGCTCATCTTTTCATTAACAGGTATTTGTTAGCTCAATCATGCTAACAGTCCACCTTATGCTGTAGAAAACGGTTGAGGAATTCATACTCCATTTGTTTCCAACTGTCGATGGTCTCGGGCTCGAGGTCAGTGTACCAGTCGAATGCATTTCCCTTCAACAAGCAGATGAATTGCTTGACTAGTTGGGACTTCCAAAGCAAATGACTCTCAAGAAATGAGAAAAGAAACGACTTGGCAAGGAAAGATGTCCCAACTGCATGGGTAAAGAGCTAGCAATCGATGATGCTCTTAAAGGCTTGACATTACCGCTGACTCGAATTAACACTAGAGCACATGCCCAACCACCCAAAGAAGCTATAAAAGAATACCAGGAGGCTTAAGAGCTAAGATTGCAAAATGTTTTAGCCCCAAGGCATACAAACTCCTCATTAAGGCTAGATACAACCCATAGGAACAATTGCCATTAGGAAAGCTTCTGCAAAAATCATCAAGCCAAAACCCGTGAGTGGGACTTGGGTATGAGCAGCCAAAAGGTTCTGTCCACATTGCTATGAGAACAGCTTCCACCAATACCATCACGGAGGAAGACTACTCTTCAAGAATTGAGAGAAAGCCAACACGAGTATCAGTCTTCAAGAGGCTTGGTCCACTCAAAAAGTAGAAATCTTGGAAGCCAAAAGAAGGCATCACTGAAGTGCTACAACAAAATGGGAAACTTCGAAGCTTAATCCCTTCCCGCATGCAGTGGCAAACAAACTTGATTATGTCTTGTGATAGAGTTCTCAAGGCCAAATTTCAAACTATCATCTTCACCAAATCTCAATTTGAGGAAGGCGATAATAGAGAAAGTGTGGGCTCATCCAACCACATAACCTTGCAAGAAGAAGGGAAACCCGTTGAAGAGGATGTTGAAATCGCACTACCTAAAATGGAAGTAGGTTCCAAGTCCACTGTGAACGAACTCATAAAAGTAAATTTGGGGGACTGTGACGACCCTCATCCCATTTACATTAGTGCCCTACTTACAAGTGAAGAAGCTGATGAATACATGGAACTACTAAAGCAGTTTAGAGACGTTTTCACCTGGTCATACGAAATGCCCAACTTAGACCTGAAAGTGGCGGTATATCACTTAGCTGTAAAAAAGGGAGCTTGTCCCATTAAACAAGCACAACGTTGATTTCGACCAAAGCTTCTTCCTCAAATTGTAGCAAAAGTCAACAAATTAATCGAAGCTGGATTCATTCGAGAAGTTAAATATCCCACATGGATCTTTAGCATCGTCCTGGTAAGAAAGAAGAATGGGCAAATCTGAGTCTATGTTGACTTCAGGGATCTCAACAAAGCATGTCCCAAAGATGATTTCTCATTACCTATCACAAAGCTCATGATTGATGCCACAACAGGACATGAAGCACTCTCCTTCATGGATGGATCATTCGGGTATAATCAAATACACATGGCGCCCAAAAATGAAGAATTGACAGCCTTCCGCACACCGAAAGGCATATATTATTACAAGGTGATGCCATTTACCCTCAAAAATGCTGGGGCCACGTATCAAAGAGCCATGCAGAAAATCTTTGATGACATGCTCCACAAAAACGTCGAATGCTATGTTGGTGACTTTGTGGTGAAGTCTCGGAAAAGAAAAGATCATTTGCATGACTTAAAGAAGGTTTTCGAGCACTTAAGGAGATACCAACTAAGGATAAACCCATTGAAATGTGCATTTTGAGTCGCCTCCAGCAAATTTTTAGGCTTTATTGTCCACTACCAAGGCATCGAAATTGAACAAGCAAAAATTGATGCCGTCTTGAAAATGTCGGAACCTCAAAACATTCACGAACTCAAGATTGTACAAGGAAAATTGGCATATATCAAAAGATTCATCTCCAACTTGACAAGGTGTTGTCAATTGTTCAGCCGCCTTATAAAGAAGGGCATTCCATTTGAATGGGATGAGTCTTGCAGAAAGGCTTTCGAAAGCATCAAGTCCTACTTGACAACTCCTCCGGTGCTGGTTGCCCCAGTACCCGGCCATTCATTAATCCTATACATTGTTACACAAGAATGCTCAGTGGGAGCCCTATTAGCACAAGAAAATGACGAAAAGAAAGAGAATGCTCTCTACTACCTGAGCAAGATGATGACACCAACTGTGCTAAAATACTCACCAATTGATAAGATTTGTTTGGCACTTGTTTCCACCATCCAAAAGCTGAGGCATTACTTCCAAGCTTATATAGTTCGTTTAGTGTTCAAAGCAAACCCACTAAAGTTCGTCATGACAAGGCCCATTCTTTCTGACAAACTCGCCAGGTGGTATCTTCAATTCCAACAATTTGAAATCATCTGTGTACGACAAAGGGTCGTAAAGGGATAAGTGTTGGCCGACTTCTTGCCAGACCATCCTATTCCAGCTAAGTGGGACCTTGCCGATGACTTGTCTGATGAGGATGCTTTGATGGTTGAAATCACTCCTCCATGAAAGATGTATTTCAATGGAGCTTCCCATAAAGAAAGAGCCGGTGCCCAAGTGGTGTTTGTAACATTTGAAGGACAAGTCTTACCTCACTCATTCACCCTTATGGAAAAATACTCAAATAATGTAGCTGAATATCAAGCTTTGACCATTAGACTCGAAATTGTGGTCGAGATCAAACAATTGAAGTCTATGGGGATTCTAAGTTAGTGATCAAGTGGTTGCTGGAGAAATATGAAGTCAAAAAGCCTGAATTACTCCCATACTATAACTATGCCAATATGCTAATGGGGTGTCACCATAAAACATGTGCCAAGAAAGGAATCAAGAAAGCAGACGCATTAGCCAAGCTCGCCTCTTCCTTGTCCCTGCCTGAAGTAGAGTACCGTGTGCCTATATGTCAAAAATGGGTAGTGCCACTGATACTCAAGGATGAAGAAGGTGAAGAAGAACATTATTCCATAGAGGTCTTCAAAGTTGAAAAGGAGGATTGGTGCAATGCCTTCGTTGACTACCTAAAATATGATAAATTACCAGAAGATCCACACCAAAAAGTAGACATTCGATGACGAGTAGTTCATTTAATCTATTTTAATGGCACATTGTATAGACGTTCCTTTGATGGGATATTCCTACGTTGTTTGGGCGATGATGAAACCATACAAGCTATGGAAGAAGAACACTCCGGCATTTGTGGTGCCCATCAATCAAGACCAAAACTTTACTTCCGCATCAAAATGATGGGGTATTACTAGCCAAAAATGGTAAAAGACTACATGGAATATGCCCAAAAATGTCAATCATGCCCAAACCATGCCAGCTTCATTCACCAACCGCCTAAGCCCTTGCACCCTACAGTTGCCTCATGGCCCTTCGATGCCTGGGGTTTGGATGTTGTCAAACCCATAACAAAGTCGTTTGCCGGCCATCTCTACATTCTCACTACAACCGACTACTTCTCAAAATGGGCAGAGGCAATCCCTCTCAATGAAGTAAAAAAAGAAAATGTTGCCGACTTCATCCGTGTTAATATCATCTATAGATGTGGAGTCCCTCAGTATATTATCACTAATAATGGAAAACCGTTTGTCAACAGCACAATTGACAAACTATGTCAAAATTTTGGCTTTAAGTAAAGGAAGTCCTCAATATACCATGCCCCAGCAAACGATCTTGCAGAAGCTTTCAACAAGACTTTATGCAACTTGTTGAAGAAAGTGGTGTCAAAATGAAAAAGGGATTAACATGAAAGGATTAGTGAAGCTTTATGGGCTTATCAAACCACTTATAGGACTCCTACACAGGCAACTCCTTATACATTGATGTATGGTGCCGAGGCCATCACCCACCTTGAACAACAAATTTCGTCCTTATGAATTGCCATACAAGAAGGGCTAATCGAGGAAGACAACACTCATCTACAAATGTTCAAAGACACTCCTCGACACACGAGCCTAAACTGTATGTTACTCCTGACCCACAAGAGTATGAATTGTGAATGACCCTACCTTTTACAAATTAAAAGTGTTTGAACTATGTTATGATTTGATCCTATTTTTATGGGTACATAGGCTACTTGGATACTTTCTAAATTCAGTCATGAATTTGTGATGGATTATGTTTTAATTCTTGATTATTTCTGGAGGTACATCCAAACAAAGAAAGCAAAAAATAGTGAAACAAGATATTTTATTAACAAAAGCAAGCGCTTGGCGAAAGAATAATAATGTGAACTAAGCAATAATCCTAATGAAAATAAGAGAAAGGATTCAAGCTCTCCAACACATCTTTGGCAGCTATCAAATCCTTTTGAGCAGTATGCAAGGCTTCTGCACCTACATCATCTGAAAGCTCAGTAGATTGGATAGCAACAATTTCCCTATGGAGCTCACCAACTTCCGTTGCCGCCTCTCTAAGGGATTCCTTCTACTACGAAAGGGAAGTAGATAGGTCATTCCATTGCTTGGTCAAAAGTTTGAATTGCTCCTTAATACTCTTCAATTTAGCTTCAGAGGCCTCAACTTGCCTAGCTCCTTCAGTTTCCCTATTTAAGGCCTCTTGAAGCTGAGACTTGGCATCCTTTAGCTACTTAGCAAGGACCTCTTTAGTAGGCATATCAGCTACTGTAGATCTTGCTTTGTCATATATTGCGGCCTAGCAAAAAGTGCCTCTAAAAACTCTTCTATGAGGAACACGTCGGCATGCTCAAAATGTATCATGGACTCAAGAATGAGCATAACTTCATCTTTGAGGGAAGAAATAAGATCGGGTGAGGTGCTAGCTAACCTCTTTCAAAGACTCACTCACAGCCAGTAAAGGAACTCCTCCTCGTGACTCTAGAGGAACTTCTCTGCTTTAAACACAAAAGCTGCTACAAGAGAAGGTACTTTCTTGCTCTCTTTCAAAACACAAATTTTCTCAGGTGCTGCAGGTACAAATGGAGTTGGCTTTGCAATAAGTTTACGACTACCACTAGAGCCCCCGCCATTGCTTCCAAAGGCCTGCCTCTCCATCTAAAGGCAAAAAGAAAGCGTGTTGGTAAATTAAAAAGGGAAGGCAAAGAATGCAGCAAAGAGAAAAGTAACAAACTACCTCTTAGGCAAGATCTCTAACTGACTTTGGGTAGTTGGAAAGTTTGCCTTCTTTCGGAGAAGGAGGCATCCTAACCCTCTTCCAATGACGATCTCTATTACTACTTGTACTATCATCTAAGATCTCCAAACACGGTCTCTTCTCCGTAGGGACAATTGGGGTTGCAGGTTTACAAGGTAGATCTTTGACATCAAGAGACGCGCTTCCCACATTAAGGACGCCACCTTGCGATGAAGTAATGCACAACATTGTTGAATGTTCTTCAAAGTAGTTCCTGTGAACCTTCAAGCAGAGTTAAAAGCTAAGCCTGGTACTCAAAGACTCAAAAAATTCAAACCTGGATGGTACTCGTGGGCCCAGTTAAGTCTGGTACTCAAAAGTTTAAAAAAATTCAAGCCTAGATGATACTCGTGGGCAAAGTCAAGTCTGGTACTCAAAGGCTTAAAAATTCAAGTCTGGATAGTACTCGTGGGCCAAGTTAAGCCCGGTACTCAAAGGCTTAAAAAAATTTAAGCCTAGATGGTATTTGTAGGCCAAGTTAAGCTTGGCACTCAAAGGCTTCAAAATTCAAGCCTAGATGGTACAATGGGCCAAGACAAGTCTGGTACTCAAAAGCTCAAAAATTCTAGCCTAAATGGTACTCGTAGGCTAAGTCAAGCCTGATACTCAAAAGCTCAAAAATTCTAGCCTAAATGGTACTCGTAGGCTAAGTCAAGCCTGATACTCAAAAGCTCAAAAATTCAAGCCTAAATGGTATTCGTGGGCTAAGTCAAGCTTGGTACTCAAATGCTCAAAAATTCAAGCCTATATGGTACTCGTGGGTCAAGTTAAGCTTGGTACTCAAAGGTTTAAAAAAATTCAAGTTTAGATGGTACTCGTAGGCCAGGTCAAGCCTGATACTCAAAGGCTTAAAAATTCAAGCCTAGATGGTACTCGTGGGCTAAGTTAAGCCTGATACTCAAAAGCTCAAAAATTCAAGCCTAGATGGTACTGGTTGGCCAAGTTAAGCTTGATACTCACAGGCTTAAAAATTTAAGCATAAATGGTACTCATGGGCCAAGTTAAGCCTGATACTCAAAGGCTTAAAAAAAATTCAAGCCTAAATGGTGGTCTAGATCAGGTCAGGCGCTCATGGGATGAAAAAAAAAATCTAGCCAAACATGGCCTTATCCTTGAACCAAAAATTTATGTCCAAACATGGCCCCATGCTTCAAGCTAGAATCTGTGTCAAACATAGCCTTGTTCTTAAACCAGAAATCTGCGTCGCCAAACACAGCCTTGTTCTCAAACCAGAAAACTGTGCCAAACATAGCCCTATTCTTTCTATTCTTTTCTTCTTCTTCGATGACGTCGGCACCATCGCTAGAAGCCTACTTCCGAGACATCCCAGCTTCAGCCCTTCCTCCAGAAATCGAACAACCACCATCCATCGCTCAAGATGCAAAGAGCCTCGGCCCCATCCAGAGAAGTCATAACACGGGAAGATGTTGTACCATTGCTACCCTGACTGCGGGATTGTCGCTTACAATGCCATCGCTGCCACTAGAGTCATTGTTGGAGACCCTCGAATTGCACCACCACCAAGCTCTATTTGCACGCCACCACCTCTACCCTTGTTGCTTGACACCACCGCTAAAAGTCACTACATCTAGAACACTTCAGGCGCCAGCGTCTCCATCAAAAAATCTGCAGCAAAATTCACCAATAAAGAAAAGGACAGAGCATCATTGTGCCTAAAACCCAACCACCTCGAACGTCGTTACATGCTGCAGCAATGGTGCCGGCTTGGAGCTCACGATTGTTGTCTTGCAAACTCAAGAAGCCACCTGTTGCCTAGTCAAGCCTCCACCATCTGGCGCAAGGACTGATACCACCGCTGAGGTCACCAACCAGAGACTGACCTTGACTTCAATTCACACACGCTCAAAGCAAGAAAAAAAGGGGTCCAAGAAATAGGTTGGGGAATTCGCAAAAGTAGACTACTGAAATAACAAAAGGGGCAGATGAACTCACCTTAAGGACACCTTGAGATGCCGACTGCAGACTTAGGAAGTATGAGATTGCCTGCATGAAAAAAAAATAACATTTGATGAACTCTATCATGGTACCTATACAGAGAGGTATAAAAGGTGTTTACATGTAAAAGAAACCCACCGATGCCAATTCAGAGCACAGAAATTTTAAAAAACACAATTCCTAAAATAAATAAATAAATGATTAATATTTTTATCGGCCAATCAAAGACTCTAAGTGGTAGAATCCCACTAGAAGTCCAAAAGATGAAGACTCTAAGTGACAGAATCCTGCTAAAAGTCCAAGCAATGAAGACTCTATTAAATTGTTGGATAGAGTACAAACTCTAACGACCAATAAAATCGCACCACGTCAGCAGGCTGATGCAGCCACTCTATCTCTCCTACAGCTATAAATAGGGGTTAAACCCCATGGAAGGAAAGAGAGAAGTCAAAAGTGAAGCAGCTGAAGACTTAAAACTTCCTAAATTCTCTCTGGAATTTCCAAGAATATTCAAAGTGTTCTTCGTCAAATTCAAAGAAGTTTATCTTGTTCTTCGCCAAATTCAAAGAAGTTTGTCACGTTCTTCATCAAATTCAAGGAGTTCGTTGTCAAATTCAACGCGTTCTTCGACAAAGTCCCCAAATTTAGCATTTGATCTGAAATCGTGGTGCTAAACCTGAAAATTAATATTGTTGAGGACCTAACAACCCTCAAGGAAGATCAAGCACAAGCCCTTTCCTTAAATATTGTTCAAATCTCAAGTCAAGTGTTCTTGAAGGAAAAATCAAAAGACTAAAGTTAGAGAATAGAATCCACAAAATTCACGTTGATTCAAAATATTCGGTCTTACACCTAATTTTCTTGTTATTCAAGAATTTTGTCCTACAAATTTCTCGCACACCTAGTAGGACATCCCTACCTCTCATCTCTTCCTTCGTCAAATTTCAAATTAAAGTTTCAAATAAGTCACTATAGCCAGCAACAAGGGGAAGTCTACCAAGGCTACTACCTCAACTACTGCTGAAACTGCTACAAGAAATGCTGGTGCTGTCACCTAAAGTGTGGTATGTAGGCTAGCATACTTGGAGCCAACTTCTCTCCCTGAGGCTGTCAATAATCTGCTCTTTACAAATGACGGCCATAAGAACAACTCTGCACCCTCAAGCCCTCGCTCCAATGCTTCATCTAACTCCAACATGGCACCAGTCATGACAACTAACACTTCAAGCCTGGAGAACTAAATCGCTGCATCAACTAAGGTCATCGAGGGCCTTGCTAAATACGTCAAAGAGCAAGACTCGCGAATCTCGAGGCTAATGAATAAAATAGATGATGTTGAAACTAGCCGGGAGGCTAAAAGGGCACCTGAAGTGCATCATGAGGCTGAAGAAATCTACCAAATAGCCAGCTAATGACCGAAAGAAGTCCGCAATCAGAGAACTCCAAATTTCCTCTAACGACCTGATCCCTATTGATCAACTGAAAGACTTCATTGAAGGCACCATCAAAAGCAAATTTGATGGAGGCATCAAGTCAACTCTGACATATGCCAAGTCCTATTCGGCAAGAATTGACAACTTGAAGATGCCAATGGGCTATCAACCCCCCAAGTTCCAATAGTTTGATGGAAAGGGAAACCCCAAACAGCACGTGACTCATTTTATAAAGATATGTAATGATGCTAGGATGTATGGGGACCATCTAGTCAAGCAGTTCATCCACTTGTTGAAGGAAAATGTGTTAGATTGGTACATTGACCTCGAGCTCGAGACCATCAAAAGCTATGAAGAAATGGAGTATAAATTCCTCAACCGTTTCTACAGCACAAGGTAGACTGTTAGCACAATCGAGCTCACAAATACCAATCAGTGGAAAGATAAGCCGGTCATTGACTAAATTAATAGGTGGAGGAACTTGAGTCTGAATTGCAAAGACAGACTCTCTAAAGCCTCGGGCATTGAGATGTGCATACAGGGTATGCACTGGAGGCTACGATACATCCTTTAAGGGATTTAGCCCAAGACTTTGAAAAATTGGCCACGCGGGCTTATGACATGGAGTTAAGCATAGCTGCAAATAGTGTCAGTAGACCACCTATTTCGGAGTTTCGCAAACCAAAAGACAAGCAAGAAATAAAGAAAGGGGGCAAGCCTCCCACCAAAACTGTCACCAGAGAGTCTATGGCGGTGTGTGCTAAACCTATTCCAGTCAAAGGGAAGGAAAAGATGGACAAAAAAAAAAAGAAATGGCTCAGAAGCCAAGAAGGCCAACTTTAAAAAAGGTACAAGCCAAGACATACCCATTTTTGGATACGGATGTCTTGGGATCTTCGACAACTTGCTCAAGGCCAACCTCATTGAATTACCCGAAATGAAGTGGCCTACAGAAGTCGGAAAGATTGATGATCCCAAATACTGCAAATACCACCGCTTGGTCAGGCACCTTATCCACGACTACTTCATATTCAAAAAAAAGGTCATGGAACTCACCCACCAAGGAAAATTTACGTTGGAGGATGATAGTGCAAGTGCCAACACCATCACCCACAGCAACCAAACAGAGAAAAGTCACCAAATGGACAACTCTCCAAACGAAGCTGGTTGTTTCCACAAAAAAAGCAAATTCCTTGTCGAAGACTGCATGACCATAATGGTCTTCACGGATGAAGATTTGATGTTGGTGTTCCAACCCTACAACAGGCCATTGTTTGTTATTGACTATGCCCATGAACAAAAGATCAATCGAATGTTGATCAATGGTGGCTCGACCGTCAACATTTTACCTCTATGAACTCTTAGAGAGTTGGGGATCCCAATTGATAAGCTTTCAAACAGCCGTTTGGTGATCCAATGATTCAACCAAGGGGGGCAAAAGGCTTTGGGCACTATAAGAATGAAGCTACTCATAGACCACATAGAATCCATAGCCTAGTTCCATGTTATCAAAACATTATACAAGTTACTTCTTAGCCAGCCATGACTCCACGAGAATGGAGTAGTCCCTTCTACCTAGCACCAATGTTTCAAATACTGTCGAAATAGTGTCGTGACGAAAGTGCTTAGCGACCGCAAACCATTTACTGAGACTAAGTCCCTGTAGGCAGATAAAAAAAAGAGGGAAATAAATTTGCCCAATCAAATGTCCTCGTGTGGCATTTTCTTGTAATCAAATATCAATTATGAATTATTTATATTTTAGGAGTTGAATTAACTACAATTCTTGAAATTAAATAATAAAATAAATTGATATTGTACTACAAAATTGACTAAGTAATCAAACGGCGACATGTGTCAAAGTTAGCCAATCAAATCATACCACGTGTTAAATCTTATAAATTTGGAAAAAGAATATTATTGATTGGCAATTAACTCATAATCACTCGATTAAAGGAAATGATGCCAAATCAAATATTTTCAACCAATCAAATGTCGCTACGTCATCGGGCATTTATGGTGGCTAGGCCTTCTCCACCCCTATAAATAGAGGTGGTCTTTACACATTAGAATGAAAGGAAGAGATCAAGCAGACAACATCAACACACAAGAACCGAGGACACGACAACACAATAAGTGAAGGAGCAACAAGAAAACTTCAATGAAGAAGCATTCCAGGAGTTCAAATTCTCACCACCAACTTCAAGAAGTTCGAAGGAGTTTGTTATCAAATTCAAGGCATTCTTCATCAAAGTCTCTAAATCCAGCATTTGATCCAAAATCGTGATGTTAAACCTAAAGATTAGTATTGCTGAGAACCTAACAACCCTCAAGGAAGATCAAACACAAGCCCTTTCCTTGAAAATTGTTCAAATTTCAAGTCAAGCATTCTTGAAGGAAGAATTAGATGATTAAGTTAGAAATTATACCTACAAGTAAGAAATTTGATTCTAATTGCAATTTGCACTTGTATAAATTTCTTGTTAATAGAAATTTAATTACAAGAATTTTGTTCTACAGTTTCTGGCATACCCAGTAGGACTTCTCTACTTCTCATCTCTTCTCTTAACAAAAAGCAAATTCAAGAATATCAAATGGCCAGAGAAAAATTGAAGTCATCTAAAGCTACCGTCTCAGATGCCTTAGGAGTTGCTCCTGAAAGAGGCATTGTCACAAGAGGCCAAGTAAGGCAGTTGACTTACTCTGAGCTAATTGCCATCCTCGAGGCCACTGATGAACCATACTACCCAGGCCAAGGAAGCAAGGACAATAAGAATAATTCATCGCCCTCCAGCCCTTGCCCAGTCGTCTCACTCGACTCTAACATCGCTCCAATAATGATAACTGGTGCCTCGAGTCTAGAGGATGAGGCTAGTTACGTCGAAGAGAAGCCTTAAGAAGTTCATAATGGAGCTGAGACATCCAAACAACAGCCAGACAAAGGAAAAAAGCCTGCTATTGAAGAGCTACAACCCTCTGCAGATGGCTCCATCCCCCTCGATCAACTAAAAGATTTCATTGAAGGGGCCATCAAAAGCAAAGGGACCACCAAATCGTTCTTGACTTACGCAAAGCCCTACACAGCTCGGATTGATGACCTGAAGATGCCTACAGGTTATCAACCCCCCAGGTTCCAACAATTTGATGGAATGGGAATTCCAAAGCAGCATACAGCCCATTTCATCGAGACTTGCAATGACATTGGAACCTATGGTGACCTCTTTGTTAAGCATTTTTTCCGGTCTCTAAAAGGAAATGCCTTTGACTAGTACACTAACTTGGAGCCAAAATTTGTCGACAACTAGAAACAGTTGGAGCAAGAATTTCTCAACCACTTCTATGGCACCAAGCAAACGGTTAGTATGATCGAACTTACTAACACTCGCCAGTGGAAGGATGAGCCTGTCATCAGATACATCAATCACTGGAGAATAACAGCCTAAATTGGAAGGACAGACTTACAGAGGCTTCAGGCATTGAAATGTGCATTTAAGGAATACACTAGGGGTTGAAGTATATCCTGTAAGGGATTCAACCAAGAACCTTTGAAGAGTTGACCACTCATGCTTAGGATCTGGAGTTGAGTATGGCGGCCAACGGAGTCTATGGTCCACCCACACAAGACTCCCAGAAGTCCAAGGAGAAACAAAAGGGAGCAAGCCCTTCTCCAGCAAACCTGCCGCTAAGGCATCAGCCAAGGAGTCAATGGCGGTTAAGGCGAAGCCTGTTAAACCACCAACAAAAGAAAGACCTCCGGAAAAGAAAGAGGTAGGCCGATTTTGAAAGAAATGTAGGCCAAGTTGTACCCCTTCCTAGACATGGACGTCCCCGAAATTTTCGATGACTTACTAAAAGCTAAACTCATTGACCTACCTGAGATGAAGCGACCTACGGAAGTCGGGAAGACTGACGATCTCAAGTACTGTGCAAGTACCACTGCTTGGTCGAGCGCCCTATCCACAACTATTTTGTATTCAAGGACAAAGTTATGGAATTGGCCCGCTAAGGAAAAATCACATTAGAGGATGATAGTGCTAATGTTAATGCCACCACCCTCGACGATCAAACAAATGGAGTTGATGAGACTAGCAACTCTCCTAATGAAGTTGGTTGCTTACAAAAGAAAAGCCAAGAGCCCGTAGAAGACTTTATGACTGCAGTGGTCTTCACGGACAAAGCTTTGATTCCAGGGTCCCAGCCGCACAATAAGCTATTGTTTGTGACGGGCTATGTCTAAAAAGAAAGGGTCAATAAAATCCTAGTTGACAACGACTCTGCAGTCAATATTTTACTCTAAAGACACTAAGAGAGCTAGGGATCTCGACCGCTGAGCTCTCGAATATCCGCCTAATGATTCAAGAATTAAACCAAGGGGGTAGAGAGCTTTAGGCACCATAAGGATGAAGTTGCTCATAGACGATATGGAGTCAATTGTCCTGTTCCATGTCATTGATGCTAAGACTTCGTACAACTTACTTCTCGGATGGCCATTGCTCCATGAGAATGGGGTAGTCCTTTCTACCTAGCATCAATGTTTCAAGTATTGCCGCAAAGGTCTTGTGAAGAAAGTGTTGGGCGATTGCAAGCCCTTCACTGAAGCTGAATCCCACTTCGTCGACGTTAAGTATTACTTGAATAAGGTCAAAGCTCCTGAAACAAGTAGCTCCCAAAACTAAGAAAAGCAAGAAGATCGTCCAGTAAAGAAAGACGAGGCTAGCAAAGTGCATCCCAAAAGTCGTCAAGGCAAAAGCCCAGTGATTAACGATGCCCTTAAAGGTCTAACCCTACTGCTGACCCAAATTAATAGCAAAGCACCTGCCCTATAGCCCAAAGAAGTTGTAGGGGAATGCTAAGAGGCTCGGGAGTTTAGGATTGCAAAAGGCTTGGGTCCCAAGGCGTACAAACTCTTCATCAAGGCTGGATACAACCTGCAGGAGCAATTGCCGTTGGGGAAGCTTCCTCAAAAATCCTCAAGTCAAAATCTGCAAGTAAGGATTAGGTATGAACAGCCCAAAGGCCCCGTCTATATTGCCATAAGAAGGGCTACCACCGAGGCCGACTGCTCTTCAAAGGTCGAGGGCAAGCCAATACGGGTGTCGGTCTTTGAAAGGCTTAGTCCACCCAAAAAACAAAATTTTTGGAAGGTAAAAGGGGGCATTAGAAAGACATCGAAGTAGGATGAAAAGCTTCAAAGCTTGATCCCTTCTCGCCTGCGTGACAAATAGATTTGGTGGTATCTTGTAACAAAGTCCTTAAAGCCAGATTTCAGTCAGTCGTCTTTACTAAAGCTCAAGTGGCAGAGGATGATGATAAGGAAAGTGTGGGCTCGTCTAACCACATTACACTATGCGAAGAAGGACAAGTTATCGAAGAAGATGTTGAGATTGTGCCATTTCAAATGGAGACAAGAACCAAGTCCACCGTAGATGAATTAAAAGAAGTGGACTTGAGTGATTGCAATGACCCTCAACCCATTTCTCTTAGTGCTTTGCTGACAAATGAAGAGGCTGACATATACATGAGGCTTCTCAAAAGAGTTCAAGGATGTGTTTGTTTGGTCATACAGGGAAATGCCAAGCCTAGACCCGAAGGTTGCCGTACATCACCTGTCTATAAAGAAATGAATTCAGCCAATTAAACAAGAGCAATGCCGGTTCCGACCAGAATTGATTCCCTAAATCGAAGCAAAGGTCAATAAACTAATGGAGGCTGGATTCATCTAAGAAGTTAAATACCCCATGTAGATTTCCAACATTGTCCTAGTCAGGAAAAAGGATGGACAAATCCGGGTGTGTGTTGAATTCAGAAATCTCAACGAGGCTTACCCAAAAGATGATTTCCCTCTACCCATCACCAAGCTCATGATCGATATTACTATGAGACACGAGGCTCTCTCATTCATAGATGGATCATCCAGGTACAACCAAATTCGCATGGTGCCGAAGAATGAAGAATTAACGGCCTTTCGTACACCCAAGGGCATATACTACTATAAGTTGATGCCTTCTAGCCTCAAAAATGCAGGAGCCACGTACCAAAGGGCCATGCAGAAGATCTTCAATGATATGCTCCATAAGAATGTCGAATGCTACGTCGACGATCTTGTGGTTAAGTCAAAGAAGAAGGTGGACTATCTGGATGATCTCAGGAAAGTCTTCGAGCACCTCAAAAGGTACTAGCTGAAGATGAACTCGTTAAAATGCATCTTCAGGGTTGCTTCTAGAAAGTTATTAGGCTTCATCATTCGCCATCGGGGTATCAAGATTGAGTAGGCAAAAATTGACTCCATCTTGAAGATGTCAGAGCCTCGAAATATCCATGAGCTCAAAAGGTTGCAAGGAAAATTGGCATATATTTGGAGGTTCATCTCAAATCTCACAGGTCGTTGTCAACCATTCAGTATACTTATGAAGAACGGCGTTCCATTCGAATGGGATGAACATGTAGGAAGGCCTTCTAAAATATCAATTCCTACCTAACAAAACCCCTAGTGTTGGTAGCCCCAGTACCCTACCATTCTCTGATCCTGTATATCACTGCGTAAGAAAGCTAAGAGGGAGCCCTATTGGCCTAAGAAAATGATGAAAGGAAGGAGAGCACCCTCTACTACTTAAGTAGGATGATGACACCAAATGAGCTCAAGTACTTGCCGATTGATAAAATCTGTTCGGCGCTTATCTTCACTATATAGAAATTAAGGCACTACGTTCAGGCTTATACAATTCGCTTGATATCTAAGGCTAACCCATTAAAGTACGTCATGACAAAGCCCGTTCTCCCTAACAGGCTCGCAAGATGGTACCTGTAATTCCAACAATTTAAAATTGTGTATGTACCACAAAAGGTAGTGAAGGGACAAGCATTAGCTGACTTTCTGGTAGACCATCCTATTCCAGCCGAATGGGATCTATCTGACGACCTGCCAGACGAAGATGCTCTAATTGTTGAAATCACTCTTCCATGGAAGATGTACTTTGATGGAGCCCCCCATAGGAGCAGAGCTGGTGCAGGGGTAGTGTTTGTGACATCAGAAGGCGAAGTCTTACCTCACTCGTTTACCCTCACAGAAAATTGCTCCAACAATGTGGCTGAGAACCAAGCCCTAATCATCGGACTCAAGATAGTCGCAGACATTAAATGACTCCACGTCGAAGTCTATGATGATTCCAAGTTGGTGATCAACTAGCTATAGAGAGAGTATAAAGTCAAGAAGCCTGAATTGCTTCCGCATTATAGCTACTCCAATACACTTATAGGATGGCTTGGATGTGTCACAATTGAGCATGTGCCCAGAAGCGAAAACAAGTAGGCAGATGCACTGGCTAAGCTTGTCTCCGCTTTGTCCTTACCGATGCTAAATGTCATGTCTGCATATGCAAGAAATGGGTAGTGCCACCAATACTTGAGGATGAGAAAGAGGGAGAAAATTGCTATGTAGAAATCCTCGAAGTGGAAAAAGAAGACTGGTGCCAACCATTCGTAAACTACCTGAAATACGAGAATTGCTAGACGATCCACGTCAAAAGGTCAACATTCGACATCGAGCAGCTTGCTTTATCCGCTTCAAAGGTGTCCTGTACAGACGCTCATTTGCTGGAGTATTCCTATGCTGCCTGGGCGATGATGAAACCATTCAAACCATCGAGGAAGTGCACTCTGGGATTTGTGGTGCCCATCAATCTGGACCAAAACTTCACTTCCAAATCAAAAGAATGGGATACTACTAGCCAACAATTGTGAAAGATTGCATGGAGCTTGTCCAAAGGTGCCAAGCATGTCAGTACCATGATAACTTTATTCATCAACCGCCTGAGCCATTACACCCAATAGTAGCTTCATGGCTGTTCAATGCTTAGGGATTAGATGTTGTCGAACTCATAACCGAGTCATTTGCTAGTCACCTTTACATCCTGGCTGCTACTGACTACTTCTCCAAATGGGTAGAGGCAATCCCTCTCAGAGAAGTAGAAAAGGAAAATGTTGCTGACTTCATCCACATCAACATTATCTACAGATATGAAGTTCTTCGGTACATCATCACCGACAATGGGAAGCCATTAGTCAACAACACCATTGACTAATTATGTCAGAGGTTCAAATTCAAGTAAAGGAAATCCTCGATGTACCATGCTCCAGCCAACGATTTCGCAGAAGCCTTCAAGAAGACTTTATGCAACCTATTGAAAAAGGTGGTGTCAAAGTCAAAAAGGGACTGACATGAAAGGATTAGGGAAGATCTGTGGGCCTACCGAACCACTTTCAGGACACTTACACAAGCAACTCCTTATGCACTGGTATTGAGGTTGAAGCTGTCATCCCACTTGAGCAGCAAATCCCATCGCTACAAGTTACTATACAGGAGGAATTGACCGAGGAAGACAACACTCATTTGTATTTTGAAGAATTGGAGGCGCTTGACGAAGAGAGGCTTAACGCACAATAAAGGGTCGAATGCTATCAAGCCTGCCTATCCAAAGTGTTCAACAACAAGGTGCGTGCTCGGTCTTTCCAAGTTGGGGAATTGGTGCTCACTATGAGAAGGCCCATCATCATCACTCACTGCACTGGAAACAAGTTCATCTCTAAGTGAGATAGACCATATGTCGTCCGAGAGGTTTATACAAATGGCACCAATAGACTCGTCAATCAAGATAGTGTAAGGGTTAGCCCTGTCAATGTGAAATTCCTAAAAAAATATTACCCTTGAAAAAAAAACCCTCCTTGATACAAGTATGAGCTGTCTAATTAAATTTCAAGTCATTACATTCCTTGATATGAGTTTAAACTGTCAAATTGTTAAATGAAATCCTCCTTGACACATGAGTCTAAACTGTAAGTTGCTCCTGGCCCGCAAAAGTATAAACTGTGAACGGCTAAATCCGTTGACATATTCAATTGATTGAACTACATTATGACTTGATTCCTTTGTAGGATACGTAGGCAACTTGAAAAAAGAAGAAGAAGAAAAGGGAATGATAAATTTCAAGTTCAGTCATAAAATGGCAAACACATTTCAAAAAAATAATCCATTGACCATAGGTAAAACAAATATTTTATTTATAGGTTAATGATTACAACACTTTGAATACAGATGGTAAAAGCAAGCAAGTCTAGTCAAAGGGCTTCAAATCATCCAACTCCCTTTTGGTAGCCTCAACAAAAGCCCTCGAAGACTTTAAGGCCTTGGCCATCTCACTATCTATTGGAGAAGTCTTAGTTATGATCTTGATCTCTTCCTCCATTTCTCTGACTTCGACCGAAACACCTTCATGTGCTTCGAGCTGCAACTCTAAAGACTTGGAAAGCTCCTCCTGCTTCTCTTTCAAAGCTGTAAGCTGGGTTTCCACATTCTTCAACTCTGCCTTTGTCCGGTCAATTTGCTCGGCCCCTTACTCTCATCAGCTTGAACTCTATGCAAGCGACCTTGAGCTTCACTAGGCTACTGGACAAGGACCTCCTTGATTGGCTTCTTAAATGCCTGAGACCTCACATCGTCATAAGCTGTAGCCTTAGCAAACAATGTGCCCAGTAAAGCCTCCAAGTGAGAAACATCGAATTGGCCTAACCTTTTCATTGACTAAATGTACAATGAAACACTGTCATTAAGGGAAGAGATTAACTTAGCTGGGATATTCTTTATCTGCTCATGAAGGTCGGCCCATAATTTCTCCAGATATTCTTTATGATAATCACGAAGGAATTTGTCAGCCTTAAAGACAGAAACCCCCGCAGAAGGAATAGCCCTGGCAACTACCCCCAAAGTCTAGCCACTAAGGGCGCCAATGAGAGTCGGAAGTGGATCACGTTCGCAAGCCAATTCCTGCGAACCTTCACAGCATCGCTCCCAAATACATACTCCACCAATTGAAAATAACAATAATGATGAATAACAATTAGGTTATCATTATTAACAAAAGTGTTATTGCTTAAAAAATGTGAGCCGGTAAAATACCTCTCTAGCATATTCCTCTATAGACTACCCACGGTCTGGACCCCCATCTTTTAAAGCCAAAGAACCTAAATCCCTTTTGGTTCTTTTCCAGTGGCAGTCTATGGTGCTACTATCACTATCCTCCAAGATCTCAATGGCCTTTTTTCCTCTTCGTTGCGCCCAATGGATCAACCATGGTAGTAGGAGCGAGACGTGTATCTTGGGCATTGCTGACAGATGGACCAGCACTGCTATCCCTCGGGGGAGCATCATCGTGTGAAGGGTCAACCAGGCGAGCAGCATGTTCCTCCAAAAAATTACCATGGACAAAGGCCCACCATTTCTTATAGGCGGCCGAGAAGTATCACCGCGTGAAAGTGGGATTGTGAGGGAAACGCGCCTTAGTCATGGATCGAAGCAAAAGGCATAGGTGCCAATAGCCAAGGCCATCATCCAAAAAGCACTGCCTCGCATTATGGACAAGCGACCCAGGCACCTCTTGAAAATAACCGAACTGACGATTGAATTGATGAGGACTATAAGGTTCTACATCAAAATGATCACCTCGCATCAAGGTTAGGTAGCTTGAACGAATAGCCACAAAATGATGTCGCTCGAGCTCCCCGGCATCATCATTATCTATGTAAATGATGACATTGCCTTTGGTGATGTTGCAAGTCCAGCAAGCCTACTCGCCTTTGTGGATTCACTTTTAGGCCTCACTTAGGTCATAAAACTTGGCGCATCCCTTTCCAGAAAACACCACCATCTTAGGGTCTGGCATCCTTTTAAAGACCTAAAAGTGAGTCCTGAATTAATGTGAGATCCACCGTAAACATAATGCACCGACAATGCTGCAGGTTTGTGGGATGGGTGGCAAGAGTTAGCAATTCTATTCAAACCACTGTAAATGGAGGTCAGAACTAGGACTACAAGGCTCATATATTGCCCCGTAGCCAAAATCCCAGCTATTTTAAATGTACCTAACCATATGAACCCAACATCCTTGTTGGAAAGAACGAAGGCACAAAGCTAACATGACAAAAAGGCTGCCGTATACGTCTCCTCCCTGGCTCCTTCACTAATGTTAAGGCTCTTGAATAAGGACTCTTTTGATGTTGACCAAGGTGCATAGGGATCAATATCCCCAGATAGATTGTACGTGGATCGGGGGCGTACTGTATTCTTTTCCTTACGGGCAGGAGGCGCGGAATATATTTGTGGCCCTCTTGCACTAGAACTTCACCTACTCAACAACTGGCACTTTTTGAGGTTGGCCTTTGGGGACCTTGTCGCAAAGTCTATGGAAAGCATGGACAGATATTTGCATGAGCGGGGAACTAACTTCGCACCTGTTTCATCAATGCCAACTAGCTCTTTTGTACTTGAGATGACCTCGTCATAAAGTTTTCCCCTAATAGGGAGCCCAACCATCGAACGTAGGTCATAAAAGGATATTGACATCTCCCCGAGTGAAATTAACAAGGTATTGGTGAGAGGACACCAGGCCTTAAGAAATGCCTTCATAATCTCCATGCTTCGATCATATGAGATGCCTATAAATCGCTTGTAAGATGTTCAAGTTATGGTCGTGAGTGAAAAGCGAGGCATAAACTACACCAAAAGTCTAAGCCGCCTTTAGCTCACGTCCACACCGGCTAAGCACATCTTTAGCCCACTCCTACTAGCCTTTGGTGAAGTGAAGCTCGCCAACAGATGGGAGAGCATCCCCCCATTTGGCCTTTCCTTTGATAATCTTGTGACCTAAAGTTGACAGCAAAATCAACCTAATGGCATGATGATGGTGAGATGACTGTAGGGTTTAGGCCTTTACAGTCTTGCTAAATGGGATTTCTCGGGTCCAGTTATCCATCTGATAAGGGATTGTCAACTTAGGCCAAGGATGACTATTAAGGGAGGTATAAACGGCCAGAAGTGTGCCTTTCTCTATAGGATGACCTTCTTCATTGAGAATAACCAAGTATTCCATGTCGGAAGAAGACATGTTACTCTTAAAATGCACCATGATGATCAACTGAAAAAGGGGGCAATGAATGTTAGGAATGAATCTCAGAAAATGAAAGCTCTATAAAAGCACAAAAATAAATAGCGCTTAAAGGAGCTAAGTAAATTAGCAAACTCCAAAAGAAGTTATAGGTGCCAACAAAACTAAAGTTTCGGGCCTTCATCCAAATGGGGCTAAAAGCCAAGACTGGTACTACAAAGCTCAAAATTTTCAAGTTTAGGCGGTACTCATGAGCCAAGTTAAGCATGGTATTCAAAGGCTTAAAAAAAATTCAAGCATAGATGGTACTTGTGGGCCAAGTCAAGCTTGGTAATCAAAAGCTCGAAAATTCAAGCCTAAATGTTACTCGTGGGCCAAGTCAAGCCCAGTACTCAAAGGCTTAAAAAATTCGTCCTCCTTGACATGAGCATAAACTATCAAACCAAATCCAAACCAAAGTTCTTTAACACAAATTTAAAACTGTCAAACCCAAAACAAATCCAAAATCCTTGACACGAGTTGAAACTATCTACAAATATTCGAAGACTCCTTCATACAATGTTTAAAGACGTTCCTCAACACACAAGCCTAAACTGTATATTACTCTTGGCTTGCAAAAGTATAAACTGTGAACGGCCCTACTTTTCACAAATTAAAAATGTTTGAGCTACGTTATGACTTGATCCCATTTTATGGGAATGTAGGCAGCTTGGATACTTTCTAAATTTAGTTATGAATTTGTGATGGGTTATGTTTTAATTCTTGACTATTACTAGGGGCACATCCAAACAAAGAGCAAAAAAAGTGAAACAAGATGTTTTATTCATGAAAGCAAGCGCTTAGTGAAAGAATAATAATGTGAACTAAGCAATAATCCTGATGAAGCTAAGAGAAAGGATTCAAGCTCTCCAACGCATCCTTGGCAGTTACCAAATCCTTTTTAGCAGTACGCAAGGCTTCTGCACCTACATCATCTGAAGGCTCGATAGATTGGATAACAGCAATTTCCCCATGGAACTCACCAACTTCTACTGCCACCTCTCTAAGGGATTCCTTCCACCACGAAAGGGAAATAGACAGCTCATCCCGTCGCTTAGTCAAAAGTTCGAGTTGCTCCTCAATGTTCTTCAATTTGGCTTTAGAGGCCTTAACTTGCCTAACTCCTTCAGTTTCCCTATTTAAGGCCTCTTGAAACTGAGACTTAGCATCCTTCAACTGCTTAGTAAAGACCTTTTTGGTAGACATATCAGCTTCTGTAGATCTCGCTTCGTCATATGCTGCGGCCCTAGCAAAAATCGCCTCTAAAAACTCTTCTATGAGGAACACGCCGGCATGCTCAAAACATTTCATAGACTCAAGAACGAGCATAACTTCATCTTTAAGGGAAGAAATAAGATTGAGCGAGGTGCTAGCTAACCTCTCGCATAGACTCACCCATAGTCGGCAGAGGAACTCCTCCTCGTAGTTCTGGAGATACTTCTCTACTTTAAACACAAAAGCCGCTATAGGAGAATGTGTTTTCTTGCTCTCTTTCAAGACACAAATTTCCTTAGGCGCTGTAGGTACAAGTGGACTTGGCTCTGCAATAAATTTATGACTACCACTAGAACCCATGCCATCGCTTCCAAAGGCCTGCCTCTCTATTAAAAAAAACAGAGAGAAAAATTCGAAACTCATTCATTTAAAAGAAAATTTCATGAACAAGTCTCGAGGGGGCATTTGTAGACACACAAATTTTATCTACCAATTAAATAATGCCACGTGGAAAATATGGCATTAAAAATATTAATTAAATTAATTTTTATTTATTTAAGAATTTAAATAAATACAATTCCTAAAAGAAATAAATAAATGATTAATATTTTTATCGGCTAATCAAATACTCTAAGTGGCAGAATCCTACTAGAAGTCCCAACGATGAAGACTTTATTAAATTGTTGTGTAGAGTACAAACTTTGACGGACAATAAAATCGTGCCACGTTAGCAGGCTGATGTAGCCACTTTATCTCTCCTACAACTATAAATAGGGGTCAAACCCCTTGGAAGGGAGGAGAGAAGTTAAAAGTGAAGCAGCTGAAGATTTGAATCTTCCTGAATTCTCTCTGGAATTTCCAAAAATATTCAAAATGTTCTTCATCAAATTCAAAAAATTCACCGTGTTCTTCGCCAAATTTAAAGAAATTCGTCACGTTCTTCACCAAATTCAAGGAGTTCGTCGTCAAATTTAAGGCGTTCTTCGTTAAAGTCCACAAATCCAGCATTTGATTCAAAATCGTGGTGCTAAACCCGAATATTAATGTTGTTGAGGACCTAACAATCCTCAAGGAAGATCAAGCACAAGCCCTTTCTTTGAATATTGTTCAAATTTCAAGTTAAACGCTCTTGTAGGAAGAATCAGAGGATTAAAGTTAGAAAGTAGAACCCATAAAAATTTAAGTTGATTCAAATTATTCAGTCTTACACCAAATTTTCTTATTATTCAAGAATTTTGTCCTACAGATTTCATTTAGCACATTAGGGGAGGAACTTAATCCAACCTAGATGAGAACCCAAAGAGGATTACCCAGCCTACCAAGGTGGGTACCATCTAGGTCCGTCAAGCCCACAGGTGAGATACACCATGGTCAATATTAATCAAGGGTAGTCTGATGGGAAGTAGGCCTTCTGTGCTGGTCAAAAGCCAAAGCTTCGGGCCTTAATTTCAAGCAGGGCTAAAAGCCAAACCTGATACTCAAATGCTTAAAAATTCAAGTCTAGATAGTACTCGTGGGTCAAGTTAAGCCTAATACTCAAAGAATAAAAAATTCAAGTCTAAATGGTACTCGTGGGCCAAGTTAAACCTGGTACTCAAAGGCTTAAAAAATTTAAGCCTAAACGGTACTCGTGGGCCAAGTTAAGCTTGGTAGTTAAAGGCTTAAAAAAATTCAAACCTAAATGGTACTCGTGAGCCAGGTCAAGCCTGGTACTCAACAGCGCAAAAATTCAAGTTTAGATGGTACTCGTGGGTCAAGTCAAGCTTGGTACCCAAAGTCTTAACAATTCAAACCTAAATGGTACTTGTGGGCTAAGTTAAGCCTGGTACTCAAAGACTTAAAAATTCAAGCTTAAATAGTACTTGTGGGCCAAGTTAAGTTTAGTACTCAAAGGCTTAAAAAAAATTCAAATTTAAATAGTACTCGTGGGCTAGGTCAAGTCAGGGGCTCAAGGGATGAAGAAAAAATCTAGCCAAACATGGCCTTATCCTTAACCAAAAATCTGCGTCCAAACATGGCCCTATGCTTCAAGCTAAAATCTGTATCACCAAACACAGCCTTGTTCTCAAACTAGAAATCTATGTCACCAAACACAACCTTGTTCTCAAACTAGAAATCTGCGTCGCCAAGCACAGCCTTGTTCTCAAACCAGAAAACTGCTTCTGTTCTTTTCTTCTTCTTCGATGACGCTGGCACTATCGCGAGAAGCCTACTTCTGAGACATCCCAACTTCATCCCTTTCTCTAGTATCGAACAACCACCATCCGTCGCTTAAGACGCGAAGTGCCTCGATCCCATCTAGAGAAGACAAAAGTGAAGTAGTTGAAAGACTTGAAACTTCTTGAATTCTCTCTGAAATTCCTTAGAACATTCACAGTGTTCTTCGTCAAATTCAAAAAAGTTCACCGTGTTCTTCGTCAAATTCAAAGAAGTTTGTTGCGTTCTTTACCAAATTCAAGGAGTTCATCGCCAATCCTATGAAAAATTCAAAGGGTTGCATGCCCCAGGAGGTAATCAAAGGACAATTCTGGCCCCACTTGTTGGTGCACAATCCTATAAAAAATTTCGAGTCTAAATGGTACTTGTGGGCCAAGTTACGCTTAGTACTCAAAGTATTAAAAAAATTCAAGTATAGATGGTACTCGTGGGCCAAGTCAAGCCTGGTACTTAAAGACTCAAAAATTTCAAGCCTAAACAGTACTCATGGGCCAAGTTAAGCCTGGTACTCGAAGGCTCAAAAGTTCAAACCTAAATTGTATTCGTATGCCAAGTTAAGCCTGGTACTTAAAGGCTTAAAAAAAATTCAAGCCTAAATGGTACTCGTAGGCTAAGTCAAGTTTGGTACTCAAAGACTCAAAAATTCAAGTTTAAATGGTACTCATGGGCCAAGTCAAGCTTGGTACTCAACGGTTTAAAAAATTCAAGTTTAGATGGTACGCATGGGCTATACAAGCCTGGTATTCAAAGGCTCAAAAATTCAAGTCTAAATAGTACTTGTGGGCTAAGTTAAGCCTGGTACTTAAAGGCTCAAAAATTTCAAGCCTAAACGGTGCTCGTGGGCCAAGTTAAGATTGGTACTCGAAAGCTCAAAAGTTCAAACCTAAATGGTACTCATGGACCAAGCCAAATCTGGTACTCAAAAGGCTCCAAAATTCAAGCCTAAACGATACTCGTAGGCTAAATCAAGTTAGGGGTTTGTGAAGGAAAAAAAAAATCCCTTGCCAAACATGGCCTTATCCTTAACATTTTGGAAAATCTGCGGCCAAACACAGCCTTAGAAATCCAAAAATTTGTGTCCAAACACAGCCTTAAAATTCTAGAAAATTTGCTGTCAAACACAACATTAAAGTTCTGGAAATCTGCGTCCAAACGTAGCTTTGTCCTCAAACTAGATTTCAGTGCCAAACACAGCCTTATCCGGTGAAGTTTTCTGTGGCAAACACAGCCTTTCCCAGGCTTAAAATCCGCGCCAAACACAGCCCTCTTCGAGACTTAAAGTTTGTACCAAACAGAGCTCAATTTCTAAACTTAAAAACTGCGCCAAACACAGCCTAAACCAGAACCCATCTTCTTCCTCCGGGCGACCTAGCCAACTCATGCCCAGCGCTGCCACCGCCGCACCTGCGTCTCTGTCACCAGAAAATCACACCACACCACCGCTAGCCCTCAAAAGCCATCATGCCATTAGAGGTATCTCGTCGCGTCACTGCCGCACCAAACTCACTGCTGCTCACAAGTCCGTTGGTTGTAAGCACAACTAAATTCTCCCATGGCCTTCGTCGGTTGGGCTGGTGTCTACTCACCATTACATCACCGCCACTGGGTTCGACCACTTCAGGTTACTTCTATTTGACTCTTGCGTGGTTCGATTCTACCTGAAAGCTCAAGTGTTCCGCCAGCACGGCACCTAGGAGTCTCGTAAAGCCGCGAGATATCGCTCTTCCATCAGAAAACCGACGCTCACATATGGCAACGTTGACACTCCACCGATGGCGCAACAACAAGAACTCAATTCGAGAATAGCACTAAAAAAAAATGGTGATGAAGGACAGAGGAACTCACCTCGGGGTATGATTGCGAAGCCTATAACCAGTAAGGTCACCTGGGCATCTGGAAATGAGAGAACAAATAAACATTGCCAGTAATAGAGGTAGTCCTAAATTATTTGCAGGGAATAGACGGATTATTTCTCTGACTACCTTCAGAACCAGAAGAAAGAAAAAAAAAATTGATCGGAAGAGAAGCCAATAGTTTGATAGAAGCTTGGACATGGTGAGGTGGAATTACGTTTTATAGAAGAGGTGATATTCTGAAAATCAAGTCCCAATAAGATATGGTTTTCATCGATCAAAATCTGCTCTTGTTTAATATTTATCTACTTGGTTCCTAATAAGTCGCCGATGGATAAGTATGGTCAAATTGATAAATCATAGCTGATTTGAGTTGCTAAGGCTAATGTCATCGAGAAGGAGAATGGGGTTGCACGTTACTCAAATCTGTCAACTTTGGTAGTTCAGGCGGTTGACGTGGGGGAGTAACCTTTGTTGTGAAAGATTCGTGCAAGACAAAATTACTGGGTTTAGAAGAGGGCCCGTGGAAGGTGCGCTGCGAGTTCACGTAGGTGGATTTGGACCTGTCACCTTTTGAAGAAACACTGTAAAAGAAATGAGAGCCAGACAGTGCTCATGGATTGATGAAAAAGAAAGTGAACCGTTACAAATTTAGACATTGGGCCGCCAATACAAAGTCCACCAAAAAGTTCGAACTTATTCATTCAAAAAAAATAATATTTCTCACGAACAAGTCTCGAGAAGGTATTTGTATACACATTAAAATTTAATACCCAATCAAACAACGACACATGGAAAATATAACATTAAAAATATTAATTAAATCGATTTTTATTTATTTAGGGATTTAAATAAATACAATTCTTAAATAAATAATTAATTAATTAATATTTTTATCAATCAATCAAATGACAATAAGCAACAAGGTTCTATTACAAGTCTAAGGGGTGAAGACTCCAAGTAGTAGAGTCCTATTAGAAGTCTAAGCGATGAAAACTCTATTAAATTGTCGAAAATGGTACAAACTCTATTACACGTCAGTAGGCTGATGCAGTCACCCTATCTCTCCTACAATTATAAATAAAGGTCAAATCCCACAGAAAGGGGGAGAAGGATAGAGGTCAAGAAAGTGAAGCAGCTGAAAACTTGAAACTCCTTAAATCCTCTCTAAAACTCCTGAGAATATTCAAAGTGTTCTTCGTCAAATTCAAGAAGTTGGTCGTGTTCTTCGTCAAATTTAAGAAGTTCGTCGTGTTCTTCACCAAATTCAAGGCGTTCGTCATCAAAATCCCTAAATCCAGCATTTGATCCAAAATTGTAGTGCTAAACCCAAAGATCAATGTTGCTGAGGACCTAACAATCCTCAAGGAAGATCAAGCACAAGTCATTTACTTGAAGATTGTTTGAGTTTCAAGTCAAACATTCTTGAAGGAAGAATTTGGGGATTAAAATTAGTGAGTAGAACCCACAAAATTCAATTTGATCTGAATTATTCGATCAAACACCAAATTTTCTTATTATCCAAAAATTTTATCCTACAGATTCCTAGCACGCTTAGTGGGATAGAGCAGGGAGGCTAGAAAGGGCCAGCACCCACTGGCTAGCACCCCATAGAAAGGACAGTGGGCCATAGTTGGCTGGGACAATTGAGGGTGAAGACGCCAATCCTAAGGCTAGCCCTGAGTACTCGGGCCAGTACTACTTGAGTTCTAACTACCTTGGCCATTGTCAGCCAGTAATACCCTGCCTACGGTTTAGCTATGTTCTTTGGTCCATCGCCTGCATGAAAAAAAAAAAAAAACAATAACATTTGATGAACTCTGGCATGGTACTTATACAAAGTGGTATAAAAGGCGTCTACATGTAAAAGAAACCCACCTGTGCCCATTCAGAGCACAGAATTATGTATGGGAAAGTTACTGTCAAACCAATCCTTGCTGTTTGGCGAGGTATCTCTCTTATAGATGGTGGTGTCAGTACAAGATGGAGTTCAAATAAAACAAGAAATTAAAGTCGTGCCTGAGACATTGGCCTTTTGGATTAGTATGGATGTGAGCAGCCATTTCGGATAGGAGTCCACTCGGGAAGAATGATATTGCACTCAATTCAAACTCTAAACTTGCCATGTCATCACCGAAAGGAGAGTCCGAGGTGATGTAGGGTTTGGAAGTTTGCAATTAAAATTTGATGAGCTGTTTGTATTGGAACAAAGTGGAACAATCCATTTAAAAAAAAGCGAGAGAAAAATTCGAGACTCATTCATTCAAAAGAAAATTTCATGAACAAGTCTTAAGAGGGCATTTGTAGACACACAAACTTTGTCTATCAATTAAATAATGCTGCGTGGAAAATATGACATTAAAAATATTAATTAAATCAATTTTTATTTATTTAGAAATTTAAATAAATACAATTCCTAAAATAAATAAATAAATTATTAATATTTTTATTAGCTAATCCTACTAGAAGTCCAAAAGATAAAGACTCTAAGTGGCAGAATCCTACTAGAAATCCAAAAGATGAAGACTTAATGGCAGAATCCTGCTAAAAGTCCAAGCAATGAAAATTCTATTAAATTGTTGGGTAGAGTACAAACTTTGACTGTCAATAAAATCACGCCACGTCAACAGGCTGATGCAGTCACTTTATCTCTCCTACAATTATAAATAGGGGTCAAACCCTATGGAAGGGAGGAGAGGAAAGTCAAGAAAGTGAAGCGGCTGAAAATATGAAGCTCCCCAAATTCTCTCTAGAATTCCCAAGAACATTCAAAGTGTTCTTCATCAAATTCAAGAAGTTTATCGTGTTCTTCCCCAAATTCAAAGAAGTTCATCGTATTCTTCGCCAAATTCAAGGAGTTCGTCACCAAATTCAAAGTGTTTTTCATCAAAGTCCCTAAATTCAGTATTTGATCCAAGATCGTGATGCTAAGCTCGAAGATCAGTGTTGTTGAGAAACTAACAACCCTCAAGGAAGATCAAGCACAAATCCTTTCCTTGAAGATTGTTTGAGCTTCAAGCCAAGCATTCTTGAAGGAAGAATCAGAGGACTAAAATTAGAGAGTAGAACCCATAAAAATTCAAGTTGATCTAAATTATTCACTCTAACACTAAATTTTCTTGTTATTCAAGAATTTTATCCTACAATCTTACTTCGTGATTGTGTTAAGTTTATGTGAAACTTAGACCTAAGACAATATAGTTGTCTTGTGTACACAACAATCAATATGTCATTAGGGAATTAGGGATTAATATCTATCCTGGTATAGGATGGGATCATGATTGCAAATTGTCATTGCTTGGGCATGTATGGAGGCATGTGTGTATTCAAAAGGGGATTTGTCCCCTTGCAAGTGAGTAAGACATTTGTATTATGTATTGATGTTTTATGAGATAGAAATCCTTAGTCAAGTTAGTGTTTGATTGAAGAGTTTCAAATAGAAATATTAGTTTCATAAAGAAATGTCAATTGATCATATGACTGAGTTTGACAGTTTGACTAAATCTATAACTCTCACTTGTTGGGATGAAGCAAGACAAAATTCTATACTGTATGGTACTCACGATTTAAAGGGTTCATTATGATCCATTTACTTCACATTGGATGGATTTTGCTATGTGTCACAGATTAGAAATTACTTACATCTTTCAAGTTATGTTCATTACCAACTAGGATGAGCCTAGAAAGTTATGCATATAAAAACAAGGTGATGGTTTAAGGCACATGCAAAGTGCCAATCACTAGACGTCAAAAGACTTGTGAGTGAGGTTTGAGAAGTCTCATGGTGAAACCAATTTGATCACAATTGGACTGGACCAATTTAGATTGATTTATTCATTATGATATTTTGGTGATGAGATCATTAATTAGAAATATCATTAGCCTTTAATTTAATTAATGGGGATTAATTAAATTAAAGAGACAAGGTACAAAAAAATTATTTTGCACCTATTATGTTTGTTAATTAGGGGGATTATTTAATTGGAAATATAATAGGCATTTCATTTAATTAATGAGATTAATTAAATTGAAGAAAATAATTTAAATGGGCTTTAATTATTAATTAGAGTAACTATTCACCTCACGACTTGCACGTGAGAGAAAATAGTTGCTAGCCTACATCTCAAATTTTCTCTTAGGAAATTCTTCAAGCACAAGGAGTTGGAGAATTTCATGAAGGAGTTCAAGGAGATTCGTTCGAGAGTCATAGCCAACATCTTGTTCGTGTAGACATAATAAAAGTTGAGACCTTATTGCAGCTCATGGATCATAGATATAAACTAAATGAATTTGATTCCAGGTAATCATACATAAAACTATTTTAAAATTTATGTTTATGCATTTTATGCAACGAAAAGCAGATTGGGTAGGGATTTCATATTCCACTACGTTCTTTGATTATTTTGTGTTTAAATTTGAACAATGTAGCATCCCAAACTCAGTGAAACCCATTAGTGGTATCTAAGCAGTCGCTTTTCTTTGTACAAGCTTATTCGAATACACTTATTTTTTAATTTATGGTGGTTCTTCATTTGAGACCATATTAACATGTTTTTGAAACTTGTATATACCTACAAAAGTGTTTGTGAGTGTTTTGGATTAAGAACAAGCAAGAAAAATCAAGTCTTGTTGAACAAGAAATAAATAGCATTGCAGCTTGTTAGGGTTTGCAGCCGCGAGATGTGATCTTGAATGCGTATAGAAGCATGTATGTATTCAATAAGGGATGCAAGTGATTAAGACATTTGTCATATGCGGTTGGTATTCTATAAGTCAAAGTCCTTTAGTCAAGGTAATATATGATTAGAAAAGAGCTTTTAATATAAACATTTATCTCATAAGGAAAAGCTAATTGGTTTTATGATCTAATTTGTAAGTTTAACTAAATTTGACAATTGAAAACGTTCATTGCAATCTCATTCACTTCATCTTGATTAGGTTATGATATGGGCCGCTAGCTAGACATTATCTATATCCTTTGATATATGCTCACTGCTGATTAAGAATAAACCTAGAGAGGCACACATAACATTGGGATGTAGTGCAAGTGCTATTGATGGGTTGCATGATTTATTTAGTTGCAATTGGATTGGACTAAATAAATTGCCACGATGCTTGTTGTTAATGAGACTATTAATTAGAAGCACAACGCGGAATTAATTTAATTAATGAGATAAATTAGATTAATTTGGTACATTTGGGCTTTAATTTTTAATGGAGATTAATAATTAAAGAGTTTATGGGCTGATTTATTAATTAGATTAATAAATAAAAGTTCATGGGTTATTTTAGAAAAAAGGGTCTATGTAGGAGGGGCTATGAAGCCCATATGCCAAACCCTAGTGTCTTAACTATTTGAAGGAGCCTTGAAAAGTTCAAGACACATCCTTTAGCCTTAATTTTCATGCACACCTATCAAACAAGAGAGAGCTCGATGTGAAGTCACCCACCCCTTCCCCGAGTTTGGAAGATGTGGATCGAATTCTACTTGGGCCTAGTCTGGGAAGGTTCCACCAGGACTAGACAGCTTAAGCTTTGCACACCAATTAGTTGAGGTCCTTCCCCTAGTTTGGAATTAGAGCTTTAGGTCAAGGGTTCAAATCTCATTTCAACCATGTTTAGGGATGAACATCCTTACAAGTGGAGGGGACTGATGTGAAGTCACCCACTCCTCCCTCAAGTTTGGCAAGGTGGATCTAGTTCTGCCTAGGCCTGGTTTGGGTTATAAGGAAGGTTCTGCCAGGACTAGACAACTTAAGCTTTCCAGAACAATTGATTGAAGTCTTTCCCTTAGTTTAATGATGTGAAGTCACCCACCCCTTTCCTAGGTTTGGGGGGTGTGGATTGAGTTCTACCTAGCCCTGGTCTGGGTTATAGGGAAGATTCTGCAAAGACTAGACAGCTTAAGCTTTTCAGACCAATTGGTTAAGGTCTTTCCCTTGGTTTGGTATCAGAGCTTTAGGTTAGGGGTTCGAATCCCATTGCGACCACGTTTGAGGACAAACGTCCTTACAAGTGGAAGGGAATGACGTGAAGTCACCCATACCTCCCTCAAGTTTGGTGGATGTGGATTGAGTTCTGCATGGGCCTGGTAGGGAAGGTTCCGCTAAGACTAGATAGCTTAAGCTTTTCAGACCAATTGGTTGGGGTCTTTTCCTTGGTTTCTTTAATGTGATCCCAAACCTATTGGGAAGAATTGCAAAATTGGGGTATGATATTTTTATTATGTCTTTAGTATTTTTGAAGGGGGTGTATGAAGTTTGGCTTCAATTTTAGACTTGAAGTGGTCAATTTGATGTTGGAAGGTACTGCATTTGCAAACTGGGATCACTTTGGATCAAGCTCATGGCTAATGGATCAACTTGGAGCACTCCAGGACATTGTAGATTTGTGATTGCAGGTTTCCTAATTTGAGCGGATTAACATAAGACCAACCTAGCTTAATCTTGAAGGTTTTTTGAAATTACAATTGCATGTCCTTGCAAGTGAGCACAAATAGTAACGCGAGTGATAGTACAAAATGGACAGACAATCATACATACATGGGTCACTGTCTGGATCAAGTAGACATGTTAGGCTTGATCACACGGCTAGGTTCACGTTGCAAGTGAGAATACCAATTTTTTACTCCTTTTGAAATTGTCAACCATTGGAGCCACTTTTGGAGGGTATTTCATTGCATTGTATCTAATTTGTGCATGTAGCACTATAAATACTTCCTCCCTTGCATTTGTAAAAGAATCAACCATGTGTCTTTGAAAATTGAATGTTGCATGAAAACTTGTTCTTCTTTCTTCCATACTTCTTATTTGTCTGTGTTTGAGTGAATTAACACCCAAGGTTGAGTATCAAATTAAGTCATTCAGCTTGCTTCTAGAGGTTTGAGACCAACAACTCCATGGCATGGTTGTTTGGATTTCATTGGTTGTTTTCACTCCCATTTGTTGTATGGGTTTTCTCCACTTGAGGTATGTTCTTACTCGGTGGTTTGGACTCAAACTCGTTGTTTATCATTTGATTTTTCCTTGTTTGTTTCCTTGTTTTTATCTTCTATAATTTCCCTTAAAGTTTCCAACCATTTTTTATCCTTGCTTCCACCGGTTCATATTAAAGCTACCCTTAACTACCCTCTTTGAGTACTCTCTTGTCAAAAAATTCATACTAGCCTAAAGTTATTTATGTTAGAGTTCCACAAAAGGAGTTTCATGGAGTGTAGGAGAGCATGCAAGCATCCCAATGATGTAGGCAAATTAGAGGATGAGGTTTGAGGGCCATGACTTCAAGGATCTTGCGCAAACTATTTGGAAGCATTCTAAAGGTACAAGATTTCGCCTTTATCTTGTTTTATCAAAATCATTCATGTTTTGCAACAAAAACTAATGGGCTTGTTTTATTGCATTTTGCTGCATGTGTAGAATGCTTTTATGTTCTAAAGTCTATATTTTTATAAGCAAACCCCATGGCAATCTAACAAGGGCATATGCTGAAGTTTTCTAAAGTAGAATAAGAATTATTTTTCTGTGGTATTCTACAAAATAATTGTAATTTCACTACAAATAGTTGGTGATCACTTGGAAGCTAAGGAGTTGGTGGTCATTCTGATGTTAACATCCTAGGATGAGATCTCCTCAAGTTGCCACCTCGACCCATCACAAGAGTAGGAGCCTGCACATTCAAGAATGCCTTGCCTTTTTAATGCTTAATTAGAGGTTTGATGATCACAGATACATGTTAGAAGGGTCCAAGGATGAGATGTGGCACTAAATTTTGACTTGAGAAGCCCAAGAAGTGCCAAGGAACTATGCAAGCATGATCTAGACTAGCCCTAATCGAGCCAGGCCAACCTAGATAGACATTAGAGAGTTCATGATCAAGCAAGAGGGCAGGTGATCGATTGTAGGATGATAAGCTTTGTGTAGTTACGATCGACCAAAGATGCGATCAATTGAGAGGTGATGCGATTGGAACTATAGAATGCAGTGGAAGCAGTGTGCTTGATCCAATACAGTGAGCACTCAATTGCACAGCAAGCAGGAAGTCTAATTTTGGCCTATTTTTGAAATTTGACCATTTGGGATCCCAATTTCAGGGCTATTTTGATTGCTACTAAGACATGGAAGAATAAAAGATGAAACTAGCAATTGTTGAGTAGATCGACTCTGCCATCATTTGGTGGGATCAAATTATGACAAGCCAAAGGCGAGCCAGTGAAAGACCAATTAGGACATGGATGGACTTGAAGGTGGTCATGAGAAGGAGGCTCATTCCATCATATTATTATAGGGACCTTTATCGAAGATTACAAAGATTAACTCAAGGATCCCAAAGTGTTGAAGATCATTTCAAAAAGATGGAATTGTTGATGATGAGAGCCGACATAGTGGAAGATCGGGAAGCCATCATGGCTAGATTTTTGAGTGGGATTCACAGAGACATAGCCAACATTGTTGAGTTGCAACATTATGTGGACTTGGATGATGATCCAAAAGGCCATCAAGGTAGAAAGCAACTAAAGAGGAGGGATTAGAGAGGAGCACCAACAAGCACGTCGAGCTCTAGGACTTTTCCTAGAAGGGATGATTTGGCCACCTATGACTAGGGCACCCAAATCAATGGAGACACCCAAGGAAGGAACATCCAAGGTAACTCATTCTAACACGACTGCTAGTACTTCCTACAATAGAGACCTTGTATGTTAGTATTAGGGGTGAAGACATTTTGCAAACCAATGCGCAAACAAGAAGGCAATGATTTTCAATGACATGGGAGAAGACGGAGTTTAGCATGATAATGATGAGGAGGTTGAACAACTAAATCAAGGAGGCATTAATTTGGTGACCATGAGGGTCTTAACACCTAAGCTAAGGAGGAATTGAATGATGAGCAAAGAGAGAACATTTTTCACACCGAATGCCAAATTCAAGGTAGAACTTGTAGTATGATTGTTGATAAAGATAGTTGCACCAATGTTTTTAGCCACACATTGGTAAAAAATTGAGCTTGCCTGCCATTGCACACCCACAACCCTATTGGCTCCAATGGTTGAACAATAGTAATAAAGTTTGGGTCACCAAGAAAGTGAGGGTTCCATTCAAGATAGGAGGCTATGAAGATCAGGTTTTGGGCGATGTGGTCCCAATGCAAGCATGCCACATCCTCTTGGATCAGCCATGGCAATTTGATTGACGGGTGTGTCATGATGGGGTCACCAACTAGTATAACTTCTACTTTGGAGGGAAGGTCACATGGGCACCATTTTCTCCTAAGAAAGTCCATGAAGACTAAGTCTACATGCAAAAGCAATACAAGATAGAGCTTGACGAGCATAGGAAGATGAGAGGAGAGGAGAGGAAAAGACCTGAAGAAGGAGAAAGTAAGAAGAAACTAGAGAATGTGTAAGAGGGAGCAAAAGGGTATAAGATAGTGAGAGTGAGGGATGTTAGGAGAGCTTGGGAAAATGATAGCCTTATAGAGCTTAATGCTTTCTAATGATGTCATATTCTCCCTCCCCAATTCTATTGTTCCACTTTTGTAGGAATTTGAAGATATATTTCTTAAGGAGTTGCCTAGCGGTTTGCCACCTAGTTGTATTGATTTGGAGCTTGGAGCTCCAATTCCAAATCAACCCTTTTACCAAGTCAACCTAGAAGAGGTTAAGGAGATACAATGCCAAGTAGGAGAATTGCTAGAAAATGAGTGGATTCAAGAAAGCATGAGCTCATGTGCCATACTAGTCCTACTTGTGCCCAAGAAGAACGATGGCTGGCACATGTGTGTTGATTGCCGAGCTATAAACTCCATCACGATAAAGTATCACTACCCTATTCCCCATTTGAATGATATGTTATATGAGTTGCATGGTGCTAGTATATTCACTAGAATTGATTTAAAAAGTAGGTACCATCAAATTAGAATGAGGGAAGGGTTACAGGATTGGATTGTTATGCCTTTTGGTCTTACCAATGCCCTTAATACATTCATGTGATTGATGAACCCAGTCCTATTTGCTTATATTGGTAAATTTGTTGTATACTTTGATGATATTTTGACATATAATAGGAGCATGGATGAGCTTGTTGAGAATGTGTAACACGTTTTGGTTACATTGACCAAGAATAATTATATGATAACCTTAAGAAATGTGTATTTTGTATGGACCATTATAATGATAGTGCCCGCCTAATGCATAATTTGTGCTAGGTTTTTGGATACTAATTTGCAGCTATGGTAAGTACTTGCAAGATTAATTATTAGGCAATTTGTCAATAGTAACGGTTAAAATATCTTGCTTTGCCAATCACCTAGGACATGCCCCACCACGATCATAATTACTTTTTGCACTTAGTTTCTTAACTTTTATCATTGCACCTTTGGAAACAATTTTCAAACTATGCTGAACTGCCCTAAATAGAGATTTCTAAAGAAACTTTCAGCCTTGTGAACCAGGATAGCCATGACTCACATAACTAAATGTGAAGTTTAGGTTAGGAATAAGCTTGAAATTTTCATTTTCTTCTAGACTTGAGCTGAACCATAATACTCCATATTTTTAGTTCAACTCAACTAATTATTTCCAACTCCCAAACATGATAAACAGTTGTTCATCGGTCCTCTATAATAGCATATTCCCCATGGACATGATAACTCTTACTTATCAAAGAAAATTCAACTAATTCCATGCACTTATAGGTGATAAAATTCAATTTTTGAGGTTTGTTGTCACGATCTTCCAGTGTTGTTGCTAGAGATTGTCTAGGCAATATGCGCTATCATAATTGGGTCTTAAGATATTAAATTAATTGCTAACTTATTGATTTTATTTCTTACATTTGCAGTTCTGAGTCATTCTCTTTTGGATCTTTAAGCCTTGTTTTTCTTTAATATTATGTGTGATTATGTGTTTTTCTTTTTGTTTCATTGAGTGATTGCCGACCTTATAATCTATCAACTTAAATATATTTGGACCTTGATCATTCCAAAATTTTTATTGAAAGTTGTCAAATATTTTATCAATTTTAAAAAATTTTGGAGAATCTACTAAAATGTGTTGATAGTGAATACTGAAGGTTGCTACATGCTAGCATATAATCTTGTTGGAAGCTATTGAATTTAATTATTAAACTAATATTTTTGGAATTGAATTACAAGGCTTTTCATACACCCTTTCAAAATTTTATAAGTCCAGTGTATAAAGAAAAAAGCAGTTCTTGAAAACAAGATCCCGATAGAATTATATTTTAGTTTTGGTCAACACTACCAACCTGTCATGCCTTACATGCTTTAGAATAGCATAGAGTTAGCTTAAGTTCATGCAACAAGTGGAATATGCATGAGCTACTAGCAAAGAAGAGTTTAATTGAGATGTTGAAGAAATGGAGGTGGAATTGAGTAATGCATTCTTGAATAAAGTTTTAGTTGTAATGGAGGGAAATTTAGAGGATGCCAAAGGGATAAGGAAGGATCTTAGGGCTTCATGGAGAAGGGAAGTTTCTTGACTTCCTATTTTGTAAATTTTGGGAAGTTTGATAGAATTGTATGCAATGTGGATGATTTTGTTGTGCCTGATGAAGTTCACCCTCCATAATTATTAGAGGTTCACTCATACATGTCCTAATAAGAGACAATATTCTTGATAAATACAATTTGTCACATTTTTTAGAATTAGTGTTTACAGGCATGGAACCTAAGAACAACTTCAAAGTATCATTTCTTATTATTAGCGAAAACAAGGTTAATAATTGGCTTGCGCTTACATGAGCTCGATTGAAAAAACCATTAGTAATCTAACATAAGGATTTATGATAAAGTGCTATCGAGGAGGCAACTTATGTTCTCTACTTTTTCACTTTATTGCTTTCTTGTATTTTGGTGTGATATTTTTTATAAACGAGCCATATTGTATGTGCTTAAGATAAATTGTGCAATTGATTGAGAACTTTGCAATCATTAAATTGAACAATATTTATGCATCCATATTTATGATGGCATAAAAAGTACTATTCAAAAATTTCCTTTAATTATAAAAATAGCTTTATTACTTTTTCTGCTAGATACCTCACTTTCAAATCGCATACTACCATTGATGTGAGTGTTAACAAAAAGTTTGACTACCCAAGACATTTTGAAAGACCTACGACACATTCAAAGGCTAAGAAGTTTAAGGAGGCAATGATGATGCCCATGAAAGAATTTCAAGAAAACTTCAGACGTTTGGAGAGGCTCATAAATCAAGACGAGTCTTCATAGGTCAATTTGGTGCAAAATGAACAAGAAAATAGCTTTGGAATAGAATTTAGATTGATCCGAATAGAGGCTTGATCAACTAAGCAAACTTCAAATTAATCTAGTGCAAGCCATGATTGATAAGTTGAGTTTGGACACACTAGAATTACAATTGCTAGAAACGCAAGGCTTCATGTGGCCCACCATGTCTTGGAACCTTGAATGACACCAACTCTTAGTCTCTGCATAAACATTAACTATTGATGTCTTCTATATTTTACAAATATGTGTGGCACACAACAGAAAATCCTATTCTACATAATGAAAATAGAAGATTAGGCTTATTACAACCCATAAAAAACTAAAACAAAGTAAATACATTAATCTACAAGTGTCCTAAGCCCATAATCTAACCACAACATTCACCAAATAATTATACATCACATTTATAATTAAATAATTCCATGTAATGACTATTAACATGGCTTATGCATCTTATGTATTAGTTTTCGTTCCTTGATAAACAAATTTCAAAAATAAAATTGGAAATTGATTTTTTGTGCACTCAGCACCTATGGTCACAGAACCCTTCCCACAATTGTGAGCCCCTTGTCTGCAACTGCAAAAGCTAGTCATGATAGAAACTGCACTTCTTGCAGTCGCAAAGCCTCAAGTTACGACTGTGAGACTTCTCCCTCAATTGTGAAACAAGACCATGGGATTAATGCAACCCTGAAATGATGATGTGATCGCTTAGCTCATGGTCACAAGTGTGAGAATCTTCTTGCGACCATGAGCAACAGTTGCAGAACTTTCCAAACTTTGTACAATCGCAGTTTTTTGATTTCAATCTAATTCTTTTCTGATTTTTCGATTCCAATCATTTTAAAAACACTTTGGAATGATTTTTCATGCATTATATACATGTTTAAAGGAATTTAACATGAAATTTACGTAGAAACATGTAAGAATCATTAAACTTTATGGTTTTGTAATAAAAATAGTGGCTTTGATACCACTATTGGATTTATATGGTTTTTTCTTGTAAAAAACAAAACCTTAGAACATTAAAATGTTTGACAAACGCAGCAAAACATAACAGAACAAACCCCACCTATTTTTGTTGCAAAACAGACAAGATATTGAACAAACTTAAAAGTTACAACTTTGGAGCGTTTCCAAGCAAATTTAGATGTGATCCTTAAGTTGTAGCCCCCAAACCTTGATCTCTAGTTTATCCATATAACTAGGATGATCACGAGCTCCTTCTTCACTTCTACAAAACTCTTTTGTGAAGCTTTAGTGCATAGGACTTTGGGCACAAAGGATTTTTGACAAAAGAGTTCTCAAATGAGGGTGGCTAGAGGCTGCTCTCTTTTATTTGAAGGGTGTTCATGAAACTTAGGGCTAAAGGATGATGTGTTGAACTCTTCAAAACCCCTTTAAATAGTTGAGACTCTAGGATTTGGTGTATTGGCTCCATGGACCTCCTACATAGACTAGTTTAGTTAAAATTACACATGGACTTATATTTATTAATTTCATTAATAAATCACCCCACAAATCCTTTAATTATTAATCTCCAATAATAATTAAAGCCCAAATGTGTCCAATTAATTTAATTATCCCTATTGTGCTTCTAATTAATGATCTCATCCCCTCTCTGCTTAGCAAAACTTAGCACTTGTTAGTAAGTGCATCCTAAAACCCTCCACACCCAATGAAAAGGGGATTCTTTCATACTAGAGGTTATCCCCTAAAAGTGAAGAGCTGATTAAACCCATAGGTATGAATTTCATGCTTCTACTACTTTTTACCCATAACTCAATAAGGTGGCTCTTTACGTATGCTTTCTGTCATACGCAGACACTATCGTCATGGAACACACCTCTAGGTCTACCATCGAAGCAATCATGGCTGCTAGGAAAAGGAAGGCGTTGGAATCCTTTGATCCCCATGCTGTAGAGAAAGAAATGATTGAGGATAGAGCTAAGGAAGAAGCTTAGGCTCTTTTGGATCACAAACATGAACTTATTCAAAAACTTCATTTTATGGTCCAACAATTTTGAGAACTTGAAGCATCTTATTCTTGATCTTACGAAGATGCTCGACGCTGAGCTTTAGCTAAATCCCTACATCAACTAAAGGAAAAGTTTTCGTACACAACTACTTAGAGAAATTTAAAAGATCAAAAGATTTTGACCTTTTGGTGGCCAAATGAGTGACATACACATTTGTTGATGGGTTAGATTTCTGCAAAGAAGAAATAGTAAAAAAAGGGATTTGTGCATGAAGGAGCTGACATTGACTCTATCAATATAACTACCTATCGAATTCAATTGAGCATGCTCCATGCACCTACACCACCTATCTTGACTGCTCATGATGTGTCTTGGTTAGGTCCCTCTAGGTTGGTTAAAGAAAGAGCCTCCACCAACTAGCCCATGATTGTTGAGAAATCGAAGGACTTAGAAGGTATGCTGGCCCAAACATGTGCAAAGCCCATGTCCACTATAGCACCGAAAGACAATATTGATAGGACCCCCTCCCCAATTTCCCTGACCCATAAGTTTTATCTCCCATTCCCCAACATGACATGTTGTACTTATCAACTTATGTATGATTTTTGTCAAATGTATGGAAGGCACCAAGGGCTTTAACCTCTACACTAGTCTAACTATATCATTAATTAGAAAAACAAGCACAAATTCTTTATTGATATAAAACAAACTTCTTCCAAATCTTTAAGTTCATATGCTTCACTGGGTAACTCTAGAACAATAATGTTGGGACCCTGTTACATGGGATTCAACTTTCCAACACCCTTAAATGCACCCATCTTAATACTTTTTCCCCAATTCACAACTTTCTTGGTACTTCCTTTTGATTAAAAAGTTGGCAGTTCTTTGTTGACACTTCATCATTCTTACCCTAGCTGTTTTTCTCTTCTCCTCTAACAAGTCCACACACTCTTCCATACTATCATCATTGCGAGCAACCTCATAATGATAAATATGTAGCACATCTTGCCCAACCTTAATAAGTATTACCAATAAACCAGGTTGAATGGACTCTCCCTCATTGTAAAGTGGGGCATAGTACGATATGGCCACAGAACTTTCGAAAGGTTATCTACCCAAGCTCCCCTTACTTTATCCAATTTTGCTTTAAGACCCTTGACTATAATCCTATGAGTGACTTTCACTTGTCCATTACCTTGAAGGTGAGACACTAAAGTGAAACTACTTTATTCCCTACTTTTAACACCAATCACTTATTTTTCTTCCCTGAAATTGGCTTCCATTGTCACTAATTATCTCTAGAGACAATCTATACCTACACACAATATTTTGCCATCAAAACTTAATAATTAGCACCTTAGTGATTTTGGAAAAGAGGTTCAGCTTCAACCTATTTACTAAAATAGTCTAGTGCTACAACTAAGCACTTCCATTATCGAAACTTAGGGGAAGTGTCCCACTATGTCAATTCCCCGTCTCAAAAATGGTAGAGGAGCAATAGGCTAATTTTTCACCATCTTAGCTAGAACATGAGTAGCATTAGCATGCTTTTGACATCAACACACTTCCCCACATACTCCATAGTGTCTATTTTAAGTGTAAACCAATACTGCCCTACCCTTAGGGCTTGAGTGCTAACCCAAGAGTCATCTCAACAACAAATTCTACTTACGCTTGTGTCTTGATAACCATTCGCAGCCGATACTCTAGATCAAATTCCTCTAACTCAATCGCCCACTTAATAACTCATCCAAATGCTTCTCCCCCATCCAATATCCTCTTCAATATATAATCAATAAGCACCACTATGGGATGAGACAAAAAGTACGAATGTAATCTTTTAGCAGTCACAACTAAAGCTAAAAATAATTTTTCCACATCCAAGCATTTCATCTCAACTCTTTGTAATACCCTACTCACATAATACACTAGGTATTGTTACTTCTCCCATTCCTTTACAAACACTGAGCTAAGAGCAACCTCTAAAACAGCTAATATCAACTTCTTCAAGAAAGGAAGATTACCTAAGCACTCAATCAGATTCTCAAAAGCTTGTTGACATTCTTCATCCCACTTAAAATCGTGAGCTTTTTGCAAAACTTCAAAAAACGCTAAACTCCTATTTACAACTTTAGATATAAAATGTTATAATGTTGCTACCTGTCTAGTCAATTTTGGCACTTGATGAATACTAGTAGTAGGAGACATTTCTTGTATTGCTTTAACCTTTTCAAAATTAGGTTCAATCCCCTTTTGTATGACCAAAAATTCTAGAAATTTACCACCTTGAATACCAAATACACATTTAGAAGGATTCAATTTCGAATTATACTTTTCCAAAACACTGAATGCTTCTTGCTAAACTTGTTTGTGACTTTCCTTTCTCTCAAACTTGACCAGCTTATTGTCGACAAATATTTCCATATTTCACACCTTATCTGTTCGTCGAACATCTTATCCACCATTTGCTGGTATGCAGCTCTAGTGTTTTTTAATCCAAAGGGCATAATTTTATAATTATATGTATCAAAAGGAGTCATAAAACAAACTCTTCTGCTATCTTCTGATGCTAAAGGCATTTGATGATACCCTTGAAAGGCATCTATCATTGACAGCAAGTCCATCCCAATAGTCACATCCACTAATTGATCAATCTTGGTAAAGGAAAACAATCCTTAGGACAAGCTTTATTTAAATCCCAAAAATCAATACACATTCTCCATTTTCCTCCAATTTTTGGTACAATAACTACATTGGCCAACCACTTAGGAAATCGAATTCCCTCTATTTGTCTTGCCTTTACTAACTTGACCTCTTTGCATATAATTTCCAACTTTTGTGGACTAAACGATCGCAACTTTTGGTTTACAGGCCTATGTGTCACATCAATCTTACGTTTATGTTCAGCTACACTAAGATCAACACCTATTGAGTCATCCATAGAAAAGGCAAACACATGCTTGTTATTTCTTAAAAATTGAATGAGCACGCCTTTAAGAGATTTAGATAACCGCGGTCCAATCCTAGTGGCAATCTTCGGGACTTAAGGCTCAAGTTCAACACGTAAGAGATCCTCTGAAGGCTCAATGCTTCCACCCTTTGTCTTTGCCATACTAGAGACATATTGCAAACTAGAATGCTTAACAAAGTCTACACACCAGGGCCTTAACAAACTCTAGTTTACCATTTGAGTTGGAAATTTCAACACTATATGAATAGGGGAAGCGACCGCTTGAAAAGCCGCTAATGCGAGTCTTCCAAAAATAACATTGTTAATGCAAAGTGCATCAACCACTTGAAATTATAACTACTTGGTTTGAATCACACCTTCACTCCCCCTAGTGATTGGAAGGGTTATACTTCCTCCATAGCAAATTAGCCCACCTTTAAACCCATACAATGCTAAGCCTAATAGTTGAAGGTCTTTGTCTTCCAAACCCATGTGCAAATATGCAGTATAAGAAATTACATTCACAAAGCTCCCACCATCTATCAAGCATTAAGCCATACCAAAATTAGATATAGTGGCTGTAATCACCAAAGCGTCCTGATGGTGTACTAGAATTCCCTTCAGAACTTCATCACTAAATGTAATAACAATTTGTGGGTGGGTATTAATTGTTGGATTTCATTGGGGTTTAGCAATAACAATTGAAAATTTTACACATAATATAATCAACAACACATAGCGGAAGCAATTAGGACAAACTCCATCCGTTTTTGTTGCAAAACATGCAAGATATTGAATTTAAATTGTAAGAAACAAAAATTGTACCTTTAAAATAGTTTCAACCTTTTTCTTGCATGATCCCTTAAGTCATGGCCCTCAAACCTCAATCTCTAGATTCTCCACATGATTGGGAAGCTTGTGAGCTCTTCCTACACTCCATAAAAGCCATTTTGTGAAGCTCGTGCATGAACACTTTAGGCTAGACTTTATGACCAAAAGACTATGATAGAGGGTAGCTAGGTGTTTGTTTTCTTTCGGCTTGATGAGGCACACGAATTTTGTATTGTTTTGTTGTGCTAGAAATTATGTCTTGTACTTTTCAAAACTCTTATTTATATTATAGACACTAAGGTTAAGTTCACGGACTCTAGAAGCCTCCTACATAGATCCCTTTTTAATTAAATAGACTATGAACTTTAATTTATTAATCTCATTAACAAATCAGCCCACACCCTTTAATTATTAAAGTCCCATTTGTGTTTAATTAATTTAATTAATTAAATTAAATTCTCCGTTATGGTTCTAATTAATGATTCTCCATTTGGCCAAATGCTTCTATCTCATAAAACACTAATTGCATAGGATTAACGCCTTACTCACTTGCAAGGAGACAAATCCTCTATTGAATGCATATATGCCTTCACACGCATTTAGGCAACGACACGTTGGGCTCGTAGCCCTATCCTATATTGGGATAGATATTGACCCTTAATGCCCTAGTGACTCGTTTGACGATCTTGTGCACAAGAAAACTGTGTGCATTGGATGGATTTTGCTATGTGTCATAGGTTAGAAATTACTTACATTTTTCAAGTTATGTTCATTACCAACTAGGATGAGCCTAGAAAGTTATGCATATAAAAACAAGGTGATGGTTTAAGGTAGTTGCAAAGTGCCAATCACAAGACTTCAAAAGACTTGTGAGTGAGGTTTGAGAAGTCTCATGGTGGAACCAATATGATCACAATTGGACTAGACCAATTTAGATTGATTTATTCATCATGATATTTGTTGGTGATGAGATCATTAATTAGAAACATCATTAGCCTTTAATTTAATTAATGGGGATTAATTAAATTAAAGAGACAAGGCACAAAAAATTATTTTGTACCTATTATGTTTGTTAATTAGGGGGATTATTTAATTGGAAATATAATAAGCATTTCATTTAATTAATGAGATTAATTAAATTGAAGAAAATAATTTAAATGGGCTTTAATTATTAATTAGAGTAACTCTTGTGTTTGATCTTTCATGGAGGTGGTCACTTTGCTCGAGGATAGTGCAGCAACTATCCTCAACTCAGACTAAATCTGCCCTCCGGCTAAGGGCATCTGCTACTTTGTTGCTGGAACTCGCTCGGAACTCTAACGTAAAGTTAAACTTTGCTAGCAGCTCTTGCCATCGAGCTTTGCTTCCGAGCTAACGGGCTTGAATTTATTTTAAGATCTGTGTGAAAGCCTATAGAGCCCATTCTACAAGCCCTAGATATCTTAGTATAAATAAGATTGTTTTGAGAATAACCAACTTGGGAGAGTTCCAAATGAAATTACTATTTACATGAACAGCACTACTACAATTATTCAAGTAGGTACTATTCACCTTACGACTTGCACGTGAGAGAAATAGTTGCTAGCCTACATCTCAAATTTTCTCTTAGGAAATTCTCCAAGCACAAGGAGTTGGAGAATTTCATGAAGGAGTTCATGGAGATTAGTTCGAGAGTCATAGCCAACATCTTGTTCTTGTAGACATAATAAAAGTTGAGATCTTATTGCAGCTCATGGATCATAAATATAAACTAAATGAATTTAATTCCAAGTAATCATACATAAAACTATTTTAAAATTTATGTTTATGCATTTTATGCAACGAAAAGCAGATTGGGTAGGGATTTCATATTCCACTACGTTCTTTGATTATTTTGTGTTTAAATTTGGACAATGTAGCATCCCATACTCAGTGAAACCCATTAGTGGTATCTAAGCAGTTGCTTTTCTTTGTGCAAGCTTATTCGAATACACTTATTTTTTAATTTATGGTGGTTCTTCATTTGAAACCATATAAACATGTTTTTGAAACTTGTATATACCTACAAAAGTGTTTTGCGAGTGTTTTGGATTAAGAAAAAGCAAGAAAAATCAAGTCTTGTTGAACAAGAAATAAATAGCGTTGCAGCTTGTTAGAGTTTGCAGCCGCGAGATGTGATCTTGAATGCGTATAGAAGCATGTGTGCATTCAATAAGGGATACAAGTGATTAAGACATTTTTCATATGCAGTCGGTATTCTATAAGTCAAAGGCCTTTAGCCAAGGTAATATATGATTAGAAAAGAGCTTTTAATATAAACATTTATCTCATAAGGAAACGCTAATTGGTTTTATGATCGAATTTGTGGGTTTAACTAAATTTATGACTTTTGCTTAATTGGGACAAAGTAAAATGAAATGTTTATTTGACATGGTAGTCACAATTGAAAACGTTCATTGCAATCTCATTCACTTCATCTTGGTTAGGTTATGATATGGGCTGTAGGCTAGACATTATCTATATCCTTTGATATATGCTCACTGCCGATTAAGAATAAACCTAGAGAGATACACATAACATTGGGATGTATTGCAAGTGTTATTGATGGGTTGCATAATTTATTTAGTTGCAATTGGATTGGACCAAATAAATTGCCATGATGCTTGTTGTTAATGAGACTATTAATTAGAAGCACAATGCGGAATTAATTTAATTAATGAGATAAATTAGATTAATTTGGTACATTTGGGCTTTAATTTTTAATGGAGATTAATAATTAAAGAGTTTATGGGCTGATTTATTAATTAGATTAATAAATAAAAGTCCATGGGTTATTTTAATAAAAAGGGTCTATGTAGGAGGGGCTATGAAGCCCATATGCCAAACCCTAGTGTCTTAACTATTTGACGGAGTCTTGAAAAGTTCAAGACACATCCTTTAGCCCTAATTTTCATGCACACCTATCAAACAAGAGAGAGCTCGATGTGAAGTCACCCACCCCTTCCCCGAGTTTGGAAGGTGTGGATCGAATTCTACTTGGGCCTAGTTTGGGAAGGTTCCACCAGGACTAGACAGCTTAAGCTTTTCACACCAATTAGTTGAGGTCCTTCCCCTAGTTTGGATTTAGAGCTTTTGGTCAAGGGTTCAAATCTCATTTCAACCATGTTTAGGGATGAACATCCTTACAAGTGGAGGGGAATAATGTGAAGTCACCCACTCCTCCCTCAAGTTTGGCAGTGTGGATCTAGTTCTGCCTAGGCCTGGTTTGGGTTATAAGGAAGGTTTTGCCAGGACTAGACAACTTAAGCTTTTCAGACCAATTGATTGGAGTCTTTCCCTTAGTTTAATGATGTGAAGCCACCCACCCCTTTCCTAGGTTTGGTGGGTGTGGATTGAGTTCTACCTAGCCCTGGTCTGGGTTATAGGGAAGATTCTGCAAAGACTAGACAACTTAAGCTTTTCAGACCAATTAGTTAAGGCCTTTCCCTTGGTTTGGTATCAGAGCTTTAGGTTAGGGGTTCAAATCCCATTGCGACCACGTTTGAGGACAAACGTCCTTACAAGTGGAAGGGAATGACGTGAAGTCACCCATACCTCCCTCAGGTTTGGTGGATGTGGATTGAGTTCTACATGGGCCTGGTAGGGAAGGTTCCGCTAAGACTAGATAGCTTAAGCTTTTCAGACCAATTGGTTGGGGTCTTTTCCTTGGTTTCTTTAATGTGATGCCAAACCTATTGGGAAGTATTGCAAAATTGGGTATGGTATTTTTATTATGCCTTAGTATTTTTGAAGGGGGTGTATGAAGTTTGGCTTCAACTTTAGACTTGAAGTGGTCAATTTGATGTTGGAACTGCATTTGCAAACTGGGATCACTTTGGATCAAGCTCATGGCTAATGGATCAACTTGGAGCACTCCAGGACATTCTAGATTTGTGATTGTAGGTTTCCTATGAGCGGATTAACACAAGACCAACCTGGCTTAATCTTGAAGGTTTTCTGAAATTACAATTGCATGCCCCAGCAAGTGAGCACAAATAGTAACGTGATTGATAGTACAAAATGGACAGACAATCATACATACACGGGTCACTGTCCGGATCAAGTAGACATGTTAGGCTTGATCACACGGTTAGGTTATTGATCACGTTGCAAGTGAGAATACCAATTTTTTACTCTTGAAATTTTCAACCATTGGAGCCACTTTTGGAGGGTATTTCATTGCATTGTATCTAATTTGTGCATGTAGCACTATAAATACTTCCTCCCTTGCATTTGTAAAAGAATCAACCATGTATCTTTGAAAATTGAATGTTGGATGAAGACTTGTTCTTCTTTCTTCCATCTTTTTATTTGTCTATGTTTGAGTGAATTAACACCCAAGCTTGAGTTTCAAATTAGGTCATTCAACTTGCTTCTGGAGGTTCGAGGCCAACAACTCCATGGCATGGTTGTTTGGATTTCATTGGTTGTTTTCACTCCCATTTGTTGTATGGGTTTTCTCCACTTGAGGTATGTTCTTACTTGATGGTTTGGACTCAAACTCGTCGTTTATCCTTTGATTTTTCCTTGTTTTTATCTTCTATAATTTCCCTTGAAGTTTCCAACCATTTTTTATCCTTGCTTCCTCCGGTTCATATTAGAGCTACCCCTAGCCACCCTCTTTGAGTACTCTCTTGACAAAAAATTCATACTAGCCTAAAGTTATGTATGTTAAGAGTTCCACAAAAGGAGTTTCATGGAGTGTAGGAGAGCATGCAAGCATCCCAATATTGTATGCAAACTAGAGGATGTGGTTTGAGGGCCATGACTTCAAGGATCTTGCACAAACTATTTGGAAGCATTCTAAAGGTACCAGATTTCGCCTTTGTCTTGTTTTATCAAAATCATGCATGTTTTGCAACAAAAACTAATGGGCTTGTTTTATTGCATTTTGCTGCATGTGTAGAATGCTTTTATGTTCTAAAGTCTATATTTTTATAAGGAAACCCCATGGCAATCTAACAGGGGCATATGCTGAAGTTTTCTAAAGTAGAATAAGAATTATTTTTCTGTGGTATGCTGCAAAATAATTGTAATTTCACTACAAATAGTTGGTAATCACTTGGAAGCTAAGGAGTTGGTTGTCATTCTGATGTTAACATCACAGGATAAGATCCCCTCAAGTTGCCACCTCGACCTATCACAAGAGTAGGAGCCTACACATTCAAGAATGCCTTGCCTTTTTAATGCTTAATTAGAGGTTTGATGATCACGGATACATGTTAGAAGGGTCCAAGGATGGGATGTGACACCAAATTTTGACTTGAGAAGCCCAAGAAGTGTGCCAAGGAACTATGCAAGCATGATCTAGACTAGCCTTAATCGAGCCAGGCCAATCTAGATAGACATTAGAGAGTTCATGATCAAGCAAGAGGGCAGGCGATCGATTGTAGGATGATAAGCTTTGTGTAGTTACGATCAACCAAAGATTCGATCAATTGAGAGGTGATGCGATTGGAACTATAGAATGCAGTGGAAGCAGTGCGCTCGATCCAATACAGTGAGCACTCAATTGCACAGCAAGCAGGAAGTCTAATTTTGGCCCATTTTTGAAATTTGACCATTTGGGATCCCAATTTCAGGGCTATTTTCATCATTTCATCCCTTCCCTAGCTAGTTTTTGGCTTGTAACCCATAAATACGTTCATTGACACTTTGTACACAAGTTTGATTCATTAATGCATTGAGAATATTCTCTCCAACTTCTTGCTTGTTGTTTGTGAGTGTGTGAGTGAATCAACACTTCCAAGATCTAGTTAAATCTGGTCATTCGAGTGTATTCCGGGGGTTCGTGGGCAATACTTGTTGGCATGGTGTTTGGTTCTTTGGTTACTCAACAATATATTTGTTGTAAAGGTTAACCCTAGGTGAGGTTAATTGTTAGTTTATTTTTGTGTAATCTCACCAATTATACCTTTATTTTCCCTTCATTCTCCCCATTTTCCAACCATTTTTGATCCTTGGTTCTGCCAATTCGCATCAAAGTGGTATCAGAACCAACTCAATTTAGTTCCTAAATCCAATTAGTTGGTTGGATTCCATTTTTTTTATTTCCATAATTTATCCTTTTATTGCTCCATCATTTTCCTATTTTATTGCAAAATCCAAAAATGCCAAAAATACATATATTGTGGTTGTTTGGAACTTATTTTGTGGAAATATTGTGTTACTTTGTTGGAAGATATTTGTTATTGAAGTTGTGGTATTTTGTTGAATTTTTGTTAAGGGTGGTTGTGGTGTTGGAATATTTGTTGAACGCTTGCAGTTTGAAAAAAAAAAAAGAAGGAGGAAAAAGAAATAGAAAATTATACAAAAAAAGAGAGAAAAAGAAGATAATTGGTGAAGTTTTGCTTTTGGCGTTGTTTGGGACAATTTTTTGCCTAGCTTAGTTGCCAGAAAGGGTGTTCAGATTGAGGGCGACACAAAATCCTTCCAACCCTACCGCAGTTTAAGCCTCATAATCAATCATGCTATGTAAACTTTTCAAAGATTGCACGCAAGCCACTACACGATTGCGTGCCAGCCTTGCCGATCAATCACCCTACTCTCTAGATCAATCACCCAACCTTTCCTTCATCCGAGGTCAATCCTTTAGCATCTGGATCAGTTTCCAAACCCAATTTCGTCAATTTCACACCATTCTATGTGCATTTGTTGGGTCACTAAGCTTAGGAATCATTTTGAATAATCCAAGGCAACTTGGTTTGCATTAGTAAGAATTCTTGAGTGATTTTCATTCCTTGTACATTGTGTGTGTATATACACTTGCGCACACACGCACACACTTTATTTCACCCTTTTTCTTTTAATATGTCCAATAAAAATTATGACTTAAAATTGATGCTTGAGACCATCCAAGGTGAGATGCAACGGATATCGTATGATCAGTTGGAGAGAGTTGAGGCCTCTCGAACCACTCAAACAAGGGATAACCCATTGCCATACAATGGTTGGGTTAGGGACTGGAAATGTGGCCTAAGAGTGGAACAAAGGTTGCTGGACAACTATTTGGACTATAATGATGTCACATTTGATGAGCCACCACGAAAACAATGAAGGAGGCCTGCACATGATGATGAAGATGAGCTTAAGGAGTTAAACTCAAGGTACCATGGGAAATTAGACCCAAAGCTTTACCGTCAGTGGGAACGGAGGGTGGAAATGGTGTTTGATTGCTACTAAGACATGGAAGAATAAAAGATGAAGCTAGCAATTGTTGAATTGATCGACTATGCCATCATTTGGTGGGATCAAATTATGACAAGCCAAAGGCAAGCCAGTGAAAGACCAATTAGGACATGGATGGACTTGAAGGTGGTCGTGAGAAGGAGGCTCATTCCATCATATTATTATAGGGACCTTTATCAAAGATTACAAGGATTAACTCAAGGATCCGGAAGTGTTGAAGATCATTTTAAAAAGATGGAATTGTTGATGATGAGAGCCGACATAGTGGAAGATCAAGAAACCATCATGGCTAGATTTTTGTGTGGGATTCGCAGAGACATAGCCAACATTGTTGAGTTGCAACATTATGTGGACTTGGATGAGATGATCCAAAAGGCCATCAAGGTAGAAAGCAACTCAAGAGGAGGGATCAGAGAGGAGCACCAACAAGCACGTCGAGCTCTAGGACCTTTTCTAGAAGGGATGATTGGCCACATGTGACTAGGGCACCCAAGGAAGGAACATCCAAGGTTACTCATCCTAACACGACTACTAGTACTTCCTACAATAGAGACCTTGTATGTTAGTATTAGGGGTGAAGACATTTTGCAAACCAATGCGCAAACAAGAAGGCAATGATTTTTAATGACATGGGAGAAGATGGAGTTCAGCGTGATAATGATGAAGAGGTTGAACAACTAAATCAAGGAGGCATTAATTTGGTGACCTCATTAACACCTAAGCTAAGGAGGAATTGAACGATGAGCAAAGAGAGAACATTTTTCACACCTAATGCCAAATTCCAGGTAGAACTTGTAGTATGATTGTTCATAAAGGTAGTTGCACCAATGTTTTTAGCCACTCATTGGTTAAAAATTGAGCTTGCCTGCCATTGCACACCCACAACCCTATTGGCTCCAATGGTTGAACAATAGTAATAAAGTTTGGGTCACCAAGAAAATGAGGGTTCCATTCAAGATAGGAGGCTATGAAGATGAGGTTTTGAACGATGTGGTCCCAATGCAAGCATGCCACATCCTCTTGGATCAGCCATGGCAATTTGATTGATGGGTGTGTCATGATGGGGTCACCAACTGGTATAACTTCCATTTTAGAGGGAAGGTCACATTGGCACCATTTTCTCCCAAGAAAGTCCATGAAGACTAAGTCTACATGCAAAAGCAATACAAGATAGAGCTTGATGAGCATAGGAAGATGAGAGGAGAGGAGAGGAAAAGACCTAAAGAAGGAGAAAGTAAGAAGAAACTAGAGAATGTGCAAGAGGGAGCAAAAGGGTATAAGATAGTGAGAGTGAGGGATGTTAGGAGAGCTTGTGAAAATGATAGCCTTATAGAGCTTAATGCTTTCTTATGATGTCATATTCTCCCTCCCCGATTCTATTGTTCCACTTTTGTAGGAATTTGAAGATATATTTCCTAAGGAGTTGCCTAGCGGTTTGCCACCTAGTTGTATTGTTTTGGAGCTTGGAGCTCCAATTCCAAATCAACCCTTTTACCAGGTCAACCTAGAAGAGGTTAAGGAGATACAATGCCAAGTAGGAGAATTGCTAGAAAATGAGTGGATTCAAGAAAGCATGAGCTCATGTGCCATACTGGTCCTACTTGTGCCCAAGAAGAACGATGGTTGGCACATGTGTGTTGATTGCTGAGCTATAAACTCCATCACGATAAAGTATCACTACCCTATTCCCCATTTGAATGATATGTTATATGAGTTGCATGGTGCTAGTATATTCACTATAATTGATTTAAAAAGTAGGTACCATCAAATTAGAATGAGGGAAGGGTTACAAGATTTCGATTGTTTTGCCTTTTGGTCTTACCAATACCCCTAATACATTCATGCGATTGATGAACCCTATCCTATTTGCTTATATTGGTAAATTTGTTGTTGTATACTTTGATGATATTTTGACATATAGTAAGAGCATGGATGAGCTTGTTGAGAATGTGCAACACGTTTTGGTTACATTGAGCAAGAATAATTATATGCTAACCTTAAGAAATGTGTATTTTGTACGGACCATTGTCTGTTCTTGGGATTTGTTATTAGTTCACAAGGAATACATGTTGATTAGTAGAAAATTAAAGCCATTCAAAAATGGCCCACGCCCTAATCCATTAGGGAAATTAGGAGCTTCACAGGTTGACTTGCTTCTACTGCCACTTTGCGAAAAATTTTAGCATCATTGCTGCCCCGTCAACCACTATTATTAAGAAGAACAAGAAATTTAGATGGGGGAAAGCACAATAGTTTGCCTTTAACACCTTAAAACAAACGTTCACACATGCACTTGCCCTTTGCTTACCCAATTTTGGTAAAACATTTGAGTTTGAGTGTGATACTTCTTGTGTAGGTATTGGTGCCGTGTTGATGTAAGAAGGGCAGTCCATTGCATACTTTAGTGAAAAGCTGAGTGGAGCCACCCTCAACTACCCTAGTTTAGGGCTTAGTACGGGCCTTGCAAACTTAGCAACACTACCTAAGACGTAAGGAGTTTGTGATCCACATCGACCATAAGTCCTTGAAGTACGTTCAAAGCCAAGGTAATTTAAGCAAAAGACATGCAAGATGTGCCTCTTTTGTTGATACTTTTCTCTATGTGATTAAGTATAAAAAAGGAAGCAAAAATGTTGTTGCCCATGTTTTATCACATAGGTATACCTTAATTTCCACCTTGAGCACAAAGTTGAAGGGGTTTCAACATATCCATGAGATGTTTGCAAACAATGATGATTTTGATGATAAATATGCCTTACCTCACACTACACCACTTGAGAAATTTTACCAAGATGATTGGTACTAGTACTATGCTGGAAAGTTATGCATGACAACTGTTCGTTGAGTTGTTGGCAAGGGAGGCTTAGAATGGGGGATTGATAAGACACTTTGGTGTCACCAAAATAGTGAATACCTTGCAAGAACACTTCTATTGGCCTCATCTGAGAATGGATGCGTTTTTTGATCGATGCTTGAAGTGTTGAGATGCCAAATCATGCACACTTTCCTAGGGTTTGTACACTCCTTTACCTATATCCCAAACCCATTAGATTGATAATTCTATGGATTTTGTGTTAGGGTTGCCTACAAGTAGGAATGGATTTGATTCCATTTTTTTTTTGTAGTTAATGGATTTTCAAAATGGGCAATTTTTTCTTCAATGTCACAAAATCGATGACATAAGCCATTTAGCCAATTTGTTCTTCAGGGAAGTTGTATGCTTACATTGGGTCCCTCAGACTATTTGTCTTAGATTGTAATGATAAATTCCTTAGTTATTTTTGTTAAACTCTATGGTATAAATTGGGAATTAAATTACTTTTCTCTACCATTTGTCATCCCTGAATCAATTGCCAAACCGAAGTGGTCAATTGCACCTTGTGGAATTTGTTGTGTGCTATTCTTAAAAAAATTTTAAAATCTTAGGAAGAATGCTTGTTGCACATAAAGTTTACATATAATAGGAATACACACACAGCCACACAATTTTCACTGCTTGAAATTATGTATAGGTTTAATCCTCTAACTCTCGTGGATTTGTTGTCATTACCTAGTAATGAGCAAGTTAGTGCAGATGACAAGAAGAAAGATGAATTTGTAAGATCCTTAAACGAGAAGGTGTGCCAAAATTTAGAGCAAAGTACACAACAATAAGAGCAACAAGCTAACAAGGGCCGTAATAAGATCCTCTTTGAACATGGGGATTGGGTGTGGGTTCATTTTAGGAAAGAGAGGTTCCCACAACAAAAGAAAACAAAGCTACACCCTAGAGGAGATGGTCCATTTAGGGTTTTGGAAAGAGTTGGAGCCAACACCTTCAAGATTGAGCTACCCAGTGAGTACAATGTTGTGTGACATTTAATGTTTCTAATTTGTCTCCATTTGATGTAGGTGATGAAAAGGACCTAAGGTTGATGGAAAAACCTTGTCAAAAAGGGAATGATGTGAACATCCCAAGATGAGATCCCCTTAAGTCGCCACCCCAACCCATCACAAGAGCAAGAGACTACACATTCAAGAATGCCCTTGCCCATTTGATGTTTAATTGGAGGTTTGACAACCATGCATACATGTTGAAAGGGTTTAAGTTAGCGATGTGGAATCAAATTTTGACTTGAGAAGCCCAAGAAATGCCAAGAAACTTTATAAGCATGATCCAAACCAGCCCCAATTAAGGTAGGCCGACCTAGATCGACATTGGAGAGTTCATGATCAAGCTAGAGGGGATGCGATCATTTGTAGGATGAAAGGCTTTTTCTAATTATGATTGCCCAAGGATGCAATCAATTGTAAGGTGATGTAACCATAACTACAGAATGCAGTGGAAGCCACGCTCCATCCGACAAAGTGAGTGCTTGATCGCACAACAGGCAGGAACTCTCATTTTGACCCATTTTTTAGATTTGTTCATTTGAGAGTCCAATTTTCAGGGCTATTTTTATCATTTCACCCCTCCCCCAGTTGGTTTAGGCTTGTAACCCATAAATACATTCATTAACACTTTGTACGCAACTTTAATTCATTAATGCATTGAGAATATTCTTTCCAACTTCTTGTCTATTGTTTGTGAGTGATCAACACTTCCAAGTTCAAGTTAAATTGGGTCATTCAACTATATTTCGGTGGTTTGTGACTAACACTTGCCAACATGGTGTTTGGTTCTTTGGTTACTCAACAATAGATTTGTTGGAAAGGTTAACCTCAAGTGAGGTTAATTCTTACTCAATTTTTTTTGTGTAATCATGCCGATTAGCCCTTTATTTTTCCTTGTTTTTTATTTTCTTTTCATTCTCTTCATTTTTCCAACCATTGTCAATCCTTGCTTCCACCAGTTCACTCACATTCGGGACCAAGGGTTGGAGTCCGTCAATGGTCCAAGCTTGGTGAGCCCATGAAGAAGGAGTCCAAGACCAATGAATAAGATTTTTTAAAAGGCCTGTAATAGATTAGGACTTCACACACATATGCAAGATCTGATTATTAGCTCCAATTAGATCTAGAAAGTCTATTGTAATAGATTAGGGCTTCATGCATGAAGGAGGACAAAGCCGAAAGAAGGAAACCCAACTTTCATAGGGCTAGTGGGAGAGGCGTAGTATCTGATACTCATGTCATGTTTGTAGAACGAATTTGATGCAGGAGAATTTTAATGTTGCAAGTGTACAACGGTCTTACTAAGTAATACAGAGTGAGGGTTATTATATCCACAAGAGTCGGAGTGTTGTTTTTGATAATTTTGTGAGTTGATTAAGTAAAATTGATTATAAGATGAATTCAATAATAATTGAGTAAACAATAGAGTAATTTCAACTATGTAGATAGAATAAAATGAGTATGGTAGCAATCACAAGAAAAGACTAATGACAATGATCATGCAAAAACAATATGTATGAACTTTCATGATCATTTAATTAATTATCAGGTTATTAATTTCTTAAGTCTTTAGTACACTTTCCCAAGTTATACGAAGGTTTCAATTGAATTAAATCAAGAATATAATTAATGGATTAATAATTGATCCCTTGTGAGTATAAAACCTTCACTCCTATTATAAGTTTACGATTCATAATTGTGATTAGTTGTCCAAACTTATGGATTCACTTCCGTTATAACAATAAGTTAGGAAAAAGGAAAATAAAAATAAAGAATAATAAGTTGAACACAATTTTTGTTATGAATATAGGACCTTCACTTTTGTTATAAGTCTACTATTCATAATTGTGAACAATTGCCTAATCTATGAATTCACTTCCATTATAAGCACTAGAGATAATTCTATGATCTACGATTGTGATCAATTATCCTAACTTATAGATTCACTTCCGTTAAAATCATAAGTTAGGAAGAAGGAAAATTAAAATAAAGAATAAGTTGAACACAATTTTTGTTGTGAATATGGCCTTCACTTCCGTTATAGGGTCACTATTCACAACTGTGAACAACTTGTCTAACTCATGGATTCATTTCCGTTACAACCACAAGCTACATAACAAAAAATAAGAGAAGAGGAAAAGAAGAAGAAGAATAAGAGAATTAAACACAACTAAATAAGAAAAGACAAATAATTGAAAATGATAAAATAAAAGTTTTTTCTTACTTAGATCAATGATAGGCATACATTGCGATTAAGAAAAATAAAAGATGAATATTTATCATTCATTCTAGCCTTCTTCCCATAGTAATTCCTCACTTCCATGACAAGCCTTATGTGTTGTGAAAGCACCGAAGTCATTCTCAACCCTCTACTTATGTTAAACTAATATTATAATAATACATCATGATGCTTATAAGAATTCTAAGCTATGGGTAGTTGTTTTGGCTTGTAGAACACTTCCTTATTTATAGGGTTGAGACTTCACCACCAAAGATCCTCGATTGGTTGCTCATTTCCTTCATTCCCATCCATTGGTCCTAGAGTTAGGTGGCCACAAAAGGTGAACGATCACCTCCTACATTGCCTAAGCAATAGAGTAGGTGATAGCTATCAACTCCTTGTCGCCTAGGTGATGAGTAGGTGACAGGCCAATTTTAGCTTGTTGCCTGTTTGTCTCTTAAGCAAATTGTAGGCAACCGGTGCTGGTTTTTGATTGATCTTCACCTACTCCTTCACTAGCAGCTTGCTTAGGTGACCATTTAAGCAACAAAGCTCCACCCAAGTAATATAATAGGCCTTGATCTTACATTTCCCTGGTTCGGTGCCTCCAGATGAATTTTTATCTCTTTCTTCTCACTTATTTTCAGCATACAAGCACTGCAACTCATAAGATAGGTAAATTTCTTTATTTTGATTAATAATTTAAACTAAATAACATATTTGAATATAACATAAAGTCTTATTTTACTTGGCTTATTAGAATTGTGCTAGGTGCCTTGATCGCCTAGAAGTGGGAAAAGATGCATAAACTTTATGTTTATGAAACATATTTTTCCATTGGTGGTTATCTACATCTAAAATTTTGGATTCACGTGTTTCTTCCCACATCTGCACCTCAAGTTAGGATTTGGCCAACAGTAGGTCACTTCAAAAGTGAAAGATAGTAATTAAAATTGGTAGCGGGGCAAGTGTGCAACCGTTGCAATTGGCATTGCTTTAATTAAATTATCATCTAATCATGTTTTGAACTTGAGAGATTGTCTCTTGTTAGTGAATGAGCTAAAGAATACTGTTTCTAGGCCATAATTGGTAAAAGAACGTTATGAATTTTCTTTTAGAGATAATAAATGCTAAATTTATTATCATAATAAATTGGTTAGTACTACCTCATTAGTAAATAGCTTGTACTACTTGAATTTAGATGATAAGCCAGTGATGAACACCATAACAAACAAAAGCGCTGGGAGTGGTTTAAATCCCTAGTAATTGTAGCATCTTAGACTATGCGACAGTGTGAAGGCTAGGATTAACAGGTTGCAGAAAGATGGGCTTATAGGCCCCTTGGGAAAGGAGCCCTATCCAACTTGTGAACCTTACATTTAGGCAAGATGGGCAAGAGTTTAATTTACAGGCATATTGAGAGAGCCACATTAGTGTTGGCGTTGTTCTAGATCAATATTTGTGGGTCATTTAATAAAATGGCAAGGGGAGGATTTCACTATTTCATAACTTTTACAGATGATTTCTCTAGATATGGGTATGTGTAGTTCATGAAGTACAAGAACGAATCTATTGAAAGTTCACGGAATTCAAAGCTAACGTAGAGAAACAAACTAGAAAGCTTGTAAAGACATTATGATTAGGTCGTGGTGGTGAACATATGAGCACAGAGTTTGCGAAATTCCTCAAGAAGAATAGCATTGTATCACAACTCACACCATTGGTAACTCCTCAATTAAATGGTACAGCTGAGTATAGGAATAAGACTTTATTAGACAAGGTTCAATCCATAATGAGTTACACCAACTTACCCATTTACTGTGGGGTGACACCCTCCTGATAGCTACTTATGTCTTAAAAAGGATTCTCTTTAAGTCTATTCCTAACCCCACATGAGATGTGGAGTGGAAGGACATCAAACTTGAAGCATATCAGGGTTTGGAAATGTTTGGCTTACCTTAAGAAGAGTAAGGTGGATAAGTTAGAGGCAAAGATCATTTTAGGCCACTTTGTGAGTATCCCTAGGACTTTATAGGACATGAGTTCTATATACCTGATGACCAAAGGATTATTGTTAGTTATCAAGCATGCTTCTTAGAGAAAGAGTTCGTCTAAGAAGAAGGTGCTAGTAGGACTATTATGCTTAAGGAAGTTGAGTATGTGGAATGATGCGAGGAACCCACATGGTAGTTACCTATTCAAGAAAGACCTTCTACGACACAAGCATTACAGTGCTACCTTCAATGTTTCTAATTTGTCACCATTTGATGTAAGTGATGAAAAGGACCTAAGGTTGATAGAACAACCTTCTCAAGAGGAGGGGAATAATGTAGACATCTTAAGACGGGATCCCCTCAAGTTGCCACCCAACCCATCACATGAGCAAGAGCCCACACATTTAAGAATCCCTTTGCCCACTTGACACTTACTTGGAGGTTTGATGATCGTTCATGCATGTTAGAAGGGTCCAAGGATGGGTTGTAGCATCAAATTTTGACTTGAGAAGCTCAAGAAATACCAAAGAACTTTGCGAGCATGATCCGACTGGACAGGATCAAGCTAGGCCCTCTAGATTGACATTGAAGAGTCTACAATCAAGTCAAGAGAGGCGCGATAATCTACTAGGAGATGAGCTTTCTGCAATTTCGATCGGCCAAGGGCGCAATCGAGTCGAAAGGGAGGTGATTGTCTGCCAAGAGGAGAGCTCTCTGTATTTATGATCGCCCAAGGACACAATCGATCGCAAAGAGGCGCGATCGTAACTATAGAATGTTGGTTGCTCCTTCGTTGTAAAATGCATATGCTTGGGTGGATGAGCCACATATCAAGACGATTGAAGGCCTATAAATATGAACATGTCCACTAAGTTTTGGCAAGCTTCCTGAATAGCTTTTGAGCAATTTTTTCGAACATTAAAATTCAAATATATGAGCTTCCATATTGAAGTGTTTTGGATCTGATTTCTAAGCGTGCTTGGATGAGGGAACAAAAGACGAGTTGATTCAAGTAGTAAGGAAGAATCTTCTTAGGCCTTATATAGGTTACACAAAGTTGCTCTATCCTCTTTTGTAATTAAACTAGGGTGCAAAATATATCTTAGGCCATATAGTGATAGTGCCCGCCTAATGCATAATTTGTGCTAGGTTTTTGGATACTAATTTGCAGCTATGGTAAGTACTTGCAAGATTAATTATTAGGCAATTTGTCAATAGTAACGGTTAAAATATCTTGCTTTGCCAATCACCTAGGACATGCCCCACCACGATCATAATTACTTTTTGCACTTAGTTTCTTAACTTTTATCATTGCACATTTGGAAACAATTTTCAAACTATACTGAACTACCCTAAATAGTGATTTCTAAAGAAACTTTTAGCCTTGTGAACCAGGATAGCCATGACTCACATAACTAAATGTGAAGTTTAGGTTAGGAATAAGCTTGAAAATTTCATTTTCTTCTAGACTTGAGCTGAACCATACTCCATATTTTTAGTTCAACTCAACTAATTATTTCCAACTCCCAAACATGATAAACAGTTGTTCATCGGTCTTCTTTAATAGCATATTCCCCATGGACATGATAACTCTTACTTAGCAAAGAAAATTCAACTAATTCCATGCACTTATAGGTGATAAAATTCAATTTTTGAGGTTGGTTGTCACGATCTTCCAATGTTGTTGCTAGAGATTGTCTAGGCAATATGCACTACCATAATTGGGTCTTAGGATATTAAATTAACTGCTAACTTATTGATTTTATTTCTTCCATTTGCAGTTCTGAGTCATTCTATTTTGATTCTTTTTTGGATCTTTAAGTCTTGTTTTTCTTTTTGTTTCATTGAGTGATTACCGACCTTATAATCTATCAACTTAAATATATTTGGACCTTGATCATTCCAAAATTTTTATTGAAAGTTGTCAAATATTTTATCAATTTTCAAAAATTTTGGAGAATCTGCTAAAATGTGTTGATAGTGAATACTAAAGGTTGCTACATGCTAGCATCTAATCTTGTTGGAAGCTATTGAATTTAATTATTAAACTAATATTTTTGGGATTGAATTATGAGGCTTTTCATACACCATTTCAAATTTTTATAAGTCCAGTGTATAAAGAAAAAAGCAGTTCTTGAAAACAAGATCCCGAGAGAATGATTTTTTAGTTTTGCTCAACACTACCAACCTGTCATGCCTTATATGCTTTAGAATAGCATAGAGTTAGCTTAAGTTCATGCAACCAGTGGAATATGCATGAGCTACTAGCAACGAAGAGTTTAATTGAGATGTTGAAGAAATGGAGGTGGAAATGAGCAATGCATTCTTGAATAAAGTGTTAGTTGTAATGAAGGGAAATTTAGAGGATGCCAAAGGGATAAGGAAGGATCTTAGGGCTTCATGGAGAAGGGAAGTCTCTTGACTTCCTATTTTGTAAATTTTGGGAAGTTTGATAGAATTGTATGCAATGTAGATGATTTTGTTGTGCCTGATGAAGTTCACCCTCCATAATTACTAGAGGTTCACTCATACATGTCCTAATAAGAGACAATATTCTTGATAAATACAATTTGTCAAATTTTTTAGAATTAGTGTTTACTGGCATGGAACCTAAGAACAACTTCAAAGTATCATCTCTTATTATTAGTGACAACAAGGTTAATAATTGGCTTGCACTTACATGAGCTCAATTGAAAAAACCATCAGTAATCTAACATAAGGACTTATAATAAAGTGTTACCTAGGAGGCAACTCATGTTCTCTACTTTTTTGCTTTATTGCTTTCTTGTATTTTGGTGTGATATTTTTTATAAACGAGCCATATTGTATGTGCTTAAGATAAATTGTGCAATTGATTGAGAACTTTGCAATCATTAAATTGAACAATATTTATGCATCCATATTTATGATGGCATAAAAAGTACTATTCAAAAATTTCCTTTAATTATAAAAATAGCTTTACTACTTTTTCTGCTAGATACCCCACTTTCAAATTGCATACTACCATTGATGTGAGTGTTAACAAAAAGTTTGACTACCCAAGACATTTTGAAAGACCTACGACACATTCAAAGGCTAAGAAGTTTAAGGAGGCAATGGTGATGCCCATGAAAGAATTTCAAGAAAACTTCAAACGTTTGGAGAGGCTCATAAAGCAAGACTAGTCTTCATAGGTCAATTTGGAGCCAAATGAACAAGAAAATAGCTTTGGAACAGAATTTAGATTGATCCAAATAGAGGCTTGATCAACTGAGCAAACTTCAAATTAATCTAGTGCAAGCCATGATTGATAAGTTGAGTTTGGACACACTAGAATTACAATTGCTAGAAACGCAAGGCTTCATGTGGCCCACCATGTCTTGGAACCTTGAATGACACCAACTCTTAGTCTCTGCATAAACATTAACTATTGATGTCTTCTATGTTTTACAAATATATGTGGCATACAACAGAAAATCCTATTCTACATAATGAAAATAGAAGATTAGGCTTATGCCTTTACAACCCATAAAAAAAAAAATAATTGTACAACCCATAAAAAACTAAAACAAAGTAAATACATTAATCTACAAATGTCCTAAACCCATAATCTAACCACAACATTCATCAAACAATTATACATCACATTTATAATTAAATAATTCCATGTAATGACTATTAACATGGCTTTTGCATCTTATGTATTAGTTTTCGTTCCTTAATAAACAAAATTCAAAAATAAAATTGGAAATTGATTTTTTGTGCACTTAGCACCTATGGTCACAGAACCCTTCCCACAATTGTGAACCCCTTGTCTGCAACTGTAAAAGCTAGTCATGATAGAAATTGCACTTCTTGCAGTCACAAAGCCTCAAGTTACAACTGTGAGACTTCTCCCTCAATTGTGAAACAGGACCATGGGATTAATGCAACCCTGAAATGATGAAGTGATCGCTTAGCTCATGGTCGCAAGTGCGAGAATCTTCTTGTGACCACGAGCAATAGTTGCAGAACTTGCCAAACTTTCTACAATCGCAGTTTTTTTTATTTCAATCTAATTCTTTTCTGATTTTTCGATTCCAATCACTTTAAAAACACTTTGGAATGGTTTTTCATGCATTATATACATGTTTAAAGGAATTTACCATGAAATTTACGTAGAAAGATGTAAGAATCATTAAACTTTATGGTTTTGCAAGAAAAATAGTGGCTTTGATACCACTATTGGATTTATATGGTTTTTTCTTGTAAAAAACAAAACCTTAGAACATTAAAATGTTTGATACACACAGCAAAACATAACAGAACATACCCCACCCATTTTTGTTGCAAAACAAACAAGATATTGAACAAACAAGAACAAACTTAAAAGTTACAACTTTGGAGCGTTTCCAAGCAAATTTAGATGTGATCCTTAAGTTGTAGCCCCCAAACCTTGACCTCTAGTTTATCCATATAACTAGGAAGATCACGAGTTCCTTCTTCACTTCTACAAAACTCTTTTGTGAAGCTTTAGCACATAGGACTTTGGGCACAAACGATTTTTGACAAAAGAGTGCTCAAATGAGGGTGGCTAAAGGCTGATGTCTTTTATTTGAAGGGTGTGCGTGAAACTTAGGGCTAAAGGATGATGTGTTGAACTCTTCAAGACCCCTTTAAATAGTTGAGACTCTAGGATTTGGTGTATTGGCTCCATGGACCTCCTACGTAGACTAGTTTAGTTAAAATTACGCATGGAGTTTTATTTATTAATTTCATTAATAAATCACGCCACAAATCCTTTAATTATTAATCTCCAATAATAATTAAAGCCCAAATGTGTCCAATTAATTTAATTATCCCTATTGTGCTTCTAATTAATGATCTCATTATTAACAATTGCCATGGCAATTTATTTAATCTAATCCAATTGCAACGAAATAAATTATACAATCTATCAATTTAACACTTGCAGCATATCCTAACCTTATGTGTGTGACTCTTTAAGTTCATCCTGAATTGGGAATGAGCATAGCACGAAGGATATGAGTAACATATAGCTTATGGCTCACATTGTAGCCCAATTAAGATGAAGTAAATGAAATCACAATGAACTTTTTCGATTATGGCTACCATGTTATATAGATCTTTTTTCTTACTTTATCCTAATTGAGCAAGAATCATGAATTTAGTCAATGTCACAAATTTAGTCATATGACCAATTGGCATTTCCTTATGAAGCAAATGTTCCTATTATAAACTCTTTCCGATCATAGATTGCCTTAGTTATGGGCTTCTATCTCCTAAAGCACCGACTGTATAGGACAAGTATCATGCTCACTTGCAAAGAGACAAATCCCTCATTAAACACACATATGCATCCATACGCATCCACATCATACTAGGATAAATATTAGGCCTTAGTGAAAATGACACATTAACCATTATGCGCACAAGACAACCATGCCATCTCTGGTCTAAGGTCTATGAATACTTAACATGATCATGAAGCAGGACGTTAATAATCACAATAGCCAAGAGTGTCTCGAAGCGTCTGCTTTATTTGAATGCTCTATTCTACAATGGTGCATCCACACACATATATTCTCAATATTTCATATCGAATGACATAAAACTCACTATACAAATACATAGTATACAAGTCATATTAATTCTCTAATGCCCACTAAAGAGTTTATAACTCACAAACAAGTTTTAGTAATTAAGTCCTAAGAGAGCCTTATGTCCATATTTATAACTCTTTATGATTAAAGCTTTTTAACTCAAACACATGTTCACATGCAACACTTTACGCTAATCAAGATTTAAATGCATGAAAACTTGCTAGAATATTGATACAAAAATCAATATTTTATTAGTTGCTAAGTAAAAATACAACAGAACCAAATACCCTTCTAGTATCCCTCATTTTTTGTTGGCATTAGGGGTATATCATTAGCCGTTTTATCTTGTAAAAATTTTACCTTTCCGCCACTCACACCCAGGCTAGTTAGGTCTTCAATTTTAGTGGTGTTTACCCTTCTCAGTCATCGCATGACTAAATTTAATTTTGCAAAAAGTTGTGCCTTTTGGCCACTTGGCACCCAAGCTAGTTGGGTCCTCAATTTTGGAGTTGTTTACCCTTCTAAGTCACGGGATGACTAAGTTTCTTCTTGTAAAAATTTGTGCCTTACAGCCACTTGACACCTCGACTAGTTGGGTCCTCAATTTTTGGGGGTTTTACCCTTCTCAGTCAAGGAATGAGTAAGTTTCATTTTGCAAAAAATTGCGCCTTTTAGCCACTCAGCACCTAGGCTAGCTAGGTCCTCATCTTTGATGGTATTTACCCTTTTCATTCATGGGATTATTGAGTTGCATCTTGCAAAAATGTGTGTCTTTCAGCCACTCAGCACCCAAGTTTAGGTCCTCAATTTTGATGGTAGTTACCTTTTTAATTAATGGGATTACTAAGTTCCATCTTGTAAAAATTTGTGCCTTTAATCCACTTGGCACCCAAGCTGCTTGGGTCCTCAATTTTGATGTTACTTACCCTTCTAAGTCATAGAATGACTGAGTTTCATATATAAATTTCTTAAGAAGCTTCTTATACATAACTTTCTCTAGAAGCTTCTCGCTTATCAAGGACAATACCTAACATAAATGTGTCCCCTAATCTCCATACAAGCTTCTTATAAATGAAAGGTAACCCTCTCTAAATTTTCAAATGACCAAGTTATAGAATGTCGACTTCCATTCCATTGAAAACTTTAAAGAGTTCATGCATTCCTTAGGTAAAATATGTCTACCTCTTCTTGAAGCAACCTCCCCACATTCTATACTTCCATCAAGAATAAACTAAAAATGACTGTTGAGGAAATATAAGACCAACTTGGAATCCCCATTGACCTTGACACCATCATACCATCAAAAATAATCTTTGAAATAAGCCCCCTACTAGTAGCAGCACCATTTTTATCTAGTAGCTAAAGTCAAGCTTGTCCTTCCCTCTTCACCTCTTTATTAGGGATGTATTGAATTAATATAAGGTTAATCCTTCCTAATTTGCTCCTAATTCATACAAAATATTATGAAGTTTCTTTATTTTATGTACCATAGTAGGTATGGAACCTTGTTCTAGCTTATTTCACCATGCTTTTTCCCTAGGTTACTCAAACCAGCTATGTTTTGTTTCATCATGTAGACTGGATTCAACTTCACTAAAAGTCTTCTATCCACCAATAAACACTAAAAAGAATTTTTTTCCCACTTTTCAGGAAGTCAATCTAACCCTCTTTTCAATAGGGTAGATGCACTGCCTATTAACTCAAAAATCTAAAAGGAACTCATCCCCTCTTTGCTTAGCAAAACTTAGCACTTGTCAGTATGTGCATCCTAAAACCCTCCATACCCAATGAAAAGGGGATTCTTTCATACTATAGATTATCCCCTAAAAGTGAAGAGCTGACTAAACCCATAGGTATAAATTTCATGCTTCTACTACTTTTTACCCATACCTCAATAAGGTGGCTCCTTACGTGTGCTTTCTGTCATACGCAGACACTATCGTCATGGAACACACCTCTAGGTCTACCATCGAAGCAATCATGGCTGCTAGGAAAAGGAAGGCATTGGAATCCTTTGATCCCCATGCCATAGAGAAAGAAATGATTGAGGATAGAGCTAAGGAAGAAGCTTAGGCTCTTTTGGATCACAAACATGAACTTATTCAAAAACTTCATTTTATGGTCAAACAATTTTGAGAACTTAAAGCATCTTATTCTTGATCTTACGAAGATGCTCGACGCTGAGCTTTTGCTAAATTCCCTACATCTACTAAAGGAAAAGCTTTCGCACACAACTACTTAGAGAAATTTAAAAGATCAAAAGATTTTGACCTTGTGGTGGCCAAACAAGTGATATACACATTTGTTGATGGGTTAGATTTCTGCAAAGAAGAAATAGTAAAAAAAGGGATTTGTGCATGAAGGAGTTGACATTGACTCTATCAATATAGCTACCTATCGAATTCAATTGAGCATGCTCCATACACCTACACCACCTATCTTGACTGCTCATGATGTGTCTTGGTTAGGTCCCTCTAGGTTGGTTAAAGAAAGAGCCTCCACCAACTAGCCCATGATTGTTGAGAAATCAAAGGACTTAGAAGGTATGCTGGCCCAAACATGTGCAGAGCCCATGTCCACTATAGCACCGAAAGACAATATTGATAAGACCCCCTCCCCAATTTCCCTGACCCATAAGTTTTATCTCTCATTCCCCAACATAACATGTTGTACTTATCAACTTATGTATGATTTTTGTCAAATGTATGGAAGGCACCAAGGGCTTTAACCTCTACACTAGTCTAACTATATCATTAATTAGAAAAACAAGCACAAATTCTTTATTGATATAAAACAAACTTCTTCCAAATCTTTAAGTTCATATGCTTTACTGGGAAACTCTAGAACAATAATGTTGGGACCCTGTTACATGGGATTCAACTTTCCAACACCCTTAAATGCCTCTACCCATCTTAATACTTTTTCCCCAATTCACAACTTTCTTGGTACTTCCTTTTGATTAAAAAGTTGGCAGTTCTTTGTTGACACTTCATCATTCTTACCCAAGTTGTTTTTCTCTTCTCCTTAACAAGTCCACACACTCTTTCATACTATCATCATTGCGAGCAACCTCATAATGATAAATATGTAACACATCTTGCCCAACCTCAATAAGTATTAACAATAAACCAGGTTGAATGGACTCTCCCTCATTGTAAAGTGGGGCATAGTACGATATGGCCACAAAACTTTCGAAAGGTTATCTACCCAAGCTCCCCTTACTTTATCCAATTTTGCTTTAAGAACCTTGACTATAATCCTATGAGTGACTTTCACTTGTCCATTACCTTGAAGGTGAGACACTAAAGTGAAACTACTTTATTCCCTACTTTTAACACCAATCACCTATTGTTCTCCCCTGAAATTGGCTTCCATTGTCACTAATTATCTCTAGAGACAATCAATACCTACACACAATATTTTGCCATCAAAACTTAATAATTAGCACTTTAGTGATTTTGGAAAAGAGGTTCAGCTTCAACCTATTTACTAAAATAGTCTAGTGCTATAACTAAGCACTTCCTTTATCGAAACTTAGGGGAAATGTCCCACTATGTCAATTCCCCGTCTCAAAAATGGTAGAGGAGCAATAGGCTAATTTTTCACCATCTTAGCTAGAACATGAGTAGCATTAGCATGCTTTTGACATCAACACACTTCCCCACATACTCCATAGTGTCTATTTTAAGTGTAAACCAATACTGCCCTACCCTTAGGGCTTGAGTGCTAACCCAAGAGTCATCTCAACAACAAAGTCTACTTACGCCTGTGTCTTGATAACCATTCGCAGCCGATACTCTAGATCAAATTCCTCTAACTCAATCACCCACTTAATAAATCATCCAAATGCTTCTCCCCCATCCAATATCCTCTTCAATATATAATCAATAAGTACCACTATGGGATGAGACAAAAAGTACGAATGTAATCTTTTAGCAGTCACAACTAAAGCTAAAAATAATTTTCCACATCCAAGCATTTCATCTCAATACTCTACTCACATAATACACTAGGTATTGTTACTTCTCCCATTCCTTTACAACCACTGAGCTAAGAGCAACCTCTAAAACAGCTAAATAAACAAACAGTTTTTCAGCTAATATCAACTTCTTCAACAAAGGAAGATTACCTAAGCACTCAATCAGATTCTCAAAAGCTTGTTGACATTCTTCATCCCACTTAAAATCGTGAGCTTTTTGCAAAACTTCAAAAAACGTTAAACTCCTATTTACAACTTTATATATAAAATGTTATAATGTTGCTACCTGTCTAGTCAATTTTGGCACTTGATGAATACTAGTAGTAGGAGACATTTCTTGTATTGCTTTAACCTTTTCAAAATTAGGCTCAATCCCCTTTTTGTATGACCAAAAATTCTAGAAATACACATTCTTGAATACCAAATACACATTTAGAAGGATTCAATTTCGAATTATACTTTTCCAAAACACTGGATGCTTCTTGCTAATCTTGTTTGTGACTTTCCTTTCTCTCAAACTTGACCAGCTTATTGTCGACAAATATTTCCATATTTCACACCTTATCTGTTCACTGAACATCTTATCCACCATTTGCTGGTATGCAGCTCTAGTGTTTTTTAATCCAAAGGGCATAATTTTATAATCATATGTATCAAAAGGAGTCATAAAACAAACTCTTCTACTATCTTCTGATGCTAAAGGCATTTGATGATACCCTTGAAAGGCATCTATCATTGACAGCAAGTCCATCCCAATAGTCACATCCACTAATTGTCAATCTTGGGTAAAGGAAAACAATCCTTAGGACAAGCTTTATTTAAATCCCAAAAATCAATACACATTCTCCATTTTCCTCCAATTTTTGGTACAATAACTACATTGGCCAACCACTCAAGAAATTGAATTCCCTCTATTTGTCATGCCTTTACTAACTTCACCTCTTTGCACATAATTTCCAATTTTTGTGGACTAAACGATTGCAACTTTTGGTTTACAGGCCTATGTGTCACATCAATCTTAAGTTTATGTTCAGCTACACTAACATCAACAACACCTATTGAGTCATCCATAGAAAAGGCAAACACATGCTTGTTATTTCTTAAAAATTGAATGAGCATGCCTTTAAGAGATTTAGATAACCGCACTCCAATCCTAGTGGCAATCTTCGAGACTTAAGGCTCAAGTTCAACACATAAGATCCTCTGAAGGCTCAATGCTTCCACCATTTCTCTTTGCCATACTAGAGACATATTGCAAACTAGAATGCTTAACAAAGTCTACACACCAGGGCCTTAACAAACTCTAGTTTACCATTTGGAGTTGGAAATTTCAACACTATATGAACGGGGGAAGCGACCACTTGAAAAGCCGCTAATGTGAGTCTTCCAAAAATAACATTGTTAATGCTAAGTGCATCAACCACTTGAAATTATAACAACTTGGTTTGAATCACACCTTCACTCCCCCTAGTGACTGGAAGGGTTATACTTCCTCTATAGGAAATTAGCCCACCTTTAAACCCATACACTAAACCTAATAGTTGAAGGTCTTTGTCTTCCAAACCCATTTGCAAATATGCAGTATAAGAAATTACATTCACAAAGCTCCCATCATCTATCAAGCATTAAGCCATACCAAAATTAGATATAGTGGCTGTAATCACCAAAGCGTCCTGATGGTGTACTAGAATTCCCTTCAGATCTTCATCACTGAATGTAATAACAATTGGTGGTTGGATATTAATTGTTGGATTTCATTGGGGTTTAGCAATAACAATTGAAAATTTTACACATAATATAATCAACAACACATAGCGGAAGCACTTAGGACAAACTCCATCCGTTTTTGTTGCAAAACATGCAAGATATTGAATTTAAATCATAAGAAACAAAAATTGTACCTTTAAAATAGTTTCAACCTTTTTCTTGCATGATCCCTTAAGTCATGACCCTCAAACCTCAATCTCTAGATTCTCTACATGATTGGGAAACTTGTGAGCTCTTCCTACACTCCATAAAAGCCATTTTGTGAAGCTCGTGCATGAACACTTTAAGCTAGACTTTATGACCAAAAGACTATGATAGAGGGTAGCTAGGTGTTTGTTTTCTTTCGGCTTGATGAGGCACACGAATTTTGTATTGTTTTGTTGTGCTAGAAATTATGTCTTGAACTTTTCAAAACTCTTATTTATATTATAGACACTAAGGTTATGTTCACGGACTCTAGAAGCCCTCCTACATAGATCCCTTTTTAATTAAATAGATTATGAACTTTATTTATTAATCTCATTAATAAATCAACTCACACCCTTTAATTATTAATCTCATTAATTATTAAAGTCCCATTTGTGTCTAATTAATTTAATTTAATTAATCTCATTAATTAATTTAAATTCTCCATTATGGTTCTAATTAATACACTAATTGCATATGACTAACGCCTTACTTACTTGCAAGGAAACAAATCCTCTATTGAATGCATATATGCCTTCATACGCATTTAGGCAACAATCAAAAGAATTCTTCATCACAAAACCCTTAAACGTAAGCACTAACGACCACCTCTTGCGTAGAAGTTGGCATATCTAAAGCATTTCTCATAAAACATTTTACAAATACCCACGAAGGTCCATCCGTCCCTTGCTTTTGATTGAACAATGTTAAAAGAGGTTTCTCATACCTTTTGCTACTAGCAAAATATTAGGTTTCAACTACTATTTAAATTAATCATGTATAATTTTTGTTGTGATGATATTGTTTCTACTAAAATTAATTTTCTAATCTTACTAAATTTTTTCCTTTTTGATTTTTTTTCTAACTTTTCTTATTTTTCCCTTAAAGTTTCTAAACACGCCTTATTCTCTACCTCACGTGATCTCTCTCACTACAAAAATTAAAAAAGACATAATCACACACTTTTTCTTTACAGTTTTATACAAGTGTAATAACAATTAACATATCTTACATTTAAATAAAAAATTAAGCATATATATATATATATAATCAATTTATGAAATAATGGAAGTTCACATCCCCAATTTCAGTCAAAACAGCACCAAATCTCCCAAAACGAAAGAAAAAAAAGTCAGCTCCTTCACAATAGATCTGGTCCTTGTGCCCCTTCGTCTCCGTTCTCTCAAAGGAGAATGATGGGATCCACTCCTAATCTTTTCCCTTCTTATTGATTGTTATTTTTCCTTTCTTTCATATCTTCCACTATAACAAAAATTTTCATCTTAATCGCTAAATTTAGATCTTAAATTTATTTTTCAATCCTTCTTCACTACTCTCGGCAAAAATCAGTTTCTCTCATAAGTACTTTTATTTAATTTCTCAATTTTTTTATTAAATATAAATTTTGATAAAAAACTTAAATTAGTTATGAAATTGTCACTTTGATTGTGGATTGAGATGTGCCATGAGTTTTATAGATTAATTAGTATAGGAATTAAGTTTTGGATGATAAATATGTTTCTGAATATAGATGGGTTTGGGCATGGTAGTAGTGCATATACTACTATTTACCGAATCTCCCTATTCTATTATTGTTTTGACAAGCCAAAATTTATGTAAACGTATTTAATCCAGAATGCTATTTCTATATACTACTAGATAAAATTCATTTTGATTTTGGGGCAAAAAATTTTAGGGAAATGATGGAATTATTGGAGTAATTGTTGTGCACGAGTTTGGATTGTTTGAAAATCCATCAATCAGGAGCAATTACAATCAAGAAATAGTATTTGGTATTAGATGGTTTTGGGCGTTTTAATTATTGTGATTAATTTACTATGGTGATTTGTTTCATGAGCAAATGGAAGTAAACCGTTAGAAACAAGGTTACTAATTTTATTTATTGTTAATATTTGGTTTCAAAAAGGGTATGTGATGAATGGCCAAGAACATGGAATATTACCCATTTGTCTTGATTCATTGCTGATTATCTTGCATTTTGAATGTGATACAAATGTCGCATGGTTCCTTTACTCTTGTGCTATGTCTAGACTAAATGGTTTCTAAAGTTCTATTATATTAGACAGTTACGTAGGCCTGTTACGTCTTCAAAATTCATATTTTCCTCTTGTACAAGTAGTTGAATTGAATGGTCTTCTTTATAGTTTTCTTATATATGAATCTATTTTATTTGTTTTAATAAATAAATAAATCAATAATAAAATTTATAATTATATGTGGCTTTTTCTAAAAAGTATGTTTACCTTATTTGAGCCTTGGCAGATTGGAGTAAATACCTATAATTATGAATAAATTTAGGGACAAGCATAATATGTGTTCCATGCTGCCTTTTAAATGCTATGGTACAGAAGTGTATGCACTTCTTTGTTAAGCATCTTAACAAAGATTTGCATCAATAGAAAATGAATTGCTTATATTAGGAATCTCTTTAATTTTGTTCACTTCTTTTAGAGATCTATTTTCGTTATTTATTCTTTTTCACACAATTAATTTATCTTTTTTCTTGTGTAAAAAATTCTAGTTACCCAAAGTCACAATTTGTGGAGTTATCTTGCTATGTCAAAGTAATTATTGAAATTGTACAAGGATACATATACATACATACATACATACATACATACATACATATATATATATATATATCTCTCTCTCTCTCTCTCTTGAACCCCTGTTTTGTCCAAGGTAAAATTCAGCCAAACAAGTCATCCGCCCAACATGACTTCTTCAGCCAAATAGCCAAATAGCGCTCTACGCAGTTACACGATTGATTTTCCTCTCCAACACGACTTCATCTTCAGCTAAATAGCCAAACAGCCCTCTATCGGTACACGATCGATCTTCTACCCCAAGTCGACTCATTTCTACCCTAACATGAAAGTGCCATCTTCTATCAATTTTTTGTCATTCTGAAACAAGGCCTAACATGAACAACCTTCGTCTTCAATCTTCTAATTGCAATGGTGTTGTAGCGCTTCGTCTCCCATCTTTCGTTGCTGGTGCTGGTGCTGGTGCTGGTGTTGAATCAGGTCCGTTGTCTTCTGTCGATCAATTAACGTGCATTGTTAGGTTAATCTCTGCAAGGCGTCATCCTTAGGCAAAGGTAAGTTCAAATACTTTTGTTCATGGCTATTTCATTTATGAAATTGGTTATTTGTAGAAGAAAACAAAGATATTTGATTTGGGGTTGGAATGTATTTGGATGATGTTTGCCATTCACAATTCTTTGATGAATGTATTTGCGGTGGAATGTATTTGGTGATTTTGTTCTAAATTGTATTTGGAATTGTGCATGAAATTACGAAATTGTATATGGAATTATATATGAAATTGTAACATTGTATTTAAACCACCAAGTGCAAAACCGAGGATGGAGATGTGGACTATATTGTGATTCCAGGCTCCCTTTGCTTGTCTAGAATTCAACGGTTCTTAGACTAATAGCTATTTTTCTAGAATTAATAGAAAGTAGAGCACTAAATTAGTAAAACTACCCATTTGACTTATTGAATAAGTTCACATTGACTTATTTTGTTAATCTCCTGGGGTCTAAGTCATGAAAAATATTTGAAGAAGTTGGATGGTTGCTCCAAGAGAGAGTGATGAGTAAATCAATGGTGTGCTATATTTTCTTGATTTCACCTTCTCAAGAGTTGTTAAAGATGGCCAAATTTTGTGCCTTGCTCAAAATGTGTGTAAATCGTTTTTGGCAAAGTAGGGAAAAAGTTTTTGATCATTTAATATGGCAAGGATTTATAAAGGGATATCAAAAATGGGTTTTCCACGGGGAAGACCATACTTTAATTTATTGCAATGCTAACACAAATGAAGTTGAGAGAGATTTAAGTGAGTATGACAACATTGAAAAATTATTGAATAATACGTTTAGAGAAATGTCATAAGGGGTTTACGTATGATCAAAGAGAGAATGTTCAAAAAGGGCCTAGTAAGGAGGCCAAGAAATTCTATAATTTGGTTGAGGAGGCAAAGCAAGATCTATATCTTGGTTGTAGTAAGTTTACCACTCTTTCATTTACAATGCAACTATATCTTTTGAAATGCCTTTATGGGTGGAGTAATGCGTCATTTACTGCTCTCTTAGAATTACTAAGAGAGGCTATTCTTAAATTGAGCATTGTAGAATCCTTCAACAAGGCCAAGACTATGGTTAGGGATTTGGGCCTTGACTACAAAAAAATTGATGCATGTCCAAATGATTGCACGCTTTATTGGAAAGAGCATGAGGAAGCAACATCTTTCCTCAAATGTGGAACTTCACAGTGGAAAGAATTTCTTAAAGATGCTCTTGAGTTGGAAGAAACATCAAAGAAGTATAAGGTTTCTAAAAATATTTTAAGATACTTTCAATTAATTCCTAGACTTTAGAGATTGTTCATGTGATCAAAAACTACAATAGCAATGCAATGGCATGATTTAGAATGTCCAAGAGATGGGAACTTGCGACATCCAACTGATGGTCAAGCTTGGAAAGGTTTTGATGATTTACATTAACCTTTTTCAAGCGATGCCCGTAACGTGAGACTTGCATTGGCTAATGATAGATTTAATCCATATAGAACTTTGAGTGTATCCCATAGCATATGGCCAATTCTTCTCATGGTCTATAATTTGTCACCATAGATGTGCATAAAGGCTGAAAATATAATGTTGTCATTACTAATTCCTGTTCCTAAGTCTCTTGGAAAAATATAGACGTTTACTTGCAGCCACTAATTGAAGACTTAAATCTATTGTATCACTCAAGAGTAAACACTTAAGATGCTACCATTAACGAAACATTTCAAATGCGGGCAGCACTTTTATGGACTATTAGTGATTTTTTTGCATATACTATGCTGTTGGGTTGGATCAATAAGGGCAAGCTAGCTTGCCATTGTTATAATTATAGGACATTTTCTACATACTTGAAGCATAGCCACAAAATATTATGGAGTACTTGCATCTATTCAGGAGATTGTAAATTAATTTTAATTTTTGAAAATTGTGCAGGAAAATGATAAAGCTGATAAACATGAAGATTCAAATTATAGTAAAGATATCGATGAGGATCTAGTATATTTATGACTTAAATGATTTATTAACATAAGAATAGTAGATTTGCTCGTACTTTAATAAAACTATTATTATTATTATTATTATTATTATTATTAGTACTTTTGGTATGACCTTGAAGATTTATAAAAGTTACTTACATTTTGAAGTTTGAATTTCAATTATAGTTTTCTTGCAATGACACATATTTGTTAATGTGTTGAATATGTTGGTTTTGCTAAAAGTTGTGATATGTAAATGATGGCATAAGTAAAGTTTTTGCTAAAAGTAGTAAAAATGTTGCCAAAATTTGCAACCGTTATAAACCATTGCTTTAAAAATTAAAACTATTGCGTAATGTCGTAATGGAGATAATATGAACTTATAAAAAACATTGCAAAATTCTAAAAACCGTTATGAAAGTTTTCAAAAGTGTTACATAAAGTGTTAAAAGTGTTATTTAAACTTTGACATATTAAAAAGATAAATGTTGCAAAATATAAAAAAAAAATTGTTACCCTATAAGTGTTGCAATATGGCACTGCAATTACCTTTAAAAACCATTACATTATGTCTAAGATAAACGGCACTTTCAGCAATGCATCAAAATCATTGTCAAAACTATATGCAATACTTTTTTTAGAATATGTGACGGTTTTCAAATATTGCCTCATCTTCAAAATTTTGTAGGCTTTGTTTGTTTTTAAATTTTGATGTGTATTTTTAAGTGTTTTTTCTTCAAGAATTATATAAAAGTAAGAGAGAAAACAGATAAGAAAAGATAAGTAATAATTGAGTGTGTTTTTAAATCTTCAAAATGTTGTAGGCTTTGTTTGTTTTTAAATTTTGGTGTGTATTTTTAAATATTTTTATCTCGAGAATTATATAAAAATAAGAGATAAGAAAAGATAAGTAATAATTGAGTGTATTTTTAAATCTTCAAAATGTTGTAGGCTTTGTTTGTTTTTAAATTTTGGTGTGTATTTTTAAATGTTTTTATCTCGAGAATTATATAAAAATAAGAGATAAGAAAAGATAAGTAATAATTGAGTGTGTTTTTAAATGGTAAATAATTGTAAAACAAACATAGCCTAATTTTTATAGGAAAGTTTCATAGCTATATATATTATCATACAACTTATTTTCCCACTCCCTGGATTTCACAAATAATAAATAGAAAGTGTCTGGGAGCCACAGTTGTAGTTACGGTGTTGCAGTATGTTCGTACATACACATACGGTCGAGGGGAGTGATGATGTGTAGGTTTTAGGCTAGCTTTGGCGTTTGCGGTTGGCAGGCTCTTTGCGAGCATTAAAATAAACAGTGGCGACGGGCATGCCCAGATCAAGCTCATGCGCGAACGCTCTGGTGTTGAAATGCGAGCGCGACACCAGTGGCTCCTGCCCACCCAGAGCTGCCTTGAACAGTACGAGTACGTAACGATGTATCCCCAAGGGTGGCCGAGGTCCTGTGTACGGTAGCACCTCCTTACCTTTAGTTCAGCCACATACACATCTACTTAGATGTTAAGAGTGCCCGAAGCAGAATTTCGTGGGGTTGGGGGGCGTCTGAGATATCACATATTATATGGTCTATATGCCGCAACAATAAGAAATTAAACCGAGCTGATACCCCATCGCAGGCTTAAAGTTCTTGATCACGAAAATTTGTCATGACTTATAGCAACAACCAAATCAAGTGGGATATGTACCCAGTAGAATTCAATGTAATTTTTTTCAAAAAAATTTGAATTTGATCCAGCAAAAGGCTGATGAATTGGTAAATTATTTCTTATTTTCTGATGAACTTAATTGGTCTTCGTACTGGCTAATAATCTAATGCTAGTATACACTTAGAATTAATGACACTTCCTTGATCAATTGAGGTCATTCTAGAGGCCATGCAACTGAAACAAATCGATTAAGCTAATAAAATAATAATTCACTGTGTGCGGCTATATTTATTTTTTCTACTCGAACAGTTAAGCCTATAAGATGCATAAAAGCTCGTATCTTGTTGAAGAATCTTGAATAGAAATCTAATTTCACAAATAAATAAAATAAAATAAGGACGTGTGTGAATTATGTGTAAACGACAATAGGCACCACTCATCCATATTTTTTTTCTTTGTAAACCCCTAATTTATTTTCCAAAGTTTCGCAACGCCAAATAAATTGTCAAGTTGTTTACAATTAATTTGGCTAAAATAGGCAAAACTGTCATCTCGCTAATTTGTCGATCTTTCTTTTTCTCTATGTATAAATCAAATATTCGTTTAAACTTCTTTATGTATAATAACGTTTTATTCCATGAAACCAGCTATATAGTGTGTTTAATAAAGAGGCATGTTACGTGGAGGTGCGCAGATGGTAGCCATGCTTAGTTGCTAAACATAATATTTCTTTTTGTTGCCTTTGTCCACCTTCTTCTATGTTACTAAAGAGGTGAGGGTCTGTGCCAAATCACAACCCCCCCCCCCCCGCCCCCCCAAACGCTGCTAAATGTCATTAAAAAATGGGAAAAGACTGTGGAGGCTGATTGCATGACGCTATACAATAAAAAGTTAAATGGATCGTGACTCGTGTTAGTGCCCAGATTCGTGAAAAATCCCGTGCCCAGAAGAAAAGGATGCATGCAGGCAGAAACAAACCTTGAAACTTACCTCGACCAATGTTTGAGGAGCCAGGGATGTCCGTCACAATCCTGAAAAACACAATTAGAAGTTTAGCAAAACTGGAAGTCAAGAGCCGTTGCTTCATGACTACCTGAATTCTTTATCTGTTGAACAATTGTTCTCATCAACTAACCAATGGACCCACTCTCGCATGCTTGGCTCACTAGGACTCGGAGCATTAGGATCTGTCATTACCTGCGTATAACCACCAGATAAGAATTTGTAATCTTATTATTGACTTATCCTGCGGAGAAAACTTAATTGTGCCGGCGCCGAAGTAAATGAAGTAAGTTCTAGTATCTCGGGAAAAAATTCATTAAAGTGGTGATGTTTTATTTTATACTCAGATATATGCATATATTTGAATATTAGACTAATGGCGTAGAGGTAAATAGAGGAAACCCTTCTACCAAATCAACAGATGTAATGGAATGGAGAAATCTTGCGGGGAAAAAGAAAAACACCAGGGTGTAGAATTCATCTGCTGGTCCCGTGATGTTGACTCTGGGCTGTGTGATAGCAAAGGAAGGCTTAATATCGCAGCCATTGTTGACATGCTTTGAACCATAGTAGACAGACATGGAGACTGTGGGCACAAACATATCAACCACATCGCCAATAACTCGACCAACAACCAAAGAATCCACATTAGCAACCATTGCCATTCGAAGGAGTCAGATGTGAATATTTATATGCCCCGCAGAGTCGCAACCTATTGGACATGCACTGGGCAGTGGAAAAAGCAATAGGCCACGTGTGAATCAAATGGCTGACACAGGAAATTGGCCACCAAATTTTTTGTTTGCAGATGACACGCGTTGGAACTCTGAGGTGTCCATAACATACAGATGGGGATAGTAAGCCATATCACTGTGGTTTCTCTATACCAAATGGCGGTAAGTTTTGTGGAATATTCAGCTTGGTATTACGTCCAACCTTTTCAACTAATTTTAAGTTAAATTCGGCCTGGCTGCGTCTACGAATTTGAATCCTTTTTCTTGGATCCCACGTCTAGAAAATAATCAGTTTCGTTTGGAAATCTTCGTTTCTAAAATTCCATTTAATTAAAAAAAAAGAGCTCAAGATCTCGAAATTACGTTGATTTGTTAAAAAAAGATAGTGATGGTAACTTCAGGATCCAAGATTTCAAAATCACGCTGACCGTAAAAAAATGCCAAAAGTATAATTATGGGATCTAGGTGAAGTGGGTTTGTTGGATTTCATAGGGATTTGATTGGAAAAACTAAAACTTTAGTACATAAAATCATCATGCAAACACAACCTAATACAATGGAACAACTGTATTCGTTTTTGATACAAAACACGCAAAATATTAATTAAACAAGAGCATGCACAAGAACCGTACCTTTGCAACGTTTGCAAATGGTTTGTGTGCGATCCTTCGAGTCATAGCCAACAAACCTCGACCTTTACATTATCTACATGATTAAGATGTTTGTGAACTCCTCCAACACTTTCACAAAATTCTTTTAGTAAAACTCTAAAGCAAACACCTTTAGGTTAGGACAAATTTTTGACAAAACAATGCCCAAAGAGAGTGACTAGGGGGCTGCACTCTTTTGCCAAGTTGAGAGCTCGAAAATTAGGGTTTTAAGTATGTGTCTTGACCTTATCAAGATCCCTATATATAATTGAGACTCTAGAGTTTGGATTTGGGCTTAATGAATCCTTTTACATGGATCCTTTTCTATTAAATAACCATTGAATTCTTATTTATTAATCTTACTAATAAATTAGCCCAAACATTCTTCAATTATTAATCTCATTAATAATTAAAGTCCATTTGTATTCAACTCATTTAATTTAATTAATCTTATTAATTAAATTAAATTCTCATTATACTTCTAATTAATGATTTTATTGTCAACAAGCACCGGGTTAATTCATTTAGTCTAATCCAATTGCAATTAAATAAGTTATGCAATCCACCAATTTAATACTCACAACACATTCCAATCTTACGTGTGACACTCACTGGTCCATTTTTAATTAGCAATGAGCATAGCTCGAAAAATATAAATAACGTTTAGCCTATCGCCCATATCATAGTTCAATTAAGATGAAGTAATTTGGATAACAATGAATCTTTTTGATCACAACTGCCACACCGTATAGAATTTTTGTTTTACTTTTTCCTAGCTGAGCAAGAGTCACAGATTTAGTCTACTCAAAAATTTGGTCATATGACCAATCAGATTTTCTTATGAGACAAATGTTTCAATTAAAAACTCCTTTTCGATCACACGTTATCTTGGCCAAGGGCTTTTGTCTCATAAAATATTAATTTTATAAGACAAATACATTGCTTACTTACAAGGAGATAAATTCTTTATTAAATACACACATACCTCCATATGCAGTAAGCAATGGGACATTGGGACTCATTTCCTTATCTCACACTAGAGTAGATTTTGGCCCTCAAGTAGTTTTGAATAAAAATGATCTCCTGTATACCTTAGATTAATTGTTTGGAATTATGCTTGATTTAGCTCGAACCAAGGTTGGATTGTGCACAAGTGTATGAAATCCTACACTATTACATGAAGATTTCTTGAATGCCTTCGTCTTGGTCTTCATGGCTTCTTGGAACCTTGAATAACACCAACTCATAGCCTCCCCACAAATATCAAATCTTGATATCTTCCATATTTTATTTACAAATACACATGGTATAGCACAGAGAATTCGATTCTACGTATCCGTACAACCAATGAAAATTTTAATTATACAACCCATAAAAAAAATAAAAGCAAAACTATATGCATTTATCCACAAGTGTCCTAAGTTTATAATCATACCACAACATCCATTCAAATAATTATTCATCACATGTATAACTAATAATTCCATTCAGTGACTATTTCCATAGCCTTTAGATCTCATGCATTTGTTTTCGTCCTCAAAAAAACTATTTATTCAAAATGAAATTGAAAAATTAGAATTCTACTCACTCATCACTCACAGTCATAGAGAGTTAGCCCATGATTGTGGAGATTGACCGCAATAGAAACCCTAGGGTTTCTGTTCCAGCGCCTCTTCCAATCATGAAAAACTATTATAACCATGAAAGGGGTTCCCACAATTGTAGAATGGGTTGCGGGGTCCATGCAACCCTGCGGTGATGGTGCAACCAAGCAAGTTACCGTCAAGGAAATGGGAACTCTTTTCGAGACCACGACTAATAGTTTTAGTGCATAGTAGAAAATTTGCACTTTTGGTTTTTTGATGCAAATTCGTTTCTTTCTTGATTTTTTTGATTCCAATCACTTCCAAAACACTTTTGAAAAGTCTTTCATGCATTCTGTACATGTTTAAAGGAATTTAACATAAAAACTAATGTACAATATGGATAAATCATTGAACTTTATAATTTTGCAAGATAAATAGTGGCACTAATACCACTATTGGATTTCCTAGGGTTTTGGCTATAAAAATCAAAATTTTAACACCTAAAACATCGTGCACACACAACAGAAGCAAATGAAACAAACTCCATCCATTTGTTACAAAACACATAAGATATTAAACAAACAAGTACAAGTACAAGCACAAAGATTGTACCTTTAAAACATTTCCAAGCCTTTCATGCATAATCTTAATGTTGTAGCCCTCAAACTTTGATCTTTAGATTGTCTACATGATTAGGATGCTTGTGAGCTCCTCTTACATTCCACAAAACTCCTTTTGTGAAATTCAAAAGCAAACAACTTCAAGTTAGGAGGAATTTTAAACAAAAGAATGCTAAAAGAGGGTGGCTAGGGGGCTGCACTCTTCTACATGGATGAAAGCACAAAAACTAAGGCTTAAAGTGTGTGTGCCTTGAACGCTTTAAGACTCCTATATATGTTGAGACTCTAGTGTTTAGTGCATGGGCTCTATGGGCCTTCTTAGATGGATCTTTTTAAATTAAATAACTAATGAACTCCTATTTATTAATCTCATTAATAAATCAACTCATATGTTCTTTAATTATTAATTTCATTAATAATTATAGCTCATTTGTTTACAAATAATTTAATTTAATTTAATCAATCTTATTAATCAAATTAAATTCTCATTGTACTTCTAACTAATGATCACATCATTAACAAGCACCACGACAATTTATTTAGTCCAATCCAATTACAACTAAAAAAATTGTGCGTCTCACAATTTAACACTCACAACACATTCCAATCTTATGTGTGTCTCTTTAGGTTCATTTCTTAATTGGCAATGAGTATAATTCGAAAGACATAAGTAATATATGGCCTACGACCTATATTGTAGTCTAATTAAGATGAAAGAATTAGGATCATAATGAACCTCTTAGATTGTGACTACCATGCCATGTATACCTTTTGTTTTATTTTATCCCAATGAGCGAGAGTCATGGATTTAGTCAAACTCACAAACTCAGTCATATGACCAATCATCGTTTCTGTATGAAACAATTGTTTCTATTGGAAACTCATTTCCAATCACACATTGCTTTGTCCTAGTGTTTCTATCCCATAGCACACTAACTGCATAAAATAATTGCCTTACTCAATTGTATGGAGACAAATTTGTTATTGAATATACACATGCCTCCGTATGCACTTGGGCAATTGCACATTGGGCTCATAACCATATCCCATACTTGGATAGATATTGGGCCTTAATCCCCAATGACATATTAATCATCATACGCACAAGACAACTATGTCATCTTAGGTCTAAAGTCCATGAATACTTAACACGATCACGAAGTAGGACATTGAAGACTAAGGGTAAACTCAATGCTTTTTATTCGTTCTGTGAATCATTTTCCAAGTGGTCCATTTCCCAACGGCGCATCCACACATGTATTCTCACTATCTAAAACTAAACAGCATGGCCCCCACCATACAAATACGAGGTGTTTAAGTCATACCGACTCTCTAATACCATTTAGAGTGTTTGTAATTCATAGACAAGTTTTAATGATTGACTACCAAGAGAACTTTGTTTTTATATTCATAACTCTTTATGAATAAGGCTTCTTAACCCAAGCACATGAGTACATGCAATACTTTACGTCAATTAAGATTTACATGTATGAAACCTTACCACAATATTGATATGAAAATTAATACTTTATTAATAAGTGTGAAAAGTACATATACAACTAAATGTTTTTCTACTATCACTTATTTTCATTAGCGTTAAATGGCATATCACTAACAAGGTTGTCAGTACACTAAAATTAAATTTCTATTAAAACCAATACTGTAGTGAGTATAGGTGTCGTTCTCACAAGAAAGGTTTGTGTGTCAATTGATTTAACTAAATTTCTATTAGTTATGCCTCAAGGATGTAGCAAAAATGAAAGAAATAAAATAAAGCAACCACTAATAAATTAGAGTTGCCAATTGCATTAATGCTATACCAATGTTTAGATAGCCTAGCCTCTTGTGTCGTGTTGGTTTCCAATGTATGCTAAATTAAGTTAATTACCAATTTAAGTGCTTTGGTTATGGATTATTAATTCTAAGCTTCATAGGATATTTCTCAAACTCTCCTATAGGTTTGACTCTAGATTTAAGTAGGTTTTCCTAAGCCAAATCAAGTCAAAAATATTAGTTCAGTGACCAATAATATTTTATCCACATAAATCGTAAGGTTTCACTCATGTTATTCCCAAAAGATTAATCTTTACAATTAGTTGTCTACTGCATGAGTTTTACTTCTGTTTTTACTCACATAGCCATAGGTTAATTACAAGATTGATCAAGTCCTACAATTACTATTAAATACGCTAATTGTAAATAACACAATCAAGGAAAATTATTCACAATATTACACATATCTTTCACCAATCACAAGCACAAGAGACTAGAAAAGAAATTAACTACTTATACTATTATCAATAAAAACCACATCTAATGAATTCATTATCCAAACAACTCAAAAATAATAGAAAAAATCAAGGAAACTTTGTCTAGAAGCATGCATTGCATAGACAAGTGAACTACTCTCCAACTTAGTGTGAATCCCTTCTCTTGCACCTCTTCAATCTAAGCAACTCTAATGTTTTAAGTGTTTTCAATGTAAAACTAAGGCTAATATCTCTCCCAAGGCATGTAAAACATGTATATATATCTGAAGAGTGCCTACGGTATCATGAAATGTGAGAGAAAAGACAAGAAGGACTTAAAATTTCATTCAGGATCATGGGTCGATGTTTTGTTGCACTATCTCTTGCAACCATGACAATAAGCTTCGTAGTCATGACATCCACTTCCATGTCTACGAACTTTGGAGTGGGCTTTCATAAACTTCACCTTTCAAATTCTGCTCTCATGCTTCCTCTCCTTGCCACTTGCAAACTACAATTTCATAGTCGTAAGCTTGATCGCAACACATTCTGCCACAACTACAGTGTTCTCTACTTTCCTATTTTGCCGCCACGACCATCAATCCCATGAGTGTGTCAGCATATCTCGTGCTTGCGAAGCCAACCGTGAGGTATTTAACTTCATCATCTAGTGCATTTTGTGGCCCATTTCAGTTTCATGCCATTAGCTTCTGCGCTCGCAATTTCTTTCTCCACGACTGCGACCAACTTCTGTGAATAATTCTAATGTGCATCACGATTGAGTTTCTGAATTGCACCACCATGTTTCATGGCTATGGCATCTCTTGTTGTGATTGCTAAGCTGAACTATAGACAAGAAATTGTATTTTAGTCTCGAAAATGTTCAAAATTAATACTTAGCTCCACAACTACACTTTGTATGTCCAATCATCCTACTTAATATATTTCAAGTGTGACAACATATTTGAACCATTTTAGCTCACATGTATGCATAAATTAAAGGTTAATATCTATCCTGGTATGAGATAGGGTCATGAGCCCATTGTACTATTGTCCAGGTGCGTATGGAGACATGTGTATTTAATAAGGGATTTGTTTCCCTGCAAATGAGCAAGGCAATTGTTCTATGCGGTTGATGTTCTATGAGAGAAAATCCTTAGCCAAAGTAGTTTGTAATCAGAAAGGAGTCTTTGATAGAAACATTAATCTCATGAGAAAATGTTAATTGGTTATATGACTAAGTTTGTAAGTTTAACTAAATTCATGACTCTCACTCAGTTAGGAGAAAGTAAGATAAAAGGTCTATACCATATGATATTCATGATCGGAAGGGTTTACTATGATCCATTCACTTCAACTTGGATAGGCTATGATGTGAGCCACAAACTAGGTGTTATTCATATCCTCTGAGCTATGTTCGTTGCCAATCAAGGATAAACCTAGAGAGTCATACGCATGAGAACAAGATGACAAATGATGCGAGCGATATGGCTGATGTTGAGTACCTTAGGATAACCGGAGGTCCATTGATGAGGGCTAAGGCTAAAAGGCTTAAAAGAAGTAATGACAATGCTCATGAAGAAGTTTCAAGAGGCTTTTCGATGTTTAGAGGAGCTCAAGAAAGAAGAAGAGCTTTCATGGGTGAACTAATGCAAGGAGAACTTAAAACAAGTGTTGGAGTATCCTTTAAATCGAGCCCAACAACTAGTTAATTGATCGCAAAATCGACAAATCGAGTTGGGGCACAAAAAATTGATAGACTGAAAATAGACTCTTTGCATTTGCAATTGGATGAGTTGTGCTCGATTACATAGTGTATGATCAAAAATCTTAAACACCATGACATTCTACAATTACAATCACTAGAGTCGTACTTGATTGTGCAAGGCACAATTGTAAATATTAGGATGACTTAACATACTGTTTTACGATCTAGAGGCACGAGATCAATATCCAGATGAGCATACAGACATCATAGAGCTAGATTATGCTTGGAAACTTCCATTTGTGTTATTTTTTTTTTTTTAGTTAATTTCCATATGAGTTTCAGTTCTTGGGCTCCTTAACATTATAAATAGAGCCTAACTATGTTATTAACAACATTACTTTTAGATTATCGATATTGAATACACTACTTCTTTTCTTCCTTGAACTTGAGTGCATCAATTTCTGGTGAAGTCCAATCGAATTATTCTAAGTGTGTTCTTGGTTTATTTGTGGTGTATCAACTAATAAGGTGTGTTAGTTGTGGTTGGCTTTTTTGCTAGAGTTTACAAAAGATCATTCCATTAGGCCGTTCTTCATGGTTCACACAAGCAAGTTCCATTAGGTTCCAGCATCTGCTATTATCTATTAATTATTACGCTTTCACACATGCATCAATTAGTATCAGAGCCTGCTACTTCGGATTCTTATTTGAGGACTAGGTCGGATACCAATTTAATGTGCCTTTTTCCTGTCGTTGTTTCCTATTCTTTATGTTTTGCTTATCCTGTCATCTATGTCATTCTTCTATAGTAAAAAAAAAATAAAATTATTCATTGCTTGTTGATTCACATGTCAATGGGATTTGATTTTGAAAAAGAAAAAAAAAACAAAAAAAGGAGTAAGTTTGCATTGAAAAAAATTGAACATTGCAAAAGTTGTGATCTTTACTTGAAGTCATATTCCAACTTGTTCCTGTACACTTCTTGGCCAATTTTGTTTGAAAGATAAATGTTTATATTGTATTGATGGGATGATTGTTGGCCAATGTTCATGGCATATTTTGATTAATCGGAGGGTTCAAGGGTTTGCATGGTTTGGACACTTCAGTGTCATGACAAGAGTGTTCTCCTTGCAGGAGTGCTTACAAAGGCTTAGGCTTAGGGAACATGATACCTGAAAGAAGCTTGTGTTAGAATTGGAATTCTTTCCAATTGACAAGATTGCCAACACACATCAAACCACTGTTGAACGAGAGGCCAAGTTCCTAAAATTCCACGTGCACAAAGACCCATTTCACCCCTTGATGTATCCTTCACCTACTAATGCTGCACTTGAGTTATTGAGTTGAAAGGTTTTGTTTTCGCACACCCACGTGAGATCTCAGGCATTTATCACAGTCCTTCTTATGGCACGTTGTTGATGTTTAGTGGCTGCACTTGTGAGGATCCAAATTTGGATCTCAAACAAATTGGTGGGATTTTGCAGGATTGTATTTGACCCTGGAGGACAAGAGCGCAAATTAGGGACAATCCACCTTCAAGAGAAGGGGTTAAATGTGATCCCAAACCTATTAGAGGTATTGCAAAACTAGGGTATTGTACTTTTTTATTATGCCATTGTATTTTTGAAGGGGGACATATAAAGTTTGGCTTCAACTCGGGACTTGGCATGACCAAATTGATAAGGTGTTGAATTTGCAATCTGGGATCACTTTGGATTGAGCTTATGGCCAAAGGAATCGACTTGGAGCACTTTGGATTTGCGATCGCAAGTTTCCCGATAAAGTGGATTGACATGAGATCAAGTTGGGTGAATATTGAAGTTTTCTACTATTACAATTACACACCCTTGTGATCGAGCACCAACAGTGACACAAACAATTGTACAGAATGGACAAACGATCGCAGTCTAGATCAAGCAGACAGGTCATGCTTGATTGTGTGGTCAAGCCTAATCAAGCGGAAAGGCCAAATTTTGACTCCTTTTGAAATTTCAACCATTGGAGCCACTTTTGGATGGCATTTTCATCATTTCCATTGCATGGTATCTGATTTGGGTATGTAGCACTATATATACTTCCTCCCTTGCAATTGTGAAAAGGTAATGAATAATGCAACTTGAATTTTCTTTGAATTTACAATCCAATGTGCTAGCCATTGAACACGACCTTACACAATTGTAATTATAGAATGCCCATCAAAAAGCTCTTTGAAACTCATGCTCAAGGTTTTTCTTGGCTTCTTGGAGCTCATAGACGTCAAGTTGTATCCATAGTTCAATAGGTATCCTTTGTTTTGACCTAGTGCTCGTGTCATTCCTCTCTTTTTGAAGGCAAATTGATCTCAATTCGTTGGGATTCCTATTGCCTACAGAATAAAATTCCAAATAAGAAATAATATTAATATTATACTTACCTCGTACTTCCTCCTTGCAACTCGGTTTTGTTGTGAATGTGTAGACACACACAATCCTCCGCAAGTTGCAAGCTTAGAAAAATTGTAGCTTAATCCCAAGATCAAATATTTAATGTGGAAGGATCTTTTAGTAGTTTTAAAGAAAATTAATCCCCCCACCAAAATCATAAACTTGTTTAGACATGACTTCGCCCATGCTCATACACAATATGTGGAATTCCCTTAAGTTTCTTCATTATAAAATTAATTCCAATATTCTAAAGGCAATCCTCCTACAAAATTATCCTTTAATCTAATTGCACTAGCACAATGATCACATGAAATCAACCCATGACAATGCACATCAACTAATGAATAATCAATCAAAATAACATATTTCATCATGCTATCTCTATTCACATTTTGCTCATACAAATGATAACAAAATTCTCTAGCATTCCCAATTACTCCATGCACATGATAACACATGCGCCTATGAATAATGTGTGTAAAACCTTTGCTATTTTATCTTTGGGTGTGTGCAATGACATAGAATTTAACAGCATGATAAGCCATAGTTTAAGCACATACGCATGAAAAGTTCAACACATTCACGCCTTAAGCCAAGATTAAACACAAGAATTATAAATTCCTTTAGCCTAAGATAATCATACCAAAATCTCAACACCTTCATTCTACTAGTCAATGTTCAAATGTTCATTATCTAATGATGCATCCACACACGTGTATTCTCAATATCTCATACTAAATGGTATGGCACTCACCATACAAATATATGATGTTCAAGTTATATTAACTCTCTAATTCCCTTTAGCGTGCATGTGACTCGTAGACTAGTTATAGTGATTGTATAAAGATGACCTTGTGTTTATATTTATAATCCCTTATGAATAAGACCTCTCACCACAATTACATAGGCACATGCAATACTTTATACCATTCAAGATTTACATTCATGAATATATTGGCAGAATATTGATAAAATAATTATCATTTTTTATTAAATAATAATAACAACGTTTACAATTAATATACCTCATTAACAATTTGGCATTAGATGTCCTCCATTCTTGCTCCTTGCTCACGGCCAAACAACACTTGGCATCTTTTATGAAAAGTTCTTTTAGTCTCTAGATCAAACTCAATCTTAAAGCATGTTGTTCAACTCATACAAAGAATTCAACCAAACTACAATTAACCCACGAAAGCAGAAATTTCAACACAGAGAAGAAGTAGAACGAAAGAAAAATAAAAGAAAAACGAATGGCTTGATCTAATAGTCCTTGAGAGCATTTAATTGTACCTATCGCCCTTCTTTGTAACGACGTAAAAATTTGATGCGTGATGTCAACACTCAAAAATTAAATTAAATTTGTACTATGTGGGTATGGGTGTGTAATCCCGCAAGGAGGGGTGTGTATGTCTACTGGAATCACTATGTTCCGATTATTTTGCCATCTAAAGGTAGTGAGCACAAAAATAAACAAGCAAACACCTTGAAAGTAAAGTTAAAAGCTTTAAGAGTGAAGTACTAGTGATTGAAGAGCCTAGTCCCTTGTACTATGATGGTTTCCAATGTATGAAAATTCACAATAATTATCAATTTAACAGCTTGTTATGGATTATTAATCCTAAAGTTTATAGGATATTCTCCCCAACTCACTCTCTTGCAGCTTTGACTCCAAATTTTAGTGAGTTACCCCTAGTTTTATCAAGTTAAGAAGTAAAATTCAGTGATTGACAATTGTTACCCACCTAATCCTAAGAATCAATGTTCGTAATTGTATGCCAAGTGCACACACGCTTATGCTTTGGGAGGGGTGCATGCAAGAAAAAAGTTTGAGCTTGATGCAAATGTTGGCTCTCGTTATAGGGTTAATCCTATAATGACTATTCAAAGCAGCAATTGTAAATTCACAAATAGAGATTAATCAGCTTTTCAAGCATTCATATTCAACCAAACACAAACACAAGAGACTAGAAAAGAAATTAGCAACTCATGATGAAATTAATATAAAACCATGCTAATTTGTTCATCATCCCAAACAACATTAAATTAAATGAAAAGGTATAGAAAAACTTAGCCTAAAATCTGTGCATGGTGTGGAACAATGCACGCTCTCCAAATATGGTGCGAATTCGTTCTCCTTCATTCCTTCAATTCGAGCAATTTAGTTTTTCTCAGTTTTTCAAATGGAAAAACTAACTAAAAGCTCTCTAAAGTCTGTGTACGATCACGTATATGTTTGGAAGCCTAGGGTTCAAGTAATGAGTGAGAAAAGATGAAAAAGCCCCTAGAATTTCTTGCAGACCACTACCTGACTGCACCTCGCACTGAGCTACAAGACCATTAACATCTGCTTTGTGGTCGCGAGATCTCCTCCCGCTCTTGTGGACCGAGGCATAGGAATTACATAGCTCACATCCCAAATCTCGTGGTCACACCATATCCTCTTGCGATCACGACTCCCATTTCTGTAGTCACAAACTAATCTAGTGTATGCTATGATAGAACTCGCCTTCGCAAAACCTCTTCTCGCGGTCACAACTTCTATTTCCATTGCCATGAACTTTGATTGTGAAATTTTTCTAGAATGCACAGTGGTTGTTCTCATGGTTAAAAAATCCTCCTCCATAGCTGTAAATGGCTTTCTCACAATTGTAGATCCTGCGTTTCGAATCAAATTATTTTCTAAGTATAAATAAAATCCAATTTCACTCAACTATCGCCAAAACTACTCTCAAACACTCTTAAATTATCGTAATTATCACTTTTATAATCATTCAAGCGTAATACTACTATACTGACTCAAAATGCATGCAAAATTAGACTACAATGGGGTGAAAATATACTATAGAATTGTGACTTATTAGGTCTACATGTAGTTAGCATGGTCACGAAGCAAAACATTTACAATTAAGAGTGAACTCCATACATCTACTTTATTTTGTGAGTCATTGTCTAATTGCTCATTCTATAATTATGCCTCCACACACACATGCATTTTTAGTATCTCATACTAAATAGCACAACACTCACTATATAAATATAAGGGGTGTAAGTTGTACTGACTCTCTAATGCCCTTTAGGGTGTCTGAGACTCGCAGACTAGTTTTAATGATTGCGTACTAAGACAACTTTGTGTCTATATTCATAACTGCTTATGAATAAAGCCTCTCAACTCAATTGTATGGTTATATACAATACTTGATACCAATCAAGATTTACGTACATGAACAAACTTGCTATAATATTGAGATAAAAAAAATTAATATTTTACTAATTAATGTGAAAAGATCCTCCGTAAACTTTATTTAATTGAAAAAAATGCAATGCAAACCTAATTCACATGTTAACAATGGAAGCAAAATTTTAGAAGCCAAAAAGTAATTGTAAATGGTTGGAGGTAGGAGAACGAAATACCCAATTTTCTCATTCTCCAGTGACAAAGCAAAGAACCAAATCAAGAACAAATAGAATTGTGGTAGAAGATCAAGTGCTTACATTAGAAGAGGACATTAAAGCATCAGCTATTCAATTCTTCCAAAAGCTATTACCCAGCATCCTTGATCAAACAGATCTCTCAAGCACTAATAGTTTTATGAGATTGCTACCTTAACTCCCTCCAGAAATTGTGCAATCTTTTAGCTCATTCCCAAAACTAGAGGAATACAAGGAAGTTCTATTTGTAATGAGCCCAGACAAAGTAGCTAGAGGCCAGATGGTTTCACAGCTTCGTTTTTTCAAACTTGTTGAAATTTTTTAGTTGAGAATATTAAAGAAGCAGTGCATGATTTTTTCTGTTGCACTCCTATGCCTTGAAGTATTACAACAACCAGAATTGTTCTTACTCCTAAAATCGGTGGCCCAATGAGGTGGAGTGATTATAAACCAATCTCTCTATGCACTATCATACATAAACTAATGTCCAAGCTCTTATATAAGAAACTTGCGGTGGCACTTCCACTATTAATCTCTTCTTCTTAGAGAGGTTTTTGTTTTTGGTTGACTCATTAGTGATAATATTTTACTTGCACAAGAGATAGTTCACCAATTAGAAAACAAGGACACCTTTGACAATATGCTGATAAACTTGACATGCAAAAGCTTATGATAAGGTTAATTGGAATTTTCTTTGTAAAGCCTTAGAATAGATGGGATTTCCAGCTCATATCGTTACTCTGATCAAAAATTGCATTGAAAATTGTTGGTTCACTGTTCTCGTCAATGGCAGCACCATCGGTTTCTTCAAATCAACCAAAGGTTTACAATAAGGAGATCTTATATCTCCAGCCCTTTTCATTATTGAAGCGAGTTTCTATCATGAGGACTTGACAATCTTTTATTGAACAATTCTCACTAGTATTTTGACACGAATAGGGGCTTTCCATTTACTCACTTATCATTTGTTGATGATGTTATCATCTTCTTTGAGGCCAGGAAACCAACTCTCACAAGATTGGGACTACAATTAAATCACTCCAAGAGCTCATTTGTTGTTGCCAAATGGACTTCCCATCTTACATACTAATGGTGAAAAATATTATAGGTTTTACTTGGAAACAACTACCCATCAATTATCTTAGAGCACCATTGTACAAAGGAAATAACAAAAGAATACTCTTTGATAACCTCATTGGGAAAATTTATGGCAGGTTTTGTGGATGGGAATACACATCATTTCTATCACATGGAGGCTAGTGGCTTCAGCTGATTCAAAGTATTCTTTCTACCATGCCTCTTTACTCATTCCAAGTGATAAATCTTCCTCTCTTGGTTATTGATAAAAATGAAATGTTGTCCTCAAAGTACTTCTGGGGATCCATTGCTGGGCAGCAGAAAATCCATTGGACCAAATGGCACAATATTTGTCCACCCCATGAAGAAAGTGGCTTGGGCATGAGAGATCTGCTTTTAGCTTTCTCTTATAAGTTGTGGAGGAGGTTAAGAGCCCAATAATCTCTTTGGGCTAGTTTCCTTCGCAACAAATATTGTGGAGCTTATTATCCAAGATCAGCTAAAGTTTCCATACATGATTCACCACTGTGGAAGGGGCTTTGCAAAATTAGAAATATCGTCCAAGAAAATACGTTTTGGACTTTGGGTGACGATGCTATCTCTTTTTGGGATGATTGTTGGCTTAAAGAATGAACTTTGCAAGAACTAACTAATATGCAAGGCTTCTCACACAAGCCAATGCATAGTATTGGTCTCAAGAGGGGTGGTACATTTCTAAACTTTTGGAGGTACTACCAGCTCATATCTTTCAATTAGTTGCAGCTACACCAATTTCAATTGGAGGCAGGGATAAGCCCCTTCGGAAGCAATCAACTGATGGAGCATTTTCAGTCAAATTTGCATGGAAGAGGGTTCGTGACCAAGGTTTGCCTCAAACTGTCTTTTTCAAAATTTGGTCACCCTACCTCTTCCCTCAATTTCAATCTTCATGTGGTGCTTTATTAAGCCATGGATTCCTACAGATGATAGGCTACAAAAGGAAGGTATCTCTTTCCCCCTTAAATGTTGGTGTTGCCTGAATAGGGAAACTTTTCAGAATCTATTTTTCAACAGCATAAAGGTGTTGGCGATCTAGCCCCACTTTGCTCATCCCTTTAATATATATATCCCTTAAACATCAAACGTCATATGTGCTATTTTGGCTTGGGAGATCCATCACTACGACAATCAAGTGTACATTAGAAATATCATGCCATGTTTAATTTTGTGGTTCATTTGATGCGCCAAGAATGACGCAAATACCGTGGGATACCAATGAAAGCTAATTCTATCATACAAAAGGTTCATTCCTATCTTCATTCTCTAACCCTTTGCAAGCTTTGGAAGATATCACATTGGACAAGAGACCACAACATTGCTTCACATTTGGGTATTCTTCTACCACAACCCAAGAGGCCTCAACCTAAGATTGTCCTTTGGAACAAGCCATCTATAGGCTAGTTCAAACTCAATACTGATGGGGCCACCCAAGGAAATCCAGGGGTTGGTGATGCAGAAGGCATCTTGAGAAATCATAAAAGTGAGGTGATTTTTGCTTTCCAAAAACGGTTTGGACATACCACAAAAGGAAATTTTCTTGCAAAAAGGAATTAACAAGATTTGGATTGAAGTTGATGAAACCTCCATTCTTTCACTATTATCCTCCACATGGCTTGGTTTCTAGCTCCTACAACTTACCTTGTAGAGAATTAGAGTAATAATGAGCCAAATTGAGACTAAAATATGACATGTTTACAGAGAAGCCAACCAAGCAATTGACTTAGTTGCAACTCAAGCATGCCACACCTCACAGTTGTATCCAAAGAGGAGATTCATGGTAAATTACTAGGTGTTATTAGATTGGATTCTATGAATTGCCTAAAATTTAGATTTAAATAATTTTTTCATCATTCATGTTATTTGGCTTTAAAGGAGTAGTATCCTTATTTACATTTTTTAAAACTTTTTGATCTTGTAAGCTTTATCAATTCCCTATAACAAACATGGGCTGAGCACAATAACAAGCTCCTCTGGCCACGACACTGGTGGTTAAAAAAACTCAAGGTTTCCTAGTATCCCTTTTTGATTATTGGCGTTAAAGGGCACAACATTAACAAATTCCACTGGCACTCTAAGACCAATGTGCTAATGCCAATTGCTATGATATCTAATACCCGTATTCTCAAGATGGTGATGCAATTGCACTTGGGCCATTTGCTTCGTAAGCAGATTGGTCACATTGTCTGTTGAAGTTTTTTTCTGTATGGCTACGTCAACCCTTCCAATAATCTCCTGAATGATCCCCTTTGTTCGTGGTTGGATTTTTTGGTAGGACCTTAGTTCCTTCGCCTATGTGATAAAGCCATTGTCATTACAATAAGTGGTAACGGCCAATCCACATCTGGAACAACCTGAAGTTTTGGCACAAATATCCTTTTCCAAACAACTTTTTTTGCACCATCACATGCTGTGATGTACTTAGCCTTAGTGGTAGAGTCAGAAGTTGTACTCTATTGGAAACTCTTCCAGCTAGTTGCAGCTCAATTCAAAGTGAATATAAAGCTAGAGATAGACTTTCTATCATTCACATCTGACTAAAACTTAGAATCGGTATGTCTGTCTACTCTTAGATTACCATCTTTGTACTCAAGTATTATATCCTTAGTTCTTTTCAAGTACTTAAGGATATCTTGAATACTCTCTACTAGGATTTGCTAGAAACCTACTTGTAACACTCATGACATAGGTGATATTTGGCCTTGTACACAGCATTACTTACTTTAGGATTCCAATAGTTGAAGCACATAGAATGGCTTCCAGGCTCTTCTCATCGTCCCGTATTTGGGCACATGGATTTTGAGAGATGCATGCTATGCTCTTCTCTCTATCACTATAGATGCGAATGGTTAAGACATAGATCGACTCTACCAAGTCTTTCATGGAGAAAGTACCGAATAACCAGATTTTGATTGAGCTTAACATCCCAACATCATTTCCTATCAACAATATGTCATCCACATAAACACTAGGAATGTAATGGCATTCCACTAGCCTTCTTATAGACTCATGGCTCATCTTCATTTTTGATGAAAACCAAACAATTTGATTGTTCCATCAAACGAAGATTCCAACTTTTAGATGCCTGTTTAAGGCCATAGATGGACCTCCTAAGCTAGCACACTTTATGAGATTCCTCTTAGATTTCAAAATCACATGGTGTAACCATGTAAAAATTATCTTTGGGCATTCGATTGAGGAAAGCAATTTTGATATCCATTTACCAAATCTCTTACTCGAAGTGGGCAACTATCAAAAGTAAAATCCAAAAGGACTCGAGCAAAATCCAAGAAGGTTTTCTCATATTCAGTTCCCTCCTTTTTACTATGGCCCTTTGCCACATGCCTAGCCTTGTAGGCCTCTACATTGCTAGTCAAGCCAATCTTTTCTTGTAGACCCACTTGTATCCAATGAGAACTATCCCCCTCGAATGGTTCCACTAAGGTCCATACTTAGTTTGGATGTATAGAATTCATCTTGAATTGCATTGCCTCAAGCCAATTGGTAGAGAGTCTCCATTCACCATTGCTTGATCAAAGGTAGAAGGATCGCCTCCATGATCATTATCTCCCATTATGAATAACTATTGTCTATTTTCTAGGACATAACCATATTTCTCTAGTACTCAAGAGATTCTACTTGATCATTGTAATAGTTACATCATAGAAGGTTATTCTTGAATAGGAATTTGACATATGGGCTCACTGCTTTATTCCTCACGCTTAACTTCCTTGAGCAATACCATTTTACCTGCATCACTTTTTCAAACAAAATCTTCTCTAAAAAAGCATGCATAATAGTCAATGACAATCTTATTGTCTTTAGATAGGTAGAAACAATATCCTCTAAAATCATTGGGATATCTAACAAAGTGGCCTATAATAGCCCCCGCATCTAACTTATCTGTTTTACTCTTCTAAAGACCAATCCTTAAATGTTTAGGGCTTGTTTTTCTTCCACTCCACATCTCATGTGGGGCAAAGGAAATAGACTTAGAGCTAATCCTATTCAGAATATAAGGAGTAGTAAGAATGGCATGTCTTCATAAAGATATGGGTAATTTGGAGAAGCTATAGATTGAACTATGTCCAACAAAGTCTGATTTCTATGTTCTGCTATGCCAATCAATGGAATTGTTGTCGGTGGTGTTAACAAAACAAAATTCCATTTTCTCTAAGAATCTTTGCAAACATGACACTCATGTACTTGCCTTCATGATTTGATTGTAGTGCCTTGACATGCTTTCTAGTTTGCTTATCTATTTATACCTTGAATTTTTAAAAATTTTTAAAGAATTCTTACTTTTACTTCCTTAACTGCACATAACCATACCTAAAATAATCATCAAACAAGGTTAAGAGGTAGAAAACGCCTCCTCTAGCCATTTCGTTTAATAGCCCTCAAACATCAATGTGGACTAACTCCCACACCACTATTGCTCTTTCAACATGCCCATTAAATGGACTTTTGGCTATCTAGCCTAGCATACAAGGTTCATAAGTTGGATAAGGTTCATCTCCCAATGGGACAATGAACTCATCTTTCTTCAATTTGTTAATCCTTGTGTCCTCGACATGGCTTAGTATAAGGTGCCATAGTTTCTTGGGATTTAATCTATCCCTTAGATGTTTGAAATGGTATTCATCACACTACATGTTACTGATGTAACCTCTAATGCCAAATTATCAATGAGGGATACTTGAGAGAAATTGATTTTAAATGTTACTTTTATTGATTAATAAAATATTGATGTTTATTTTATCAATATTTTGGTATTATTTTCTTGCATGTAAATTTTGAATGATGTAAATTGTTCCATATGCCCATGTGATTGTGTTAAAGAGCTTTATTCATAAGGAGTTATGAATATGGACACAAAGTTATTTTAAAACACAATAACTAAAACTAGTCCACAAGTCATAACCACTCCAACAAGCATTAGACAGTTGGTATGGTATGCACACCTCATATTTATATGGTGAGCGTCATTTAGTATGAGATACAAAATACACAAGTGTGGATGTATTATTAGAGAATAAGGATTCAGACAATGACTCATAAAATGAAGAAGACACATGGAACTCACTCCTTTTGTCAATGTCTTGCTTCGTAATTGTGTTAAGTGCATGTGGAATTTAGACCTAAGACGATATATTGTCTTATGTGTATGATGGTCAACGTGTCATTAGGGCATTAAGAACCAACATCTATCTAAGTTTAAGATAGGGTCATGAGCCTAAAGTGTTGGAGCTTAGGTGCATATGGAGACATTTGAACGTTCAATAAGGGATTTGTCCCTTGCTAGTAAACAAGACATTTGTCGTATGTAGTTGATGTTTAATGAGGTAGAAATTCTTGGCTATGGTAATGTGTGACCGGAAAGGAGTTTTTTTATAGAAACAGTAGTCTCCTAAGGTAACATCAATTGGTCATATAATTGAATTTGTAAATTTGACTAAATCCATGGTTCTCACATGGTTGGGACAAAGCAAGATAAAAGGTTTATACAACATGGTATTCAGGATCAAAAATGTTCATTATCATCTATTTCCTTCATCATGGATGGGCTACAATATGGGCCATAGGCTAGGTGTTATCCATATCCTTTAGCTATGCTAATCACCAGCCAAAGATTAATTTAGAAAGTCACACACATAAGGACAAGGTGATGGCTTAAATGCCTTTTCAAAGTAGTGCAAAGTAGGGAGAACAAAACTTGAGAAGTCTTGTTGACAAGGCTTGAAAAGTCTCTTAGTGGATTCAATTTAGTCACAATTAGATTGGACCAAGTGGAATGATTTATTCCTCATTATGTTTGTTAGTGATGAGATCATTAATTAGAAACATGATGTGCCTTTAATTTAATTAGTGGAGTTTAATTAAATTAAAGAAACAGGGCACAAAAGAATGATTTTGTATCTATTATGTTTATTAATAATGTGGATTATTAACTAGAAGCGTAATAGGACTTTAATGTAATTAATAAGATTAATTAAATTTAAGGAAATAATTCCAATGGGCTTTAATTATTAATTAGATTAATAATTAAACATGAATGGGTTACAATTAATTTTATGGTCCTTGTAAAAAGTGCTTAAAGCCCATTCAATTAACTGTGGATATCCTATTATATATATAGGATTTTGTCTTGGAAATAAATGAATTGGAAGAGTTCCACAATGGCACTATTCACTCGTGAACAGTAGCTTGTGATACTGTTCATCCATGGTAGTATTCACCTAAATCCCTCTGCATGCGAGAGAAAATAGTTACTAGCCTCCCTCTCATATTTTCTATTAGGAAATTAGCCTAGTGCAAGGAGTTGCAAGTTTTAATGAAGGAGTATGTGAAGGTTCGTTAGAGAGCTCCAGCCAACGCTTTGCTTGTGTGGACAAACTAGAGGTTAAGACTTTATCACAACTCTTAGATCCTAGACAAATTTTCCCAACTATTTTTTATCCTTACTCCTGCCAGTTCACATTAAAGTGGTATTAGGGCCAACTTAATCAGGTTCACAAATCTATTGGTTAGTTGGATTCCATCATTGTTTCTCCATAATTTATATCATTTTCCCTACCTCTTGCACTTTCTTTATTTCAGGAAAAATTCAAATAAATATTCGTCAAAAAAGAATTGGCAGGTGACTTGTTTGGACAAGTTTGGCAATTTTGGTGGTGTTGAAAATATTTTGTGTTGGTGGTATTTGATGGATATTTTTGCTGAAATTTTGGTTGTGATTGTTGTTGAAGTTGTGTATTTTGTTGTTGGTGTTGGAGTATTGTGTTGTTGAAGGATTGCGTTTGAAGAAGACAAAAAACACAAAAAAAAGGAAGAAAGAGAAAAGCAAAAGAAACAAGAGGAAAAAAAAATAGAGATATCAAAAAAAAAAATAGTACAAAAAAAAGAGACAAAGAAAAGAAAAAAAAATTGGTGGAGTTCTGTTGTTGAGAGCTATTTGGGACAAAAATTTTGCCCAACCCTACTGTTGTATTGATCTTAAGAGGAGCTAGATTGAGCGTGCCATCAGATTTTCCCCAATCTTACGCCATTTTAGCTTCACAATTGATGATTGCACATATACCTGCTTGATAATGTCACGAAACTCTTCCAAGATCACACACACCCTAGTTTGATACACATGCTTGCTGTTGCCCAAATCAATTGCCTGGATTGATCCCAAAACCCATTCTTCCTAATTCCAAACTATTCTATGTGCATTTTGTTGGTTTTGAGCCTAGGAACTACCCCAAATCATGCAAAGCAACTTGAAGTTGGGTTGGTAAGATTTATTTGAGTGATTTTTACATCTTCTTGTTCATTTGTAAAATTATGCACTTGCACACATGCACTCTACTTCGCAAATTTGCTTCATGATGTCATGTAGCCAAATTTGCTTTGTTAATGATGGACATCACGTGAGGGAAACACAACAATTAACTAAAGAATTGAATGACCTTAGTGACAAATTAGATGGCATGCATAGAGGGCTGAGGACGGTTAAGGAAGCTAACAACATTCTACCACCCTCTCAATGGATACAAGTGTCATGTGCCTCAATTCCTTTTGACGAGGATACTTCTTGAAGAAGGGTCCAAATGAAATGATAGACATTTGCCTTAAACATAGTGGTTGTGCAGAGGCCAAACGGATCCCATCCATGGATTAGAACCTTCAAATGGAGTCTTTCAAGAGAAGGAGAAGCCCGAACAAGAAAAATCCGAGGTAATTGGATTAGGGGTTGAGGGAATTGTCAAAAAGCCCACAATGCAGATAAAATTTGGGATCAAAGAGGAGCATGAGAGTGCGAGGAGGAAACTTGAGATTCGGGATCAAAGAGAAGCAAATGAATTAATATTCGGGAAAGTTGAAGAGAAGGAAGCAAAGGAAATTGAGGAAGGGAATGCCAAGGCAAACAATAAAATGGTTGAGGAGGAAGAATCCTTTGGAGTCGATGTGGAGGATGTAGATACACACATGAATGAAGGACAAGCAAAACAGTGGGATCTTGAACTTCTACAAGGTCATGTATATGTTGATTCCTTTAATTTTTCATTGTCATCTTCATCTACATGCAACTCATAGGACTTGAAAATTTTTGGGCCGGAGAAGGAAGCACATGGGATGTGTTGTAGATTACAAGTACATTGATCCCTTTGATTTTCCATTACCACTTTCTTCCACATATAATTTGCAAGGCTTAGATTCTTTGCCGGTGTTGGGACTTACCTGTGCACCTCCAACAAGACTTTGAAAGGTAATTTTGGTGTTCTATGTTGCTCACCAATTACTTGTGTTTATTGTGGAACATATGTGATAGCAAGAAGTGTTGCCATCCTTGTGTTTGGTCCAAAAGCATTGGTGAAGAATTGTGATGACACGATGAGGAGCTCACCTAAACTTTGTATTTGAACCCAGTGTACATAACTACAAATTGAGGTATATCGGCAAGGTTATATGTGATGTTCCAATACAAGCATGCGATATTTTGTTAAGACGGCCTTGGAGATTTAATGGGAGGGTTACTTTTGATGGTGTCATCGATAGGATTTATTCTCTTTTGGGTGGTTGGAAGATCACCTTGGTACCCTCATTTCTGAAGCAAATTCAAGAGGATCAAGTCTACCTTCAAGGGTACAGCAAGTTAGAATGGGAAGGTTGGAGAAGTGACAAAGACGAATGTGAGAAAAGTTGGAGGGGGTTAAAACCTGAAAAATAATAAGTGTCTACTAGTTGGGGAACAAGATGTGAAGGTAAAACATGAGAAAGAGAGCAATGAAATTTTTGAAATGTAAAAAAAAAAAAATTGATTATGCAATATAAAGTCACCTTTTTCCCTCCCAAAGTTTTCTCTATCTTTTGTGCAGGAAAGTAGAAACATATCCTTGGCTAAGTGGTGAAGGGATTACTCCATGACATAGGAAATCAAAGGTGGAAGTGGACCATAGCCAAATACCCAAGAAGTCTAGGAGTTTGTGGTAACATCTCTACAGTTATTGCTCCATGGAATGTTTTTGATGATGATAAAGTTGACGGCTTATATGGTGGACTTGCTTATCCAATCACTTTGAATCCCAAGTTGATGAACTTTGAGCATATATGTGATTTGCATGATTTCTATGATGATTCATGTGATTTGTATGCTATAGTTCATCTTCCATGTTATGGAAATTTCTTTTCTTATGGTAATAGCCCTTGTGACCTTGGACATTCATTGTATATGCTAGTGGGTAAGATCATTACAATTTGTGGGAAGTTTGAAATGCTTACTTGTCCATTACATGACATGGAAATCTTTGGGAATGTTTTGAGCGCCTTGAACTGTAGTGCAATTCTTGCAAAATTTTACTTGAAAGGCGACTATTTGCATTTTATTGATAGGGCATGTGCTTGTCCAAATTTTGGAAATTTTATGTGCACCTTCACTTCTTGTGTTGCTTTTGCCAATTTCTATTTGCAGTGTCATGTTGAATTTAACGCGAGAACGTTTGGTTGTCAAAATTTTGAGCCTAATTGTCTAATGCATGACATAAACATCTTTTTGAATGCCACAAGTGATTTGAATAGTTGTACACTTCTTGGCCAATTTTGATCGGAAGACATTGTTTACATTGTATTAATGGGATGCTTGTTGGCCAATATCCATAGCATGTTTTAACTAATCAGAGCGCTTGTGATCTTGAATGCTTGGGACACTTTGATGTCACCACAAGAATAACTTTCTTGCAGGGCTATTTTTTTTGGCTTCAATCTAGGAAACATGATGCCTAGGACAAGCGTGTGCTAGAATTGGAATTCTTTCCATTGGACAAGATCACAAGCACACATCTAACCAAGTTTGAACAAGAGGCCGAGTTCCTAAGATTCCTTATGTACAAAGACCTATTCGACCCCTACATTTATCCTTCACCCATTTGCGCCACATTTGGGTTGAATTTCTTCAGGGCGGAGGAGTTTACATGAGCAAGCCCAATGAAAAATTTTGAGATTAATTATCTTCATTTATATGGTTCCTTGTTGGTGTTTTAGCACAACACTTGTGAGCATTCAAAGTTAAAGATCAAGCATATTGGTGGAACCATCCAAGGATTTTATAGGATTGTATTTGACCCTAGAGGATAAAAGCATGAATTGAGGACAATCTACCTTCCAATGGAGGGATTTAATGTGATCATAGATCTATTCAAGGTATTGTTAAACTGGGATACTATATTCTTATAGTGCCTTAGTTTTTTTAAAGGGGGTGTATGAAGTTTGGCTTCAATTTTGGACTTGGGGTGATCAAATTGTTGTTAAAAGGTGCTAATTTTGCAATCCGTAGTTAGAATACTTCGGTTTCAAGACATGGGCTCCACATGGCTCCTACATTAGTGTGTAATTAATTCCTTGCCCATGGACCATTTATTATTAATCACATTAACAATTTGAAGCCCACATGTCCTTAATTTTTAATCTCTATTAAGAATCAAAACCCACATGTGTCTAATCCATTTAATTTAATTAATCCCTAAAAATTAAATCACATACCCTATTGTGTTTCAAATTAATGATATCACAAAGGGTCATGAATATGAACATAAGGCTGTCTTAGTTTGTAATCACTAAAACTAGTCTATACAAAACCTTAAAGGGCATTAGAAATTTGGTACAACTTGCACAACCTGTATTTATAAGCTAAGTGATGTGTTGTTTGGTATTGGATACTGAGAATACATGTTTGTGGATGCATCATCAGAGAATGAGCACTCCAATAACAACTTGCAGAGCAAAGCAAACACCTGGAGTTCATTTTTGGTTGACAATGTGTTGCTTTGTGATTGTAATAAATGTGTGTGTAGTTTAGACTTGAAACAATATTGTTGTCTTTTGTACATGATGTGCCATTGTGGTATTAAGGGGCAATATCTATCTTAGTATGGGATAGGGCTATAAGCCTAACATGTCGTTACCCAAATGTATATGAAGGCATGTGTGTGTTCAATAAGGGATTTGTTTCCTTACAAGTGAGCAAGGCTGTTGTCCAATGTAGTTGGTGTTCCATGAAATGGAAGGACTTAGCCACGGTAGTGTGTGATTGGAATGGAGTTTCAAAGAGAAGGATTAGTCTAATGAGGTAACATCCATTGGCCAGATGACTAAGTTTATAAGTTTAACTAAATTTATAACTTTCACTCGATTGGGATAGAGCAGATGAAAGGCCCATACCACATGATACTCAAGATCATAAGGGTTCATCGTGATCCATTTCACTTTGTCTTAATTGGGTTATGATATGGGCCATAGACTAAGAGTTACTCATATCCTTTGAACTATGCTTGTTGCTAATTAAGGATAAACCTAAAGAAAAAAAAAAGGTGGGAACACATGATTAGGGTTAAATTAGTGGATTGGAAATGAGGCATGAGAAGACTTGTGAAATAATTTATTTAGGTGCAATTGGATTGGACTAAATAAATGTCATAGTATTTGTTAATGATAAGATCATTAATTAGAAGCACAATTGTGTCATTAATTTAATTAATGGGGATTATTTAAATTAACATGATTATACACAAATGGGTCTTAATTATTAATGGAGATTAATAATTAAAGAAGACACATGGGTTGCAAGTTATTCATCAGATTAATAATTAAAGTTTCATAGACAAGAAATTATTAAAAGGTCAATGTAGGAGGTCCACGTCGAGCTAGAAGGCTTTTGGCAATAAGAAGAAAAGGAGAGGGTGCCTAAAATAAATTTTCTTCTTGCTTGATTGGTGGCACATGAAAATTTTCTGATTTTTCATACTGAGAAACTCTTCTAAAATATATTTATACTTGTGTCACTAGGACACACTACTTATGGGCTTCATGGGCTTACTATAGGGACCTTTACTGGCCCATGGATCTTTTAATTTTAATTATTAAAGTATTTAATAAATTGTAGCCCGTAACTCTTAATTATTAATTTTCATTAAAAATTAAGGCCCAGCCTCTTAATCATTAATCTCAATTGATAATTAAGATCTAATGGAATTATATACTTCAACTTTATCTCATTAATTAATTCAAATGATATCATGTTTCTACTTGATAATCACATTATTGACAAACATGGTTGATATCAAATAATGCCATTCATGTCTTATCTCTTTAATTTAATTAATCATATTAATTAAATTAAAGTTCTCATTGTACTTCTAATTAATGATTTGATCATTAACAAATATCAAAAAGAATTTATTTGATACAATCCAATTACAATTGAATAAATTATGCCACCCACTAATTTAACACTCATCATACAGAACAACCTATTGCGTGTGAATCTCCATATTCATCCTTAATTGATAATGTGCATAGTTTAAACAATATTAGTAGTGCATAGCCAATGGTCCATATCATATCCTAATTAAGATGAAGTGAAATGGATCACATCAAACCCTCTTGATTTTGGGTACCATGTGGTATAAATCTTTGGTTTTGCTTTGTCCCAATTGAGCGAAAGCCATCGATGTAGTCAAATTCACAAATTCAATCACATGACCAATTATTGTTGCCTCATGAGACTAATGTTTCCATTGGAAACACTTTTCGATCATAGACTAGTTTGGTCGAGGAATTTAGTAAGTATCATAAAACATCAATTGCATAAGATAAATATTTTACTCACTTGCAAGGAGATAAATCCCTTATTAAATGCACATATGCTTCTAGTCGCATTTAGGCAATAAAACATTGGGCTGATGGCCTTATTCAATACCAAGATAGATATTGGCCCTTGTTGCTCTACTGACATATTGACTATCATGTATGCAAGACAAGTATGTCATTTCTAGTCTAAGGTCCATGCATACTTAACCTGATCATAAAGTAAGACATTGATAGCCAAGAGTGAACACCATGTGCTGCTTTGTTCTATGATTCATTGTCCAAATGCCCATTCCCTAATGATACATCCTATTGCATGTATTCTCAATATCTCACTGAATAGTATGACACTCACCATACAAATATAAGATGTGCAAGTTGTACCGACTCTCTAATACTCTTTAAAATGTCTTTGACTTGTGGACTAGTTTTAGTAGTTGAAAACCAATATAGTCTTGTGTCTGTATTGATAACTCATTATGAATAAGGTTCCTTAATGCAATTACATTGGCACATGCAATATGTTATGCCATTCAAGATTTATATTCAAGAAAACATGCCATAATAATGGTATGAATAAATCAATATTTTATTAATTAATGTGAAGATGTACATAAACAACCATAATGCCTCTATTATCCCTCGTTAACTATTGTTGTAATAGAGCATATCACTAATAATGCCCTTTCATGATTTCCAATAAAGGCTTCACAACCATAAAAAGTGTTCTTGAGGCTGCAGGCATTCTTGTAGAATGTTCTCTCAATTTAATTTTTGAAAAATCGGTTTTAAGGAATGAAATCTAATGCGTGAAATGCATATGTCATGGAAAACATTATTAAATGGAATTATTTAATTATACATGTGATGTATAATTGTTTGGATGTATGTTGTGGTTGGATTATGGATTTAGGATACTTGTGAATGAATGCATTTTCTTTTAGATTGGTTTTCATGGGTTATAAAATTAATTTTTCATTAGTTGTAAGAGCATAAGCCCAAGTTTTGTTATTTTATTCATCGTGGTATGGCATGTGTACATGAAAAATATGGAAAACATCAAAGAGTTGGTGTCATAGAGTAGGGATTTCATACACTTGTAGGATTCAATTCTTAGTTTAAATTAGGTCTAGTTGTCCATAATCCTCCACATTTTTATTTGAATATTATTTGTGATGGATGTATGACATATATGGAAACGGATAATGTCCTAAGTGAAACTAAAAACTATATAGGCCAAAAACTTCTTCAAATAATATTAAGTTGTGATGACAAAATTACTTGTGGTGGCCCTCCATCGAACCTGACATTCTAAGTGTAGCCTTAGTGTGTGATATCATTATATTCATGAGGTCACATTGTGATGACATGTTTATAACTTCAGATGCATTAAATATAACATTCAAAAGATATTTCAACTTAAGAGCAGACAGTCACAGGTGGATTCAAATCCAAGAAGTTTTCAATTAGTGGGTGCGACTTAAATGGACCCACGATGCCAAGATCTGATAATGTGAGATTTCTTTGGGCTATCAAAGGAAAAGATTGGACAACTCATGAGATGCGTTGGCAAGAGTTGCCACTCATTGGGCCAAGTATGCAAAGATCTATATGTGAGCTATATTATGTGCAATTAAGACTCCAATTACCCATTAAGAAAATTTTTTCAATGGAATTTCTGTTTTCTACCTGAGAAAAGTCTTGTGCGAGGCTGTTTGTTTCAAAGCCCATAATCATAACGGTAACCCATAATGCAACCAGACTAACAAGGTATTATTTATTTTCTGTTGTTTAATTTGTTATTAAATAATGTCTACACATCTTAATAAATTGATTGAGACCAACATTCTGAATAGACCAAACTATGTTGATTAGCTATAGAATTTGAGAATCGTTCTTAATCTGGAATGCATTAGTTATGTATTAAAGCTATTCACATGAAATGTGAGGAGGATCTGCGGTTCAAGAGCAGTATGGTACTTACTTTAAGCAATGATCTCGAAACAACCTATGGGAACGTGGCAAGCACTGAAGAGATCTAGTACCACCTACAAAAATTGTATGGTGAGTAAAGTCATCATGCTAGATGGGAGATATCGAAGTAGTTATTCAGGATACACATAGCAAGGGGTGGTGACATTAGTAAGCATGTCCTTAAGATGATTGCACCTACTGAGAGGCTTGAGTCACTAGACTTCGTCACAGATGCTAGCTAATTTATAGATATTTTTGATCCTATAGTTGCTTCTAGACTCTTTCTTGTAGTTCATCATGAATCATCTTAATGATATTGAGTGCACACCAGTTGCGCTCCTTAATAAACTAGTAATTGCATAAGCAACCATGAAAGCCAAAGGGAAATGAGGTGGTTCTTGCTTCATCTAGTAGTACCATGGAGGGCAAGACAATGAAGAAGAAGCTTACCATTCCCAAGCCCAGTGGGAGTGTCAAAAATTGCTCTTCTCTACTGCTTGCCATCCCCAAACCAATGACCAAACCAAAGTGATCAATTGAACTTTGGGAACTTTGTTGTGTGCTTTTCTTAAAAGAAATTTGAAATCTTGGGAAGAATGCTTGCCACATGTTGAATTTGTATACAATAGGAGAATACACACAGCAACACATTTTCATCCTTTGAGATTGTGCATGGATTTAATCCTTTAACTCCCATGGAATTGTTGCCATTACTTAATAGTGAGCAAGTCAGTGCAGATGGCAAGAAGAAGGCTTAAGCTTTTGAGATCCCTACATGAGAAAGTGCCAAAATTTGAAGAAGAAAACTCGACAATATGAGCAACAAACTGACAAAGGATGAAAGAGGGTCCTATTTGAACTCAGTGATTTGGTATGGGTTGATTTTAGGAAGGAAAGGTTCCCAAACAAAGGAAGACAAAACTACACCCTAGGGGAGATAATCCATTTAGAGTTTGGAAAAAGTTGGAAACAATGCCTAGAAGATTGAACTACTCGATGAGTATAATGTTAGAGCTACATTTAATGTCTCCGACTTGTCTCCTTTTAATGCAAGTGGTAAGAAGGACTTAAGATTGGTGGAACAACTTTCTCAAGAGGGGAATGATATGGATATCCAAGGTCGAGACTCCCTTAAGTTGCCACCCAAACCTATCAAAAGGGCAAGGGTGCACATCTGTAAGAAGGCCCTCACCAATTTAATTCTCAATTGGCAGCCTAACATTTAGGCATGTTGGAACGACAAAAGGAAGGAGTATGGCATCAAATTTTGATTTGGGAAGCTAAAACATGCCACAGAACTCAACAATTGCTATCCAGACCAGCCCCGATCTAACTAGGCTAGTTGAATCGACATGGGAGGGCTTTTGACTTTACAATCGTGCCCTAGTTAGGTGCGTCAAGCTAAGGAGACACGATCAACATGGAAAACCCTAAACGTTTTGTAATTACGATTGCTTAGGGACATAATCGATTGTAACTACAGAGCTTTAGCCGAAGACATCACACCCAATCCAAAGAAAGGTCTCTCGATCGTGACACAGGTACGAAGACAGGTTTTGATTCCTTTTTGAATTTAGACCATTTGGAGCCCATTTTTAGAGAGCATTTTGGTAATTTTCCCACTCCCCAAGCCTAGTCTTTGGCTTGTATCCTTATATACGTTGAATAACCCATTGTACATTAACACTTGATTCATTGAAGGCACTTTGAGAATATTCTTTGTACTTTCTTGCTTCTTGTTTGAGTGTGAGTGATTGCACTACCAAGCTCAAGTGCAAATTAGGTTATTCAGGTGTATTTTGATAGTTTGTGGCTAACACTTGCTAGCATAGTGTTTGGTTCTTCAATTGTGTATTTTTCAATTTGTTGCAAGGGTTTGCCCCATGTGAGGTATGTTCTTGTTTGGTTGAATTGTGTTCAATCTTGCTGATTATGCATTTATTTTCCTTGTTATCTTCTTGTTTTTTTCCATAATTTTCCTGATTTTTCCCAATCATTTCGATCCTTGCTTCCACTAATTCACATTAACTACCTTGCTAGATGTAGCACTAGGTACCTCCATGTTCACCAAATTAAGCATCCCTTCTTCAAAAGTCGCCTCATCACTTTTCTCATCTTCTCCTTAACTCTAATTCTTCTCTTCCACATCACTGCACCAACATCATTAAAAATTATATTTCTTTTGTTTAGGTATTGAGTTCAATAATGTCTTCACCCTTGACATTTGAAACACATAATAATACGAGTAAATTAAGTACTAGGGGAAGGGGTGGTACCTTAGATTGAGGGTCATCCTTAGTTGTCTCTTTGGCCTTGGAAGTACTAGCCATAGGAGTTTGGTTACCTTCTTGGGGAATGGTCTTTGTGCTAGAACTAGCTCCTCCTTGACCCCTCCTCTTTAGTTGTTTCTCAACTTTATGGCCTTTTGTACCATTTCCTCCAAATCAACATAGTTTTGTAGCGTCACAATGTCAGTGATGTCACAGTGTAGTCCACTTAAAAATCAAGCCATGGGGGCTTCCTAGTCCTCTAGCAAGTTGGCTCTCATCATCAACAACTCCATTTCTTTGTAACAATCCTCAACACTCTAGGAACCTTATGTTAAATTTTACAATCTTTAGTATAAGTCCCGATAATAGTGAGAGGGAATGAATATCCTCTTTTGTGGCCACCTTCAATTCGGTCTAAATCCGTATGGCCCTCTCGTTAGCTCTTCTTTGCCTCAAAGTCAATTGACCCACCGTATTATCACTGCATAGTCGGTGAATTCCACAATAGCCAATTTTTGGCCATGCTCTCGGTCTTTAACCCAACCACCAAGTGGTAACAAGTTATCCCATGTCCTTGTAGTTGGAGAGGTCTCAACCCTTTTTAGGCGACTATGCATTCCTTCCACCATCCTAGCAAGCTTTTGTATATCTCCTCTTTTTGCCTCCATCATCATTGTTTTAGGCAACTATGCATTCCTTCCACCATCCTAGCAAGCTTTTGTATACCTCCTCTTTTTGCCTCCATCATCACTGTCATGTCATAAGACTCTTCAACTAAACCTACTTGGCTATTTGACATAATGAAGGTAGACTGAAAATAAAGTGCATGTGTTCAATTGTGTATATGTACAATAAGTAGGGAAAATGAAAGTCACTCAATTAATCTTCCTAATCAAACCCAAGTTGCCTAGGAAAATTCAGAATGGTTCCTAGGCTCACAAACCAACAAAAATCCACAAAATGGGTGCAAAATCAAGAAAAGGGGCTTTGGGATCAATCTGGATTCGAAAGAATTGATTTGGTTTGAAGAAAACAGGAATGGGATTGATTTGCGTGATAGGCGATTGATCCAAATGTAGTCAGGGTGTGCAATCATGCTACATGTGCACATGATCAAGCAAGAACTAAGTAGTTCGATTGAGCAAAGTGGGTGCGCAATTGATCGCGAGTCTTAAAACAGTAGCTAGGGTTTTGTGGATACTTAGTGGTGCACTCAATCTGAGCTTTGCCCAGGTCAATCCAATGTAAAGTCTGGGCGAAATTTTGGTCTCCAAACAATAGAAAATCCCATATAACTCCTACTTTTTTTCTCTCTGTTTTTTTTTACTATTTTTTTCTTCTACCTTTTCTTTGTTAGATTTTTCTACTTTCTTTTTCATCCTTTTCTTTTGTTTTGTACACCAACAACTCGCAACAATATTCTGACAAAATATAACAAATTTTTTGCACCACAAACACTAAAAAAAATGCGTTCAGCAATAGTCTAGCTAATAATTATTTTTTTCGTATTTTTTTGGAAATAAAAGAAATGGGTAGAAGGTGAAGAAATAAAAATGAAAATGTAGAGAATATGACAATATGGTACCCAACCAACCAACCTAGTTTAGAAACCTAATTGAGTTGGCTTTGATGCCAATTGATGTGAACCGAGCAAAAGCAAAGGATCGAAGAAGGTTGGGGAATGGGAAAATTGATAGAAAATAAAACAAGGAAAATAACTAGGAAAAACATAGGCGATAAATGGCAAGATTGAAACAAATCACCTGAGTAAAAACGTAACCCATTGAAGTAAACCCCCCCACAACGTGGAGATGAAACGACCAATAGAACCAAACACCCACACCATGGAGATGTTAGCCTCAAACCACTGAAACACACCTAAATGACCCAATTCGATACTTGAGCCTAGGTGTTGGAATCACTCAAACACAATTAAACACAAAATATGGAGGAACAAGAAATCTTCTTCATTTCAAGATAAAATGGACATTAGCCTTATATTGTGGGCAAATGAAAGTATATATAGGTACAAAACATTGTCCAATGGTCTAGAGGACCTGAAAAATGATGGAAATACCCCTCAAAAGTGACTCCAATAGCTAAAATTTGAAAAACAGGTCAAAATTCAACTTCCCGCATATGTGTAATTGATCTATATGGAGATTAGATTGAGCGTGCCCTGGGGTAATCATGCCATAGCACATGGGATCGTCCTCCTTTTGCTTTTGTTTTTGCGATCAAGAGGCTTTGGATCAATTGTGCCCAACACCATCGTAATAATGGATCAATTGTGCCCAACACCAAATTGTTCCTAGGTCGATCATGCCTCATTTACTTGATAGGGTCGCCGTTCGATCATGAAGTCAGAAGGTCAGGGGGTTGATCCTTTGCTCCTAAATCAATCCAACATGGCCCAAATCAAGATTTCAACATCCTTAAGCCATCTTTGCTCCTCCAAGTTGAAATTTGCAGCCAATTTTCATTCTCTAGATCCTCCCATGAACTCCATTTTTTTTCTACAACTAGTTTTTATATTTCCTTCATGTGGATCTTTAAAACCACTTCAATTGTTCATACTTGGGTGGTCATCATCATCCCAAACTTCAAGATGAGGGTGTCCTAGGACCAGATGTCCACGTTGTACCCTCTATGACGGACAAGCCTTAAATATTTAAGGATTTGAAGATGTCTGGCTTATTTTATGAAGTCTAAAATAGACAAATTAGAGGCTGGGGCCATTATGGGCCGCTTTGTAGGATATTCCAGAGATTCCATGGGATATGAGTTTTACATACCCATGGACAATAGGATTGTCCTCAAATATTAGGCATGTTTCTCAAAAAAGAGTTGATGTGGACATTCTAGACGAGATCCCCTTAAGTTGCCACCAGAATCCCCTCAAGTTGCTACCCGGACCCATCACGAGATCAAGAGCTTGGATGTTTAAGAATGCCCTTGCCCATTTGATGCTAAATTGGAGATTTGATGACCATGCATATATGTTGGAAGGGTCTAAGGATGGAACGTAGTATCAAAGTGCCAAGGGGCTCTACAAGCATGATCTAGACCAGCTTGTTAGGCTAAGCCAGATCAACATTGAAGAGTTCGAGATTGAGTCAAAGGGGATGCGATCATCTGCAGAATAATCGGCTATTTGTAATTATGAACACCCTAAGACACAATTGATCACGACGCAATGCGATTGTAACTACATAATGCAGTGGAAGCAGTGTGCTCGATCTAACACAATGAGTGCTTGATCACACGACAGGCGGGAAGTCTCACTTTGAGCCATGTTTGAAATTTAACCATTTGGAGCCCAATTTTCTGGACTATTTTTGCCCCTCCCCCATTGGTTTTTAGCCTGTGCCCCCTTAAATACATTACTCATTGTACACAACTTTGGTTCATTAATGCATTGAGATTGTTCCCTTCTTTTCGTTTGCTTGTTCCTTGAGAGTGTGTGAGTGAATCAACATTTCCAAACTCAAGTCAAATCTAGTCATTTGAGTGTATTTTGGTGGTTCGTGGCCAACATTTGCTAGTGTGGTGTTTGGTCTTCTAATTGTGCAATTCTTGATTTGTAAAAGGCTTTACCCCTTGTGAGGTAAGTTTTTGCTTAGTTAATGGAGTCGTGGAGGAGCATCGGCTAGCACATCAAATTCTAGGACCTTTGATAGAAAGGATAACTGGCTATCCATAACTAGTGCATCCAAACAAAATGAGGTACCCAAAGAGGGGACATACAAGGTAACTCATCCTAACACTACTACTAGTGCTCCACGAAATAAAGACATTGTATGTTTTAAGTGCTAGGGACGAGGACATTTTGCAAACCAATGCCCAAGCAAGAAGACAATAATCCTCAATGATATGGAGAAATCATCATCGATGAAAGTGAAGGAGAAGGAGAAGGTGAAGCTAACGAGCATGGTCATGATGATGATGAGGTTGAACAAGTTGGTATCCATAAGAGGCCTCGGTGCTCAAGCTAAAGAGGACTTGAATGATGAGCAAAGGGAGAACATATTCCACACCTAGTGCCAAATTTAGGGTAAGACTTGTTGTATGATTGTTGATGGAGGTGTTGCACTAATATTTCTAGCAACACATCAGTTAAATGGTTAGGCTTGCCTACCATTGCCCATCGAAGACTCAACCAGCTTCAATGATTGAACAATAGTGTCGAAGTTCAGGTCACGAAGCAGGTATGGATTCTCATCAAGATTGGCAAGTATGAAGATGGAGTCTCATGCAATGTGGTGCCTATGCAAGCATGACTCATCCTTTTGGGGTGGCCATGGCAATTTGATTGATGGGTATGCCATGATGTGGTCACTAACTAGTATTCCTTCCATTTTGGTGGTAGGAAGGTTGCATGAGCCAAAGAAGGAGAAAATGAAAAAAAAGTAGAGAGAGTACAGGAAGGAGCAAAAGGGTGTGTGATAGCAAGAGGGAGGTATGTGAGGAGAACCTGTGAAAATGAGAGTCCTATGGTATTGTTATTGTACAAGAAAGCTTGATGCTTTACGATGATGTCACATTCTCCCTCCTCAATTTTATTGCTCCACTTTTGCAGGAGTTTGAAATATGTATTTCCAAAGAAGTTGCCTAGCGATTTGCCACCTATTTGTGGGATTGAGCACTAAAATTGATTTGGTGCCTAAAGCTTCAATTCTAAACTAATCCGCTTCAACTCGAAAGAGGCTAAGGAGATATAATGCCAAGTAGGAGAATTCTAGAAAAAGGGTGGGTTTGAGAGAGCATGAGCCCATGTGCCATACTGGTCCTACTTGTGCCTAAGAAGCATGGTGAGTGGCGAATTTCTGTTGACAGCCATTAATTGCATCACAATAACGTATCTCTACCCTATTCCTCATTTGGATGACTTGTTGCATGAATTGCATGGTGCTAATATATTCTCTAGAATTTATTTAAAGAGTAGTTACCATCAAATTAGAATGAGGGCAAGGGATGAATGGAAAATGACATTTAAGACTAAATTTGGACTCTATGAATGGACTGTTATGGCTTTTGGTCTTACTAATGCCCCTAGTACATCCATACAGCTAATTAACCAGGTAATGGTAGCAAATCCGTAGGAGTTAAAGAATTAAACACACACACGAACTCAAATGGTGAAAATTGTGTAGTTGTGCGTATGCTCCTATTGTCTACAAACTCTATGCGTGACAAGCTTTTGAGGATTTCAAATTTCTTTTAAGAATAGAATGCAACAAAGTTCCCAAGGTGCAATTAACCACTTTAGTTTGGCCATTGGTTTAGGGATGACAAGAGGTAGAGAAAAGCATTTTAGTTCCCAATTTACACCGTAGAGTTTTCCAAAAATAACTAAGGAATTTAGCTCATGATTGGAGACAATGGTCCTAAGGACCCCTTGCAAGCGTACAACTTCTCTAAAGAGTAAATTAGCAACATGGCTTTCATCATCGATTTTGTGACATGGAATGAAGTGTGCCATTTTTGAAAATCTATCAACAACAACAAATATGGAATCACGTCTACCCTTACTCCTAGGCAACCCTAACACAAAATATATAGCTATGTCACTCCAAGGGGCTTGGGGTATGGGTAAAGAAGTGTACAAATCATAGGGGTGTGTGAGTGACTTGGCCTCCTAACAGCTCAAGCATCCAGTTAATAATCTTGGACATGTCCCTCCTTAAAAAAGGCCAATAGAAATGTTCTCGCAAGATACTCATTGTTTTGGTCACACTAATGTGTGCCATTAATCCTCCATTTTGAGTTTCCCTTACTTATAACTCATGCAATGAACAATTGGTAACATATAGTTTTCCATCATAGCACAAGTACCCATCATCTTGATAAAATTTCTCTTGTGAGGTAGTGTGAGACAAGGCATATTCATCACCAAAATCATCATCATTTGCATATGTCCCACAGATATGTTCAAACCCTAACAATTTAGCGCTCAAGGTGGAAATTAAGGTATATCTATGTGTTAAAGCATGAACACCAACATTTTCTTTCCCTTTCTTATACTTAATCACATAAGGAAAAGTATCAACAAAAGAAACCTACTTAGCATGTCTTTTGCTCAAATTACCTTGACTTTTGAGGTACTTCAAGGACTCATGGTCGGTGTGGATTACAAACTTCTTAGGTCTTAGGTGATGTTGCCAAGTTTGCTAGGCTTGGACCAAGGATTACAAATCCTTATCATAAATAAGATAGTTGAGGTTGGCTCCACTCAACTTTTCAGTAAAGTATGCAATGGAGCATTCTCCTTGCATGGTTCCAATGACTACATCGAAAGCATCATATTCAATTTCAAATATCTTACTAATATCAACTAAGGAAAGAACCGGTGCACGTGTGAGCTTTTGTTTTAGGGTGTCAAAGGAATCTTGTTGTGCTCTGCCCCATCTAAATTTCTTGTTTTTCTTGATCACAGCTATCAACGAGGTAGCAATTGTGCTAAAATCTTTTATAAACGATCAGTAGAAGCTAGCCAACCAATGGAATTACCTAACCTCCCCAATGGGTTGAGGTGTTGACCATTCTTAAATGGCTTTGATCTTTTCCTCATCAACACATATCTCTTGTGAACTTACAACAAATCTTAAAAAAACAAATTGGTCCACACAAAACACATATTTCTTAAGGTTAGGATATAAATGTTCTTGCCTCAATATAGCCAAAACATGTCACACATGCTCAACATGTTCATCCATGTTCCTACTATATATCAAGATATCGTCAAAGCATACAACAACAAATTTACCAATATAAGCAAGTAGGACATGGTTTATCAACCACATGAATGTACTAGAGGCATTAGTTAGACCAAAAGGCATAATAGTCCATTCATATAACCTAAATTTAGTCTTAAATGCCATTTTCCACTCATCTCCTTCCCTAATTCTAAATTAATGGTACCCACTTTTCAAGTCAATTCTAGTGAATATACTAGCACTATACAACTCATCCAACATACCATCTAGATAGGGTATAGGGTGGTAATACTTTACCATGATGGCATATCAGCAATCAACACACATTTGCCACTCACCACTCACATTGAGCCAACCTTTTCCTTGAAATTCTCCTAGTAGGCGTTATATCTCCTTGGCCTTTTTTAGGTACACTTTGTAAGCAAGTCGATTTGGAATTGAAGCTTCAAGTACCAAGTCAATTTGGAGCTCAATCCCATGAATAGGTGGTAAATTGCTATGCAACTCCTATGAAAATACAACTTAAAACAACTGTAAAAGTGGAACAATAGAATTGGTAAGGGAGGATGTGACATCATTAGAAAGCATCAAGCTTTCTTTGTATAATAATAGTACCATAGGACTCTCATTTTCACAAGCTCTTCTCACATCCTTCACTTGTGCTATCATACACCCTTTTGCTCCCTCCTGCACTCTCTCTATTTTCTTTTCACTCTCTCCCTCTGTCTCTTTTCTTTTCCTATCCTCTCAATTTCCTATTCTTATTAAGCTCTAGTTTATAATGTTTTTGCAAATGCACTTGGTCTTCATGGACTTGCTTGGGAGGGTGAATATGTAACCTTCCTACCACCAAAATGGAAGGTGTACAGGTTGTGACCCCATCATGGCACACCTATCAGTCGATTTGCCATGCCCACCCCAAAAGGGTGTGGCATGCTTGCACAGGCACCACAGTGCATAAGACTTCATCTTCAAACCCACCAATCTTGAATGGAACCCTTACTTGCTTCGTGACTTGAACTTCACCAGTATTGTTCAACCATTGAAGTAGGTAGGGTCTTAGATGGGCAGTAGTGGGCAAGCTTAACTGTTCAACTAATGTGTTGCTAGCAACGTTAGTGCAACTACCTCCATGAACAATCATACTACAAGTCTTGCCTTAGATTTGGCACTAGGTGTGGAATATGTGCTCTGTTTATTCATCATTCAAGTCCTTAACTTCGGCTCTAAGGTCTCTCATGGCTACCAAGTTTATGCTTTTTTGATCAACTTGGTCAACCTCATCATCATCATTACCATGCTCGTCAACTTCCCCTTCTCCTTTTCTTTCATTGGTTATAATCTGTCCCACATTGTTGAAGACCATACTCTTCTTGTTTGGGCATTGGTTTGCAAAGTGCCCTCGTCCTTGACACTTAAAACATACGAAGTTCTCTATTTAATAGAGCACTAGTAGTACTATTAGGGTGAATTAACTTGGATTTCCTTTCCTTAGGTACTTTGTTTAGTTTGGGTGCACTAGTTACAGGTGGCTAGTCATCCTTCCTAGGAAAAGTCCTAGGACTTGACATGCTCACTAGTGTTCCTACTTGAACCCTCCTCTTGAGTTGCTTCTCTATCTTGATGGCCTTCTGGACCATCTCATTCAAATCCATATAATGTTGAACTTAACAATGTCGACTATGTCTTGGTGCAACCCACTAAAAAACCTAGCCATGGTAGCTTCCTGCTCTTCCACCACATTAGCCCTCATCATCAACAATTCCATCTCTTAAAGTAATCTTCAAAACTTTGGGATCCTTGAGTTAATCATTCGAGCTCAAATTGGCATTTCACTAGCTCGCCTTTAGCTTGTTACAATTTGATCCCACTAAATGATGACATAATTGGTGAAAATGATGATTCTAGGCTTCATCTTTTGCTCCTGCATGTACTGCTGGCAATCGAACCCCATTTCCGTTCTCCTTTCTCATTCAACGTAAAGCTCTTGGTTGGATTTTCCTTGGAATGGCAGCACCTTGAGCATAACTCCCTTGAGCTCATCCTCATCATCATGTGCTGGTCTCCTTCGTTGTTGCTGTGGTGGCTCATCAAATATGTCAGCATTATAGTTTGAATAATTGTTTGGTGATCTCTATTTGCCTCTTGGGCCACATTCTCAATCCCTCCCGAACACCATGCGGTGACAAGTCATCCCTTGTTTGTGTGGTTTGAGAGGCTTCAACTCTCTCCAACTGGTTATACATTCCTTCAATTGTTTGGTATATCCGTTATCTCACCTCAGATGGCCTTAAGCATCAATTTCATGTTGTAATTTTCCTCAGCCGAACCTAATTAGACATTTTGAAAGCAAAGGGTAAAATAAAGTGTGTGTGTGTGTGTGTGTGTGTGTGTCTGCAACTGTATATATATACAATGTACAAGGAATGAAATTCACTCTAGAAATCTTACCAATCCAAACCAAATCTCCTCGAATGATTTGGGGTGGTTCCTCTAGACCAACAAATGCACATAAAATGGTATAGAATTAGGAAGAACAGGTTTTGGGATCGATCTGGATGCCAAAAGATTGATTTGGTATGAAAAGAAAGGCTGGGCGATCGATCTAGATGAAGGCAAGTGCGCGATTGTGCAATGTCGTGCATGATCTTGGCAAGTTTATGCAGCATGATAGCGGTAGTAGGTGTGATTGATCATGAGGTTTAACTACAACAGACTTGGGAGAGCTCGTGTCGCACTCGATTCAAGCTTTCTCAGGATCAATCTAACAATAACGGCTGGGCAAAATTTGCCCAAAACATCTCCCAACAACAAAATTTCCTCAATTTTTTTCTTCTTTTCTCCTTTTTTTTTTTTTGTTATACTGATTTCTTCAACTTCTTTTCTTTCTGTTTCTTTTTTTCTTCTTCTTTTTTTTATTCTTCTCTTCTTTCAACCACAAATCCTCAAACCACAGTACTCCAACAACAAAATTCAGCAAAAAATTTTCAACAAAATACCACAACTGCAACAACAATTATCTTCCAACAAAATAACACAATATTACACAAAATAAGTTCCAAACAGCCACAATATTTATACTTTTAGGATTTTCGGAGTTTTTCAATAAAATAGGGGAAGGGTGGGAAAAAAAAGATGAAATATGGGAATCAACAAAAATGGAACCCAACCAACTAACCAGATTTAGGAACTCAATCAAGTTATCTCTAATACCACTTTGATGTGAACCAGTGGAAACAAGGATTGAAACGATTGGGAAGTTTGGGGGAAATTAAGAGAAAAATAAAAACAAGGAAAATAAAGGGATAATCAATGAGATTAGACAATAATCAACCGAGTGAGAACGTACCTCACACAAGATAAACCCTTGCAACAAATCAAGAATCGCACAAAAGACCAAACACCACACCGGTAAATGTTGGCCACGAACCACTAGAATACACCTAAATGACAAGATTTGTCTTGAGCTTGGAAGTGTTGATTCTCTCACACACTCTCAACAGACAAGCAATGGAAAGGGGAGAACAATTTCTTGTATTGAATGAACTTAGTTGTTTGTACAATGAGTAATGAATGTATTAAGGAAGTATAAGCCAAAAACCAATTGGAGGAGGGGAAATGATAAAAATAGTGCTGAAAATTAGGCTCCAAACGGTCAAAATGGGGACTTCCTTTCTATTGTGAGATCGAGCACTCACTGTGTCGAATCAAGCGCACTACTTTCATGCATTTTATAGTTGCGATCGCATCCCTAGGTGATTGTAATTGTACAGAGCCTATCCCTCTGGCTTAATTGCGAACGCTTCAATGTCCATCTGGGGTGGGTTAGATCGATTTAGGCTGGTATGAATCGTGCTTGCAGAGTTTCTTGACTTTTCATAAGCTTCCCAAGTGAAAATTTGGTGTCAAAACCCTTGGATCCTTCCAACATGCATAAATGATCATCAAACTTCTAATTAAGCATCAAATGGGCAAGGGTATTCTTGAACATGTAGGCTCTTATTCTCATGATGATCCCAGGTGGTAGGGATCTCATTCTAGGATGTCCACATCACGTGCATTGAACGGAGACAAATCAAAAACATCAAATAGAGCATTACATTGTACTCAACAGGTAGCTCAATTTTGTGGGTGTGGTCTACAACTTTTTTTATGTGAACCAACAGAAGCAAGGATAAAAAATGGTTGGGGAATATGGACAAAATTATGGAGAAATAAAAATAAGGAAAGTAACAAGAAAATAAATGGATAATCGGAAAGATTATACAATAATCAATCAACGAAGAAGATACCTGGCACAAGGTAATCCCTTACAACAATTCAAAAATTTACAACTAGAAGACTAAACACCATGCCGAAAAATGTTGGCCACAAACCACTGAAATACACCCTAATGACTTGATTTGACTTGAGCTTGGAAGTGTGGATTCACTGAACACTCTCAAGGAACAAGCAATGGAAATGGGAGAACAATTTCTTATATTGAATGAACTTAGTTGTTTGTACAATGAGTAATGAATGTATTTAAGGGAGTATAGGCTAAAAACCATCTGGGGGAGAGGGAAATTACAAAAATAGCGCTAAAAATTGGGATCCAAATGGTAAAATTTCCAAAATGGGTCAAAATGAGACTTCCTATCTATTGTGTAGTCGAGTGTTCATTACATCAAATTGAGCGTTGCTTCCATTCTATTCTGCAGTTACGATCACATTGCCTCACGATTGATCATGTCCCTATGTGATTGTAATTACAGGGAGTCGATTATTCAGTAGATGTTCGCATCCCCTCCAGCTTGATTGCAAACTCTTCAATATTGATCTAGGTCGGCCGGGCTCGATCGGGGCTAGTCGGATAGTGCTTGTAGACCTCCTTGATAGTTCTTGGGCTTCCCAAGTCAAAATTTAATGCCTCAAACCATTCCAACGTGCATGAATGATCATCAAACCTCAAATTAAGCAACAAATTGGTAAGGGCATTCTTGAATGTGTGGGCTCTTGCTCTCATGACTAGTTTTGATGGCAACTTGAGCGGATCTCATCCTAGGATGTCTACATCATTCCCCTTCTCTTCGGAAGGTTGTTCCATCAATCTTAGGTCCTTTTCATCACCTACATCAATTGGAGATAAATCAGAAACAATAAATGCAGCACTAACATTATAGTCACGGGGTAGTTCAATTTGTAGGTGTTGTCTCCAACTTTCTCCAAAACCCTAAATGCGCCATCTCCTCTAAGGTGTAGCTTTGTCTTCCTCTGTTATGGGTTCTTCTTTCGAAAATGAATCCACACCCAATCACTAGGTTCAAAGAGGACCTTCTTTCACCTCTTGTGAGCTCATTGCTCGCATTGTTATGTCTTTTGCTCCAAGTTTTGGCGCACCTTCTCATGTAAGTATCTTACAAATTCAGCCCTCTTCTTGCCATCTGCACTACCTTACTCACTACTAGGCAATGGCAACAAATCCATAAGTGTTAAAGGATTAAACCTATACACAATCTAAAATGGTGAAAATTGTGTAGCTATGTGTACACTCCTATTATATGCAAACTCTATGTGTGGCAAACATTCTTCTCAAGATTTCAAATTTCTTTTAAGAATAGCACGCAACACAGTTCCCAACGTGAGATTGACTACTTCAGTTTGGCCATTAGTTTGGAGACCACAAGTGGTAGAGAAAAGGAATTTAGTTCCCACTGTACGCCATAGAATTTTCTAAAAATAACGAAGGAATTTAGCATCACGATCGGAGACAATGGTCCTAAGGACTCCACGCTAGCGTACATTCCTAGACCTAGGCAACCCAACACAAAATCCATAGAAATGTTAGTCTAAAGGGCTTGGAGTATAGGTAATGGAGTGTACAAACATTGGTTGATAATCTTGGAGTCGTCTCTCCACAAATGAGGCCAATATAAGTGTTCCTACAAGGTACTCACTATTTTGGTGACACCAAAGTTTCCCATTAATCCTCCATAGTGAGCCTCCTTCACCAACAATTCATGTAGCGAACAATTGGGCACATATAATGTTCCATCATAGTACAAGTATCCATCATCTTGATAAAATTTCCTATGTGTGGTAGAGTGAGTCAAGGCATATTCATCACCAAAGTCATTATCATTTGCATACATCTCACGGATATGTTCAACCCCAATGCCTACCTGATAAAGCATCGGCAACAGCATTTCTTTGCCTTTCTTATACTTAATCACATAGGGAAAAGTATCAATAAAAGAAACCCACCTAGCATGTCTTTTGCTCAAATTATGTTGGCTTTTGAGGTACTTCAATGACTTATGGTTGGTGTGGATCACAAACTCCTTGGATCTTTGGTAGTGTTGCCAAGTTTGCAAGGGCCAGACCAAGGAATACAATTCCATGTCGTAAGTAGGGTTGTTGAGGGGGGCTTCACTCAACATTTTGCTAAAGTATGCAACGGGCCATCCTTCTTGCATCAACATGGTGCCAATACCTACACTAGAAGCATCATACTTAATGTGAAATGTTCTACCAAAATTGAGTAGGCAAAAGATGGGTGTACATGTGAGCTTTTGTTTCAAGGTGTCAAAGGCATCCTGTTGTGCCCTTCTTAAATTTCTCACGTTTCTCGATCACAGCGGTCAATGGGGCAATAATTGTGCTATTTAATCTTTCACAAACCACTAGTAGAATCTAGCCAACCCCAATGAATTGAGGTGGGAGCTATTCTTTAATGGCTTGGATTTTCCCCTCATCAACATGTATTCTCTACAAACTTATAACAAATCCCAAGAAAACATGGTGGCCCACACAAAATACACATTTCTTAGGATTAGCATATAATTGTTCTTACCTCAACGTAACCAAAAAATGTCACACATATTCAACATGCTCATCCATGCTCCTACTATATATCAAGTTATCATCAAACAATACAGCCACAAATTTACCAATATAAGCATGTAGGACAACATTCATCAAACTGCATGAATGTATTAGGGGCATTAGCAAGACCAAAAGGCACAACAGTCTATTCATGTAACCCAATTTTGCCTTAAATGCCATTTTCCACTCATCCTCTTCTTTCATTCTAATTTGATGGTACCCACTCTTTAAATCAATTCTAGAAAATATACTAGCACCATGCAATTCATCCAAAATATCATCCAAATAGAGAATAGGGTAGTGATATTTTACAGCAATCAGCACACATTTGCCACTCACCATTCCTTTTAGGCACAGTAGGACAGGTACGGCACACGGGCAGCTCTCTCTAACCCACCCTTTCTCTAGCAACTTTCCTACATGTGTTGTCTGTCCTTGGCCTCTTTTGAGTTCACTTTGTAAGTGAGTTCGTTTAGAATTGAAGCTCCAAGCACCAAATCAATTTAATGCACAATCCCATAAATGGGTGGCAACCCATTAGGCAACTTCTCCAAAAAAACACCTTCAAACTTCTGCCAAAATGGAATAATAGAATCAGGGAGGGAGGATGTGACATCATCGAAAAGCATCAAGATCTCATTGTACAATAATAATACCATAGGACTATCATTTTCACAAGCTTTCGTCACATCCCTCAGTCATGCTATCATACACCCTTTGCTTCCTCTTGCACTCTCTATTTTCCTCTCACTCTCTCCCTTTGACGCTTTTCTTCTCCTCTCCCCTTAATTTTCTATTCATATTAAGCTCTAATTTATATTGTTTTTGCAAATACACTAAGTCTTCATGAACTTGCTTGGGGGATAAGCTATACTGTTCAAACCATTGAACCATGGATTTGGCCAATACGGTCAACCATTAAAACTGGTAGGATCTCGGATGGGCAATGGTAGGCAAGTTCAACAGTTCAATCAATGTGTTGCTAGTAACATTGGTGCAACTATCTCCATCAACAATCATACTACAAGTCTTACCTTGGATTTGGCACCCAGTGTGGAAAATCTTCTCCAATTGCTCATCATTCAAGTCCTCCTTAGCTTGGGCAATAAGGGCTCTCATGGACACCAAATTTATGCCTCCTTGATCCACTTGTTCAACCTCATCATCATCATCCCTATGCTCATCGGCTCCACATTCTCATTTACTTTCATCGGTGATGATTTCTCCCACATCGTTGAGGATCATTGTCTTCTTGTTAGGGCATTGGTTTGCAAAATGTCCCTGTCCTTGGCACTTGAAACATACAAGGTCTCTATTTCGTGAAACAGTAGTAGTAGTATTGGGATGAGTTACCTTAGACATCCCCTCCTTCGGTTCCTCTTTTGGTTTGCGTGCACTAATTACGGGTGGCTGGTCGTCCTTCCTAGGAAAGGTCCTAGGGTTCGATGTGCTTGCCAATGCTCCTCCCCTACCCCTCCTCCTAAGTTGCTCCTCCCAAGTAAAGTTGCAACTCAATGATGTTGGCTATGTCTTGGTGCAACCCACTAAAATCCTAGCCATGGTGGCTTCCTGGTCTTCCACCACGTCAACTCTTATCATCAACAATTCGATCTCCTTGAAGTAATCTTCAACACTCCGAAAACCTTGAGTTAATCATTGCAATCTTTGACAAAGGTCCCTATAATAATGGAATGGAATGAACCTACTTCTTATCACCACCTTCAAGTTCGTTCAAGTTCTAATTGGCCTTTCATCAGCTCACCTTCAACTTGTTGCAATTTGATCCCACCAAACGATGACAAAGTTGATGAAATCGATGATTGATAGCGTCATCTTTTGCTCCTCTGTGTACCAGCAGTAATCGAACACCAATTCTGTTCTCCTTTCCCATTTAAGGTAAAGCTCTAGGTTGGATTTTCCTTGGAATGGCGGCACCTTGAGCTTAAATCCCTTAAGTTCATCCTCATCATGTGTCAATTTCCTCCCTTGTTGACATGGTGGCTTGTCAAAATGTCATCATTATAGTTTGAATAATTGTCCAACGATCTCTATTTGGTTCTAAGGTCATGTTCCCAATCCCTAACCCGACCACCATGTGGCGACGGGTCATTCCTTATACATGTGGTTTGAGAGGCCACAACTCTCTCCAACCAGTCATGCATTCCTTCAACCATCCAAGATATTTGTTGTATCTCACCTTGGATGGCCTCAAGCATCAATTTCATGTCATAATTTCCTCCAGCCAAACCTACTTGACTATTGGACATTTTGAAAGAAATGAGTGAAATAAAGTGTGTGTGTGTGTGTGCAAGTGGACATATATACAATGTACAAGGAAAGAAAATCACTCTAGAAATCTTACCAATCTAAACCAAGCTGCTTTGAATGATTCAAAGTTCAACAACCCAACAAATGTAAGTATAATGGTGTGGAATTGTGCAAATTAGGTTTTGGAACCGATCCGATGCAAAAGGATTGATTTTTTGGATGAAAGATTGGCTGGACAGTCGATCTGAAGGTATAGGATGATCGATCAAATAATGCAAGCGCATGATCATGTAGTGGCACGCGCGATCTTGGCAGGTTTATGGAGTGCAATTAAGCGGCAGTAGCACAAGCTTGATCACAAGGCTAAAATTGTGACCAAGTTGCAAGAGTTTTCATGTCACGCTTGATCTAAGCTTTCTTTGGATTCATCCCAATTGGAAACAATTGAGGCACACGGCACTTGTATCCATTGGGTGGGTGGTAGGACTATCATCGACTTCCTCAAACCTTCTTAACCTTATATGCAAGCCATCTAATTTGTCATTGAGGTCATTCAATTCTTTGACAAATTGTTCAAGTGTTGCCCTAATGTCATGTCCATCATCAACAAAACTAATTTGGTTATATAACATCATGAAACAAAATTGTAGAGTGCATGTGTGCAAGGGTATATATAAAATGAACAAAGGAATTAAATTAATCAAGTAATCTTACCCACCCAACTCCAAGTTACCACAACTAATTCGGGCTGCTTCCTCTAGCTCAATGACCAACTAAAGCTCATAAAATTATGTAGAATTAGGAAAAATGGGTTTCTGGATCGATTTGGATGCAATAGGATAGATTTGGTGCGAAAAGAAAGCTGGGTGACCAATCTTGGAGAGAAGACGATCGATTTGGAGTGCAGGGTGCATGAACGTGCGGTGGAGCAAGCGATGCTAGCAAATCTATGCTGCGATCAAGCAGGCAGGCACATGATTGATCTCGAGGGTTGACTAGTGAAAGGGTTGGGAATTCAGATGTCGTGCTCAATCCAACTCCCACGGGATCGATTTGACACTCCAAAATTCAACAAAATTGTTCCAAACAACCCCCAACATAGAAATTTCACAATTTTTTTCTTTCCTTTCCCTCTATTTTTTTTGTGTACTGATTTTTCAACTTTTCTTTTTTTTTTTTTGCACTGATTTTTTTTTCAACTTCTTTTCCTCTTTCTTTCTTTTCTTATCTCTTCTTTTTTTGTTTTTCTCTTCTTCAAATACAATCCCTCAACAAATACTCCAACACCAAACACTACCAACAATACTTCAATACCACAACAAAATATCACCCACAATATGCTTAACAAAATACCATAACACAAAAGCCCAAATTTTTTTCCACAAAAATATACCCAAATATTCAATACCACCCAATCACCAAAATTAAAAATCTATCCAAACATGCCTTGTCCAGATTCTTTTTTTTTTTTGTTTGTTTTCAGATTTTTTTAAGAAAATGGATGGGAGATAAAGAATAAAATGAAGAAAATATGAAGAACACAATAAATGGAATTCAACCAACCAATTGGATTTAGAAACCCAATTAAGTTGGCTCTAATACCACTTTGATGTGAACTAGTGGAAGTAAGGATTGAAAATGGTTTATAAATTTGGGAAAAATTTGGAGAAAATGGAAAACAAGACAATAACCACGAAAATGAAAGCATAATCAGTGAGATTGTGCAATAATCAATTGAGCAAGAATGCACCTCACACGAAGTAAACTCCTGCAACAAATCAAAATTATACAACCAAAAGACCAAACACCACGCCAGCAAATGTTGGCCATGACCTACCGGAAGCAAGCCAAATAACCAGATTGGATATTTGAGCTCGGGTGTTGAAATCACTCCAAATACTCAAACACAAAAGTACGTAAATTGAAAAAAGAATCTTCTTCATTCAAAGAGAAACTTTAAGTCACATGCTTGAAAACTTTTTACAAATGCAAAGGAGGGAGTATATAAAGGTTACAACTCAAAATCTGAAAATACAAGATGAAATGATGAACGTGCCCCTAAAAAATGGGTCCAACGTCTAAAATTTCGAAAGACAGGTAAAATTTTGGCCTTCTGACTAATCATGCTCAATTCAGAGGTCCTTCCGATCAAGCGCATGGTGCAAAGATCAATTCAGCTGTGATTTGAAGTGCACACAGTCATCTACCAACTTTCTTTATTTATGATAGCACATCATCACACTTGATCACATGCCCATGTAATTGTACATGCAAAAAACTCCCAAAACACACCCAGGTTGATCCAGTTGCGATGAGCTCAATCCAAGGTGGCCTAGATCACAAATCCAACCTTCTTCCAAACTCCTTGGCCATCCCAAACCCAAAGCTAAAGTCCAAAATTTACCTTATTCGTGATGTGAGCCTGAATTTCAAGCCAAATTTCAACTTTTGGCCCCTCCAAATATTCCAAGGCAAGACCCAACATCATACACTGATTTTGTAGCATCTCTAATTGGTCACATTAGTTAATTTTAAGGTACCCCCGCCACAAGGGAAATCTAATCTAGAGCTTTACCTTGAGTGGGAAAGAAGGGTGGAAAAGGTTTTTGATTGTTACCAGTACACAAAAGAACAATAGATGTAGTTAGCAATTGCTATTATATTCACTAACTATGCTGAATTTGGTGGGACCAAATTGTGACTAGTTGGAGGAGAGCCGGTGAAACATCAATTAGAACTTGGATAGACTTGAAGGTGGCCATGAGGAGGAGGTTCAATCCATCACACTATTATAGGGATCTTGATCAAAAATTGCAAGGATTGGCTTAGGGATCTTGGAGTGTTGAAGATTAATTTAAAGAGATGGAATTGTTGGTGTTGAGAGCTGATGTGGTGGAAGATTGAGAAGCCACCATGGCTAGGCTCTTGAGCAGGTTGCACTAAGACATAGTTGACATCATTGAGTTGCAACATTACGTGGACTTGGATGAGAAAGTCCAAGAGGCCATCAAGATAGAGAAGCAACTCGAGAGGAGGGGTCGGGGAGGAGCATTGCAAGCACATCAGGTCTTAAGACCTTCCCTAGGAAGGATGATAGACCATCTGTAGCTAGCACACCCTAACCAAACGAGGCACCTAAGGAGGGAACACATGGGGTAACTCATCCTAACACTACTACTAGTGCTTCACAAAATATAGACCTTTTATGTTTCAAGTGCAAAGGATGAGGACGTTTTGCTAACCAAACCCCAAACAAGAAGACAATGATCCTCAATAATATAGGAAAGATCATCATTGATGAAAGTGAAGGAGAAGATGAAGTTGACGAGCATGGTGATGATGATGAGATTGAACAAGTTGATCAAGGAGGCATAAACTTGGTGGCCATTAGAGCCCTCACTGCCCAAGCTAAGGAGGACTTGAATGATGAGCAAAGGTTCTCAGTTTCCACATGCAGTGCTAGCAACACATTAGTTGAACGGTCAAGCTTGCCTACCATTGCCAATCTAAGACCTTACCGACTTCAATGGTTAAACATTAGTGATGAACTGAAGGCCACGAAGCAAGTAAGCATTCCATTATAGATTGGTGGGTACGAAGGTGAAGTCTAAAGTGATGTGGTGCCCATGCAAGCATGCCACATTCTTTTGGGGTAGCCATGGCAATTTGATCGACAATTGTTCCATAATGGGGTCACCAACCGGTACACCTTTCATTGTGGAGGTAGGAAGGTTACATTGGCTCCATTGTCTCCCAAGCAAGTCCAAGAAGACTAAGTTTACGTGCCGTCCAAGAAGACTAAGTTTATGTGCCAAAACAATACAAAATACAGTTTGATAAGAATAGGAAGTTGAGAGGAGAGGAAGGGTGACGCGATCAGAATCACGTCGAAACAGCAAGATAGCAACGGTATAATCGAACCCGAATCTGAAAATCTCAGGGACGCAAACCGAGCGAAGAACGCTGACCTAATGTGATAGGATTGGATTGAGCTCGATGTCAAACGACCACAATCAGCACACCGAATACTGATTGATACGTTACAAATCACACGGACCACTCCGAAATGACTCGATTTGGGATAGAAATTCACGAGAAATTGAAAGGCACAATTTCAGGGAATTGAAAAGAAACCTGAATTGATTAAAAACTTTGTCTGTCTATTTTGATGGTAAACAATGAATTTATAAGTGTCAAAACCCTAGCCCTCTTGGGCTTAGTGCCCCTATTGAGCTTATTTTGATTGGGCCCAGAATTAAATTAATTCAAAAGCAAATAAGTAATAAAATTAAACTAGAATTAAAGTAACCCTTTTTGCTCCTCTGCCTATGGGTCTTCTGCCCAGCTCAGAATATTCACCTCGTGCTCGTATTTGCGTTCCTCAAATTTACATCTATGCGTGACATCCTCTCGAATTTCGTGCACTAAGGCGTTTATTGCTTTCTTAAGTCCTTTTGCCCGTGCCCTGATTATCGGTCCAGTTGGGATTGCCTGCGGATCCCCTTTATCATGTTGGACGTCCATGTCATTCCCCTCCTCTTGAAAAGAAATTGACCTCAATTCGGCATACGGATTATCACCTGCATCAAATAAGCTCAGGTCAAACACATTAAAAGTTGCACTGACTCCGAACTCACCCGGTAACTCAATTCTGTAGGCGTTGTCGTTAATTCTCTCCAACACTCTAAACGGTCCATCCCCTCGAGGCATAAGTTTAGACTTCCGTTGCCTGGGGAACCTCTCTTTTCGCATATGAACCCACACCCAATCTCCGGGCTCAAACACTACATACTTTCTGCCCTTGTTTGCCTGCTGAGCGTATTGTTGGTTCCTTTTCTCGATGTTTTGCCAGACATGCTCATGCATCTGTTTCACATACTCGGCTCACTTCCTGCCTTCTAAATTCTAATGCTCATTGCTAAGCAATGGCAACAAATCCAAAGATGTTAGTGGATTAAAGCCATAGACAACTTCAAATGGAGACATGTTAGTAGCAGAATGAATAGCTCGATCATAAGCAAATTCGACGTGCGGTAAGCTTTCTTCCCAACTTTTAATATTTTTCTTGATAACAGCACGCAATAATACAGTGAGTGTTCTGTTAACAGCTTCAGTTTGTCCATTGTTTGAGGGTGACAGGTTGTAGAAAATAGTAGTTTAGTTCCCAATTTAGCCCATAGTGTTTTCCAGAAATAGCTCAAAAATTTAACATCACGATCGGACATTATAGTTTTGGGCATGCCATGTAGACGGACCACTTCTTTGAAAAACAAGTCAGTTATATGCGATGCGTCACTAGTTTTATGGCATGCAATAAACTGAGCCATCTTAGAAAATCTATCTACGACAACAAGACGGCATCTCTACCATTTTTAGACCTAGGTAACCCAAAACAAAGTCCGTATATATATCAGTCCAAGGGGTACTCAGGACAGGTAAAGGGTGATACATATCATGGGGTTGGTTGCGGGACTTTGCTTCTTTACACCGTATGCACCTTTCTACGACTTGCTCCACGTCCCCTTTTAGTCCTGGCCAATAAAAGTGTTCTTGCAAAATTAGCACAGTCTTGGTGACATTGAAGTGTCCCATTAGCCCTCCACAGTGAGTTTTTCGGATAAGCAATTCTCGTAGAGAACACCGTGGAATGCATAATCTATTGATATGGAATAGATAGCCCTCATGTCTAAAATATTTTTTATAAGCGCATTTTTTAGTAAGCGCATAAGCTTGACCAAAGTCAGGGTCGTTTTGGTAAAGTTCTTTAATGTGCTCAAACCCTAGTAATCTTGTGCTTAGCGTGTTCAGTAAATTATACCTACAGGATAATGCATCAGCAACTATATTTTCCATACTTTTTTGTACTTGATGACGTAAAGGAAGGTGTCAATGAACAACACCCACTTGGCATGCTGTTTGCTGAGCTTGCTCTGACTCTTTAGATGCTTCAAGGATTCATGGTCAGTGTGAATCACAAACTACTTTGGTCTCAGGTTGCTGCCATGTCTCCAAGGCCCGCACCAAGGAGTACAACTCCTTGTCATATGTAGGATAATTTAGCGTGGCTCGATTGAGTTTTTCACTGAAGTATGCGATGGGCTTCTTTTCTTGCATTAAGACTACTCCAATACCTACATTAGAAGTATCACACTCAATTTCAAAGGTTTTATTAAAATCAGGTAAAGAAAGTACAGGAGAGCATGTGTGAGTTTATGTTTCAGAGTTTCAAACGCCTGTTGTTGAGTCTCCACTTGAACTTCTCATTTTTCTTAATTATAGCGGTAAGTGGAGCAGCAATAGTGCTGAAATCCTACACGAAATGCCTGTAGAAGCCAGCCAACACATGTAAACTTTTTACCTCAAATATTGACGTCAGGGTTGGCCATTCTTGTATGGCCTTTGCCTTATTTTCATCCACCTGTATTCCCTGTGCATCCTAGGAAGACACAGTGGTCAATACAAAAAGTGCATTTCTTAATATTAGCATATAGCTTTTCTCGTCATAAAACTTCAAGTACACTGCATATATGTTCAACATGCTTAGTGATTGTGCGGTTATACACCATTATGTCATCAAAATATACTACAACAAACTTACCAATGAATGCATGCATAACATGGTTCATCAGGCGCATGAATGTACTAGGAGCATTATTAAGTCCAAACGGCATTACAAGCCATTCGTATAATCCAAATTTTGTTTTAAAAGCTGTTTTCCACTCATCACCCTCACACATTCTAATTTGATGATACCCATTCTTAGGATCTATTTTAGAAAATATAGTAGCACCATGTAATTCATCAAGTAAATCGTCCAATCGGGGTATGGGGTGACGATATTTTACCATGATAGCATTAACAGCTCTACAGTCTACGCACATATGCCATTGTCTGTTTTTCTTTGGCACGAGTAGCACAGGGACGGCACACAAGCTCATGCTCCCTCGAACCCAACCTTGACTGATCAACTCCTCCACTTGTCTCTGGATCTCTTGGGTTTCTTTGAGGTTGGTGCAGTATGCTGGCTTGTTGGGTATGGATGCCCCTGGGACAAAATCTATCTGACACTATAACAGAGGGGAGGGAAGATGTGACATCGTCAGACATATAGTATGATTCCTTATACATTAACATCACAAGGGACCTCTCAGCACTTAATGCCAACCTCACATCCCTCATAGTTGCCATCATACACTCCTTTTTTTCCTTTCCCCCCTCATTTTTCTTTTGTTCTTTCTCTCTTAATCCCTCCTTTCTTTTCTTCCTTCTCTCTAACTCTAACTCAAACTGCCTCTGCATGTACAACTGATCCTTGTATACTTGCTTCAGAGTCAAGGGAACTAATGTGACCTTCTTTCCATGGAATAAGAATGAATACTAGTTAGTCAATTTGTTATATATCAATTGTCGATCAAATTGCCACGGTCTGCCAAGCAGGATGTGACAAACTTGCATAGGTACTACATCACATGTCACCTGATCCTCACACGAACCTATTTTAAAGTTTACCATCACCTGCTTCACCACCTTAACCTCGCCACTTTTATTAAGCCACTGTAACTTATACGGTCTAGAATGATCCTTCATAAGCAAGGCTAATCTCTCAACCAACGTTGTACTCGCCACGTTCATACAGCTCCTTCCATCTACTATTAGGCTACAAGTCTTTCCATTAATTGGACAGCGAGCATGGAATATATTTTCTCTCTGAGTCTTGTCTATTTTCTCCTTCACTTGAGCGCTCAATGCCTTCATTACCATTTAATTAATTCCCCCTTCTTCCACAGCCCTTCTTCGTCAGATGGCACTTCCTCTAATGGTGGAATTTCTTCACTACTATTATATTTCTCATCAGTCACAATATCTCCATTCTCTGATAACAACATAGTTCTTTTGTTGGGACACTGTGAAGCAATGTGCTCCCTTCCCTGACATTTAAAACACAAGATATCCCGGTTTCGCGTACTAGATGAGCCAGAAGGAACAGGAGTTGTTACCTTAGGTGCTTCCACTCTAGGCGCAGGCCTAGCCCTAACAACACTCCTCATAGGTGCCTTATCCTCTTTTCTAGGGAAGGGTCTGCTACCTGTGTTGGGTTGGGACGTGAACCTGCCCCTCATCTTTAGCTGGCTCTCCACCTTGACCGCCTTTTGCACCATCTCTTCTAACTCCACGTAATGTTGCAACTCCACTACGTCAGTTATGTCCCGATGCAATCCACTCAGGAAACATGCCATAGTAGCCTCCCTATCCTCCACAACATCTGCTCGAATCATAGCTATCTCGACTCCTTATAATAGTCTTCCACACTCCGAGTTCCCTGCGTTAATGTCTGCAGTCACTGATACAAGTCTTGATGGTAATGGCTCAGCACAAACCTCTTCCTCAGGGCTGCTTTCAACTCTGTCCAAGTATGCACCGGCCCCTCTCCAGCTCTCCTTCTGCTAGTGCACAACTGATCCCACCATATAATCGCATAATCTGTGAATTCCACTACAGCCAACTTAACCTTTTGGCTTTCTGAATAGTGATGGCAGTCAAAAATTAATTCTACTTTCCTTTCCTACTCGAGGTAGGCGTCGAGATCAGATCGCCCCTGGAAGGACGGTAGCTGTAACTTTAGCCCCTTGGGTACCTCGTCTTCCACACTGTCGCTCCGTAGATGTCTCCTGGGCTCGTTGTCATATGTGTACCAATCCTCGTCCTCGTTCGACCCATACTCCTCATAATCATGTCGATCTTACCTCATTGGCCTGACATGATACCCACGCCTGTCCCTTGTCCAAGCTCGGCCTAGCATGGGGCTACCTTTGTGTCTAGGTGGCCTGGACAGTGAACCATCTCTTTCTAGGGTCGCGGCTTGGGATGCTTCTACGCGCCCTAACCAGTCTTGTATGTCTATCATCTATCCTGCATACCCTCCATACTCCTGGTAAGCTTCCTCAATTCACTATTGAGAGACTCAAATAAGAATTTAGTCTCATTAGGGCTATTACCCTATCCTGAATATTGATTGGCCATTCAACGTAACTGAAGCTGCAGAAAACAACAATAAGAGGTAATAATTAGCAGTAAAAGTCCTCACCAGTAGTCTCACAAATTCACTATCCTCTCTCCTCTCAGGTAAAGAGCTATCTGACACTCGTTTGTTACCTCCGCTCGTGTATCACACAAAATCAATTTATTTTCTCACAAACTTCAATTTCTCGTGCCCTTTTCATGTGATTCCAAAGTGGCCTTAATAATTCAAGCAATGTAAAACAATACAAGCACTCGGTATGATGGATATGGGGCTACAATGAAAAAAGGACATGAGATAAACAAGTATCTCAATCTGCAATATCCCTAAATACAGCCCCTACAAAGATTAAAAATAAATAAATAAAATAAAATTCCTCCCTTCTCCCTTTTTTTTTTGGCCTCTCTCTTTTTTTTGGCCTTCTTTTGCTTTTTTTTTTTTGCCTCTCTTTTTCTTTCTGGCTCCTTTTTTTTTTTGGCCTCTTTTTTTTTTAAAAAAAAATCAGCAACCAAACAAGCCCTTATGTTGGAATAGAAATTGTAACCAAACACAGCCTTACCACGTCATCACGAACGGTCTAGCCCAGCGGCAGCTTCTGGTCCAGCCCAATCCCTTTGGCCCAAACACGTCTCTAGCCTTGTGATAGTCTGGCCCAAAGCAATTTCAATCCAATCAATTCTGACCCAATTGAAATTTTTTTTTTTGGGCTACTCGAGCCTAGCCCAAATTATGACCTGGCCCAAGTTGTCTCTAGCCCAACTCAACCCTCAGCCCAACCAATTTCTTTTTTTTTTTTTGTTTTCTTTGCAGGAGGCGGCGACGGCGACAGCTGGGTTGATTTCGCCTGCGTACGTCTACGGAAGCGGCCGGTGTTGACTGCCCAGGCGTTGGCGACCCCGGGGCGGTCCTCAACGGCGGTGATGGGAGGTGGAATCGGGCGGAGTGACATGTTTTCGCGGCGGAAATCTGGCGGCGATTCGCGACGTCATGGCGGCTGAATCTCGGCTCCTCCGGCAGTGGATCAAGGTGGAACAGGATGGGCTTGTGGCTGTGGTGCTATTGGTGGGAGTTGTGGCCATGAATCAGCTACGTTGGCTCTTTTTTTTTATTTTTGACTTTTTTTTTGAAACTCCGGATCGTGTATCGAATTAGGATTTGACACAAGCTCACTCTGATACCAAACTGACGCGATTAGAATCACGTCGAAACAGCAGGATAGCGACAATGTAATCGAACCTGAATCCGAAAATCTCAGGAACATAAACCGAGCGAAGAACGCCGACCCAACGTGGTAGGATTGGATTGAACTCGATGTCAAACAACCACAATCAGCACACTGAATACTTATTGATATGTTACGAATCACACGGACCACTTCGGAATGACTTGATTTGGAATAGGAATTCACAAGAAATTGAAAAGCACAATTTCAGGGAATTGAAACGAAACTTGAATTGATTAGAAACTCTGTCTGTTTATTCTGATGGTAAACAATGAATTTATAGGTGTCAAAACCCTAGCCCTCTTGGGCTTAGTGCCCCTATTGGGCTTATTCTGACAGAGCCCAGAATTAAATTAATTTAAAAGGAAATAAGTCATAAAATTAAACTAGAATTAAAGTAACCCTTTTTGCTCCTGTGCTTCTGGGTCTTCTGCCCAACTCAGAATATTCACCTCGCGCTTGTCTCTAGGTTCCTCGAATTTACATCCACGCATGACATCCTCTCAAATTTCATGTATTAAGGCGTTGATTGCTTTCTTATGTCTTTTTGCCTGTGCCCTGGTTATCGGTCCGGTTAGGATTGCCAGTGAGTCCCCTTTATCATGTTGGACGTCCACGTCAAAGGGAGAAGAAAAAAGCCAAAGAGGGAGAGAGTGCAAGAGGGAGCAAAAGGGTGTATGATAGCAAGAGTAAGGGATGTGATGAGAGCTTGTGAAAATGATAGCGCAATGGTTTACTATAGTACAAAGAAAGCCTAATGCTTTCCAATGACGTCACATCCTTCTCGCCCAATTCTATTGTTCCATTTTTGCAGGAGTTTGAAGATGTATTTTCAAGGGAGTTACTTAGCGGTTTCCCACCCATTCATAGGATTGAGCATCAAATTAATTTGGTGCCCAGAGCTTCAATTCCAAACCAACCCGCTTACAAGGTGAACCTGAAATAGGTATAACGCCAAGTGGGAGAATTGCTAAAAAAAAGGGTGGGTTCAAGAAAGCATGAGCTCATGTGCAGTACTGGCCCTACTTGTGTCCAAAAAGAATGGTGAGCGGTGAACGTGCATTGATTGTCAAGCCACAAATGCCATTATGGTAAAGTATCGCTACTCTATTCCTTGTTTGGATGATATGTTGGATTAATTGCATGGCACTAGTATATTTTCTAGAATTGATTTAAAAAATGGGAACCATCAAATTAGAGAATGAGGGAAGGGGATGAATGGAAAACAGCATTTATGACAAAATTTGGATTGAATAAATGGATTGTTATGCCTTTTGGTCTTACTAATGCCCCTAATATTTCATGGAGATAATGAACCATGTCCTACATGCTTACATTGGTAAATTTTTTCTTCCATGCTTTGATGATATCTTGATATATAGTAGGAGCATGGATGAGCGCCTACGACATGTTATAGTCACATTGAGGCAAGAGCACTTATATGCTAACCCTAAGAAGGTGTATTTTGTGTGGACCGTTGTGTATTCTTGGAATTTGTTGTTAGTTCGTAGGGAATACATGTTGATGAGGAGAAAATCAAAGCCATTCAAGAATGGCCCATGCCTCAATCCATTAGAGAGGTTAGGAGCTTTCATGAGTTGGCTAAATTTTACTGTCACTTTGTGAAAGATTTTAGCACCATTGCTGCCTCGTTAACTGGTATGATTAAGAATAATATGAAATTTAGATGGGGCAAAGCATAGCAAGATGCCTTTGACTCCTAAAACAAACACTCACACGTGCACCCATACTTTGCCTACCCGATTTTGGTAAAACATTTGAGATTGAGTGTGATGCTTCTATTGTAGGTATTGGCACCGTGTAGATGAAAGAAAGATGGCCCATTGCATACTTCAGTGAGAAGTTAAGTGGCGCTACCCTCAACTACCCTACTAATGACAAGGAATTGATTTCCGTCATCTGAACTTTGCAAACTTGGCAACACTACCTAAAGCCCAGGGAGTTCATGATCCACACCAACCATGCTTCCTTGAAGTACCTCAAAAGCCAAGGTAATTTAAGCAAAAGGCATGCTAGGTGGGGTTCTTTTGTTGATACTTTTCCCTATGTAGGTACACTTTAATTTCCACCTTAAGCACCAAATTGATGGGGTGAACATATTCATGAGATGTTTGCAAATGATAGTGATTTTGGTGACAAATATGCCTTGACTCACACTACATCTCATGAGAAATTTTATCATGATGATTGGTACTGGTACTATGATGGAAAATTATGTGTGCCCAATTGTTCATTGTGTGAGTTGTTAGTAAAGAAAGCTCACAAGGGACGATTGATAGGACACTCTAGTGTCACCAAGACCATGCGTACCTTGTAGGAATACTTTTACTGGCCTCATTTAAGGAGGGACGTGTCCAAGATTATTGATTGATGCTTGAAGCGTTAGGAGACCAAGTCACGCATACACCCCTATGGTTTGTACACTCATTTACCTATACTCCAAGCCCCTCGGACTAATATTTTTATCGATTTTGTGTTGGGATTGCCTAGGAGTGGGAATGGGCAAGATTCCATTTTAGTTGTAGTTGATTGATTTTCATAAATGGTACACTTTTTTTCATGTCACAAAACCAACGATGCAAGCCATGTAGCCAATTTGTTCTTTATGAAAGTTGTATGATCGTATGGGGGTCCCTAGGACCATTGTTTCAGATCATGATGCAAAATTTCTTAGTTATTTTGAAAAACTCTATGATGAAAATTGGGAACCAAATTGCTTTTCTCCACCACTTGTCATCCCCAAACCGATAGCCAAACCAAAGTGGTCAATCGCTCTTTGGGAACCTTGTTGTATGCTATTTTTAAAAGAAATTTGAAATCTTAGGAAAAATGCTTGCCACGTGGAGTTTGCATACAATAGGAGCATAAACATAACCACACAATTTTCACCATCTAAGATTGTATATGGGTTTTACACTTTTAACTCCTATGGATATGTTGCCATTGCCTAATAGTGAGCAAATTAATCCAAATGGCAAGAAAAGAGCTTAGTTTGTTAGATCCTTACTTGAGAAGGTGTGCAAAAACTTGAAGAGAAGAACATAACAATATGAGCAACACACCAACAAGGGGTGCAAGAAGATCCTCTTTGAACCATGTGATTAGGTATGGGTTCATTTTAGGCCGGAGAGGTTCCCATAATAAAGGAAGACAAAAAACTACACCCTAGAAGAGATGGTCCATTTAGGGTTTTGGAAAAATGATGTGGACATTCTAAGATGAAATACCCTTAAGTTACCACCTGGACCTATCACGAGTGAAAGAGCCCACAGTTCAAGAATACCCTTGTCCATTTGATGCTTAATTGGAGGTTTGATGGTCATTTATGCATGTTGGAAGGGCCCAATGATGGGTTATGTCACCAAAGTTTACCTACATGATAAGACATTGGCAAGAACATTCTCTTTTCCCTTCTTATACTTAATCATATAGGGAGAAGTATCAATAAAAGAAACCCACCTAGCATGTCTTTTGCTCAAATTACCTTCGTTTACTTTTGAAGTACTTCGAGGACTCATGGTTAGTGTGGATCATGAACTCCATGGGCCTTAGGTAGCATTGCCAAGTTTGAATACAATTTCTTGTCATAAGTAGGGTAGCCAAGGGTAGCTCCACTCAACTTCTCGCTAAAGTATGCAATGGGCTGTCCCTTCTTGCACTAATGTGGCACTTATACCTACACCAGAAGCATCACACTCAATCCTAAACGTCTTACCATAATCAGGTAGGCAAAGAACGGGTAGACATGTGAGCTTTTGTTTTAGGGTGTCAAATGCATCCTGTTGTGTTTTGCCTCATCTAAATTTCTCATTCTTCTTAATCACATAGTTAATGAGGTAGCAATGGTGCTAAAATCTTCACAAAGCGGCGGTAGAAGCTAGCCAACTTATGAAATCTCCTAAACTCTCCAATTGATTGAGGCGTGGGCCAATCTTAAATAGATTTGATTTTCTCCTAATCAACATGTATTCCCTGCGAATTAACAACAAATCCCAAGAACAATACACAATGGTCTGCACAAAATACACATTTCTTAAGGTTAACATATAATTGCTCTTGCCTTAATGTGACCGAAACATGTTGCCCATACTCGACATGCTCATCCAGGCTCATATATCAAGATATCATTAAAATATACAACAACAAATTTATGAATGTAAGCATGTAAGACATGGTTCATCAATCACACAAATTTACTAAAGGCATTAGTAAGACCAAAAGGCATAACAATCCATTCATAAAACCCAAATTTAGTCTTAAATACTATTTCCCATTCATCTGCTTTCCTCATTCTAATTTCACTATACCTACTCTTTAAATCAATCCTAGAAAATATACTAGCACCATGCAACTCATCCAATATATCATCCAAATGGGGAATAGGGTAGCGATAATTTACCATGATGGCATTTAAAGCTTGGCAATCAGCACACATTCGCCACTCACTTTCTTCTTTGGCACAAATAGGACAGGTACAACACGTGACTCGTGCTTTCTTGAACCCACTCTTTTTCTAGCAATTCTCCCACTCGATGTTTTATCTCCTTGGTCTCTTCTGGGTTCACCTTATAAATAGGTTGGGTGAATTCTCTCAATTGATGTTTTATAATGAGTGACAAACCACTAGGCAGCTGCTTTAGAAATATATCCTCAAACTCATACAAAAGTGGGACAATGGATTCGAGGAAGGAGGACGTGACATTATTGGAAAGCATTAAGCTTTCTTTGTACACTAGTAATACCATAGGGCTATCATTTTCACAAGCTCTCCTTACAATCTTCACTCTTGCCACCCTACACCCTTTTGCTCCCTCTTACACTCTCCCTATTTTCTTTTCACTATCCCCCTCTTTAGCTTTGTTCTTCTCCCCCTCCTTTCATCCACCTATTCTTGTCAAGCTCTATTTTATATTCTTTTTGCATGTACACTAGGTCTTGATGGACTTGCTTGGCGGACAATGGTACTAATGTAGCCTTCCCCACCACTAAAATGGAAGGTGTACCGATTGGTGACCTTATCATAGCACACTCGTCATTCAAATTACCATGGCCACTCAAAAAGAATGTGGCATGCTTATAGGGGCACCACATCACACAAGACTTCATCTTTGTATTCACAAATCTTGAATGAAACCCGTACTTTCTTCATAACCTGTACTTCACCACTATTGTTCAACCATTGAAGCCCATAGGGTCTTGGATGGGCAATGGTAGGCAAGCTCAACCATTCAACCAATGTGTTGCTACCAACATTGGTGCAAATGCCTCAATCAACAATTATACTACAAGTTTTACCTTTGATATGGCACCAGGTGTGGAAAATGTTCTCCTTTTGCTTATCATTCAAATCCTCCTTAGCTTAGGCACCAAGGGCATTTCATGGCCACCAAGTTTATGCCTCCTTGATCAACTTGTTCAACCTCATCATCATCACCATGCTCACCAACGTCATCTTCTCCTCATCCTTGGCACTAGAAACATATTGTCTCCTCAGGTGCCTCCTTTGGCTTGGGTGCACTAGCCACAAATGGCCGGTCATTCTTCCTAGGGACAATCCTAGGGCTCAACATGCTTGTCGGTGCTCTTCTTTGATCCCTCCTCTTGAGTTGCTTCTCTAGCTTGATGGCCTTGTGGACCATATCATCCAAATCCACATAATGTTGTAACTCAATGTTATTAGGTATATCTCGGTGCAACCCACTCAAGAACCTAGCGATGGTGGCTTCCCAGTCTTCCACCGCGTTGGCTCTCATCATCAACATAATCTTCAAGACTCCAAGATTATTGAGTCAATCCTTGTAATCTTTGATCAAAAGTCCCTATAGTACTGCAATGGAATGAACCTCCTCGTCTTTCATTGGCTCTCTTCTGGCTAGTCATAATTTGGTCCCACCAAATGATGACATAGGTCACACTCCTAGTCCCTAACCTAACCACCATGTGGCGATAGGTCATCTCTTGTGCTTATGGTTTAAGAGGTCTTAACCCTCTCCAACTAGTCATATATGTCTTCAACTGTTAGAGATATTCATTGCATTTCACCTCTGATAGCTCAAGCATAAACTTCACATCATAATTTTCTCTAGTCAAACCTGCTTGACTATTGAATCTATTGAAAGAAAATGATGAAATAAAGTGTGTGTGTGTACGCGCGTGCGTGGGTACAAGTGTATATATATACGATGTAAAAGGGATGAAAATCACTCAAGAAATCTTATAATCCAAACCAAGTTGCCTCAGATGATTCGAAATTATTCCTAAGTTCAACAACCAAACAAATGCACATAGAATGGTGTGGAATTGGGTAAATTGGGTTTTGGGATCAATCTACATTCAAAAGAATCGATATGGGATGAAGAATGGTGAGCCAATCGATCAAGGCAAGGTAAGCATGGTTTTATGCAGTGGCTGACACGATCTTGGCAATTACACTGTGTGATCAAGCAAGTGTACGTGTGATTGATCACGAAGTGAAAATAGCGACAAGGTTGGGAATTTTGAAGTCACACTCGATTTGGCTCCCTCGGGTTGACCCAACAGCTTGTTTGGCATAGATTTTTTTTCCGAAACAACTCCCAACAACAAAAACTTCACCAATTATTTTTTCTTTCTCCCTTTTTTTGTATTGATTTTCAACTTCTCTTCTTTTCATTTCCTCTTTTTTTTTTTTTTTGTTCTTTTCTCTTCTTCAAACATAACACTTCAATAGATAGTCCAACACCAAGTACTATCAACAATACTTCTACACGAAAAACAAAATCAACAATTATAGTACAATATTTCCAACAAAATAAGTTCCAGACAGCCCAACAAATATTTTTTTTTTGGGAATTTTTGGATTTTTCAAGAAAATAGGGAAAAGATGGACAAATGAAAGGATAACAAATATTGAAAATAACAAAAATGGAATCCAACAAACTAACTGGATTTAGAAACCCAATTAAATTGGCTCTAATACCACTTTGATATGAACTAATGGAAGTACGGATCAAAAGTGATTGGGAAATTGGGGGAAAAAGAAGAGAAAATAAAAACAAGGAAAATAAAGGGACAATCGACAGGACTATATAATAATCAACTAAGCAAGAACATAGCTCACATAGGGCAAACCCTTGCAACAAATTAAAAATTATACAGCCGAAAGACCAAACACCATGCTAGCAAGTGGTGGCTACAAACCACGAGAAAATATCCAAAGAACCCAATTTAACTTAAGCTTGGAAATGTAGATTCACTCACACAATTCCAAGGAATAAGCAATGAAGAAGGAGAGAATATTCTCGATGTATTAATGAACCAAGTTGTTGTACACAATGTAAATTAGTGTATTTATGGGTTACAAGCAAAAGACCGGATCTGGGGAGCAGAATGACAAAAATACCAAAGAAATTTGGGCTCTAAATGGTCAAAGTTTCAAAATGGGTCAAATGTGACTTCGCACTTATTGTGTGATCAAGTGCTCAGTAGGTCGGATCGAGCACACTACTTCCATTGCATTCTGTAATTACGATTGTGTCACCTTATGATCGATTTCATCCCTTGGTGATTGTAATTAGAGAAAGCCTATCTTCTCATAGATAATTACATCCCCTCCAACTTAATCACGAACTCTTCAATGTCAATTCAGTTTGGCCTAACTCAATCGGGGCTGGTCGAGATCATGCTTGCAGAGCTCCATGGTACTTCTTGGGTCAAAATTTGATGCCACATCTCATCCTTGGGGCCTTCCAATATGTACAAATGGTCATCAAGCATTTAATTAAGCATCAATTGGATAAGAGCATTCTCAAATGAGTAGGCTCTCGCTCTTGTGATGAGTCTGTGTGGCAACTTAAGGATATCTTGTCCTAGGATGTTCACATCGATAAAGCTTGAAAGAAGTTCATGTTTGGCCTGCGAGATTAGATTTTCTTACATTTTGAGGAAGAAAAGTTGTGGGCTACAAGTTCACAATAATATTGTGAGATGAGTTTGGATGTCTATAATAATACGGGCGGGGCCTCACCTTGTGATGGGTTTTTGCTGGTAGCTCCGAGGGATGTTGCCTTTGGATGTCTACATCATTCCACTCCTCTTGAGAAGGTTATTCCATCAACCTTAAGTCCTCTCATCACTTGAATCAAAAGGAGACATTAGAAACATTAAATGTAGCATGAACATTAAACTCTCCAAGTAGCTCAATTTTGTATGCATTGTCTCCAACTCTCTCCAAAACCCTAAATTGACCATATCCCAAGGGTGTAGCTTGGTCTTCTTTTGTCGTGGGAACCTCTCCTTCCTAAAATGAACTCATACCCAATCATTGGGTTCAAAGAGAGCCTTCTTGTGCCCTTTGTTGGCTTGTCGCACATATTGTTGTGTCATGTAAGGCCCTCACAAAGTCAACTTTCTTTTTGCCATCTGCACTAACTTGCTCACTACTGGGTAATGGCAACAAATCCATAGTTAAGAGATTAAACCCATACACAATTTTGAACAATGGAAACTATGGGCTAAGTGCATGCTCCTATTGTATGCAAACTCCATATGTGGCAAGCATTCTTCCCAAAATTTTAAGTTTCTTTTAAGATTAGCATGCAACAAAGTTACAAAGTTCAATTAACCACTTTGGTTTGGCCATCAGTTTAGGGATGACAAACAGTAGAGAAAAGTAATTTTGTTCCCAATTTACACCAAATGGTTTTTCAAAATAGTTAAGAAATTTAGCATCATGATTAGAAACAATGGTCCTAGGGACCCCATGCAAGCGAACAACTTCTCTAAAGAACAAATTAGCTACATATAGCTTGCATCATTGATTTTATGAGATGGAATGAAGTGTGCCATTTTTGACAATCTATCAACTACAACAAATATGGAATCACGTCCCTCCTCAAGTGACCTGGCCTCTTGACACTTCAAGCATTTGCCTATGACCTTAGCTGTGTCCTCAAATGACGCTAATAAAAGTGGTCTTGTAAGGTACTCATGCAAGGAACAATTAGGCACACAGAATTTCCCGTCATAATACAAATACCTATCATCTTGATAAATTTCTCATGTGGGGTAGTGTGAGTCAAAGCATATTTATCACCAAAATCATCATCATTTGCATACATTTCATGAATATGCTCAAAGACCATCAATTTGGTGCTCAAGGTGGAAATTAAAGTATGCCTACTGACAAGGTTTCGACAACAACATTTTCTTTTCCTTTCTTATATTTAATCACATGGGAAAAAGTATCAATGAACTAAACCCAACTAGCATGTCTTTTGCTCAAATTACCTTGACTTTTGAGGTACTTCAAGGACTCATGGTTGGTGTAGATTATGAACTCCTTGACTTAGTGTTGCCAAGTTTGCAATGCCCAAAATAAGGAATACAGCTCCTTGTCCTATGTTGCATGTTAAAGGTGGCTCCACTCAACTTCTCGCTATGCAATGGGCCATCCTTCTTGCATCAATATAGTGCTGATACCGACATTAGAAGCACTACACTCAATCTCAAATATTTTACCAAATTTGGGTAAGCCAAGAATGGGTGCACATGTGAGCTTTTATTTTAAGGTGTCAGAGGCATCTTTTTGTGCTTTGCCGCATTTAAATTTCTCATTTTTCTTGATCACAGCAATCAACAAGGCTACAATTATGCTAAAATCCTTCACAAACTACTAGTAGAAGCTAGCCAATCTATGGAAGCTCCTAACCTCTCTAATGGATTGAGGCATGGGCCATTCTTGAATGGCTTTAATTTTCTCCTTGTGAACTTAAAACAAAACCCAGGAAAACACAATTGTCTACATAGAATACACAATTCTTAAGGTTAGTAAATAATTTTTCTTGCCACAATGTAACCAAAATATGTCGTGCACGTTCAACATGCTCATCCATGCTCCTATTATATATCAAAATTTCATTAGAATATATAACAACAAATTTGCCAATGTAAACACATAGGACATAGTTTATCAATCGATTGATATGGTACTCGTCTTGCAGTCATGGCTAATTGAATGAACAGAAAAGAAGACGGTTCAGTCGAGGCATTGATAAGGGGAGCACTTGCGCATATAATGATGGCCCTAGTTAAGAGTAGCATGGGTTGACTTGGTGGAATAATGAATCAATGACCCATGATGTGGATAACTACCAAATTAGTAATGAGTAGTAATGAGGTAGTGCTATTGTGTCATCGTGGGAAGATAAATTTTTAGTAGTATAAAAGGGAACATGATTTTGTATTGAAAGACAAAAGACAAGAAATAAAAATCTCAAATTCTTATCCATGGATGTAAGCTAATCCCCACTGAACCACGTTAATTGTTGTGTCTCTATCATTGTTTGTTGGCACACTTTGTGTTAAATCTAGTAAACTCATCTAATTCTACCAGCATCGCTTTAGCGCTGTCTATGGAAAATCACAAAAAAGGCCATGGATCCCAGAGACATTGGAGTAGAAGGCACAAATGTCGGGCAAATTGTTGTGGAGGGTAGAGAGCATCAACCCCTATCCCCATTGTTTAGTTTAACGAGGGAATAGTTTCAATCTATTGTGATGATGAGGTAGTGCAATAGGCTTTGCAAGAACATCCACTCCTGAAAGCCTCAACCTAGGGGAAAGATAGGTTGGATACTATCTTTCCTAATGAACAAAAAGAAATACTTTAGAAGATATCGAGTGCATAGAAGGAAGCCCGACAAGGAAGGATTCTAATCGGAAGGGTAAGGAGACCAGCATCCGAAAAGGGAAAATAGCTCGGTCAAATGAGGGTACCCCCTTCGTCGGGGAGATTTTTAATGGCCCATTGCTTGAAAACTTCTGCTCTGTGTCAATGGTGAAGTATAGTGTTATTTTCAATCCCTCCGAACATCTGTTTAGATTCAGGCATCAAGCCTTGTTTCACTAGTATTTAGAAGGAGAAAAATGCCAAATGTTTCTCACTACCTTAGGGGAACTGTGCAATGATGGTTTGCCTATCTACCGCATAGGGTGATAAGGTGCTTTGGGGACGTTTCATCCTTGTTCTTGCATCAATTTGTGAGCAACAAAAGGTACAAAAAAACTCCTTTATCTCTTTTTAGTTTGAAACAAAACTCAGTGGAACACTTGAGGGAATATGTTAGATGATTTACGAGAGGAGCCCTGGACACACTCATGACTACTCAGGAAGTGTTAGCCAGTGCATTGTTCAATGGCTAAGAGATGAAGAATTCTTTTGATAATTGGCCAAGAAGCTACCCAAGGACTTTAATGAAACATTGGCCCAAGTAAAGAAGTATATCAACATGGAGGAAGCCAGAAAAGAAAGGAGTGTTGATGCCAATAAAAGGGTCAGGCAAAATCTGCCATCCAATAAACTACACTAAGGGGTCACGAGAGAAAGCTAGACCAACCAGTGGAGATTCCCTTAAGGTTAGCCGAGAGCATATTTTGAATACTTTATACTACGGTAACATCTTCAGATGGCCTAAATCGGCCAAGGACCCTCTCAGAAATCCACCTGCAATGGAATTCTATAAATTCCATAATGAATTTGACCACACCACTGACACTTGCTGCAATTTGAGAAAGCATGTGGAGGCACTAGTTAGGAAAGGACAATTGAGGGAATTTGTGCAAGTGACGAATCAAAAATCTAGCAAGGAGGCCGAGAAGGATAATCAACAATCTCACGAGCCTCAGAGGGGTATATCAATATGATCACCAAATGATTTAAGGAGGGATCTTTAAATCAAAGGAGCTAGCAGTTTGTCCAAAGTATAAAACATGAGAGATGAGGAGAGAAGCGGGCAAAGTTGGTTGAGAACCTTTCAGTGGGCACATCGATCTCATTCGATGAGGAAGATTTATAGGGAGTTGTAATCCCCCACCAAGATGCACTGGTACCCACTGTCTCTAACTATGAGATAGCTAGGTGCCTCATAGATAGTGGAAGTTCAGTCGAGATCATGTCGGAAAAATCATTTAGATAGATGGGATTGCAAGAGAAAATTTTAGAAGGAGGAAGCTTCGGCTTTGTATAGGTTTATGGGAGAAGCAGTTTCCTCGGATGGGAGAATATCATTGCCAATCACTGGGGGAGAAGGGTCTATGCAGACAAGGATGATTCAATTTTATGTGGTGGATATTCTCAACTCTTATAACATTATTTATGAGCGGCCAACTCTAGTGGCTATCCAAGCGGTCGCCTCTCCTTGGCACATGGCTGTAAAATTTCAAACGTTTGAAGGAAGAGTTGAGGTTGTCTAGGGAAATCAGGATATGTCTAGACGATGCTATGTAGACTCTATCAAAGAGTCAAGACCACAAGAGAATGGAAGTCTACAAGGAAGGAAAGAAGAAAGTGAGAAGTCAGGAGGCATCGAACCTTTAGAAGAATTATTAGTTGCGGAATTAAGGTTAGGAGACCCCAACAGCGTTATGAGAATAGGGTCTAGATTTCCAGAGAAAAACACGGAAGGTCTCATTCAGTTTCTAAGGGAACATGCACATATCTTCACCTTCACTACAGAGGATCTTTTAGGGGTTAGTCCTAAGGTTGCTAAGCATTGACTCAACCTAGATTCAAGAAAGCAACCCTTGAAGCCAAAATTGAGGACTTTTAGTTCACAAAAGGAAGAGATAATGAAGACAGAAGTGAACAAATTACTAAAAGCTAGGTGGTGGGAAATGGCATATGTGTCTATACTTTAGAGATTTAAACAAAGCATGTCCTAAGGATTGTTTGTTACCAAGAATTGATCAATTGGTAGATGTAATAGTAGGGATGGAGGCCTTGTCCATGATGGATTCTTTTGAGGGGTATCATCAAATCCCTCTCACTATTGAAGATAGGAAGAAGGTATGTTTCATCACCCCATCTGGTACCTTTTCATACAATGTTATGCCTTTTATCCTTAAGAATGTAGGGGCCAACTTACTAGAAAATGGTAGATCTAATGTTCAAGACAGAAATAGGGAAGAACATGAAAGTGTACGCGGATGACATGCTAGTTAAATAAAGTTGAAGATCACATGATAGATTTGTGTGAAACATTCAAGATTCTGGAAAAATACAATCTAAAGTTGAACCTCGCCAAATGCACTTTTGGGATCAAGAGCGGGAAATTCCTAGATATATGTATTGACACAAAGAGGTATTAAGGCTAATCTTAAGAAGGTTAAAGCCATTATGTAAAAGCCTATGCCCACCAACATACACCAGGTCCAAAAGTTGACAGGGAGAATTGCAACTTTATCTGATTTTTGTACCATCAACCACATGAATGTACTAGGAATATTAGTAAAACCAAAAAGCAAGAGAATCCACTCATACAAACCAAATTTGGTCTTAAATGCTATTTTCCATTCATCCACTTCTATCATTCTAATTTGATGGTACCCACTTTTTAAATCCTTTCTAGAAAATATACTAGCATCATGTAATTCTTCCAATATATCATTGAATTAGGGAATAGGGTAACTATACTCTACCGTGATGGCATTTATAGTTCAATAATTGACACATATTCGCCACTCACCATTCTTTTGGCCACAAGTAGGATTGGTATGGCGCATGGCTTCACACTTTCTCAAACCCACCCTTTTTCTAGCAATGCTCTTACTTGGCATTGCATCTCCTTAGCCCTTTTCATGTTCACTACGTAAGTGGATCTATTTGAAATTGAAGCTCTAGGCACCAAATCAATTTGACACTCAATCCCATGAATGGGTGGCCAACCGCTAGGCAACTCCCTCAGAAATACATCTTCAAATTCTCACAAAAGTGGAATAAACTCAAAAGAGAGGATGTGATATCATCAAAAACCATTAGGCATTCTTTGTACAATAGTAATACCATAGGACTCTCACTTTCACAAGCTCTCCTCACATCTATCACCCTTGCTATCATACACCCTATTGCTCCTTCTTGCACACTCTCATTTTTCTTTGTGCTCTCTCCCTCTTTGGCTCTTTGCTTCTCCTCTCCTCTCATCTTTCTATTCTTCTCAAGCTCTATTTTATATTGTTTTTGCATGTACACTTGACCCTCATGGACTTGCTTTGGGGATAATGGTGCCAATGTAACCTTCCTCCAATATGGAAGGTATACTAGTTGGTAACCCCATCATGACACACCCGTCAATCAAACTGCCATGGCTAACCCAAAAGAATGTGGCACGCTTGTATGGGCACCACATGGCATGAGAATTTATTTTCATACCCACCAATCTTGAATGAAACCTTCATTTGCTTCATGACTAGAACTTCACCACAATTGTTCAACCATTGAAGTTGATGGGGTCTTGGATGACAATTGTAAGCAAACTCAACCTCTCAGCTAATGTATTGCTAGCAACATTGGTGCAACTACCTCCATCAACAATCATGCTACAGGTCTTACCTTGGATTTGGCACCGCGTATTCTCCCTTTGTTCATCATTCAATTTCTCGTTAGCTTGGGTACTACGGGCTCTAATGGTCACCAAGTTGATGCCTCATTCATCCACCAAGTTGATGCCTACTTCATCCACTTGCTCAACCTCATCATCCTCATCACCCTCACCAACTTCATCTTCTCCTTCACTTTCATTAGTGAGGATCTTGCCTGTATCATTGAGAATCATTATCTTCTTATTAGCGCATCGGTTCACAAATGACCTCGTCCCTAGCACTTGAAACCTACAAGATCTCTATTAGATGAAATAGTAGTAGTGTTGGGATGAGTTACTTAGATGTTTCTTCCTTAGGCGCCTCCTTTGGTTTGGGTGTACCAGCTATGGATGATCAATCATCCTTCCTAGGGAATGTCCTAAGACCTGACATGCTTGTCGATGCTCCTACCCAAACACCCCCCTCTTGAGTTGCTTCTCTATCTTGATGGTCTTTTGGACTATCTCATCCAGGTCCACATAATGATGCAACTCAATGATATTGGCTATGTCTTGATGCAACGTTCTTAAAAATCAAGCCATGGTGGCTTTCCAGTCTTCCACCACATGGGCTCTCATCATTAACAATTCCATCTTGAAATAATCTTCAACACTCTAGGATCATTGAGTTAACCCTTGCAATCTTTGATAAAGGTCTTGATAATAATGTGATGGAATGAACTTCCTTCTCATGGCCACTTCAAGTCCACCCACGTCCTAATTGGTTTTTCATCGGCTCTCCTCCAACTAGTCATAATGTGGTCCCACTAAATGACAGTATAACTAGTGAATTTAACGATTACTAGTTTCACCTTTTGCTCCTTCATGTACTCATAGCAATCAAACTCCATTTCTGCCCTTCTCTCCCATTCAAGGTAAAGCTCTAGATCAGATTTCCCTTGAAACAGTGGTATCTTGAGCTTAACTCCCTTAAGCTCATCATCATCATGTGCTGGTTCCCTTCTTTGTTGTCATGGCAGCTCATCAAATATATCCTCATTAGAGTCTGAATCATTGTCTGGTGACTTCCTTTCTACTCTTGGGCCACGTTCCTAGTCCCTAACCTGACCACTATGTGGCAACGGGTTCATTTCTTGTCTGTGTGGTTTGAGAGTGATGTGAACTGGCAAAAGTAAGAATTGAAAATGGTTGGGAAATTTAGGAAAAAATTAGGGAAAATGAAAACAAAGACAAGAACGAAGGAAATAAAAGGATAATTGATGAGATTAGGCAATAATCAATAGAGCAAGAATGTACCTTGCATAGGGTAAACACTCGCAACCATCAAGAATCGCACAATTGAAAGACCAAACACCATGCTGGCAAATGTTGGACATGAACCACTAAATACACCTAAATGACCCATTTTGACTTGAGCTTGGAAGTGTTGATTCACTCACACTCTCTTAAGGAGCTAGTAATGGAAAGGGGAGAATAATTTCTTGTATTGAATGAACTTAGTTATTTGTACAATGAGTAATGAATGTATTTAAGGAAGCACAAGCTAAAACACAGTTAGGGGAGGGTGAAATGACATAAATAGCCCTAAATTTAGGCTCCAAACGGTTATATTTTGAAAATAGGTTGAAATGAAACTTCCCACCTACTATGCGATCAAGTGCTCAATATGTCAAATCAAGCGCTTTTTGCTTCTACAACATTCTGTAGTTACAATCACATTGTCTCATAGTCAATTGTGTCCCTAGGCAATCACAATTATAGAAAGGCTATTATTCTGTAGATGATTGCAATCCTCCAACTCAATCACGAAGAATGTAGATCTAGGGTGGCTTGGCTCGATCTGGGCTTATCTGAATTGTACTTGCAGAGTTCCTTGGCATTTCTTGAACTTTTTGAGTCAAAATTTGGTGCCACAACTGGTCCTCGGACCCTTCCAACATGCATGAATGATCATCAAACCTTCAATTAAGCATCAAATGGACAGCATTCTTGATTGTGCAGGCTCTTGCTCTCATGATGGGTCTAGCACGTATATTAAATGGAGACAAATTAGAAATATTAAATGTAGCACTAACATTGTACTCACCAAGTAGCTCAATTTTGTAGGTTCTGTCTCTAACTTTTTCTCAAACCCTAAACAGACCATCTTTCCTAGGATGTAGCTTTGTCTTCCCTTGTTGAGGAAACCTCTGCTTTCTAAAATGAACCCACAACCAATCACCGAGTTCAAAGAGGATTTTCTTTCAACCTTTGTTAGCTTATTGCTCGTACTGTTGTGTTCTTTACTCCAAATTTTGGCACACTTTCTCATGTAAGGATCTTAGCTTTTTCTTGCCATCTACACTAACTTGCTTACTACTAGCTACAGGCAACATATCTATAGGAGTTAAAGGATTAAAACCATACACAATCTCAAATGGTGAAAATTGTGCGACTGTGTGTATGCTCCTATTGTATGCAAACTCCACATGTGACAAGCATTCTTCCCAAGATTTTAAGTTTCTTTTAAGAATAGCATGCAACAAAGTTTCCAAAGTGCGATTCACCACTTCAATTTGGCCATCAGTTTGCGGATGACAAGCAGTACAAAAAAGCAATTTAGTTCTCAATTTACACCATAAATTTTTTCAAAAATAACTAAGGAATTTACCATGAAGATTGGAGACAATGGTCCTAGGGACCCCTTGCACGTGTACTTCCCAAAGAACAAATTTGCAACAAAGATTGCATCATCGGCTTTGTAACATGGAATGAAGTGTGCCATTTTTTAAATTTATCAACAACAATGAATATGGAATCACATCCATTCCTACTCTTAGTCAATCCCAATGCAAAATCCATGGAAATGTCAATCCAAGGGGGTTGGGGTATAGGTAAAGAAGTGTATAAACCATAGGGGTGTGTGCGTGACTTGGCTTCCCGACACTTCAAGCATCAGTCAATCATCTTGGAAACATTCCTCCTCAAATAAGGCTAATAGAAGTATTCCCCTAAGGTATTCACTATTTTAGAGACACCAAAGTGTCCCATTAATCTTCCTTTATGAGCCTCACCAACAATTCACACAACGAACAATTGGGCACAAATAATTTTCTATCATAGTACAAGTACCCATCATCTTGATAAAATTTCTCATGTAGGGTAGTGTGAGTCAAGGCATATTCATCACCAAAATTGTTATCTTTTGCATACATCTCACGGGTATGTTAAAATGCCAACAATTTAGTGTTCAAGGTGGAAATTAAAGGATATTAAAGTATACCTATGTGATAAAGCATCAGCAACAACATTTTCTTTCCATTTCTTATACTTAATTACATAGGGAAAAGCATCAACAAAAGAAACCTAACTGACATGTCTTTTGCTCAAATTACTTTGACTTTTAAGGTATATCAAGGAATCATAGTCGATGTGGATCACGAACTCCTTGGGTCTTACGTAGTGTTGCCAAGTTTGCAAGGCCCAAACCAAGGAATACATGCCTTGTTATAAGTAGGGTAGTTGAGGGTGGCCCCACTCAACTTTTCACTAAAGCATGCAACAAGCCATCCTTCTTGCATCAACGCGGTGCTAATTCTTACACTAGAAGCATCACACTCAATTTCAAAGGTCTTACCAAAATTGGCTAAGCAAAGAATAGGTGCATGTGTAAGCTTTTGTTTTAGGGTAACAAAGGCATCCTATTGTGCTTTGCCCAATCTAAATTTTTCATTTTTTCTTGATCACGATGGTCAATGGGTAGCAATTGTGCTAAAATCTTTCACAAACAGTTGATAGAAGCTGGCCAACCCATGGAAGCTCCTAACCTCCCCAATGAATTAAGGCATGGCCATTCTTGAATGGCTTTGATCTTCTCCTCATCAACATTTTTGCTCTACAAACTTACAACAAATCCTAAGATAACATAATGATCCACACAAAATACAGATCTCTTAAGATTAGCATATAATTGTTCTTGCCTCAATGTAATCAAAACATGTCGCACGTGCTCATCCATGCTCCTATATATCAAGATATCATCAAAGTACACAACAACAAATTCACCAATATAAGAATGTAGGACAAGGTTCATCAACCACAAGAATTACTAAAGGCATTAATAAGACCAAAAGGCATACTAGTCCATTCATATAACCCACATTGGGTCTTTAATGCCATTTTCCACTCCGCCTTCCCTTATTCTAACTTGATCGTACTCTCTCTTTAAATCAATTTTAGAAAATATACTAGCACCATGCAGTTTATCTAACTTGTCATCCTAATGGGAAATAGGGTAGTAATGCTTTACTGCGATGACATTTATAGAGCATGGGCTCATGGTCTCCTGAACTCACCCTTTTTTCTAGCAATTTCTAACATTGTATCTCTTTAGCCTCTTATGGGTTTACCTTATAAGCAGGTCGGTTTGGAATTAAACATCTAGGCACCAAGTTAATTTGGTGCTCAATCCTAAGAACAAGAGGCAAACCACTGGGCAACTCCTCTAGAAATACATCTTTAAACTCTTGCAAAAGTGGAACAATAGAATTGGGGAGGGAGGATGTGACATCATCGAAAAGCATCAAGCTCTCTTTGTATAGTAATAATACTATAGGACTCTCATTTTCACAAGTTCTCCTCACATCCATCACTCGTGCTATCATACACCCTTTTAGTCCCTCTTGCATTTTCTTTATTTTCTTTTCGCTCTCTCCCTATTTGGCTTTTTTCTTTTCCTTTGCTCTCATTTTTCTCTTCTTATCCAGCTCTACTTTATATTATTTGTAAATACACTTGGTCTTCATACACTTATTTGGGAACCAGTGGGGCAAATGTAGCCTTCCTACCACTAAAATGGAAGGTGTACTGATTAATGACCCCATCATGGCACACTCATTGATCAAATTGTCATAGCCGCCCCAAAAGGATGTGGCATGCTTGCATGGGCACCACATCACATGAGACTTCATCTTCACAATCACCAATCTCGAAGGGAACCTATACTTGCTTTGTGACCTGAACTTCACCAATATTGTTCAACCATTGAAGTTGGTAAGGTCTAGGATGGGCAATGGTAGACAAGCTCAACCGTTCAACCAATACATTGCTACCAACATTGGTGCAACTTCCTTCATCAACAATCATAATCAACAATCATACTAAAAGTAATACTTTGGATTTGGCACTAGGTGAGGAAAATGTTCTCCCTTTGCTCATCATTCAAGTCCTCCTTCACTTTGGCCCTAAGGCCTCTAATGGCCACCAAGTTTATGCCTTGTTGATCCATTTGTTCAACCTCATAATCATCACCAGCATACTAGTTGGCTTCACCTTCTCTTTCACTTTCATTGGTGATGATTTCTCCCACATTGTGGAGGATCATTGTCCTTTTGTTTGGGCATTTGTTTGTAAAATGTTCTCATCCCTAGCACTTGAAACATAAAACGTCTCTATTTTGTGAAGCACTAGTAGTAGAGTTAGGATGCGTCACCTTGGATGTCCCCTCCTTGGGTGCTCCTTTGGTTTAGGTGCACTAGCTACGAGTGGTTGGTCATCCTTTCTAGGGAAGGTCTTAGGACCCAACATGCTTGTTGGTGCTCCTCCCTAACCCCTCCTTTTAAATTGCTTCTCTATCTTGATGGTCTTTAGGAGCATCTCATCCAAATCCATGTAATGTTGCAATAGAACGATGTCGGCTATGTCTTAATGCAACCCACCCAAAAACCTAGCAATGGTAGCTTCCCGATCTTCCACCGTGTCGACTCTCATCATCAATAATTCCATCTCCTTGAAGTAATCTTCAACACTCTGGGATCCTTGAGTTATATTCCTTATAATCTTTGATAAAGGTCCCTATAATAATATGATGGAATGAACCTCCTTCTCATGGCCACCTTCAACTCCATCCAATTTCTAGTTAGCCTTTCACCAACTTGCCTTTAGCTTGTTACAATTTGGTCCCACCAAATGATGGTCTAGTCGGTGAATTCAATGATTGCTAGGTTCATCTTTTGCTCTTATGTGTATTGGTAGCATTCGAACACCATTTTTGCTTGCCTTTCCTGTTCAAGGTAAAGCTCTAGGTTAGATTTTCAGTGGAACAGGGGCATCTTGAGCTTAACTTTCTTAAGCTCATCCTCATCATCATGTGCCAGTTGCTTTCATTGTTGTCATGGTGGTTCATTAAATGTATCATTATTATAGTCCAAATAATTGTTTGGTGATCTCTATTCAGCTCTTGGGCCACGTTCCCAGTCCCTAACCCTACCACCATGTGGTAATGGTCATCCCTTGTTTGTGTGGTTCTAGAGGCCCCAACTCTCTCCAATCGATCATGCATTCTTTCAACCATTCGGGATATCCATTGCATCTCCCCTCAAATGGTGTCAAGCATCAATTTCATGTTATAATTTTCTCTAGCCAAACCTGCTTGACTATATGACATTTTGAAAGAAAAGGGTGAAATAAAGTGTGTGTACAAGTGTGTATGTATACAATGTACAAGGAATGAAAATCACTTAAGAAATCTTACCAATCTAAACCATGTTGCCTTAGATGATTTGGAATGATTCCTAATTGGATTTTGGAACTGATCTAGATGCAAAAGGATCGATTTTTGGGTGAAAGCATGGCTAGGCGATTGATCTGGAGTTGCAGGGCAATCAATTAGCTAAGGAAAGTGCACCATTGTGCGGTGGTGTGGGTGATCCTAACAAGTTTATGCATTGTGATCAAGTAGCAATTAGCACGATTGATAGCGAGGCTCAAACTGCAACAAATTTAGGAGAGTTCTTGTGTCGCACTTGATCTAGGCTTTATTAGGATCAATCCGATAGTAAGGGCTAGGCAAAATTTGTTCCAAACAACTTGCAACAACAAAATCCCACAATTTTTTTGCTTTTCTCCTTCTATTTTTTTCTTTTCTTTTGTATTGATTTCTTCAACTTCTTTTCTCTTCATTTCTCATTTTTTTTGTTCTTTTCTTCTTTCAACCACAAATCCTCAACACCACAATACTCCAACAACAAAATTCCCCAACAAATTTTCAAGAAAATACCACAACTTCAACAACAATTATCTTCCAACAAAATAACACAATATTTCACAAAATAAGTTCCAAACAGCCACAAAATTTATATTTTTGGATTTTCAATAAAATAGGGAAAGGATGGGGAAATAAAAAAGGGTAAAATATGGGAAACCAAAAAAAAATTGGAATACAATCAACTAACTGAATTTAGGAACTCAATCAAATTGGCTTTGATGCCTCTTCGATGTGAACCAGTGAAAGCAAGGATCCAAAATGATTGGGAAATTTAGGGAAAAGTTTGGAAAATTGGAAACAAAAACAAGAACCCGGCAGGGAGAGGGTGAAATGACACGAATAGCCCTAAAATTGGCTCTAAATGGTCAAATTTCAAAAAGGGGTCAAAATGAGACTTCTCGCCTGCTATGCAATCGAGCGCTCACTATGTTAGATCAAGTGCATCACTTCTACTGCATTCTATAGTTACAATCATGTTGCCTCATGATCAATTGAGTCCTTAGGTGATCATAATTACAGAAAGGTTGCTATTCTGAACATGATTGCAATCCTCTAGGTCAATTGTGAACTCTTCAATGTCGATTCGGGGTGGCTAACTCAATCGAGGCTGGTCTCGATTGTGCTTGTAGAGTTCCTTGGCATTTCTTGAGCTTTGCAAGTCATATTCTGGTGCCACAACCCATCCTTAGACCCTTCCAACATACATAAATAATCATCAAACCTCTAATTAAGCATCAAATGAGTAAGGACATTCTTGAATGTTTGCTCTTGTTCTCGTGACAGGTCTAAGTGGAAACTTGAGGGGATCTCATCTTAAGATGTTCACATCAAAGAGACTTCAACCCTCCGCAACCGATCATGCATATACCCTCTACCATTCAGGATATCCATGCATCTCACCTCTAATGGCCTCAAGCATCAACTTCATGTTGTAATTTTCTCTGGCCAAACCTATTTGACTATTGGCTGTATTGAAAGAAATGGTGAAGTAAGGTGTGTGTGTGTATGTGTGTGTGCGCAAGTGTATATATATACAATGAACAAGGAACTAAAAATCACTTAAGAAATCTTAGCAATCCAAACCAAGTTTCCTTGAATGATTTGGAATGATTCTTAAGCTCAAAAACCTAACAAATGTAGGTAAAATGCTGTGGAATTGAGAAAATTGGGCTTCAAGATTGATTAGGATGCAAAAGGATCGATCTTGGGTAAAAAGAAAGGCTAGGCAATTGATCTAGAGTGCAGGGCGATTAATCTCAGCAAGGCAGCAGCATGTGATTAGTTAGGGTAAGTAATCCTAGGAAAACAACATAGCACGATCAAGCGGCATGATGTGAGATCGATCGCAATGCTTGAACTATGACAAGGTAGCAGAATCCAATGTCGCGCTCAATTTGAAACTTCCTTGGGATCATTTAGACAGAGGTCTAGTGAAAATTTTTTTATTCTAAACAATCCCCCAACAACAAGGTTTCACAAATTTTTCTTCTTTCCTTCTGTCTCTTTCTTTCTTTTTATAATGATTTTATACTTCTTTTTCCTTCTTGTTCCTTTTCTTTTTTCTTCCACACCGCAATATCCCAACAACGTAGCATTCCCATAGCTACTTTAACTCGAACAAAAAAATATCACCAACAATACAATCCTAAAACAATCAAAATACACACACACACACACTCTCATAGACACTTGTAATTTTGGGATTTCTCAAGAAAATAGGGAAAAGATTGAGAAATAAAAGGATCAAATATGGAATGCAACCAGCTAACTGGATTTAGGAATCCAATTAAATTGGCTCCAATACCACTTGATGGGAACCAACGGAAGCAAAGATCAAAAACGGTTGGAGAAATGGGGGGCTATTTAGGGGAAAAGGGGAACAAAACTAGAATCAAGAAAATAAAAGGATAATCGGTGAGATTGAACAATAATCAAGTGAGCAACCTCACACAAAGTCAACCCTCGCAACAAATCAAAATTACCCAATTGGAAGACCAAAGACCACATTGACAAATGTTATCCACAAACCACCAGAATACATCTAAATAACCCTATTTGACTTGAGCTTGGAAGTGTTGATTTACTCACACACTCTCAAAGAACAAGCAAAGAAGAAAGGATAGAATATTCTCAATTCATTAATGAGCCAAAACTATTGTACAAGGTGTAAATGGCATTATTTAAGGGGCACAAGCCAAAAACTAGCTAGGGAGGGGCTGAAATGATGGACATAACCCTAAAAATTGGGCTCTAAATGGTCAAAATGTGACTTCTCACATTCTACGTGATCAAGTGCCCACTTTGTTAGATCGAGCACACTGCTTTTGTTGCATTCTGCGATTATGATCACGTCACCTCACAATCGATTGCATCCCTAGGCAATCTTAAGTGCAGAATGCCTATCATTTGACTATTGGTCACATCCCCTTCAGCTCGATAGAAAATGATCTTAATTTCAAAAACTCTCAATGTTGATCTAGCTAGCCTGGCTCGATCGAGGCTGGTTCAAATTGTATTTGCAGAGTTCCTTGGTACTTCTTGGATTTTCCAAATCAAAATTTGACACCACTCCACTCCTGTGGGCCCCTCCAATGTGTCTAAATGATCTCCAAGTCTCCAATAAAACATCAGGTTGGTAAGGGCATTCTTGAATGTATAGGCCATCACTCTAGTGACGGGTTCAGGTGGCAACTTGAGAGGATCTCACCTTTGGATGTCCACATCAAGAGATGCATGGCTTCAAAAGTTGGCTTGGAAGAGTAAACAAGGGCTTGATTGTTGTAGGAAGAAAGGATCAACCGCAAGATGCTCCAACATACGATCTTCTAGAGACCAGATCGATTGCGGTTGGAGGCATCAACATGGGTGTAAGATGACTTTCACTAGATATATGATCACAGGAAATGCGATCAATTGTGAAGTCCACATTCGACATGCCTACACTCTAGAAATTCAATTGCATGCACAATAGAATGATCAAGCCAAGGTGCAATCAATCTAATTTCCAGCCACATCAATCATGATGAGTAGAAACGCTAATTTATGGGTTAGTTTTCAAACTTTTAGCCATTGGATCCATTTTCTATGGGTATTTTTGACATTTCAAACTTGTATTTTAGACTTGAAACACCTTTAAATACTTTGTGCAATGTATGGAAGACATAGATTATCCTTTGAAGAGATTTGAATGAAGAAGTTCTCTTCTTTTCTCTCATATTTGTGAGTGTGTGTGCATTTGCATCAACTCAAGGTATATCAAATTGGGTCATTCTTTGATTTAATTTGTTCTCAATAGTCATGAATGATCATCTTTGGGTGATCCATTTGTCGATGAATTTGCTTTCAGTGGTTCATGGCTAACATCTGTACGGCGCATGTGTTTGGTTCTTCAATTGTTTCATTATCAATTTGTTGTCAAGGTTTACCCCAAGTGAGCAACATTCTTACTCAATTGTTATGTTACTATCTTGTTCTATTTTCCTTTTCATTTTTCATTCTTCCCAACCATGTTTCAATCCTGATTTTGGCGTGTTCAAATCAGGATTGTTATCCTTTGCCTTGGATAGGCTAGCTAGTGGATGCCATGACAGAAATGGAGATGTTATCAATGATAGATGCCTTCTAGCGTTACCATCAAATACCCTGCACCTAAGGATGAGAGAATGGTATGTTTCATCACTCCTTTTGGCATAGATGTGAACAGGGTAGAAGCAAGGATCATCCAAATTGGGTAAATGGAAAAAAAATAAATAAAAGGGATAGCCGATGAGATTACGCAAAATAAACCGAACAAAACCTAACCTCTCACTTAGGATTAACCCATGTAGCAAGTTAAATTTTGGTAACCAAATACCAAATTGGAAGATGTTAGCTATGAACCACTAGAATACACCTGAATGACCTGATTTGCACTTGAGTTGGTGCAACAAACACTCACATATAACAAGGCAAGAAAAGAAGAGAATATTATCTCAAAAGTTGTATTAAATGACCAAGAGTTATTACAAGAGGTCTCTTCAATATACTTATAGCTACAAGTCATTGTCCATAGGTCCTAGGCAAGGGAAATAAGGAAAATAACCCTCAAAAATGGCTCCAACAGCAAAAGATTTGAAAAACTAGTCAAAAATCAGCTCCTCGCCTACTGACAATCGATTTGGATGTAAGTTGCATCGATCACGCCTTTGTTGGATCGTGCCACCTCGCATGCGATCTTCCACTCTAGTGCACCATTATTATTATTGCTTGTAATCTTGATCGATCAGATCTTATGCAATTGTAATTCTAGAATCTCGTCATCTTATGCCCAAGTTGATCATGCTCTACCAAATCAACTAGGCCCCTATCCGATCCTAAAGTCAGAATATCCAATTTGCAATTTGGCTCGTCCAAATTGATCCTTGCTAGTCTAGATCACAATTTTAGACTGTCTTAGTGAATTTCACACCTCCCAAGTTAGGATTTGATGCCCAATTCCATATTTTGGTTCTCTAATCACATCCAAGGGGCCTTCAAACTCCCAATTAAGCATAAAACTTGCGAGAGCCTCTTTTAACTTATGTGCTCACGATCTTGTAATAGGTCTGGGAGGCAATTTTAAGGCCTTCCTTCGTTGGGGAAATCTTCCCTTCCTAAAATGAACATATACCCAATTACCAGGATCAAATAGGACCATCTTGCACCCCTTATTGGTTTGTTGCTCATATTGTTGGGTACTCTTTTTACAATTTTGGTGTGGTTACTCATGCAAGGATTTTACAAATTTAGTCTTCTTCTTGCCATTTGCGTTGACTTGCTCACTATTAGATAATGGCAACAAATCTATAGGAGTTAAGGGATCAAATCCATATGCAATTTCAAAAGGAGAAAATTTTTTGGCAGGGTGTGATCCTATACGTGTGGCAAGCATTCTTTCAAAGATTTCAAATCTTTCTAAGAATAGCATACAATAATGTTCCCAAAGTTCGATTAACCACCTCAGTTTGACCATAAATTTGGGGATGGCAAACAGTAGAGAAAAGTAATTTTGTGCATAATTTACACCAAAGAGTTTTCCAAAAATAACTAAGGCATTTGATATCACAATCTAAAACATAGTCCTAGGGACCCTATGCAAGCATACAACTTCCCTAAAGAACAAATTAGCTACACATCATTGGTTTTGTGACAAGGAATGAAATGAGTCATTTTGGAAGATATATCAACAAAAACAAATATAACATCACATCCATTCCTACTCCTAGGCAACGCTAATACAAAATCCATAGAAATATCTATCTAAAGGGCTCGGGGTAGAGGTAAAGGAGTGTACAAACCCTATAGGTGAGTCTGGGATTTGGCCTCTCAACATTTCAAGCACCAATCAATGATTCTAGCTACATCCCTCCTCAAGTGATTTCAATGAAAATGTTCATGGAAAATGCCTACAGTCTTGGTGACATCAAAATGTCACATCAATCCTCCATTGTGAACTCTCACAAATAATGCATGCAAAGAGCATTTAGGCACTCATAACTTCCTATCAAAGTATAAACATCCATCATCTTGACAAAATCTTTCATATGGGGTAGTGTGTGTTGGAGGATATACAGTACGAAAATCACCATCATTTCATATATTTCCTGCATATATTCAAATCCCAACATTTTTGTGCTCAAAGTGGAGTTCAAAGTATACCTACGTGATAAAGCATCGGTAATACTTAATCACATAGGGAAAAGTATCTATAAAAGCCACCCACGTTGTATGCCTCTTACTCTAATTACTTTGGCTCTTCAAGGACTCATGAATGGTGTGGATCACAAACTCTTAAGTCCTTAGGTAGAGCTACCAAGATTCCAATCCCCGAACTAAGGAATATATCTCTTTGTCAAATGTGGGATAATTGAGGGTGACTCCACTCAATTTCTTACTAAAGTAAGCAACATGCCTTCTTTCTTGCATTAGCACAGCACCTATCTTGACATCTGAAACATCACATTTAATTTTCAAAGTTTTATCAAAATCGGGTAAACTAAGAACGGGTGCACGTGTGAGCTTTTGTTTTAAAGTGTCAAATTGTACTTAGCCCCACTTGAATTTCCCATTCTTCTTGATGACAGCAGTTAATGAAGTCTTTCACAAATTTGTGGCAGAAGCTACCCAAACCATGAAAGTTCCTAACATCACTAATGAATTAAGGTGTTGCCCTCTCTTTAATGCCTTTCATCTTCTCTTTATCAATGTGTGTACCCTGTGAACTAATAACAAAGCCCAAAAACACACAATGATCCACACAAAATACAAACTTGTTGATGTTAGCACATAATTTTTCTTGCCTCAAAGTAATTCTCACATGACACAAATGCTGAATACACTCACCAATGTTCCTACTATAAATCAAAATATTACAAAAATACACAACAACAAATTTACCAATGTAAGCACATGGGACATGGTTCATCAATCTTATGAATGTACTTGGGGAGTTTGAAAGAACAAATGGCATCACAACCCACTCTTATAATCCAAACTTAGTCTTAAAAGCTGTTTTCCACTCATTCCCTTCCCTCAATCTAATTTGACGATACCCACTTTTTAAATCAATCTTTGAAAAATGCTAGCACCATGCAATTCATCTAACATGTCATCTAAACAAAGAATAGGGTAGCAATACTTTTCCGTGATGGCATTTAAGGCTCTACAATTAACACACATATTCCTCTCACGATTCTTCTCCAACACAAGTAAACTGGTATAGCACATGGGCTCATGCTCTCAAATCCATGCCCTTTGATCTTGCAACATCTATGCCAAGAAAGTATCTTAGTGTTCCAAGATCTCTTGGCTTGAATTTGTTGTCAATAATCTCATGACTTTGTTTATTTTAGCTAAATTCTTGCATCTAATCATTACATCATCAACATATACCAATAGAGCCATCCTGTCTTCCTCTAATGATCCCATTATGAATAATGAGCAGTCTGACACTGATTGTTTGAATCCATACTGACAAAGTACATTAGTGAACTTCATATTCCATTACTTTGAGGCTTGTTTGAGCTCATACAAGGCTTTCTTCAGCTGGAAAATCAATTTTTGCTTTGTTTTCTATCCTTTTCCTTTTATCTCATATCCTTGAGAAGCCAAAATACATATCTCCTCTCCCAAATCTCCATTTAAGAAAGCACTATGGATGTCTAATTGTTGTAAACAAAAGTCATTCATGGTAACCAAGGAAAAAATAATGTTATTGTCCCTTGTTTCACCATTGAACTAAAGGTTTCTTAATAATCAAAGCCTTCTTGTTGATTGTACCCCTTTGCAACTAATCTAGCTTTATACATTTCAACGTTGCCATCTGAACTAAGCTTGGTTTTATACACCTATTTACATCCAATAACATGATGTCCCTCTAGTAACTCCATCAATTCCCATGTACTGTTGTCCTCCAAGGCCTGAAGCTCTTCAAACATGGCCTTTCTCCAATGCACCTTGCTTGTGGCCCCAGCAAACGAGCCAAGTGCGTACATACTGTTTAAGGATGCTAAATAACAAGTATAATATTTGGATAGCCTACATGTGCTGAGAAAGTTGGTTATGGGATGAGATGTATTAAGTCTTTGGGTATAAGGAAGGTACTGTTCATTAGTTGGAAGTGTTTGATCATGATGATTTTCATCAGTTTGCTGACTAGTGAAAATATGCGCAAAGAGAAATGATAGGTAAGTAATGTGATAGATTTGGGGAATTGATGGAACTTTGATATTGCGTGTGAGAAGGAAAGATGTTTTCATGAAAGATAAAATCTCTTCCGGCCGTGGGGTCAAACTTGGTTCTGTTTCTCCTAAGAGTAGAAGCAAAAATACTAAGTAGCCAAAGACTCTCAAGTGGTGATAGTTAGGAGGTCTATTAAACAATATCTCATGTGGTGATTTTTGGTTGAGAATTCTAGTTGGGAGCCTGTTAATGATGTGTTTTGCACACAAAATAGTTACTCTAAAATTTCTTAGGCTAGGTTCGGAATAGAAGGGCTCTTGAAGTGGAAGTGATAAGTTGATGCTTTCTCTCAACAATGCATTCTGCCATGGGGTTTCAACACAAGAAAATTGATGTGCTATACCATTCTTAGAGAAGAAAGAGTTGAGGTAACGTTCAGGTGCATCATCAGTCCTTAGGGTCAATATTTTGCTATCAATTGAGTATGAACAACATTGTTGAAGGAAGACTGTACATAAGCTACCTCACTTTTATGCTTCATGAGGTATGTCCATGTATATCTAGTAAAATCATCCACAATGGTTAGAATGAAATGATATCAATTTATTGCTGCTATGGAGTAAGGACCCCATATATCAACATGTACGAGCTCAAAGGGCTTCATAGTGGTTCTAGTGTGTACTGGAAAGGACATTCGCTTTTGCTTAGCTCTTGGATAGATCTCACAAAATTTTTGAGCGATTACATTGACGAACGAGTGACTAGAATGTAAGATTTCTACTACATGGTGTGAGGTGCGGCCTAGTCTAAAATGCCAAATGTCAAAGTCATGATGAGGTGATGCCTTTTGTGAGTAAAACGCACTGGTAAGTTGTGAATAAAATTTGGCTACCTTTTGATGTAAGGTGTATAGTCCTTAATGTTGCTAGGCAAGTCCAATCGCCATCCGTGGCAAGTGAACCTGAATATGGCATGAATTAGAATCAAAGACAATAGAACAGTCATTTGGTTAATTGGCCGATAGAAATTTAAAGGTTGGAACATGTAACACATTTCTGAGGATAAGCGACTCTGTGATCTTCACACTTCCTATGTTTGTAACCAGAATTTTGCACTTGTTTGGAAGGTTCACAAATAAGTTTGTGATTGGGTTATAGGACTAAAATAGATCAATGGAGTATCATATATGATCTAATGCACCACAATCCACAACTTAATAGGCAGAAACTGAAGATGGTTTATCAAATTTTACAAATTAGGCGTTCATTGTGAAGGTTGTAAATGAAATGTGGTTCAAGTTGCTAGGAGGAAGATTCAAAAATTTACTTGCACAATTGGAGAATGATAATTAGGGGTTTAGAAAATTTGTGTGCATTGGCTTGTTCCTACTAGTATTGTAAGCTAGTAGCACTGGATTGAGCCATGCCTCAAGAGTCTAGCAACCTTATCAACTTCCTTATTTGTTCCTAGGATAGCATCGAATATCACTTCTTGCTTGTCCCCAGTTGCACCATCAACTTTAGTAGAAACCTAATTTGCAATTGTGTGCATAGCTTGGGTTCCCTTGCCTTTCACATCTGTAAACTTGAAATTTGAAGGAAATCGAATAATTCTATAGCACTTTTCCTTTGTGTAACCTTTCTTACCACAATGAGAGCATACTTGGTCTTGTCTTCTCCTCCTCTTATCATTGTGTGACATCAATGCAAAGGATCATGCAGGTCTTTCCCATTAGGAGCAATCCCTTGTGCCTCTTCCACCATTATCGCACTACAGGCCTAATCTAGAGTTGGAAAAGGCCTCTATCTCAATAGTTGAGACGTGTTTGCAAAGCATGTGTCATTTAAACTATTAAGAAATTTGTATACCATGTCTGTCTCTTGCATATCGATGCACTCTTGGAAGCATTCATTATTGCACCTTCCAAATTTGCAATGTGAAGGTGGTCTATATTGTCTCAGCTCTTCCCACACGATCAACTTAGTAAACTATGTGTCTATTGGTCTGGTCCCTTAGTTTATGTTGTGTAATCCTTCTTGTAACCAGCACACCCCTATTGTCATTAGGCTGTGAAAATATCTTGCACACTGTCTACCAAATCTGATGAGCATAACCATTGCAGCAAGAGAAAGGCTCATGGATTTTAAGGGCCATGCTAATCAAATCATTGCATCAAATCCAAGCTTGATATAGGGCGTCATCCAAAGCGGGCTCCTTGATGCTCCCATAAAAAATTTCCGTCTTGTTTTTAATGGCTAATGCCAAGGTAAAGGACTGTTTTGAGGTTGCAAAGTTAGATCCAATGAATAATGGTTGTGCAACAATGGTGTCGTGGTTGTCACTTGGATGTATGAATTAAGGGGAATTTGGATCTTCTACATATGTATTGGAGGTAGTGTGGGTTGTGGTTATTTGATCTAGAAGAAAACTCCATGGAATCAAGAAGAATAGAAAGGTACAAGATCAAGAAATGATGACAAGTGACTCTAATGTCTGTTCTCCCTTATAACTATGACGCCATGTTGAAATGCAATAGAAACGTGGTGAATTCTTAAATAATCATCATTATCAATCACTCAGCAATGATGAATCAAGATTCAAATCAAGAAACCAAAGAGAGCAAATGAAATTCCAAAATTAGGGGAAGACCTTTCTCATCAAATTCCTTGTCCATACAGTTAGTGTCTTCTACTCTACTGATATCTACCATTACATTTTTTTCACTTTAAACTTCTAAGCAGCTACCCTAAACTACCTAGTTAGTTGATTAACAATATGTTACACATCATCAGGTCTAGTTTAACTAGCTAGATCAACAATGCATGACGTGGACGTCCAATGTAATAAGGAGGACTCCTTGGTAGTTCTAATTAGACCAATGACCAGGGCATGAGCAAAAAGAATTAAGGAAGCAATCAATGTGTTGTTGCACAAAATTTAAGAGGAGGTCACATGTGGACATAAATTTGAAGAACCTAAGGAAGAGTGCTGGGTGAATATTCTGCAATGGATTAATGACCCGGAAGCAAAGAAACAAGAGGAGTAGCCTAAGCTTATATTTGGATATTTTATTTTATTTTGTATTATTTTCAATACTGGGCCACGTATAAGTAAGCCCATTAAAGGAAACCCAACTTTAGATGGGCTAGGGTTTCCCAGGCTACCTATAAATTCGATTTCACAGTCATTATTAGACAGAGAGAGTTTTAATCAATTTAGGTTTCATTTCAAATTCATTGGAATTATGAATTCAATTTCTTGTGAATTCTAATCCCCCAAATCGAATTATTCCGGAGTGGTCTATGTGATTCATGACTATCAATCAATATCCGGTGTGCTAATTACGGCTGTCTAAATCTAGTTTAATCTAATTCTACCATGTTGGGTAGGCATTCATCGTGGGTTTACGTCCTTGAGATCTCGGATTCGGGTTTAATTACATTGTGGTCTTTTTGTTCATGTCAGTTGGTATTAGAGTTAGGTTATATCAAATGCTAATTCGATACATTTTCTTGTTGAGAGAAAAAAAATAAAAAAATAAAAAAAGAATTTGCAAAAAGATTCAGAATTAAAAAAAAAGGAAATAAAAAAGGGAAAAAAAAACAGACAGTTGAACACTGCCAAGAAACACTAGCCGAATTCATTGCCGAATCAGCTGATCCTTCCACGGTTGGGGCCGCCGCCACTAGCCCATCTTATTCCGCCGCATTACGTCGTCGTCGAAGGAGCAATTTGGCTAAAAAAACGGCCGCAACATAGCCGATCTCTTGCCCCCCAAATTGTGTCGCTCCACCAAGTTTTGCCGCCCGTCGCTGCTGTTGAAGCCTCCCCAGGCTTCATCGACATCAGACCAGCCAATCTCCGGCTATTGCTACAAGCGAACGCTTGCGAAATCAACACAACTACGCTGCCATCGCCTATGAAGGGTTTTTTTTCCAAAAAAAAAAACATTTGGGCCGAGGATTCAATTGGGCTGGAGGCTTGATTTTAGGCCAGAGTGTCCTTTGGGCCAGAAGAATTTGGGGAAGGAAAAAAACGACATTCTGGGGCTGCGTTTGGGGCCAATAAGGAATTGAGCTGGGCCAGGCATCCGAAGGTTTGGGCCAGAAGTGATTTGAAAAAAGAAAGGAAAATTGGGTCACGCTAGATTATCTTTGGGCCAAAAAGAAAAGTTAACTTTGGGCCACGGCTCAAGCCAGAATTAAAAAAAAAAAAAAATTCGCTAGGCCTATTGTGCTACTGGGACAGGTTAGATTTTAATGTTCTTATTGGGCTCATTATTGTTGGACTTGGTAAGGCCTTGTTTGGCTGTTGCAATTTCTTGTTTAATTAAGGACTTATTTGGTTGCATGGTTTTGAGGGGGGGGGGGGGGGAAAGGCAGCGCGGGCGAAAAAAAAAATACACAAAAAAAAACAAAAGGCAGAAAGAAAAAAAAAGAAGAAAAAAAAAGGGAATAAAAGGAAAAAAAGGACTGATATTGTTTTGTAATTTCAAATTAGCCCATTTCATCCATTGTTGGCTAGTTAGTCAATTCTTATCCGTTGTAGTTTCACCTTCTTAATACTGTATGCTTGTTCATACATCACTTGAGTTACTAGGGCCACTTGAATCACACAAGGAGGGCACAAGAATTGGAATTTTGTGAGAATTAATTAAAGTGTTGTGTGATACACGAGTGGAGGTAAGAAATGAGTGTCGGAGAGTCTTATACTTGAAAGGATTGAGAATAGTGAATTGGTGAGGATTGTTTTATTATTAATTATGATTTCTTATTATTGTTTGTTGTAGTTCCAGTTACCTTAGATGACCAGTCAATATTTTGGTCAGGGTAATAGCCTTGATGAGACTAAATTTTTGTTTGAGTCCCTCACTGGTGAGTTGAAGAAGCTTACTAGAAGCGTGGAGGGCATGCAGGATAGGATGACTGATATGCAGGATCAGTTAGGGCGTGCAGAAGCATTTTAAGCTGCGATACGAGATGGAAACGGTTTACTGCCCAAGCCACCTGAACACAGAGGTAGCCCTGTGCCAAGATGAGCCTGGATCGGAGACAAACATGGGTATCATGTCAGGCCTGTGAGATAAGATCGACATGACTACGAGGAGAAGTATGGGTCAAATGAGAATGAGGATTAGTACAAATATAACAATGTGCCCAGGAGACATTGATGGAAGGACGATATGGAAGATGAGGTATCTAAGGGATGAAGTTGCAACTGCCATCCTTTCAGAGGCGATCCAATCCCAATGCCTACCTTGAGTGGGAAAGGAGGGTAGAGTTAATTTTTGACTGTCATCGCTATTCAGAGAGCCAAAAGGTTAAGTTGGTAGTAATAGAGTTTACAGACTATGCGATTATATAGTGGGATCAATTGTGCACTAGTAGGAGGAGAGCTGGAGAGGGATTGATCCGTATTTGGACAGAGTTGAAGGCAGCCCTGAGGAAGAGGTTTGTGCCGAATCATTACCATAGAGATCTGTGTCAACAACTATAGATGTTGACACAGGGCGATCGAAGTGTGGAGGATTTTTATAAGGAGCTTGAGATAGCCATGATTCAAGTAGATATTGTGGGAGATAGAGAGGCTACCATGGCACATTTTTTGAATAGGTTGCACTGGGATATAGTTGACGTTGTGGAGTTACAGCATTACGTAGAGTTAGAAGAGACAGTTCAAAAGGCTATTAAGGTAGAGAGGTAGTTGAAGAGGATGGGTAGGTCCATATTCTGGCTTAACACATCTGGCAGACCCTTCCCCAAAAGAGAGGATAAAACACCCATGACGAGTGCCACGAAGGCGAGAATTGTGCCTAAAGTGTAAGCACCTAAGGTAACGACTCATATCCCTTCTGGCTTGTCCGGCACATGAAACAGGGATATTTTGTGTTTTAAATGTCAGGAAAAGGGATACATTGCTTCGTAGTGTCCCAATAGACGAGGATTAAAGGGAGAATATTTTCCAGTATAGCGATGAGAGCATTAAGCGCTCAAGTTAAGGAGAAAATAGACGAGGATTAAAGGGAGAATATTTTCCATGCTCGTTGCCTAATTAATGGAAAGACATGCAGTTTGATAGTGGATGGAGGGAGTTGTATGAATGTGGTGAGTATGATGTTGGTTGGAACGTTGGCCTTGCCTATGAAGGATCATCTTAGGCCGTATAAGTTATAGTAACTTAATAATAATGACGAGGTTGAGGTGATGAAGCAGGTGTTAGTGAGCTTTAAGATAGGTACGTATAAGGATCAGGTGACATGTGATGTAGTATTTATGCAAGCTTGTCACATCTTGTTTGGTAGGCCATGGCAATTTGATCGGCAGGTAATATATAATGGGTTGACCAACCGGTACTCCTTCATCTTCCATGGCAAGAAGGTGACCTTAGCTCCTTTGACCCCAAAGCAAGTATATGAAAATTAGTTGCACATGTAAAAGCAATTTGAGCTAGAGTTAGAATGGAGGAAGAAAAGAAAAGAGGAATTAATAGGGAAAGAACAAAGAAAAGATGAGAGAGGAAAGGAAAAGAAAGAGCATATGATGGCATCTATTAGGAATGTGAGACTAGCGCTGAGTGCTGAGAGGTCCCTTGTGTTGTTAATGTATAAGGAATCATATTATATATCGATGATGTCACGTCTTCCCTCTCCTCTATTGTAGTATTTGTATTACAAGAATATGCTGACGTATTCCTAGAGGAGATTCCTAGTGGATTTTTGTTGATTTGAGGGTTAGAACACTAGATGGATTTTACTCCAAGGGCATCTATACCTAACAAGCCAGCTTATAAAACTAACCCAGAGGAGACCAGACAAATCCAGAGGCAAGTGAAGGAGTTGATGAGTAAGGGTTGGGTTTGAGAAAGTATGAACCCGTGCACCGTTCCCGTGCACCGTTCCCGTGCTACTTGTGCTGAAGAAAGACGGACAATGACACATGTGCATAGATTGTAGAGTTGTTAATGCTATTATAGTAAAGTATCATCACCTCATACCTTGCTTAGATGACTTGCTTGATGAACTACATGGTACTTCCATATTTTCTAAAAAAGATCTCAAGAGTGGGTATCATTACTTAGGATGCGTAAAGGTGACGAATGGAAAATAACCTTTAAAACAAAATTTGGACTGTATAAATGGCTTGTGATGTCATGCGGACTCACTAATACTCCTAGTACATTCAAGCGTCTGATGAACCATGTCTTGTGTGCATTCATTAGTAAATTTGTTGTTATTTATTTTGATGACATATTAGTATATAGCCATGCATTAGCTGAGCATGTTGAACACATATGGAACATGCTTGATGCTTTACGACGAGAAAAGCTATATGCTAATATTAAGAAATGCACCTTTTGTACTGACAAATGCATTTTCCTAGGATTTGTTGTTAATGCACAGCGAATACAAGTGGATGAGAGTAAGATGAATACTATACAAGAATGGCCAACCTAAACATCAAAATTTGAAGTAAGAAGTTTTCATGGGTTGGCTGATTTCTACAAGCGATTTGTGCAGGACTTCAGTACTATCGTTGCTCCCCTTATTGCCATCGTTAATAAGAATGAAAAGTTCAAGTGGGGGGAAGCCTAAAAAATAGGCCTTTGATACCCTGAAGTATAAATTTACGCATGCTCCTTGACTTTCTTTGCCTGATTTTAATAAGGCCTTCAAAATTGAGTGTGATGCTTTTGGTATAGGTATTGGAGCAGTCTTAATGCAAAAGAAGAAGACCATCGTATACTTTAGTGAAAAACTTAATAGTGCTGCATTGAATTATCCTACACATGACAAGGAATTGTATTCCTTGGTGCGAGCCTTGGATACATGGAAGCATTACCTAAGACCGAACGAGTTTGTGATTCATACTGATTATGAATCATTGAAGCATTTAAAGGGCCAGAGCAAGCTCAGCAAATGGCATGCCAACGGGTCTCTTTCATTAATACTCTTCCCTACATCATTAAATACAAGAAAAGTATAGAAAATGTAGTTGCTGATGCATTACCCCTTAGGTACACTTTGTTGAGCATGCTAGGCACAAGATTACTAAAGTTTGAGCATATTAAAAAACTTTATAAAGAAGACCTTGACTTCGGTCAAGCCTATGCGCTAATTAAAAAATGTGTTTTATGACAAATACTTTAGGACTGATGGCTATTTGTTCTATATTAATAGATTATATATTCCACAGTTTTCTTTACGAGAATCGCTTATTAGAGAGGCTCACTGTGGAGGGTTAATGAGACACTTCGGTGTCACTAAAATAGTACTAATTTTGCAGGAGCACTTCTATTAGTTGGGACTAAAAAGGGATGTGGAGCGAGTCGTAGAAAGGTGCATATGGTGTAAAGAAGTCAAGTCCCACAACCAACCTCATGGTATGTATCACCCTCTACTATTTCGAGTATCCCTTGGACTGATGTATCTATGGATTTTGTTTTGGGGTTATCTAGGTCTAAAAATGGTAGAGATGCCATCTTTGTTGTTGTAGATAGATTTTCTAAAATGATTCACTTTATTACATGTCATAAAACTAATGACGCCTTGCGCATAGCTAATTTGTTCTTTAAAGAGATAGTTCGTCTACATGGTATGCCCAGAACCATAGTGTCAAATCGTGATATTAAATTTTTAAGCTACTTCTTAAAAACGCTATGGGCTAAACTAAGAACTAGACTGCTATTTCTACAACTTGTCACCCTTAAACTGATGGTCAAATTAAGGCTGTTAACAAAACACTCACTACATTATTGCGTACTGTTATTAGAAAAATATTAAAAGTTAGAAAGAAAGTTTGCCACATGTAGAATTTGCTTATAATCGGGCTATTCATTTTGCTACAAACATGTCTCCATTTAAAGTTGTATAAGGTTTTAATCTACTAACACCATTAGATCTATTGTCATTGCCTAGCAATGAGTATTTGAGCTTAGAAGGTAGGAAGCAAGCTGAGTATGTAAAATGGATGCATGAGCATGTCAGGCAAAACATCGAGAAGAAGAACCAACAGTATGCACAGCAAGCAAATAGGGGAAGAAAGAAGGTAGTGTCTGAACCTGGGGACTAGGTGTGGGTACATATGAGGAAGGAGAAGTTTTCCAAGTAGAAAAAGTCTAAATTGATGCCTCGAGGGGATAGACCATTTAGAGTTTTGGAAAGAATTAACGATAATATTTATAGATTAGAGCTACCAGGTGAGTACAGAATTAGCACAACTTTTAATATTTTTTACTTAAACTTGTTTGATGTAGGAGATAAACAAGACGCTGAATTAAGGGTAATTCCTTCTCAAGAGGAGGGGAATGATGTGGATATCCAGTATGATAAGGAGGACCCCTTGGTAGTTCTGATAGTTCTAGTTAGACTAATGACCAAGGCATGAGCAAAAAGAATTAAGGAGGCAATCAACGTGTTGGTGCATGAAATTTGAGAGGAAGTCACATGTAGAAATAAATTTGAAGAACTCAAGGAAGAGTGCCGGGTAAATATTCTGCATTAGATTGATGACACGGAATTAAAGGAACAAGAGGAGTAGCTTGAGCTTATATTTGGATATTTTATTTTATTCTAAATTACTTTCAATACTAGGCCACATATAAATAAGCTCATTAGGGGAAACCCAACCTTAGATGGGCTAGGGTTTCCCAGGCTACCTATAAATTCGATTTCGTAGTCATTATTAGACAGAGAGAGTTTTAATCAATGCAGGTTTCTTTCCAAATTCTCTGGAATTGTGCGTTAAATTTGTTGTGAATTCTAATCCCCCAAATTGGTTCATTCCGTAGTGGTCCGTGCGATTTGTAACGTATCAATTAGTGTCTAGTGTGCTGATTGTGGTTGTCTATATAGAATTCAATCCAATTCTACCAGGTTGGGTCGGCGTTCATTGCTTGGTTCGCGTCCTCAAGATTTCGAATTCGAATTTGATTACATCGTTCGCTACCCTGTTGCTTCCGTTGTGGTTTTTCTATTCACGTCAATACGCCAGTTACCATTCCCTTGTAAGTTAATCAGCTCCCTGTGATGCATTCTTGGTAGCTCACTTATGATTCTTGCATTTAATCATGTGGTAGCCATGTGGATTGAAATGTCATTGCTTGCATTCATTTTGACAACCCCATAAAACCCAGTGGAATTTGTCTTCATCAAAAGTCTCTAGCAAGTTTGGTTATATATGAACCCGTTCTAGATAACCTGAATAGCAAGAAGAGGTGGAACGTTAGGAAATATTTGCAACTTATCTCAGCAAAATTAAATGGCACTCAAGAAAGATAGGTTTAAACATGACTATCCCACTTCACTCCCCTTCCTTCTTTAATTAAGTGGAGATGGATACATACATACATACATACATATATATATATATATATATAGATATATATATATATATAGAGAGAGAGAGAGAGAGAGAGAGAGAGAGCTCTTTGGTCCTATCCAAATCATGCTTCGAACTCTCAACTTCTACATACTTCCATGCGCTCTGCGGCTTGTTGCAACCTCCCCCTGCTCTAGATGATGAGTCAACTTTGCATTGTCTTTTCTTTGGGAAATGTCAAACAAGAGTATATTCTGATCCAACTTTGCACAGAGAGACTGTGATATACAAAATTAGCAGACTTAGTCTACCTAATTTCATTCCAAAAAATTGTATGAATTTACCAAAAATGTAAATACTGATAAATAATTAAGCATTTCCATAATGACCAAAGTAATATGACGTTAGAAAAATTAACATAAAATTTGATAATTAAAATATTTTTAAAAAATCTCAAAATTCTAAAAAATTAGAATTCTGCCAAATTTATTTAAAATAACATCATGGACTTTTCTCCAATGGCAGCATCGAATGGGCATTAATTGATAATATTTTATAATAATTAATTTTATTCCTTTCGTGAGTAAAAAATTAAAAAACATTACAAAATTGATTGTGTTTTAATTTTTTCCTAATTTTCATAATATTTTTACTCGTCAATAAATCAAATACAACCACAGAGATAGAAAAATTATATAGCGATCAGTATGGTCATTGTGACTTGTGAAACAAACTTAAATAATTTTTTTTGTTTATTATTGTATAGAAAAGAACTCATGCATGAAATCAATTCCGATAAACTTAAATACAATGAAAATATGCTGTAAATATTAGGTCCGTCTATTTGTTCTAACTCATAAGTTATATATATATATTTATATTTTTTTTTAAAAAAAAAAAAACAACAACCCTAGTTTTTGGACTGTGAGAACAATAATTTATGAATTTTGTCAAATAGACTTTCTAATGGTAAGTACCTTCAACCAATTTAATCAATTTCAAACCACAAATCATAAAAGGAAACAAGTCCTATTAATTTTTTAATTGTTTAGAAATTTTATATCAATTAAATTTGAAAGTTTATACCATTGTCATAACTTTTTATTATCCCAGCTTTAATTTTAAGGTTATTTTTCGTAAATTCGATTTTAACTTTTGAAGCAATTCCTATTTTTTGGTTTCGTTGGAAATTATTGTCCTATATTTCAATTTTTTTTCCTACTACCATTATATACTTATATTCTCCAAGTTTCATTTTTATTTTCTTAAATTTGATTTTTGAATTTTAAGATTTAGGGGATGGCTCGAGAATGTCAAACTTTTAAGCAATCAAATTGGATAACAAACTAGTGCCATTTTTTGTGACAAAATTGACTGATTAAACAGTAGGGCGTAATTGGAGGTTATGGAGTATTTGAGGTAAATTGTGATTGGCCTCACCCTTTTTTGACTATTTCTTGAAAAATTACCATCTCAATTAATATTAGTAACAATGTCACGCTTACTATAATGTACAATATTTTATTTCTTTTAAAAAATTAAAATAATTAATTTGCTTGATGTGTTTGCAAATTTTATATGGCTGCTTTGTAAAAATAAATTGAAATAATATTTTTTTCAATTCTCATTGTTTTAGTTACTATTGGTATAACTGATGGTGAGAAACACCATTCTTTAAGTAATCTGTATTTCGAATGAAAAGGTTTAGTTATTTGCTCAACCCAACAACTTTATTTATTTCTAATAGATTAACAATTGAATGTTTTTATAATATTGAAATAATTTTATTAGATACTAAACTTAAAAAATTTGTATCAACTCAAACTGTGTATTGAAACATTTAGAGTCCATGAGGTTGTTTTGATACAACTCAAACTGTTTGTATTGAAAATTAGAAAATCCAATAACAAATTCATTATTACTTGGTGTAGTTTAGCTCAAAATCAACGTTTGTTAGTATAGACTTGTTTATGTGAGTAGACACATAAATTTTGTGTCCAATTAAATAATGCCATATGGAAAAAAAGGATGTTAAAATATTAATTAAGAAATATTATTTATATCTTGGAAATTTATATAAATATAATTCTTAAAATAAATAAATAAATAAATGCTATTTTAATTGACCAATCAAATAACTCCAAGTGGCAAATCCTGCTAGAAGCTTAGGAGATGAAAAATTCAAGATTAAGTCTATCAGTTAAATTCTTGAATAGGCTCCACGTTAAAATAGCCCATAAGACTGTATCACTTCAACAAGACAATGCAACCGCTCTACCTCTCCTCCAATTATAAATAGGAGCTAAAACTCATATTGGAAGGGAACAGAAACCAGAGTAGAAGTAGCAGAGAACTTGAAGTAGCAAAATCTCTCTCCAAATTATCTCTTGGAATTCCAAGAACATTCAAGGTGTTTTTTTATCAAATTCAAGGAGTTCATGGTTAAATTTAAGGCATTTTAGTGTTTGATCCTAAATCGTGGAGCTAAACCTGAAAATTAACGTTATTAAATATCTAACAACCCTCAAAGAAGATCAAGCACAAGCCTTGTCCTTGAAAATTGTTCAAATTTCAAGCAAACGTTCTTGAGAGAAGAATTAGAAGATTGAAGTTAAAGAATAGAACCCAAAAAAATTTTAGTTTGATCTAAATTTATTAAATATTGTATGAATTTTTTTGTTATTCAAGAATTTTAACTTACAAATTTTTAGCACACTTAGTAGAACCTCTTTATCTCTCATCTCTTCTTTCCATGCAAATTTCATCAAACTTCAAGCAAGTCACCATGGCTAGTAACAAGAAAAAGTCTTCTAAGGCTGCTATTGCTGAGGCTAAAAGAGCACTAGCGTTGTCACTCAAAGTATGGCAAGAATGTTAGCATAGTCCAAGTTAACTCCTTTTCCTAAGGCTGCCAACAACCCATTTTTGCAAGTGAAGTCAACAAGGTTCACTCTACACCTTCAAGCCTTAGCTCTAACACCTCATCCACCTTCAACATAGCACCAATCATGACCACCAATGCCTCAAGTGTACAAGACCAAATTGTTGCATTAACCGAAGTTGTTGAAGGGTTGGCCAAGTATGTTTAGGAATATGACTCATGGATCTCGAGGTTGATGGATAAGATGAACAATGTTGAGGCTAGCTGAGTAGTAGAAAAAGTGCCTGAAGCCAGCTAAAGACCACAAGAAGTTTGCAATCTGAGAGTTCCAAATTTTCTCTGACAGCTTGATCCCTACCGATCAACTAAAAGACTCCTAGAATGCACCAACAAGGACAAACTTAATGGAGGCACCAAGTTAACCTTGATATATGCCAAGCCTTACCCAGCCTGAAATGACAACTTGAAGAAGCTGGCAAGCTATCAACCCCCTAAATTCCAATAGTTCGATGAAAAAGGAAACTCCAAGCAGCACATAGCTTACTTTATAGAGACATATAATAATGTCGAGACATATGGAGACCATCTAGTTAAGTAGCTCATTTGCTCATTGAAAGGAAATGCATTCAACTAGTACACTGATCTCAAACTTGGGTCCATCAACAGTTGGGAGCAACTGGAACACCAAGATAGACTTTTTGAAGCTTCAAGTATTGAGATGTGCATACATGGTATACACTAGGGGTTACGGTACATTCTTTAATGAATTCAGCCCAAAACTTTTGAAGAGTTAACCGCATGAGCTCATGATATGGAGCCAAGTATAGCTGCCAATGGTGTTGGTGGACCACGTGTTTCTAAGTTTCACAAGCCAAAAGACAAGTAAGAGGCAAAGAAAAGGGGCAAGCCTCCCACTAAAAATCTAAACAAAAAATCCATAGCAGTACATGCCAAACCCATTCCAATCAAGAGAAAGAAAAAAGTGGCTGAAAATAAAGAAACTCCTTAGAAGCCAAAAAACCAACACTAAAAAAAAATGCAGGCCAAATCATACCCTTTCCTAGGCTTAGATGTCTTAGGGATCTTCAACAACTTGCTGAAGGCCAACCTCATTGATTTACTAGAAGTAAAACAACCTACAAAAGTCAAGAAGACTGATAATCTCAAATACTGTAAATACCATCGCTTAGTTAGGCACTTCATCCACAACTACTTCATATTCAAGGACAAGATCATAGAACTTGCCAATCAAGAAAAAATCACATTAGAAGATGATAGTGCAAATACTAACACCATCACCCTTGATTATCAAATAAATGGAGTTAGTGAAACAAGCAACTCCCTTAACGAAGTTGGGTACTTCTATTAAAAAAGTAGAGAACTCGTTGAAGATTGCATGACTGCGATGGTCTTCAACAATAAAGATTTGATGTTAGAGTCTCAACCCCACAACAAGGCATTATTTGTCACCGACTATGCCTATAAGCAAAGAATCAACAAAATGTTAGTCGATGGAGGTTCAACAATCAACATTTTGCCCTTACGGACATTAAGAAAACTAGGGATCCCAACTAATAAACTCTCAAATGGTCCCTTAATGATTTAAAGATTCAATCAAGGGAGACAAAGGGCCCTAGACACCATGATAAAGCTATTCATAGATGACATGGAATTAGATGCCTTGTTCCCCGTTCGATGCCTAGACATCATACAACCTACTCCTTAACCAGTCGTGGCTTCATGAGAATGGGGAATTCCCTTTTATTTGACATCAATGCTTCAAATATTGTTACAACGGTGTTATGAAAAGAGTGCTCAGCAACTATAGACCTTTAACAATAGCTGAGTCCTATCTTCTCAATGCAAAGTATTACTTAAATAAGGTTGGGACTCTCAAACCCAGTAGGACAAGAAGAAGAAACAAGAGAATAGTTTAGCAAGGAAAGATGAAACTGACAAAGTGCATCCCAAAAGCTGCCCAGACAAAGAGCCAGCAATTGACGATCCTCTTAAAGGTTTAACACTTTACCAACAACATTATTGAGGAGGATTGCTCTTTAAAAATTGAGAAAAAGCCGGCATGAGTGTCAGTCTTCAAAAAACTTGGCTCACTCAAAAGGAAGAGGTGTTAGAAGGCAAAAAAGGGCATTCATAAAGAACCAAGACAAGATGAAAAGGTTCGAAGTTTAATCCCTTCTCACATGCGACAACAAACGGACTTGGTGGTATTAAGTGACAAACTCCTTATGGCAAAATTTCAAATTTTCATCTTCACTAAAACTCAAGTCAAAGAAAATTATGATAGAAAAAGTGTGCGCTTTTCCAACTACATTATCTTACGTGAAGAAGGAGAAACTATTGAAGAAGATGTTGAGACTGTGTCACCCCAAATGGAAGCAGGAACTAAATCCACTGTAGATGAGCTAAAAAAAGTAAACTTATGGGTCAACAACGACCCTCGCCCCATCTACATCAATGCCTAGCTAACAAATGAAGAGGTCAACATGTACATGGAACTATTAAAGGAATTTAGGGATATATTCACCGGCTTATACAAAGAGATTCCTGGCTTAGACCCGAAAGTGGTTGTGTATCACTTAGCTATAAAGAAGGAAGCTTGCTTGTCCTATTAAGCAAGCACAGTGCCAATTCCAATTAGAACTCCTTACTCAAATTGAAGCAGAAGTCAATAAGTTAATTGAGTTAGGATTCATCTACAAAGTCAAATATCCCACATGGATTTCCAGTCCTAGTGACAAAGAAGAATGGGCAAATCTAGGTTTGTGCTAACTTTAGGAATCTCAACTAGGCATGTCCTAAAGATGATTTCCCTTTGCCCATCATTGAGCTTATGATTGACGCCACTGCGAGATATAAAATGCTTTCATTCATAGATGGATCATTTAGGTATAATCAAATATGCATGGCACCTAAAGATAAAGAATTGACAGCCTTACACACACCTAAAGGTATATACTACTACAATGTGATGTCCTTTAGCCTAAAAAATGCTAGGGTCACATACCAAGGAGCTATGAAAAAAATCTTCAATGATATACTCCACAAAAATATCGAATGGTATGTTGATGACCTCATTGTAAAGTTAAAGAGAAAAGAAGACCATTTACATGACTTGATAAAAATTTTCAAGCACATGAGAAGATACTAGCTGAGGATGAACTCGTTGAAATGTGCATTTAGGGTCATCTCTGGCAAGTTTTTGGGCTTCATTGTCTACCATTGAGGCATTGAAATTGAGCAAGCAAAGATTAACGCCATTCTGAAGATGCCAGAGCCTCAAAATATTCATTAAAAGCTTATAAGGAAAGTTAGTATATATCAGAATGTTCATCTTGAATCTAGCAGGCTGTTAACAGCCCATTCAATTGACTTATTAAGAAGGGTGTGCCATTTGAATGGGATGAATCCTGTAGAAAGGCTTTTAAGAATATTAAATCTTACTTGACAAAGCCTCCAGTATTGGTGGCCCCAATGTCAGGCCGTTCGTTGATCTTATACATTGATGTGTAAGAATACTCAGTGCGAACCCAATTGGTACAAAAAATGACAAAAAGAAGGAAAGTGCCCTATATTATCTAAGCAAGATGATAAAACCAAATGAATTAAAGTACTCACCAATTCAGAAAATCTACTTGGTATTTTCACCATCTATAAGTTAAGACATTACTTTCAAACTCATACAATTCGTTTAGTGTCCAAAACTAACCTACTAAAATATGTAATGACAAGGCCTATTTTTTTTGACAGGCTTGCAAGGGGTACCTCCAATTCCAATAATTTGAAATTGTATATGTTTCACAAAGGGTAGTAAAGGGACAAATATTGGTTGACTTCTTTGCGAACCATCCTCTTTCAGTTGAATGGGATCTTTTCAATAACTTGCTTGATAAAGATACCCTGATGGTTGAAACTACTCCTCTGTGGAATATGTACTTTAACGGAGCTTTCTATAGGGAAGAAGCCGACACTAGGGTGGTGTTTATGACATCGAAAGGAGAAGTCTTGCCTTACTCATTCACCATTATGGAAAGATGCTTCAACAACGTGGTTGAATATCAAGCCTTGATCATTGGGCTTGAGATCACTGTAGATATCAAGTAATTATACCTTGAAGGCTATGAGATTCTAGGTTGGTAGTCAACCAGCTACTAGGGGAATATGAAGTTAAAAAGCCTGAACTGCTTTCATATTATAACTACACTAATATGCTTAGGGGTTGGCTTGGAGATATCACAATTAAACATGTTCCAAGGAAAGAAAACAAGCAAGTAGATGCATTAGCTAAGCTTGCCTCCTCCTTATCTTTGCCTGAAGTAGAATATCACATGTCCATATATAAGAAATGGGTAGTGCAACCAATGCTCGAGGATGAAAAGGATGAAGAAGATAATTGTTCTGTGGAAGTCTTCAAAGTTGAAAGAGAAGATTGGTGCAAACCATTTATGGACTACTTAAAATATGAGAAGTTGCCAAAAGACCCATGCCAAAAAGTCGACATTCAATGTCAGGCAACTCATTTCATCTATTTCAAGGGCACATTGTATAGATGTTCGTTCGATGGAGTGTTTTTATGTTGTTTGGGTGATGATAAAACTATACGAGCCATGGAGGAAGCATACTTAGGGATTTTTAGTGTCCATCAGTTTAGACTAAAACTTTACTTCCACATTAAAAGGATGGAATGTTACTGGCCAACAATGGTACAAGACTACATGGAAGTTGCCTAAAAGTGTCAAGTATGCCTATATCATACCAACTTCATTCACCAACCACTAGAGCCCTTGCACCCAACAGTTGCCTCATGGCCTTTCAATGCTTAGGGTTTGGATGTTGTTGGACCTATAACAAAGTCATCTACTGGCCATCTTTATATTCTCACTACAACCAACTACTTTTCTGAATGGACGAAGGCAATTCCTCATAAGGAAGTAAGGAACGAAAATGTCGTTGACTTCATTCATGTCAACCTCATTTATAGGTGTAGAGTTTCTTGGTAGATCATCACTGATAATAAGAAACCATTTGTTAATAGTACCATTAACAAGTTATGTTAGAAATTTAGTTTCAAGTAAAGGAAGTTTTTAATATACTATGCCCCGGCAAATGGTCTTGCAGAAGCTTTCAACAAAACTTTATATAACTTGTTGAAGAAAGTGGTGTCAAAATCAATGAGAGATTGGCACAAAAGGCTTGGTAAAGCTTTATGGGCATATTGAACCACTTATAGGATTCCTTTGCAAGTAACTCCTTATGCATTGGTGCATGATGTCGAGGTCGTCATCCTACGTGAATAGAAAATTCCATCCTTGCGAATGGTCATCCAAGAAGGGATGACCAAAGAGAATAATGCTCGCTTATACCTTGAAGAATTAGAAGCACTTGATGAGAAGAGGTTAGATGCACAACAAAAGCTTGAGTGCTATCAAGCTTGCGTATACAAAGCGTTCAACAAAAAGGTACGTGATCGATCTTTTCAGTTTGGAACTTGGTGCTCATCATAAAAAGGTCCATCATCATCACTTATCGTATTAGAAACAAGTTCACTTCTAAATGGGATAGACTGTATGTTATCAAAGAGATTTATACAGAGGGTACCTACAAGTTAGTTGACCAAGATGGCATAAGAGGTGGCCCAATTAACAGGAAATTTCTAAAGAAGTATTATGCTTGAAAGAAAAAAAACACAATGAAAAAAAAAAGAAAAATCAAATACTCCTTGACATGAGCATCAATTGTTAAATTAAAACTAAATCAAAGTTCCTTGATATAAACTTAAAACTATCAATCTAAATCCAATTCAAATGCTCCTCGACATGTAAGTCTAAACTAAAGTTACTCTTGACCCACAAAAGTACAAATTGTGAATGGCCTTTCCTCTCACAAATTCGAAGTTTTTGAATTGCATTATAATTTGATCCCATTTTATGAGTATATAGACAGTTTAGATATTCTTTAAGTTCAATCACAAATTAGTGATAGGTTATGTTCTAATTCATGGCACAGAATGCCTATTATTGAGGGCATATCCATCAATAAAACAAAAGAAGTAAGTAATGGTGGAATAAAAGAGAAAATAAGCATGTCTTATTGATAAACTAAATGCTTAGCAAAATAATAGAAGCAGCAACTAAGTAATTATCCTAATGAAGCTAAGCAAAAGGATTCAAGCTATCCAACACATTCTTAGTAGCTATTAAATCTTCTTCAGTAATGCGCAAGGCCTTAGCAACCACATCGTTTGAAAGCTTGGTAGACTATATGGCAACAAGCCCCCCCCCCCCGCCCCCCTCCCTCGTGGAGCTCGCCAACTTCTGCTGTTACCACTCTATGGGATTCTTTTTGCTACAAAAGAGATGTAGACAGCTCCTGTTGTCACTTAGTCAAAGTTTAAGTTGTTTCTCAACGCTCTTCAATTTAGCTTCGAAGAACTCAACTTGCCTAGCTCCTTTAGCTTCCATATTTAAGGCTCCTTGAATACGACCCTCTGTGTCCTCCAACTATTTAGTAAGGACCTCTTTATCAGGTATATCAACAGTTGGAGATCTTGCCTCATAATAAGCCATGGCCCTAGCAAATAACGTCTCTAAGAATTCTTCTATGAGGGACACATCAACATGGTCAAAACATTTCATAGATTTGAGAACAAGCATTACCTCATCCTTGAGAGAAAAAATAAGATCAAGAAAGGTGCTAGCCAACCTCTCACAAAGACTCAACCCACAGTTGGAAAAAGAACCCCTCGTGACTCTAGAGGAACTCCTCCGCTTTGAATACTGAAGCTATTGCAGGAGAAGATGCTTTCTTACTCTCTTTCAAAACATGAACTTCCTCTAGTGCTACATCACCAGATCGATTACGGGTGGATTTGGCTTTGCAATAAGTTTATAACTACCACTAGAATCCTTGCTACCACTTCCAAAAGCCTGCCACTCTACCTAAAAGAAAGAAAGGGAAAATGTTTTTGGTAAATTGAAGAGAAAGGAAGAAAAAAATGAAGCAAAGAGAAAAGTGACAAACCACCTCCTTAACTAGATCCTTAATTAACTCTGGAGGGCTAGAAGGTCTATCTTCTTTCAAACTCAAAGGAGTTAAGTCTCTCCTAACTCTTTTCCAGTGGCGATGCTTATTGTTGCTGGTGCTATCATTCAAAATCTGCAAACATAGCCTTTTCTCCATAGGGATAATTGGGGTTGCAAGTTCACAAGGGGAGATCTTGAACATTCGAAGATAGGCTTCCTATGTTAAGCACATTGTCTTGAGATAGAGTGATGCACAACTTCATAGCATGTTCTTCAAAGTAATTCCCATGAACTTCAATCCACTACTCTTTATAAGCCTGAGAGGGAAATTTCCTCACAAGAACTGGAATATGAGGAAAGTATGCCTTGACCCTTGAAATGGACAAAGCAGATAACGTCCAAAAATACAAGCTTCCTCTAAAGAAGTCTCATGGATGTTACGAGTGAGGATTCTGGGAATCTCCTAGTAGTATCCGAATTGACGGCTAAATCAATATGGACTGTAAGGCTCAACAACAAATCAATTGCCTTGCTTCAATGAGAGACAACCCGAATAGATGATGGTAAAATAATCATCTTCAAGTCAGTCATGACTACCATCATCAGAGTATAAAATGTCCTACTTGCTGATTATAATCTTAGTCCAACCAAACAGCTCACCTAATACCTTACCCCACCATCACCAAAATACGCTATCATCCTTAGGCTATAAACCGCTTTATGAATCAAATAATAAGTTTTAAAATATTGTGCAGACACACATAATTGTAATGGAGTGGAAATAGGAAATACACTCGTCAAGGCCTTCGGGAATGTGCAACTCTGTCCAAACATCGATAAATACTCACAAGAATGGGAATGACTAAGCTCTTCCCTCCCAATTGCCATGATACATGCCATCTTGAAGGTGCTTGGACATATAAAACCAATGTACTCAATAGGAAGAGTAAAAACACAAAGCCAGCAAGTAAGAAACGCCACCAAGTAGGTCTCCACTTTAAAATTCTCATGACGTTAAAGCATGCAAAAAGTTTTTCATTAGTAGTTGACTAGGGATCATGAGCGCTAGTCTCGCCAAAAGGGTTGCATGTGGATCTAGGATAGGTTGTCCTTTTTTCCTTCCAGGCTAGCCTTGCAAAATACTTTATTTTCTTTTTACACCAAAATTGATCCAATCTTCAATAGAAATTAAAAGAACTTGAGCATCATCTGGGCTTCCCTAAAGAAAGTGGTAAATATGGAACAGATACTCTTAGGATTGAGGAACATATCTCTTGCCTTACTCATTAACACTCGTGAGCTCCTTCACACTCGAGACAACCTCATCATAAAGTCTCTCACAAATTAGAAGACTTGCCAAACTTCGTAAGTCATAAAGAAACATAGATAACTTGTTAGAAGAGGTAAATAGTGTATTGGTGAAAGGACACCACGCCTCATATATTACTTATAAGATGTTCAAGTTGTGATCACAAGTAAACAATAAGGTATAAACCGTATCATAAATCTGAGTTGCCTTTAGTTCACATCTGCATTGACCAAGTACATCTTCCGCCTACTCCTAAGAACCTCCAATGAAGTGGAACTCACCAACAAATGAAGGAACGTCCCCCTCATTTGGCCTTCCTTCGATAATACAGCGTCCGAAAGTCGATAGCAGAACTAACCTAATAGCATGATGATGGTGAGTCGACTATAGGGACTAGGCTTTCAAGGTCTTGTTGAATGGGATCTCTCAAGTCCAGTTGTCCATTTGATGGGCTACCGTCAACTTAGGCTAAGAACAACTGACAAGGGAACTGTAAACTACTAAAATCATACCCTTTTCTATAGGATGACTCTCTTCATCAAAGACAACCAAATACCCCACACTTGAGGAAGACATATTGCTTTTGAAAATGCATCATGATGTTTGACTACAAAAGAGAGCAAAGAAAGTTGGGGTCAAGTTTTGACAAATAAAGGAGAGCATGAATAAGTAAAAGCTCAATAAGATGCATAAAGAAGATCTTCAAGAGCCAAGTAAAAACAGCAAATTTCAAACGGGTTAAAACTCCAACAAAACAAAACTTTGGACTTTAATTCAAACTCAACAAGCTTGGACCTACCATATGTAAGTTTGCCCAAAAAAATTCTAGGCCAAACGGTATATGCAAGAAAATTTAAGTTTAATATTCAAAGACTCAAAAATTTAAGTCTAAATAATACATATGGGCAAAATTAAACTTAATATTTAAAGGCCCAAATATTCAAGCTTAAATGGTGCGCACAAGTATATATGAGCAAAATTAACCTGATACTTAATGACCCAAATATTTAGAGTTAAACGGTAAGTGTAGATAAAATTAAACCTGATACTCAAAGGTCTAGATATTCAAGTTTAAATAGTACGCACAAGTAAAATTAAGCCTGCTAGTCAAATGTTTAAATATTCAAACCTAAGTAATACGTGCAGATAAAATTAAACTTGGTATTCAAAAACTCAAAATTTTGGACTTAAATAGTAAGTATTCACAAGTCAAAAGGTGTGTTTATAAAGGGCCAGCTTAATCAAGTCAAAAGGTGTGTTTATAAAGGGCTAGCTTAATCAAAAAATGATTGCCCCATCTCCCAGGATAAAAGAGCTGCACTAAACATGGCCTTCTCTTTCCTTTTCGCATAAAGCAGCGTCCTCCCAAACACAGCTTTTTATTTCAGATTAAAGCTGCACACAACACAACCTTCAATTGTCTTCCTCCCAAACCGCGTCTCCCTCTCAGCCATCAAGTGCCGCCATTGCCACTGGATCCCCTGCGCACTTCACCGGAGCCGCTGTCGTCGTGTTGCCACCACTGCACGAAGCCTCGCGTCCCCTCCTGAAGCCGCCACTGCCGTGCCCTTGCCGCAGGAACTCGTAGGCATTACACTGTCGACCACCGCGCCGCCATCTGCTGCCGAATCTATGCCAGCGCCTCCCATGCCGCCAAGCTGCACCGCTAGACGAGTTCCACTCCGGGGAGGACACCTGGCCCATCCCCAGAGCTAATGGAGGAGCCACCACCAGGATTCCATTACACCATCACTGGAACTCATTACCTTATCCCGCCCGCCGCCGTCTATTGTGCCTCGAAGTCGCTCCACGCCACTAGAAACCGCTGACACTCATCTACTACCATAACCGCCATGAAGATAGGAGCCCATCACCACCAAGCCCAGATCCGTTGGTCCATGTTAAAACGCCACTGTCGTTTCTGATTCAACTTCGTCACTGCCGCCAGAGAGAAAGGGAGCCTCTGCACCGCCGGGAGCTCGGTACCACTGCCGTCTCTCTAACTCGTCAAAGCCTTCTACCACAACTAACCGGAGGCCCGCTCCTGCTCGCCATCGCTAGCAAAATTCATTGGGTGCAACCGTTGTCGAACAACCAATAATAAAAAGAAAAAAAGAAAGAAAGAAAAAAAAGGACATACAAAAAGGGCAACTCACATTCTGCAATCTCCTGCTGAATGCCTGTAGCTGATTGGTGAGACGTTTGAGAAACAAAGAAGCCGAGAGAATGCCGAAGGATTATGGGTTGCTAAAATGGTTCATCATATATGGAATATAAAAGTGTTACGCCATTTTACAAGTCCCAATAAAAATAAAACATATTTTAAAGATTGACTCACTCAAAATAAAGTTTACATGAACAACTTTTAAAAGGAACATTTGTATACACATAAATTTTGTATCTAATTAAATAATCACACGTGTAAGAAAGGATGTTAAAATATCAATTAATAAATATTATTTATATCTTGAAAATTTAAATAAATATAATTTTTAAAATAAATAAATAATTAATTAATTAATACTTTAATTGATCAATCAAAGACTGTTAAATGGCAAAATCTCATTAGAAGTTTGGGAGATAAAGAATCTACAAGATTAAACCTATAAGTTACATTCTTGAATAGGCTTCATATCAAAACAACCAATAAAACTATATTACGTAAATAAGATGATATAATCACTTTGTCTCTCCTTCAACTATAAATAAGAATCAAAGCTCACAGTGAAAATAAACAGAAGTCAAAGTTGAAGTAGTTAAAAACTTAAAGCACTGAAAGCTCTCTTTAAATTCTTTCGGAGAATTTCAAGAATTCAAGATGTTTTTTATCAAATTCAAAAAGTTTGTCGTCAAATTCAAGGTATTTTTCATTAGATTCAAGAAGTTCGTCTTTAAATTCAAGATGTTGTTCGTCAAAAGTTTCCAAATTCAACGTTTGATTTAAAATCATGGTGTTAAGCCCGAATATCAATATTATTGAAAATCTAATAACCTTCAAAGAAGATCAAATACAAACCTTTTCCCTGAAAATTTGCTCAAATTTCAAGGAAACATTCTTGAGGGAGATATCAGAGAATTGAAGTTAGACAATAAGATCCGTAAAAATTTAGTTGATTCAAATTTATTTAATCTTGTACGAATTTTCTTGTTATTTAAGGATTTTGCCCTACAATGTAAAATTTAGAAATATTTCTCTAATTATTTGTGATCTTCTATCAAACTATGAGACGAGATGTGCTGTTCTAAAATATAATATTACCAAGTATTTTTAAGTTATATTTGTGATTTTTGTAATCACAAGATTCAGTGTTTGCGGTTCTTTTAATTTACAGAATTTTATTTCTTTTGTTGGCTTATTGATTGTTAAGTTTTTAATTGTTTCCTCGTACAATTAACGCAAATAATTCGGTGGAGCATGTTAGTGGTCAGATTAATAAGAAAACGGACTAGATTCATTTAATAAGAAAAATAAAATCGAAATAGTTTAGTTTTAAGTAACTAATACATTTAAACTGTAGACTAAGAGGCGATTAATTGTACACATAGGACTTGATTGAATAATTTCAATATTTTGATTTTATTATTTACAAATAAAGTTAGTTGGAAAGAAAATTTTCATTTGAATTATTGATGTATATCGGTAAATTAATACATGAGTAAATTGATAGAGATTACCGTACTGGGCAACATGAATTTAACTCTGCTGATTCCATTTCATTTATAATATATTACTGTTTCAATAAATATTCTTAATTACACGAAAATAATTTACTCAATTATTTTATTTTATATATTTTTCTTCTTTCTATTAGTTCATCCTTTTCATTTGACTTATAATTTATATTTATATGTTCTATCAAAATTTATCAATTTGGAATTTTTTTGATCTTTCATTATTTTTTCTTTTAATATTTTTGCACAATGTAAAATTTCATTTTTTGTTTTTCCTTTTTTCTTATAACTTTTTTATTGTGTTTTTTGTCAAGCTTTCTCTTTTCTTTTTCTCATATTCGCTTGATAATTTCTATTTTGTTATTTTAATTATTCTTCATACTTTTATATTAAATAATTTTATTTTTATTAGCAAAAATACAATATTTTTATAATTTAGATATTAAACCGCACACGCATGCGATACTGCGATGTACAAATTTTACTAATTGATGCATAAATCTGAAGGGGCCATGCTACCACTGCATTATTTGTTTGACGAATTTACGTAAAAGGGGGTAAAGTGTTAGATTTCTTGACGTGGCCGAGGATGCCAACGCAAGACAATACTGGGAAACCGCCACGGGTACGAATCTATCCCAGCGGCATGATACTGCTGCGAGCTTATTTGACTCAAACTGCGTCTGTGATCCTATTCGCATTCTCATTCTATTCTATTAGCACATGCCGACTGACTATTTGCCAAATTTAAAAATAATGCACTAAAACAAGTACCAAGAAACAATTTTCCGATTTTCCGCACACTAGTAAAATCAACGAATAAATTGCGAATCCAAAGACTGAGTAATATATGAATTATATGCTTATTTTTTGTACGAATGGGTAAAACGACTGGAAAATGGCGGATGGTAGGCACCCACTAAGACGACGTCTCAGAGGCGTGTGATAATACGTACTAACTTCTAATTTTATACTACATGCTTTCTAAAACTTGTTATAATCATTCAACTTTATTAGTAATTACCCAGTCCACAAGAGTCAACACTGACTGCATCGTCAGAAAATGGAAGGAAAAAACACTAGGACTTGCAGAAGGGGTGTGAAATCTGGAGCCATCACCATTACAAGAAAGAAATGATAACGACCACATTAGGAAACAAGCACGCATACACTAATCCTCGTCAACTGCCAGAAACTTTATTGGCCAGTCATCAATCAATTCGCAAAATTAAAACACACAAAGAAACTGTTACTGCCGCGGGAGATGATGCGTACACATCGGCCTTTCACTTTTTCTTCGCAATGAACAAACCCCACCTCTGCTCGCCCGATGAGCTCCTTCTAAGCTTGGCCTTCCAACCTCCTACTATTTCATTATAGTCTTCCTGCAACCAAGGAAAGAAAGAACAAAAGCATTCACTGTGAAGAGAGGACAAAAAGCAAATGGCAAAAATAGACAAACAAACAAACAAGAACGCACGTCAGACAAGTCTCTTATAAATGCCTCCTTATCCTTTTCTACTGCTTCCAATTCCTTCTGAACAACTTTTATGAACTGGAAAACACGAAACCATCAATTGTTACTGTTCAAACATGTATAATACCAAGAAAGACCTGAGGTCCTGGGCCAAAAAGCACCTGATCAGTTCGATCCTCAGCAATAACCTCATCAAAGCCAGCCTCTCGAAGCATCTGTAAACAAACAAATACGGTGACACAGTGGCCATGGCAGAAGAGAATATTTCTCATTTTCCAAGCACACCTGGCCATAAGCATTGACATCATGTAAATCATAACCCCTTTGCTTAATATAATGTGCAAAATCAGCCGATGGAGATCCAGCAATTCTGCAATAGTCACTTATGAGGACTTTGCCACCTGGCTTCAGCCACTTGTAGAATGATCTGAACAGTGCAGGTTTGTCCTGCAAATAAATCCAAAACTATGCATATGAGCAAATGAGTTGGGTAAGAACCTTACCAACAATGCAGGAGTAGATGTATTTAGACACATCAAGAAGGAAAGAAACTCATCGTCTATTATAAAGATACACATGGCAAGCTAAAAAGATGGTGCAAATCATGGTTTCAAAGTACACTGACAGAAGTACAGTCAATGTGTGTGTACAGAAAAAGGGTCCAAATTTTAATAGTATAATTAAATGTAAAGAACAAGCTTCTGAGAAATTTAGATCATTACTTGAATATGGAGAATAGTGTCACGACTATAGATCACATCAAATGTGCCATCAAGATACTCTTTCTTGGTACAGTCAGCAACCTCAAATTCAACAGCACACTTGAGGCCGATTGCTCGTTCTAGAGCAAAGGATATCATATTGATAGAAAGGTCAATGCCAACAACATGCACATCATAATTGTCAGCCATGTAGAAATCACCTCCTCCGATGCCACACCCTACGTCTAAGACTTTCTGGCCAGGCTGGAGATCCAGTTTAGCTACAAACTCTCTCGTTGTATCTGCTCAGAAACAAAAGATAAGTCTGAAAGCTAAATCATATGTAGAAGCGATTCTGATTTCCGTAGAGATCAGTCAACATTGGATCCCAACAACGTGGCCAGAAAATGTTCCACAAGTAACAGTGCCGATAAGTTCACCAGGATAAAATTCAAGGATCCAATTTTTTTTCCATATCCTTTTAAATGCCCTAACATAGCATGATCAGTGAGAATACTAGAACCACTGATGAGGAGTTCAGCTACACATTTACTCTAATAACAAGTTTTTGCAGTCAATTCTCTGATGAAACTTGTCTACTACAGCTCAATCATACATAAAACAGTGTTATTTCTAGTACAGACACTGTTATGCTGCATTCATGGAAAAAAATGATTCAACTATCAGAACAAACACACAGTAACAGGGTAATGATATTGCTCTGTACAATCAAAAAGCCACCATGGATTAAATTTCAGAGATTGAAACATACCAATCCCTCCAGTACTCACAAAACCCTGTCCAAAGATGCGCTCGTAACGCAATATGCCGCTACATTTGTATTGGACAGTATCTAAGAACTTCTGAAATCCTCTGTCATCATCTGAGCCAACTTTTTGCCAAACCCAGCAGATCTGTAAAATCATAAATATATATTATAAATGAAACAATTTTCCATTAAAAATTTTGACAAGGAACAAGCTTTTGGATAAGCGGTAAAACGGGATGGAATGGAATGCCAGCTGCATCAATTTTGACGTGACTCAATCCAAAGGTCACAATTTTTGTATGGAGCATTCACCTAGTAGGGCCTCAAAGGTGACTAGTTTAAACTTAATTAAGAATTTCAACCCCACTCACATTAAAACTGTGGCATCAAAGGAAGTCAACTTATGGCAGAACTTGACGCGTTCAATAACATCCCAAGTGACATCTATTTAAGCACATAACTAAAAAAACAACAACGGCACAATAGACGCACATGAAAAAAATGAAAATTGAAGAAAAGAAAACACTACTTTATTACCTGATTCTGATTCTTTTTGTTTTTCACGTAAGCTCCAATGCATTTGCAACCCCTAAGAGCCAGTTCAAATGACTTTCCAGAATTATCCCGCAAATGGCATTCTTTAAATAACTGCAAGATCAAATTGAGGAATCATAATGACATACTTGTAGTCTTGTACAGAAAGACCTAGAAGAATGTCAAAATAGGGTACTACTTGTTCCATTTTATATAATAGCACGAAGCTAGTTATATTTTACTTCTCAGAATTCACTGGCACACGTAAGTGTCTCTAAACAGCTATAATTGCCAATTAATGATTTCATGTCTTCCTTCTGAGAATTCAAAGTGGCATACACAAGGATCACTAAACAGCTATAACTGCCAATGAACGATTTCCAGATCAAACTTAATTGTACAAAGAAAAAAGACATTTGTTGAGCTCTTGGAAAGATATTCATTAATTTGACACAGATTATTGACATATGAACAGAGTGTCGGTTCTGTTTTGTGGAATCTAAATCACTTGCAGAAAACACTAATATACATATGAGGATCGTTCAGTTATGCGAAGTAGGATATGGGGTCAGCACAAAAATGGAACCTTAGTGTAAAATCTAGGTTCACGGTAATGGGTCGGGTTATTCTTTCTCTTGTGATCTCCAGACTGATGAAAACATGATTCTCTGAAAAATATGTAGCCACCAATTTTTAGCCACTTGACCATTCTTTGGGCAAGATCCTCAACCTGCAAAGAATGTAAAAATATAAATTAGACCCCACATGATGCATAAAATGCAAGGCATTGTTTGTTTTGTAATTATGCACCTTTCAAAAACATACACTCAATTATCACCCTTTTTTTGTCTCCTTTTCTCTCTTAGTTCTATACAATTCCCAAGACAAAAACACCTAAAATACACACTAAAATTTAAAAACAAATAAACCCAAGTTATCAGCCCAAGCTACTGGTTAAAAAGAAAGATTAGGGCTATGTTTGTTTTCGAATTTTGGACCTTAAAAACACACTTAATCATTACACTTTTTAAATTTTATCTCTTTCTCTCTTTTACTTTTACACATTTTTTAAGATAAAAACACCTAAAAGTACACAGTAAAATTTGAAAACAAATATAGCCTAGGAATTTACCTCCTTGTCCGAGAGATACATCAACAACCAGTTTGAAAATAACAAGTCCAAAGATCCTTCTGGGAAATTCAGATCAGGGGATGTCACATCAGCACACATAAACTTGATATGTTTATGATGTCCATTAATGGTTGCATTCTGAAAATACAGAGAGTCAATGTTTACGTTCAATAAAATTCCTCAAAACTTAATCAGAAAAACCACCATAACAAAAATGTCTCAGAATAAGGCCACAAACCTTCTTTATTACACTTTCAACGAAGTCCACAGCTACAAGTTCGCCTGCCTTTTTGGCTAATTCTCCAGTAAAACGGCCAATACCAGCTCCCAGTTCTAGAACTGAGTTTCCTTCATATGGTGGGAGCAGAGACAGCACCTATACAAATTTAATAGAAAAACAGGTAATGCATATTGGGTGATGATTGACTGTCCCAACAAAAGACATATATTCACAGGCAAACCTAGAGGGGATCAAAAAAGGATAGTTATAATTTTGCATAGGCAAATGCTTTAACACTTGTATGACTCACAAATGTAAGGTACTGAATGAATCATATGCTTTAAAATACAAATATAAATAAAATAAAATAAAATATAGCATAAGTATAAAAAATAACAACAAATTTTAACTCGTCAGCTACATAATTGAAAAAAAATGCAGCAGTAAAGATGCAAATGAATTGTCCATAGTTTTTTTTTTCCAGTATGACAATTTTGCAGGTAGGTGATTTACAAGTAATATATTGAATCACAAACCAGAATGTCGCAAATTTAAGTCTAAAGCAGGAAAATTGTGGAATGTGTTTGAGGTGATTAAATTATTGGAGGCAGACTGCAATATAAGATGTACTAATTATACAATCAATATTTTTCTGCGAAGCAAAAGGAGAAATTGACACACCAGAACAAACTCAAGTGGAATCAGGTAGATCAACGGAAGATCCAAATCAAGAATAATTCGTGTAACCAAAATTTTTTTATAATTTCCCCTTTAGATAAAATAAATACATTTATATACTGTAACATTGATGAGAGCTAATTTTTTTTACACTAAATTTTACACGTTACACTTGTTGATTATGGTTTTTGTTGGAGGGAGCTTGAAGCATGCCATCAATGGTCTCCCTGGTCCTAAAATCAGACAAGTAAGCATATGAACCTAAAATCCAATATCCTTTCAGAACATATCTTACAACATTAAAGCATAGACAATTAAAGAGAAGCAAAAAGGTTCCACAATTGGAGCAAAACAGGCAATCCTGCCCACAAAACTAGAAAATGGGTGATCAACTTATGTACTGACTAGGACAATTTGTTTTCCCAGACGTAGATCTCAAACATGTATGAAATACCACCTTCCACGGGGAAAAGAATCAAGCAAACAAACATCATTTCCCACCATGAGCACGAAATCAAACCATGTCAGAATTCCTGCAAGAGCAAAGTGAAAATGTACTAAAAACTACTTTTACCCCGCAGAAAAATCAATTGATCGACCAAGCAGACCCTTCGTTAAATTTTTAATAATGTTCACATCTTATATAATAAACAAATATAAGTGGTCAAACAGAATGAGTTTCAATTGAAAACAACAAAAATGGTGAATATCACCAAAAAAAAAAAAGAAAAAACAAGGCAGATATGGATTCTAACATGTTAATCATTCATCCTAAGCATTAAATAAATAAAGAAATAAATAAAATAGCTGCAAAGGAAAGTTTTGATCTTTTTAACGCATACCTCGGGCCTCTCTTCTTTGTCAAGATCAGATGCTTTTGAATCGAGCATCATAGCCTCCAGAGTCAGGTCGGCCGAATGCTCAACCCAGTAACTCTTTTGCACTTGACGCTCTTGATCTGTACATGAAATGGAAAGCACAATCACGATCAAATTTTCTTTAATTCATCACGATCCAAACGAAGTTCAATAACAAAAAGAAAAAAATGAGAGAGAAAAATGTCCCAAGAGTCTGTATAGAACCTGGTACGGCAGCCATTGTAAAAGTACAATGTTAAAAAGCTGAAAGAATGCAAGGGATCGTTTTTGTGAAGCGGGATGTAAAGAAAGATGGAATTCGAGAGAATTGACAGAAAAGATAAAAATGTGAGTTTCGTGAAAGAAGGCTTAACAACCCTCAATGGCAATGCGGGATCTAGAAAATGTCCGGGATCTTCGGTCAAGGGTTCTCCCCTTTTGCTGCATCAACTATACCAGGAATTACAGGGATATAAGGAGAAAATACCGCAATAAGATCAAAAATATCAGAGAAACGAAGAAGGGTCACAGCACTATTTCCGGCCGCGGTGTGCGTGCGTGAGAAAAGAAGAAGAGGGTCCTATTATACATAAGCGCGCGCGCAGGCAGTAAGGATGCTGAAATTTTGCCGTGGAGGCTGATGTAATGTTTTAAATACTGACCCGAATGAACTGTTGAACTGGGGTTAAAAAATAGTTAAGTTGAACTTAAAACTTAAAATTATAATAAAATTGAGTAAAATTGAATAAAATTATGGTTAAATTGTTAAATTAAGTAAATTGATCATGATTTTTGAAAAATGAATGATTTAAATTAATAAAAAATAATTTTTTATATTTTAATTTTCTTCTTAATTCAAATTTTATTTCTTTTATTGTAATGTATATTTGATTTTTTCTCCTTCATAAAAAACAAATTATTAATTAAATAAATTATCTTTCAAAATATTTGAGCTTTCTTTGTTTTTAAATTTTAGTACATGTTTTTAGATATTTTGTCTCGAGAATTGTATAATAGTAAAAAAGATAAATAGATAAAATTTAAAAATATAATAATTGAATATATATTTTTGAATCTATAATTTTAAAACAAACATAGCATCAATAATTTTTTACTTAAATATGTATTGAATATATTAGTTACATATATATTAAATATATAGGACCTTAATAAGATTTTGTTATATTTTGATTAATTATGTTAATAATATCTATTTTGTATATTTTACATTTTATTTATTTTATTAATATTTTTTATTTTTATTTTTGTATATTTTTATTGTATAAGTACAATATTTAGTTAATAATAGTAATTAAAATTGCTTTAAATTATGTTAAAGTATTTTTTAATACTTATTATTTTATATATTGTAATATATTAACTAATATTTATAATATAAATATTACTCATTGATTCCACGCTGGATTATTAGTTGGATTGATAATCTTTAAACAGATAAATTTTTTAGTTTGATAACAGTGATGAATCATGATCTGATTCCAGAATTGTGCCACGAGGGGGGGGGGGGGGGGGGGTGACGAAGCAATTCCAGAATCTGAATTCCGCAATTGCCCTGGTTTGCTTAAAAAAACATAGAAGCAAAAATGTTGACGGTTGATCATTATCAACAATCAAGAACAATTCTGGAATCTTGGATTCCACAATTCAGTGGTTTTGCTTACAAAAATGTAAATAATGTTGACCTTTGATTTTGATCAATGGTCAAAAAAACAAAAAATTGTTAGCATGTTCAGGTTATAGTTAAGCAGCTTAACATGATTAACCCACGTTGTCAGTAATTAAGTTTTATGTTAATGTAAAAAGTGATTACACATTTCAAACAGAAGCACCTAAATTGTCATTCATTAATCAAAATAATGCAATTACATTAAACAAATTCATATGCAGCCTATATAGGAAATCATCGTATCCTACACAATTTTTTTTTTCATTTCTCTCAAACAACAAAAAAAGAAAAAACAAAGAGAGAGAGAGTGAGAGAGAGCAATCCTATTACAGCAACAAGGCACCTCCAAATCTTCAACAGGAAACCAAAGCAAATACATTTCAAGTTTGTTGAAATTTTGCATAATTAATATTTGTTCTATGTTTTAATTTATTTTGTAGCATTTATGTGAAATGTGTAGATATGGTTAATTTTGTATGTAAATAGTTTGGAAATGAAATGTGAGGAAAATTTAACAATTTAACAAAAAAATGGAAAATTTTTGTTAATATTTTCCAAAATTAAAGCCGAGTTTTGATATGAAAAATATGGGAAATTTTTTTTATAGACCTGAAAGTTTATGGAACTAAAATGTTTTTGGAGAAAATATGCCAAATAAATCTGAAAATTTTTCTGAAAAAAAAGTTAAAATAGTGAGAAATACTGGAAAGCAAATATATATATGTGTGTATATATATATATATATATATAATATTTAAAAAATTGTAAAAATGTGGGGAAAAAAAAGAGCAAAGGTGGGTGGCCGAAATGTTGGGTGTTCACTAGTGTCGTCTCCACTTTTGATTGAGGATCAGCTCTTGGTGGTGGCCTTAGATGTGCGACGCTCTTTCTCCATTAGAGGACATAAATTTAAACTTGAAAAAAGAGGACTTTTAGAAAAAAAATGAAATATTATTCAATATTCAATTCTGATACCCCTAGCTTGAATATAGAAAATTTTATGAATTTTCAATTTAAAATATTACAATTAAAATACAAATTTCCATAAGGCAATAATAAAATAACTTTAGAGAGGCGAAAGTAAATATTCGTAGTAAGGTGACACTGAGATAAACGTTATATGGCAATGCAAGCAATGATGTGATAAAATAACATTAAAACACTTGAAAATAAGTACCAATAGTTGTAAAACAACAGTTTATCGTAATGCAACAAACATCATGAATAGTTGAGTTGACAGAATGTTATCTTTAGTTAATAAATATTAAAGGCCCAATATACTTAAGACAGATCTAAGACTAAAAGATTTTCATTTTTTTGACCCAAAATAGGCCCACGAACTTTTTGTTTTTAACTCACCAACCCAAAAGAGAAAGGCTTACCAACCCAACTCAGATACTGCCCATAAAGAATTGGCCTATAAGGTTTCAACCCCTCCCCCCAAAGATTACATGACAACACAATTCTATTAGATTTCTTAGCATTCATGATGACAAGTCGCAACGTACAATGGCTACGATTCAATCGATGTTGGAGAAATTGTGGTTGGTGGGCGGCTTGCCTACTATGACTTCAACGGTTAGGGACGACGGTGACAACGTTATACTTTGACAAATGGGTTACTCATTGAGAGCAACAAAAGTAATGCCTAGTATATGGTTGAGGCGATATATCGCAAGACAAGAGGGTGCGTGACTTACAGCGGTGTAAGGGAGTCTTAGGTAATGAGGAAGCATGCTTGATAGTGACATAAGATGGGTAGGCAATGGGCACCGTTCTAGCATAAGGACCTGCTTGCCTCTTTTTTGTGTTTGAATGAAAAACTAGTGAATTTTTTCTTTCTTGGGAGAGAAAATATGAAAAAGTGAAATTGAATCTACTCTAATACCATGTCAAGGAAATTAGAAGAATTGAATCATAATTCATTAAATAAGTCCTACTTCAATTTATAACATGAGCTTAAGTGCAATTTATAGAAGATAACAATAATAAGAATACAAATTGACATATATTCTAATCTTGTAAACTAGGAAAATAAATATTCTTTACCTAAATTTAGGTGACAATATAAAATCAAATATTATCAAATATTCTATTCTAACACACTTCTTACTAGTTTAAATACTAGATTACTAGGATTTGAATACATAAAGGAGCTATACCTTAAGGATGATGATTTTGGTGAAGTGCATGGACAAACTAGTAAAGGGACTTATAATAAATATTTTAACATGATGGCTATCTATTTTATGTTGGCAAGTTGTAAATTCCTAAATGTTCTTTACGTGAGTTACTTATTAGGAAAGCACACGAGGGAGGCTAAATGGAACGCTTTACTGTCACCAAAACAATTTTAATTTACAGAAAAACTTCTATTGGCCATATCTACAGAGAGACAGAAAGGATGGTCGAGAGATGCATTAAATATAAGGAGGCCAAGTCTAAAGTATAACCGCACAAGCTTTACATGCCGTTGCTTGCTCCGAACTTGCCGTGGACAAACATCCCATCGATTTTGTGTTAGGATTACTTAGGACAAGAATGTGTATGGATAGCATACTTGTGGTAGTGGACCAATTTTTTAAGATATCTCATTTCATTGTAAGCCATAAAATAGATGATGCTTCACATATAGCTAATTGATAACTCACAATTTTATAGAATATTTTCACTCCATGGTAGTTAATTTTTACAGGTGCTACAAGCTAAAATTATTACATTATGTTTACGAGCATGTAAAAGTTATATTCTTAATGAATTGGAGATGTGTTAGTTTTGATGACATTTGAGTGAATTTAGATATTATCTACATTTAATCAATATTTTAGATTGAATAACAAATCTCGAATCCATGAGGAAGCTATTCATGGGTGCGAAAGTGGTTTTACGGCCATAGGAATGAATGCAGGAGATCCTAGAAATTTTCACAGTTAACTATGGTGACCACAATGAGGAAGACAGCAACTAGGAAGATAGTTTTTGCACAAGTGAATCATGCCATGGTGCATTTTGGAGTTGTTTGCTGTTGAGTTTTGTGAGTGCAACCAAGAGAGCTGCAACTGTGGGAGGAGAGTTCGCACTTGCAAGCTGAGGAACAATGAGGAATGGTTTTTGTTACGATTGAGCTCACAACAGCAAGGAAGGATAACTTGGCTACTAGATTGACACAATGAGATTTTTGTTAATATTGTGGTTAGGTTTGGAACTGCAAGGATTGGTCCTATGATTGTAATGCATGATGGTATGATTGCATATGGCAGTGAAAAAACTACCTGAAAGTGATTTTGAGGGGCTTTTCTAGCTTTTCCACTCCATCACACAAACCCTAGCATCATACACATATTTATACGCGGTCTATGTGATTTTCAAGGAGCCTCCAACTTGTTGTCACAAAAACACCTAAGAAGCACAGACACAAGAATTGAAGAGATGAAGGAGAAGTGATTCACTAAGATTGGAGAGTTTTCAATCTTCCACGCAACACACAATTTATTGACTAAGTTTCTGCAAACTTTATCTATTATTTTGACTTTGTTTAGATGATGAATAATTTTGCAATGATTTTAATTGCATATATTATGAAGTGCTAAATCTTTATCTAGTCTCTTGTGTTGATGTTTGGTTGAATATATATACATGAATGTAAGAGTAATTGTCTTTGCTTTTATTATTTGCAATTGGTGTTTTGAATAGTAATTGTAGGACTTTTATCTAGGGTTTTCAATTATTGGTACTTTCGTATTTCCAGCTTGTTTCTTTATTTTCAGAAGTGTTTGACTTTCTTTTAATATTTCTTTTCTTACTACCTCAGCATAACTTGACTAATAGAATCTTAGTGACATTAATAGGCACATGCACTCCTCATGAATATGACACTGGTGCTCACCTAGTACTAGTTCACATAATTTTAACTTTAGTGTGTTGATGATGCGTACCAAACTTTGATGCTGTTGTGAAGGAAGGCGACGAGTACTATTAAATACTTTGAGGGATTGCTAGATTAAACAATCTTTTTTTCTTTTATAATTCTCTTTTCTTTTCTATTTTTGCTTTCTGGAATTGAGATTTTTTACTATGGGTTGATTTTGGTTTTTTAGAAAATTTTGCATACATTAGAGCAAGAAAGTGGAGTCGAAGTTTGACTTAGAAATTGAAAGAAAACTGCATAGGAGAAGAGCTTTGTTTTGGTGCAAGTAACAAAAAGTATCTACGAAGGACAACCCACCACCACAGCCTCAAGAACATCTACCTCCATTAAATCAAAGGGCTATAAGAGATTATATGTCGCTAGTGATGAATACTCACATGACAAACATTGTTAGACTGGCGGTGAATGTTAACAACTTTGAGCTAAAGCTTTACACTCATCAACATAGTGCAGCTCAATCAATTTGGAGGATCCCACATGAAGATCCCAATACATACCTCACTAGCTTTCTTAAGCTTTGTGATACTATGAAATTTAATAGTGTTTTAAATAATGCTATAAAACTAACATTTTTTCTGTCTCTTTCAAGGATCGAGCAAGTCAATGGCTGTAGTGTCTATCTTTGGGAAGCATAGTGGCATGGCAAGATATGGTTAACAAGTTTCTAGTCAAATATTTTCCACTTGTCAAGACATCATAGTGGAGGCGAGAGATTAGCACACTCAAGCAGCTAGACTCCGAAATTTTGCCAAAAAGTTTGGGAAGGATTTAAGAAGCTACTCAAAAAAGGCCCATAGCATGACTATTCACTTTGGATGCAGGTATTGACATTTTATAGTTGGATTAATGGTCAATTATGAACTGTTTAGGATGCAATTGTAGGAGGAGCATTAATGAATAAATTGCCTGAAGAAGTAGGGCATTTAATTGAAAAGATGGCCTCCAATGTTTATTAATAGCTTACTAAGAGATCTACTATAAGAAGAGTTGTGATCATTCATAATGTAAATAATTTGACTGCACTCTTAGCAAAGGTGGAACTCTTGTCAAGGAAGATAGATAATATAGTGGTAAGAAATAATCCTTCTTTAGTTGCTATGATTCAAGTTTGTGACATGTGTTTAGGGTTGCATCCTACACACAAAATCCTGAAGAGAAGGAGCCAGCAGTGGCCAACCTTAAAGAGAGCAGTTGAATTATGTAGGAAATCAAGGAAACTAGGTAAACCATCCCTATGCACATACATACAATCTTGGATGGTAGAGTGACTCGAACTTCTCTTAGAGAAATTGATAATACCTACCTGGATTTCAAGCACAACCGTAGCAAGACAAAAAAGCAGTACTTGGAAGATGTCATGGGCAACCATGTGAAGTCAACACGTTATATAATAGATAAGTTAGCTAAGACTACGTAAGAATATATGAATCACACCGACACTTTGTTGTAGAACTAGCAATTTTCCTTGAGGAATTTGGAGATGAAAGTTGGGCAGCTTGTTAAGGAGATGGCTGATAGACCTATATGAACACTACTAAGTACTACTGAGAATAAAGTTGTTGAGCATAACAATTGTATAAGTGGTGGTGGACATAAAGGAAAAAGAAATGCCAGCACCCAAGATGGAGGAAGAGGAGAAAAAGAAGGTAAATGGACCACCATCCTACAAAATGAAAATCCTTTATTTGTAAAGGGTGCGTATAGGTAAAGGAGTAGACAAGTAAATTTTTAGGTGAACATGAAAAATTAGATATTAATGCTCCTTTAGTTGAAGAAGTCAAGAATTCTCAAATTTATATGAATTGTTTGGGAGAAATAGTGCATAGGAAAAGAAAGTTGGAGGAGTTGGAAAAAGACTTGTAGCAAAGGCTTGTTTTGCCAGTAAAGCTTAAGGATCCAAGGAGTTTTCCATCCCTTGCACTATAGGGAATATTTCATTTGATAATATACTATGTGACATAGGTGCAAGCGTGAATATAATACCTTTCTCAACTTTTTAGAAACTTGGAATAGAGTTGGTGAAGCCTTCACAAATGCTAGTAAAGTTAGTAGATAGATCCATAAAAAAAAACCACTAGGAGTAGTGAAGAATGTGCTAGTTAAGGTGAGTAATTTTATTCTACCTATGGATTTTATGGTTCTAAAAATTGAAGGAAAGAAGAGGATGCCACTAATCTTAGGCCATCCATTCTTGACTACTACCAAGGCAATAATAGACATGAAAAGAGTAGCCTCACTTTACATGTTGAGCCTAATGAGTTAACCTTTTTGATGCACTCTACACTTTCCACCAATCCCACATAAGATGTGAAAGAAAAGGTTACCATGCTGCATATTTTTGATGTTCCTAGTGATGATTTTAAAGATGCAGCAACTGAAAAGATATTTACAAAGCAGGTGCAATGCAATGAAGAAAGTGAAAAAAAAAATGTGAGGGAAGGATCATAAGAACTACCATGGCTGACGAACAAGAAGGAAGAACAACTAAACAAATGAAGGGACAAGAAGAGGAAAAGAAGAGAAAGAAAGAAAGAGAATACTGCAACTCATGGGGGTCGTGGATCCCTAAAGTCTATATTAATATGCTATATAACCCATGAGGACCATGCTTAGGCTGCACACATTAAATATAACATTTCTTAGGGGGGCAACCCAAGCTCTTTTAATTGATTTCAGTTTTTTTTTTTTTTGTGCATTAGTTTTGTTTTGTGGTTGTGTGGGAATATTATTTTGTGTTCCAATTTAGAAAGGATTGAAAATGCCTAAGACTAGTTATACATATTGGAGCCAACAGTGGAAGAGGAGTGAGCATTTTGCCTACCCACCAGGTTGTATCATTTTTTGCTACCTTATTTTATCATTATGATCATGGTTGGGGAATAAGCAACATAATAAGTGTAGGGGAAGGTGACCATGCTTGGGGAATATGATGATGGATTGCATGAGGCATTGTGTGGAGTTGTGTGCATTGCCTGTGCTTATGTTGCTTAAAAACTTGCATGCACACGAGTGGTTTGCTTGATTGAAATGATGGCATGAAGAACCATGGATTTGTGGCCATTGGATTTAATTTGTGATGAAAAATTATGTGAACATTTTTGTGGCATAGTTTCATGGTTGTTCTTGAAAATAGCTTTTCTTGCCTGTGTTGAAGACGTAGTTCCCATTATTATACACAACACTCTTCACTTTGAGCTACTTGGATCACTTGAGGTTGGTGATTTACTGTAGAGGATGGACTTATGAGGGCAAGTGAGGTGTTCTCGAGCACAAATATTAAGAGGTAAGATCTGTTAACTCCTATGATTGGGATTGCAAGCGCAAGGAATAAGTTTGTAGTTGCAAAAGTTAATGATGACTATGGTTTATAGCCTGTAAGCATAGTAAAATATGTGGCACAACTACGGCCACAATAAAGCTATCCTAACTGTGCTAGAAACATTCTAGAAGCTCTACCTCTGTCTTCCATTTTAGAGTTTCTTTGTTTTGAGAGGTTCCTAAACTTGTTTCAGACACATCTACGTGCTTTAAATTATGGGTCGCTTTTGCTATTTTAGTGGTATGTTACATATGTATGCGATTGATCTTTAGTAAGATTCAGGGACTAAGAATTGTGATAATGTACACATATATATTTATATCATAATTTTTAGATTTCAATAGTCTCAAAAGTAGAGGATGGGGAACATGAGTGTATTTTTAGGCAAGGCGCGAGGTAAGAGGTAGAATTTATAGTTTGATCATTGACATTGAGAGTAGCATAAATTTGATGAGTACCTTTCTAGTTGATAGATTATTGTTTGCCATTATTAAATCATTCTAAGCCTTATCATTTGCAATGGTTGGATGGTAATGATGGGTTAGGGGTGGTGCGGGGGGTACTTATGAGATCTCATAATGGTAATTGCGTTGACGAGGTCATGTGGAAGGTTGTTCTTACGTAGTTTAGTCACAAGTTGCTTGAGAAGCCAAAGCAGTATAATCTTTGAGTTAGCTATGATGGAGTTAAAACATGTGTATATATATATATATATATATATATATAATCCTTTTCCATTCAGAAATTGTCACATCAAACTTGTATCATCAATTAGAGATGATAGCGTGTATGTGGAGATATGGTGAGTGGAAGGGAGAAAAAAAAATATTTAAGTTTCGCAAACTGTGTGAAATGACCCAAACTCAATGATCTTCGATTAACTCTTGAGAGAAGACGGCCACAACTAACATATCTAGTTAGTTGATATGTCACGAATCAACTAAGGAAAAACTTGAATAATTCAATTTAACTGTTTTTCACAAGAAAACTATAGCACTTAAGTTTTCTAGCAAAAGAGAAAAATATATTTCAATAGCTAAAAAGTCAAAAAGTTGTTCTCAAATAACTAAAGGCCCCATATTTATAGTGTTTTAAAAGCCTTTGAAACCTTAGGAATAGTGTTAATAAGTTCCCAAATTAAAAGGCATGTAAAAGTAATTTCCTAATTAAATCTTGCTTTATCCTGATGTCGTGCTTGATCCCGAAGTCAATTTGGGGAATTGGATCTTAAAGATAGAACATTGATGGCTCCAATGATTTATGATCACACTAGGTGTAATTGAGCAGCTAATCTCTTGATTGCAAAGATAGAAAATCCTCAGCTATTGGATTTATGATTGCATTGGACATGATCAAGCAGCCTCCTTTCAATCGCAAGGGCAAAATGTTGGCACCTGGCACAATGACGATTGCCTTGGCATGCGATCAATCTGATGCAGACAAGATTCATTAAGGATCTACTAAGATTGATTAGGAGGCTATTCCGAAGCTCGTTTCATGCTTTTTTTTTTGACCTAAATGCACCTATAGACGTTGTTCTTTCTCTTTAAGCTCTTCCAATATACAAAAGCCTCTCCAAAATCTTTTAGGATCATTGTCATTGCTTCATTGAGTCTTTTAGCTTGGGCTCTCATCATTGGATCTCCTAAAACTATAGGATATTCAATCTTGGTCATGAAACCCATGTCATCCCCCTCCTCTTGAGAAGGAATTGGCCTAAGTTTCAAATCTTTTTTATTTTGCTGTATTAAAAGGGGTAAAGTCAAAAATATTGAAAGTAGCACTAATACCTAACTGTCATTTATGCACTTTATTACATGAAATGGCGCATTTCTTCATGTCATCAACTAAGACCTCCTTTGGTCTGAGAATCTCTTTCTCTCCTTATATGAACTTACACCTAGACTCTAAGCTCAAATACAACCTTCTTACGTCTTTTATTCTTTTGCTGTGTATATTGCTAATTCCTCTTTTCAATGTTTTGGCATACATGCTTGTGTACCTACTTCACTAACTTTGCATTGCACTCTCTATCTACACCAATTAGCTAATTACAGGGTAATGGTAGTAAATCTAATGGGATTAGTAGATTAAAACCATAAACAATCTCAAATAGCAACATTTGTGGTAGAGTTCACACTCCTATTGTAAGCACATTCAACATGCAGTAAGCACTTTTCCCAAGTTTTTTTTTATTTCTCTTAATCAATACACGCAATAAGGTAATTAAAGTTCTATTCACTACTTCTATTTGACTATCAGTCTATGGATGACTTGTGGTAGAAAATAACAACTTTGTGCTGAACTTATGCTATAATGTTTTCTAGAAGTAAATTAAGAATTTGACATCTTTACCAAACACTATTGTTTTTGGCACACCATGCAATTTAACTATTTCCTTGAAGAATAAATTAGCTATATGTGTTGCATTATTAATTTTGTTGCACCCAATGAAAAGTGTTACTTTGGAAAACCTATCACCAAATAAAAATATACTATCCTTACCTATTCGAGTATATGGCAAGCCTAGCACAAAGTCCATTGCAATGTCTGTTCAAGGAAATCTAAAACTAATAATGGTGTGTATAACCTATGTGGTTGAATCCTTGACTTAGCATTCTTACATTTGATGCATCCATCAATCAGCCTTTCTACATCTCTCTGTAAGTGTGGCCAAAAGAAATGTTCTTAGAAAATGGCTAATATCTTGGTGAGACCATAGTGTCCCACGAGGCCTATATCATGAGCCTCTCAGATTAGTAATTCTCATAAAATACATCTTAGAAGACAACTAATTTGTATAAAATAAATAATTGTTGGGGTTGTAATATTTGTCATGTACACCTTTCTTAGGTAACTTATACACATGCCCAAAATCTTTAGCATAACATGTAATTCTTTGACATGCTCAAATCCTAGTAACCTAGCATTTAATGTAGTGAGTAGTGAATATCTCTTAGACAAAACATCCACTATTATATTTTCTACACCTTTATTATATTTAATACATATGGAAAGGTATTAATAAAGGATACCCATTTGATATACTTGTGACTCAACTTAACTTGGCTTTTGAGATGTTTCAAGGGTTTGTAATCCATGTGAATAATGAATTTCTTAGGTCACATATAATGTTGCCAAATCTCCGAAGGTTTTACTAATATGTAGAGCTCCTTGTTATATATTGGATAATTCAATCTCTCTCCATTTAGCTTCTCATTGAAATACACAATTGGTCTCTTCTCTTACATTAGCATGACTCCAATTCTTGTATGTAAAGCATCATATTCAAGTTCAAAAATTTTAGAAAAATTAGGTAAAGATAATATTAGAGCATGACTAACCTTATCCTTGAGCAACTTAAACACCTTTGGTTGTGCTTCTCTCTAGTGGAATTTCTCATTCTTTTTGATTATCGTAGTCAATGGCGCTATGATTGTACTAAAGTCCCACACAAATCTTATAAAAAGTTGAAAGCCCTTGAAAACTCCTTACCTTAGATACACTCTTGGGAATTGGCCATTCTCATATTACCTTCACCTTGTTCTTATTCACTTGGATACTTGGTGCACTTACAACAGAGCCTAGGAATACATAATGGTCTACACAAAATGTATACTTTTTAGGATTAGCATATAATTGTCCTTTGTGCAATGCTTCAGATACTTTCTTAAGGTGCCTAGCATGCTCATCAATAGACTTACAATATACAAGGATATCATCAGAAGACTCCACTAAAAATTTACCTATGATAGTATTTAAAATATGATTCATAAAGCTTATGAATGTACAAGGTGCATTTGTTAAACCAAACAATATAACTAACCACTCATATAATTCATATTTTGTTTCAAAAGCCGTTTTCCATTTGTCTCCCTCTTTCATTTTAGATTTGGTGATAACCAATGGTAAGATCAATTCAATTTGAAAAAAAATACACTAGCATCTTTTAGTTCATCAAGCATGTCATCTAGTCTATGAATAGGATGGCGACACTTTACCGTTATGACATTTACTACTCTACAATTTATGCACATCCTCTAAGACCTATCTTTCTTTGGCACAAGTAACACTGGAATTGCATAAGGGCACATGCTCTCTAGACCTTATCCTTTATTAATTTCCTCTTCCACCAGCCTTTGGATCTCCTTTGTTTCCTTTGAATTCATATGATATGTTGGTCAGTTTGGGATGGCTACTCTTGACTTAAAATCAATCTATTGCTTGATTCCTCTAATCGGTGGCAATCCACTTGGCAACTCCTTTGGTAGCACGTCTGGAAATCTTGCAAACAAACACAACAGCCTTAGTGAGAGAAGATGTGACCTCTTTTGATAAATAGTAAGATTTTCTATACAAGAGTAATACAACTCTTTACTCTCTGTCTACAACTATCTTTACATCTCTTATCCTTTTTAACATACACTATTTTCCTCTCTTTTCTTGCCTCTCATTTTCTTTCTTCTTGCCTTTCTTCCTATCTACCGACACGCTCTCTAACTCTTTTTCACTCTTAATTTCTTTTCTTTTTCCTCTCTCTATCTATCTTATATTACTATTTCAAATAGTACTAATCATCCTACACCTCTTTTAGTGTAAGTGGTATAAGTGTCACCTCTGATCATTGTGCTAGAAGGCATATCTATTCAACTTGCCATATAACATAATATCCTTGTCAAATTGCCTAGGCCTTTCTAATAGAATACGACTCACTTGCATAGGTATCACTTCACATGGCATATTATTCTAGTACTTGCCAATCTCAAATTTCACTAAGACTTGCTTCATAACCTTCACTTCCTGACTATTATTTAATCATTGTAGTTTGTAAGGTTGTATGTGATCTCTAAGTGGAAGTGCAAACCTCTCTGCTAACATTGTACTAGCTACATTTGTACAACTCTCGCCATTTATAATAAGGCTACATGTTTTACCATCTATCGTATACCTTGTATGGAAAATATTCTCTCGTTGTTCTTCAAAATCTTCTTCCTTTACTTGTGCACTCAATGTCCACATCACCACCAAGCTCACATTTCTCGTCTCTTAGTGGACTCCTTTATCCTCCTCGGATAGTACCTCCTTTAATGATGGTATTTATTCTCCACTACTGTCCTCTTCTTCATTATTATCCCAATTACGTGTGTTTGAAGTACTAGAGTAGGGGTTTTATACCTTAGATGTGTCAGACCTTAGCGTAACCTTCGGCTTAGGAACTCAACTAGATGTGGCTAGTTGCTTCTCTTCCCACCAAGCAAATGGTCGTGAGACTACATGTTGTAGCTATTGCTGCCTACCCCTCCTCTTGAGATGCTTTTTGACTTTGATGACTCACTCTACTTAGTCCTCAATGTCCACATAATGGTGCAACTTAAGCACATTTGCAATTTCCTTATTCAAACCTCCTTTGAATCTAGCCATGGCCGCCTCCCTGTCCTTCACTTCATTGGCTCTTCTTAACATCATTTTTGTCCTTATATTAATCCTCTATGCTTTGGTTGCCCTGTACTAATGTTTGTAGCCTGCGGTGCATATCCCTATGATAATGACTAAGTACAAATCTTTTTCTCATCATGACCTTTAAGTCTTGCCAGGTGTCTATAGGTTGTTCACCGTTTCTCCTTTAGCTAGCACTTGCTTGATCCCATCATATGATAGCATAATTGGTGAACTCTACTACTGTCTACTTCACCTTTCGTGCTTCAATGTAATAGTAACAATCAAATATCGATTCCGCTTACTGCTTCCATTCCAAGTAAGCATCTAGAACTACCTTGAAATGCTGCTATAGTCAATTTGATGCCTTTCAATACCTCATCATCCTTGTCCTGTTAGTGCTTATTAGGCCTTCTAAGACTACTAAAATCCTTAAATTCATTAGGATAATCAAACTCCTCGTCACTGAAATATCTTTCTCTATGTAGTTTGTGCATAGATGGTCCCTTTTTGGGTATCGATTCCTCTTGAGGTCTTGGACTACCTTGTGTAGATGCTTGTGATGCCTCTAAGTTCTCCAAACACTTGTTAATACTCACATTAAAAGTATTATCCCCAATTGCTGATTCTTTGGGCCTCTTGTAAACTATGTGTAAAACAGAGGAAAAGTAGTACTGTGAAGTGTGTGTAGGTGTCCTCCCACCTCACTAGAGGTAAATTACCCCACTTTTACTTCTTGCTTGTGTATCACACAAAATCCACTCAAATAATGCACCCACCAATTCACTTTCTTATATTCGACTCAAAAAATTCCAAGAATTCTTGGAAATTCAAGTGATGCACTCCTGCTCAATGTGTGTGTGAAAGGATGGAAAACTATAAGTTTGGAATCAATTTGGTCATGTAGAATGACACAGTGGGTTGATTTAGAGATAAAGGGATTGATCCTAGCTAATAACAAGGGCCATGATTGACCTTAGAGACGAGTGAACTGATCTGGAACAAAATTAGAGGTGGGATCAACCTAGGTAGATTTGTGATCAATTAGGTGATCACGATTGGCCTAGGATAAGACATAGAGTATGCATAATCAAACCAGACTAACGGCATGATCAATCTTACGTCGGAATTTTGCAATTGATTAATGTGATCTCACAAAAATCCGTTTCCAATTTAATTTCTTTTGGTTTTTCAATGTTTTCCCAGACCCAAGGATCAATTTGATGTTAAACTTCAACAAAAAATCTTGAATTTCTTATGTTTCTCTTCAATGTAAATCTAGAATTTTTTTAACTTTTTAGATTCAAAACCCAATAGAGAGCAACTTGAACAAATTAATGAAAGAAAAGGACTTTGTTTTTTTTTTGACTAAGAACAAGAAGTAAGATAATGAAGAACATGAAAGAAACGAGATAAGAAGAAGGCAAAAGAAATAGGATAAAATTGGTACCTAGATTGGTGTTTGGATAAGAATTCAAAATAGTTTGCTCTGATACCAACTAACGTGTGTGTGGAAGTGTAAAGATACAAATTTGACGGCGTATGCTGGAACCCAACAAAACTTGCTTGTATGAACTATATGAAACGACCTAAACGCTACGATTATTGATGAACTCTAGCAAAGAGACAACCACAACTAACGTGCTTAGTTAATTGATACATCACAAATTAATCAAGGAAAGCTTGAAATAATTTGGTTTAAGTTTTTTTTCCACAAGAAAATTGAAGTACTCAAATTTTCTAGGAAAAGAGAAAAATATATTTCAATAGTTAAAAACTTAAAAGGCTGTAAGGCCCAATATATAGTGTTTAAGGAGCCATTGAAACCTTAGAAATTTTGTAAAAAAGCTGCCAAAATTAAAAGACATGTAAAAAGTAATTTCCTAACTAAATCTGGCTCTGTATCAACATCTCACTGAATTTGGATCATAAAAATAGAACATTCATAGCTTCCAAGATTTGTGATTGTGTTGGGTGTGATTGAGCGGCTGATGTCCTGATTGTAAAGACAGAAACTCTTCAACTACTGGATTTTTGATCGCATTAGATGTGATCAAGTAGCCTTCATTTGATCATAAGAGTAGAATGTTGGCACTTGGAATGCTGATGATTACCTCAGCATGCAATTGATTCAACGTACACAAGATCGATTGAGGATTTGCTAAGATCGATTTGGAGGCTATTCCAAAGCTCATTTCAAGCTCTCTTTGCACTAAATGCCCCCATAAACATTCTTATTCCTTCTTAAGCTCTTCTAACATCCAGAGCCCTCTTCAAACTTCTTCATGAACCTCAACATTACTTTCTTGAGTTTTTTGGCTTAGGTTCTTGTCATTAGCCCTATTAAAACTCTTAAATACTCTAGATGCTTGGTCTTCCTCCTCTAGTTCCTGTTCTAAATCTTCTTTAGGGTCCTTTTTAGGCTCGTCTTCTTGTATCGATGCCAACATCAAGACGTGAGTCATCTCACATAGTTCATCATTCTTTACATTAAGAGTCTGTACTTGCCGAGTCAATGCATGCCATGTTTCTTCCAATTTGGCGATTCAATACAAATCCTATAATTTCATGTCCTCGTAATTCATTTTGAGTTTTCTATGGTTAGTCACCTCTTCCACATGTTTAGTAATCCTATAATTTCTATGTTTAGTTTTCTTGTCATTGGCCATATTGAAACTTTTAGATACTCTAGATGCTTGGTCTTTCTCCTCCAATTCCTCTTCTAAATCTTCTTTAGGGTCCTCTTTAAGCTCCTCTTCTTATATTAGTGCCAACATCAAGACGTGAGTCATCTCGCATAGTTCATCATTCTTCACATGAAGAGTCTGTACTTGTCGAGTCAATGCACGCCATGTTTCTTCCAATTAGGTGATTCAATACAAATCCTATAATTTCATGTCCTTGTGCTTTGTTTTGAGTTTTCTATGGTTAGTCACCTCTTCCACATGTTTAGTATTAATGTAGGTTTTACTTTGAAATTGTTAGCGTTTATCGATGGTCTAACTATCCCCATCATGTTTTGTGTCACCACTGATCGGACATAATCTTACAGGGCCCATTAATTTGGTGCTGGGAGGTTTAGTGGTATGTGCTGATAGTCTTCCATGTCTAATCATTCTTTCAGTTGTGTTTTCACGGATCTATTATGTCAAAGCGTTCGTTTGATCTCTGGATCAAAATCCACCAACTTCGTATGTTGATTTGGCATATGCAATGGCAGTGTCTCTTCCACACCTACAACATTAAAGACTCATTAATAAATAAAGCAATAAACTAGAAAAAAATAGCAAAAAGGAATGGATGGTCTAATCTAGTATGGCTTTAGAATATGCAATAGCACTCGTTACCCTCCTCAACAACGGCACCAAAATTTGATACGAGTCATTATAGCACACCAAAATTAAATTTTCAATAACTAGTATTGGTTAAGTATGAGTGTCGCGTCCACAGAGAAGGTATGAATTATGTCTATTGCTATGACTAAGAACGTATCAGTTAAACCATCTTAAACGAGAGAGAGAGTAAGAGCAATAAGAGAAAACCAAGGAAACATAGATTCTCTAAAGCAATCAAGCTAGTTGCAAATTAAAGAAGATTTAGTGGTGAGAAGGCCCAGGCCTTTGTGCAATGTGGAAATTCAACGAATAATAGATACATTTGGCAATCAAATTTAATTGTCTTATTATGGTGCGTTAATCTTTTAATCTTCAATACATTCTCTAGAATTATCGTAAAGCTTCAACCTAGCAAGCATGTTCCCACGTCTCACTTAAGTTGAGAATATGAATATTAACCGTTATCCCACAAAAATTCCCCAGTTTCACTTTTGTTATTCTCGAAAAATTTATGCTTGCAATTGATGTCTAACCTCTGAGTTTGACTCCTATTATTCCCCACATGGTCACAATCAAATCAAAGAGCCACCAAGCATTTGGAAACATGAACTCACAATTGCAATAAAAGATAGAAATCTAGCAATCCATAAAAATAAAAGCAAGTATAATATTCAAATTCATAATCCTATTATTCAAGAAAACAAGATAAAGATAAGAAAATCTTAGTTTGAAGTCTTAAACAATTGTGCTAGATTATATCTTCAACACCATAAGAATCCCTCCCAATTGTCCTTAAATGATGTAGCCTTTTTGAAGTCTAAGTTTCCAGCTTTTTTTCCTCAGTTGCCACCCTAAATTTTTGTCCAAATTTATTCTTTATATTGAGGAGAATAAGGTCAAGCTAGTGGGTACATCAAAATGGTGAGAAAATCCGGTTTCCAAAAATAACATATCTGCTCACGCCATTACCTGCGATCGCAGCTCTTCTTCCCGTGATTGCAGTATCTTCAATAGCAGTCGTGGCTCCAATCGCAGTAATTCTAATACATACCACAATCTTCACCCGCAGCCGTGGAACTTGTCCTCACGATTGTAGCTCCACTTCCCACGATCGTGCCTCCAATTGTGGAAAATCCAATGCATGGTGTGATCTTCAATCACAGCGTAAACATTCACCTCGCAATCACGGCCTTGACAATGCCCATTCAAGGTTTCTGGCTGTTCTGGCAGTGTTTATACTTTTATGTTTAACTTCCTCGTCTGATGTTTGACCTAATTTTTGCACTATTGGAGAGCCAATTCATTTTTCCTTTATTCTTCAAAGTTTCAAGTTAATTGAATGTTTTGCCTTAACGCAGCATCCTTCCAAATTCCCTGTTTAATCTCGACAACCATAATAAGTTTCACAAGTATCTATTATTTAATGTAATTCATGCTAAGATACATGCATGATAACATGTCATGTAATTCTTGAGTGATTTAAGCATTTTCTTCCATCATAAGGTTTGTTTGACACAACGTCCATTTTACACAATTTTAACGTTACCATATATAATATATATCACCAAACTTGTTAAATATACGCCATAATTAACTACAATTTTAAGAAACATCACCTAAGGTCAACAAGTACACAACAAGTATCTTTATTATGTACATGACATTGATCTTTAGAGAATTTTACGAATAGATCTTAATCACAAAGTTGACTTATTCTTGACAAATTTGCTTTGAGTCCATCATCATGTATGACACCCTTCAGTGTTGGCATTCTATCAATATTTAGGGTCCCTTTTCGAATTACATGACACTTTCACATGTCACTAAAAGTTACATATCTTATAGGAATAATTTTGTAATTGGATAGATTATCCAAGTTACTTGTCATGTGTTTGGAACAACCACTGTCGATACCATGTTTCTTTTGAACAAGCTCATAGTATGGTATAGGGTACAAGATTCTTGATTTCTGACATTTGGATTTGGACTTATGTAATTGGTTTGTTGTTCCTTCAAGTGTTGCTAACACGTCTAACAACTTGACCTCTATACAGTAGGTGTCTTAGTAGTGAGAAACATCTAGTCATTTGATGTCTTACTTTCTTGCAAAATTGCAAAGAGCATTATCGTTTTGCTTTCTCCTTCTACTTGGTTAACTCTATGTTGTAATTTTGTTGGGAATAGTTGGTTCAACAATTGAAACAATTTCCTTGACAAATTTGATTTCTTTCTTCTTAAAACATCCAGCTCCTATGTCCTATATGTAATTTATCCCCATGCGATTTGATGTTAACTTTTCAATGGATAGCACATCTTCCAACTTGGCTTTTTCCATGCTCAACTTTATCAAGGTAGGTTCTACCTCTCAACATTGCTTGTCAAGTTTCTTACATTCAAATCTAAATTTTGAATACTCCATTTAAACATGCATTTTATTCTTTAAGAGATTTTACCACTTATTTTAGTGCATGAGTTTCTAATTGTATCACAAGCAAGTTCATATGTGGAGTAAAATTCATTATCAATATCATTGTTGCTTTCACACTTAGACCAACCATCATCAAATCTTGCAATATGAGTTGCAACATTTTTTTGTTTTACACTTACTGAGTTGAAGACAACTTGATTACTTGTATGGTTTGCATAATCCTTTGATTCTTCTAATCCTTCTTCATTCCATGTAGATTTGTCCTGCTTTTTAAGAGTGTTGGCACGATGCATTTGAATGTCGATTAGCCCTTGCACTCATGACATGGCACATCTCCTTTCTCAAACTTACCTTTTTCATGTTTTTAAAATTTTTTCTTTTGATTTGTAGAAGAGTGTTTAGATGAGTTACTTGATTTTTTATTGAAGTTGGGCTTCCTTTTCCTCAGCAGCTTTTTTAGCTTACATATCAAATAAGCTGTGTCATCATCATTGTTGCAACAGTTATCATCAATAGCTTCATCACTTTGTTTTTTGTTGTGAAAAGCCATCTCTTTTTCCATCTTTGTAGCATTTAGGTTCATCTCACTGGTTTGTAGGGAACCCATGAGCTTATCCAAGTGTAGGTTGTCTACATTTCATGCTTTCTCTATTGTAGCTAACTTAGGAGTAAATCTTTCTGACAAGGATCTTAAAGTCTTAGTAATTTTACCTCAAAATATTTCTTTCCTAATTGATAGACTTGATTAGCAATCTACCACAATCTGCTATGGAACTTACCTATGGTTTCTCTTTCATCCAATTCTCAATGTGTTCAGCTGTGTTGCTAACATTTGGTGCTTTGAAGACTTAACAGCAGTGGTTCCTTCATGGACATTGCAAAGGATATCATAAGCCTTCTTGGTTATTTCACATGTTGATATAAGTTTGAATTGCTATATATCTACCCCTATAAATGTTGCATTGATCGCTTTGGAATTTGTTGATATTGCCACCTCTTCTTTAGTAGTCTAGAACTTCACATCTTTAAGAATTTTAATTCCTTTATTAGTTTGAATGATGGGGTGATGCCAACTATGATCGATAGCATACTGTGCTTTCTCATCTTTAGATTTTATGAACTCTTTCATGCACACCTTTCACTTGGGTTAATTGGTTCTACTAAGAAGTAGAAATCACGTTATAGATGCTTTTTCTTTAGCATTCATTTTTCAATCTTTTAGGATCTCACCTACTTTGACAAACCAAGAAAACTTGGTGAACTAGGCTTTGCATCACTTTTTACTTGGGTATGTTAACAACACACCCACAAGCGTTGCAATTAGTGTTGAGAACACAGTACACAACTAAAACAAAATATAAAAATAAGGTACAAAATTGGTAACACAATTGGAGCAATATCTCCTATGTCTAATAAAAAGCTTCCACTAAGTAAATGGGTAAAGAGTTAACTATAAAATCTCTCACTCAACTAACTATACCAATCCTAGGGTTCTCGACTTATTGACAACATAATTAACACAACAGTGTTTACCTAGCTCACACTAGGGTCAACATTCTGTTATAGTGAATTCTCTCGAGATTTTATCTAACGCACTCTTTACACACTCTAACACTTCAAGTCAACATTCATTTACCATAGAAGCTAATTGACTTAAACCATAAGTGAGAAACTTTGACTCGTTTGACTCTAATGCTCTTAGTTTCTCTCGATGCTGTTTTAGGTTCCTTAGCCTCTTACTTATAGCTTTATGTCATCATTTCCCAATTGAAATTAGCCTCTAGCTAATAGTTATTTGGCATCCTAATTTGTAGGTGAATTTTTCTCTTTTGGTCTAATATTGTCGGCAACATTTTGATATAACAGGATTGGATTCTTATTCCATCTTTATTCTTGCTTCTTCAAATCTTAAGGATTATTTTTACTTCAATTGTTTAGATAATCTTAAATTCTTCAAATGTTTTTTCAAATATTTCATTCAGCATAAGAATTTTAACAAGTTTGAATTCCTTATCAACCTATTAGTCGTGAACAATGTGCTAACAGTTTAACCAGCATGTTAACATAACTATTTGTATTGATGGCGACTAATGTTGGTTATTGGACAAGGATGAATCTAAAAAAATATACATAAAAGGATGAAACAAAGAACAAGTTGGTAATTTGCTTTGGGGCATAAATAAGACTTGAGAAGTCTTGTGTTGAAACTAAATTTCATCGTAATTGGATTATATTTGTTAATAATGAGATTATCAATTAGAAATATAATAGGTCTTTAATTTAATTAATGAGATTAATTAAATTAAAGAGAAAATAGTTCTCAGCCCTAATTGTTAATGAGATTAACAATTAAATGTGGTGCATGCTTTAATTAATTAAAAGCCTATGAAGAAGCCCATAGAATCCATTCTACGTATGCCCTAAATACTATATATGAAAATAAGAATCTTACTTTGTGTAGGAATTTTTTATTGAACATAAATAGGTTTATAGAAGTTTCAAATCACATAACATTAGAAAAACCCAAAATATTCGTGTGCCCCTCCCAAGAAAGATAACAAGGGTCTTCTAGCTCTTATTCTAGTTTGCTCTCTTGTCCAAAAGCCTCCATACTCAAAGGAGGTTATGTTAGGTCCTTCCATGGTTCAGGGGGTTTTGGAGGCACTTGTTGGAGTTAATTTTGTGAGGACAAAGTAGAGGTTGACTTATGGGTTATGCATACGCCTCATCTAGAATAAAATCCTGAGATATAATTTTGTATGCTTTTTGGAGACAATCAATTGATATTGTGTGACAAAAGTGGTTTAGGCTTGGATTTTATGTTTAGCCACATTTTTCATGTTTCATGTTATTTTAAAATTAAATATTTATGCCCCAAATTGGGTGCAACCCAACACTAAAATGGCATTAGATTGATCAAGGCAACTGAAATTTTAATTTAGTTGCATATTTTGATTGAGATTCTTCATATGTTCACCTAGGGTTTTTGTTTTTCATGTAAATAAGATATTTAAGACATTTTTAGAAGACTTTTGGCATATTATTTATCTTTCCCATACATTTATCAAATTTATTCAAGTTTTCTTGAATTTCTATGTAAGTTTTTGCTTGATTCTTCTTTTCTTTAAGATTTCAATGTGTTTAAATTCTTTTAATTGAGATTGTTTGTGTGACAAATTTGTGGTTTCACCTAACTTTCCTGTCATTACTATCCCCACAAGGCTATCACCAAGTTTGTTTTTGTCTTGTGTTTACTTTTAACAACTTTATTTTCTTTAATTTGGGCAAAGTGAAAAAAAGGTAGCAACATGTAAAATATACTGACTGAAGCGCACATTTTAATTTTATAAAATATAAACAAGCATAGCTTATTACTTTTCACATGATTCCTGATGCTTTTAAATTTAGATTTTGTAATTTATTTAACTTAATATTTTATTCTTGCCTTTTTATTTTTATTTTTATTTTTGTTTATTGTTATGAGAAATTAATCACATGAATAAATATATTGTTTTTGGAATGAGAATTGATGAAATTTAATTTATATTCACTGAAGTTGTGTTTACCTACATTAATTTGGATAATTAATACATGGAAAATGTTTTCTATTTTTAGTGGCTTGATGATTTAACAAGAGTAGATGAAGAATGTATCTATAAATGTCAATTATCTTCCCCCTTTTTATTAACCATGATCTTAATGTTTATATAGCCCTTTATCTTGCCCATCAAATAATTTTTGATCTCACATGAAATGAAAACATTATTTTTTTAAAAAAAATGTTGCAAATCTCTATTCATTTTAAAATTATGTGTATTTTGGCTGACCAATAAATTTCCCCAAGTTAAAATTTTTCCGAAGTGTGATTGCGGGTGCACCCTTGCAAGAACTTGCATGAACAATTAATAGCTAACTTTTCTTCTTAAAATTAGGGTACTCTCAAGATAAACTAAATTTCATGATATTTTTTGTATTAGATCATGTTCCATATGTTGAATGTTCTAAGAAGAGCCTTAAGTAAGTGGCCTAAAAGTTGGCGTAACTCTATATGCACAATTTCAAAGATAAATCTAAGCATGTGTAATTTTACAAGCATGACTTAGAAAATGCGTCTTCACATGCTTGAATGGTTATAGTAAACCGTCACCAAGACAGTGTGAATGTAAACTCCAACAAATATCAATTAAGAAAATGTCATGCACTAATGGGAAATGGAGAATTCACTATGCAATATGATAACAAGTGTTTTTAAAGTATATTTGTACTCCATTGTGGTTAATTTTTACCTATAATTGAGCTAAAAATGGTTACATTATGTGTGCAAATGGGTAAAAGTGCTAATTGTGGTGATTTGGGAATCTTTGGATGAATTCTTAAGGATATGTAATGAACATCAAGCATAAATTGATTTTAAATAAATTTTGAGTTTGAATTGTAGGATTCATGATTGCAAAAGGGTGATCCGTGGCCACACGCATGAGATGTGCAACCGTAAGAGTTAAACAGAAAACATACAAGAAATTGTCACAGAAGATGTTCACAACCGCAGGGAGAGACTTCGCAATCTTAAAGGCTGGGCTTGTGAAGGCAAATCAAATTGAGAAATAGACAAAATCTATTGCGGTCAAACTTGTGACCATAGTGATGCATGGTGCAAGTGCAAGAGCTAGAGTTGCAACTGTAGATTAGGGCATGGTGCTTACTAGACAAAAGAGCAGAATGTGTTGCGGGTGCTCTAGCTATAACGAAGACTTTTAGCTTGACCATGAAGTGAGTTGTTGTCGGCATGGAAATTGAGATGCAAGCCTTTGCAATTACCACGTTTGGGTTTGCTAGTGCAAGGACAGATATCGTGATTGTGAGGTTGGTGTTTGTAGCTACAATGCACAACGTGATGAACAGTCGAGTCACGATCCTACAATGTTTTTTAAGGGTTTTTTGGTTTTGTCTCACACTTAGAAGAACCTTAGACCCCATGCACCTATATATACTCCTTCTAAATGTCATAGAGAGTATCTTAGGCTAGATTTTACATTTGAAATACTTAAAAGCCTAGGGAACAAGATTGGAGGCTTGAAAAAGGAGGAATTCACACGAAAGATTTAAGCGCGTTCATCCCTCCATCCAACACAGAGTTTATAGATTAAGTTTTCCAACTTTTTTTGTTGATTTTTATGTTTGCTTTGATGATGAACACCTTAGTTATAATTTTCATTGAATATATCATGAGTTGTTAAGTTTCATTCTAGTTGCTTGTATTGGTGATTCGTGAACTATGTATGCATAAGTTTTAATTAATTGACTTTGCTTGAGTTACTTGAAATTGTTGAATTAGATAATAATTAGAGAAATTAAACAATCCACAAATTAATTTATAGCCGTGTAAAGAATAACAAGAGTAAAACTTGCACACTACACTTACAATTAATGAATATTAATTTTGTAGGAACAATGGGAGTGAAACTATCGAGTTAGTGTGGGTAAATATTGTTAATTGCCAAACTTAATTTATTGTCTAGATTTAGCTGGGGAAATCCTACAAAAATCTTAAGTTAAAGCTATAGGAGAGTTTGCAAGAATATCTAATAAACTTTAAAATTAACAATTTGTAACTAGCGCAATTAAACTGATAAATAACATAACTATTATGCGTAGGAAACTAATGTAATACAAGTGGCTAGATCCTTCTATTATTTGTTCTTCGACCTTCAACTTGTGCCTTAGTATTCTCAGTACCTTTCACTGTTTTGCTTGCAGGAAGATGAGAAAATCATAGAACTAGTACTAAATATGGACCTACTAAATGATCTGTCATAGCAAAGTCATTGCCAAGGCGAATAGGGAAACAATGTCATGAGAGGTAATATCACATTTGATACCTAATGACTAATATATTAGTAGTAAGTTATGCAAGTAAATGTGGGACAGACTGATTTACTGTTTTCCCCCAGTCTTTTGTTTTTGATACATTCATTTCCTATGATTACAAGAACAAAAGTGATTCATATGTGTTCTAGCATAAATATGTTAACCACTCTCCCAGAGGAGCACTATGTCCAATAGAACAAATTTACTATCAATAATACATTGGCATTTCACTCAAGGACACTAAGCTGGATAGTGATCACTCTTTAATACTTAGACAAATTCAACACAATGACTCTTAAGGTTTCAAACAATCACTTCTTGCATCCTTTGAATAAGTAGATCATCATTAAATAGTTTTTCATGAAATTTGGAATTATCTTCATACACTAAGATCTCCTTGATTTGGTGAACTTGTAGTTGCCATAATTTATCAGTTGCTTGTTGCAACAGTAAGTCAACTTTCCTTTCAGCATGAAATTATCACATCACCATATTTTTGAATTTTGGAAACTTGATCTCCCTAATCTTCCACTAACATGATCAAAAATATCTTGGGTGATTTTTCAACTAGATATGCTCTGACTTTCCACCATTTCAATGATCGTAATCTTTTTCAAATGTTTAGTCAACTTGTTACCATATTTGCACAAACAAAAGTTAGTAAACTAATATCACAATAATATCTTTTGCATACGGCAATGATTTTGCTAATTTGGATTACATTTTTATGCCACATAAGTGCTAACACACTATAATAACACTTCCTTAAGGGTTTTCTCTCCACGAATAAACATTGGAAGAATGCTTCTTCTTTTGATGACCAAGTAGGTGGTATAAGTTTCTACTTAACTGGGTAGATGAACTTCCAGTGGACTCTAAGCCACTAATGGTTCTCATAACGTCCACCACTAAATAAAAATAATCCCTTATAAATACTGTGACTCCTCAGTTTGCCATTCTAAGTGCGAGGGGGATTCTATTTCATTATGGGTTGTACAAGAGTTCTTTTTATAGATTAAATGACTGATTTTATTCAAAATTGCAAACAACATACTCATGATACACATTTTTGATTAAGAAATGGCAGCAATATTGGCCATGAGAAAAAAGGAAGGCTTTTGGTGCACCTAAGTGGTCCTCCATACTCGCAGTCCCTCGAATGTCTTCCCTAGAAAGTCCATACCCTTGCTGCTTTAGCGCATAGCAAAACTCCTTGGAGCTGAACCTATGCCATTAGGACTCGGTCATTTTCTTCATTTAATGCTCTAAAAACTACTTAGCCTAAATTGCCAACATCCACTTAAGGACCCAGGAGGTCCATCCATGACTTTATCTCGAGTTTTGGCATGCCCTTGGTACCACATATTTTAGAGCTAAACTCCTTTTATATTATAGGGACCTCTGTTGTTCAAGACCCTCATTTGGTGCATTAATTTCTCTGTGAGTCAATCACTCTCTATGACTGTAACCTAGTTGTAAACTTAAGAAAAGGATGAGGCATATAACAAATTTTCCAACCATATGACCATGGTGATTATTTTTACCATTCCTCTTTTCCTTTTCTTTTCTCAAGGGATTGACCTTTCTTGTATGTTCATCTTGCAGACCTTAATCATGGTCAACGACATGTTAGCTTAGGCGGAGGAAACCGAAAGCCTTTATGAATCCCTTCTTCATAAGGAAAAGAAGGTAGAGGAGGAGAATCACACAATGAGCCCTCTTAAGGTGTATTAGAGAGCTAACACAATACCTTGATTCCATGAGAGGGAAGTTGCAAGGGCTTCAAGAATTCCTCCCTTGCATGTTGGAGGACTCTTGACTCTTCACCTTTGTAATACAATTATCTTCTTTCCTAGAATTTTGAGTGACTTAAATTGTTGTGAAATTTAAATCAAATTATACCAAGCATTTTTGGTTGTTTTGTGATGTATCAACTAACTAGGCATGTTAGTAATGGCCATCCCTCATTAAAATTCTTCAACTGTTGCTACGTTTTGGGTTGTGTCCTACATAGTTCGCGTAAGTAGATTCTCATTGGGTTCTAGCATATGTTATATCTATCTATGCACTTCCACATATGCATTTGTACGTATTATAGTCAACTATTTCAAATTCTAATTTGAGCACTAGTATCAATTCTATCCTTGTTCTTTCAATGTTCTTCATATCCAAATTTAAAAAAATAAAACATTTGTGTGTGAATTTTCATGAATTTTGCTAGCATATTACTCCCTATTTGCTTGTTGATTTGATGAAAAAAAAGCAAAGAAAAACAAAATTTGTTAAAAAATTAATAAAAACACACTGAGAAAGTTACAATATTTTGCTGAAATTTTACATCAAAGTGTTCATTGATTGGAAAAGAACATTGAGAAATCAAAAGAATTGGAAATGGGAACAAATTGACTGAGTTTGAAGTTAGTTGGCCGTGAAAATTCAAGTTAAGATCTACTGCACTGTTACCCCAAATCCATTGCATGTCATTTTGTAAACTACCCAATTTTATCATGAGTTTCCCAATCGATCGCACCTTCTCTAGGTCAATCTTGTCCCAAGTTTTGAGCCAGATCAATTCATCTTGATCCTTGGGTTGATCGCCAACTTGGCCTTTGGCTCAAGATTGATCCCATTACACTCGGATTAACCTAATGTGTCATTTTTCACCCAAATTGATCCATTTGCTCCAAATTGATCTAAAAACCCCAGTTTTCACCCGTACACAAGCTTACATCTTATTAAGGGTACGTTGTTTGAATTTTCAAGAATCTTCAAAATTTTATGAGGTGGACATAGGAAATGCGCTGGTAAGAGCATTATTTGAGTGATATTAGTGTGATACTCAATTGAGAGGAAAAAAAAGTGAATTACATCTTGTGAGGTGAGAGAACTCCTGTTGATACTTCACTTCTATTTTCTCTATATTGCACAATTCTATAGGAAGTCTGTAGAAACAAACATTAGAAATAACACCTTCAACATGAAGTAGCACATAGATATTTTTGCTGGCATTATCTAGTGCTTGGAGCACTTAAAGGCATCATAGAAATCCACACGAGGGAGTCCAAGGCCTAGAGAGGAGTCGATGCCTTGAAAAGGATAGCCTATGCAGCACCTTCTTAGGGAAAGCTTTATCAGTACAATGATTTTGGTTACCTTGATGAATTTGAGGATTTTGATAGTCCCAAGAGTCAAATTGGCATAGATAGGAAAAAGATGATAAGATCTTGAAAAGAGTAAAGCTTACTATACCAACTTTCCAAGGAAAATCAAACCTAGATGCCTACTTGTAGTGGGAGAGATAAGTTGAATTAGTCTTTGACTACCACCACTATACTAAAGCACAAAAGATAAAGTTAGCTATCATTTTGTGGGATCAAGTTTGTACTAGCTATAAGAGAAATGGAGTGCATCATATTGAGACTTTTCACGACTTGAAAGTGTTAATGAGGAAAAGCTTTATGGCTAGTCATTATCACAAGGACTTACATTTTAGGTTGTAGGCATAGACGTAAAGTATGGGGGATTATTTTAAGGATATGGAGATGGCCCCTTAATGAGAGCAGACATAGTAAGGAAAGAGAGGCAACTATGGCTAGGTTTGTGGATGGATTGAATAAAGATACTATAGATGTACTTGAGTTGCATCATTAAGTGGCTATGGAGCACTTAGTGGAGCGAGCCATCAAAGTTGAGAAGAAACTCAAGAGGAGGGGTAGATAGCTGTAGTTATAGAATATAGCCACATAGCTATTTGGTTAGTGGGAGGAGAAGCAACTACCTACAGCCAATGGAATCATCAAACTAAAGGTCACACTGAAAGTTGAGACCCCTACGGTACCAAATTAAAACCCTGGCACTTCTAATACTCGTAATAGAGACATCATGTGTTTTAAATGCCAAGGGAGATGGTATATTGCTACTCAATGCCTGAATAGGAGAATTATGGTTTTGACATATAGAAGAGAGATAGTGATTGATGAAGATGACAATAGTGGTGATGAGATGCTGTTTTCGGAGGAGGTGTTATTCGAAGAAAAAGAGGTAGTTACAAGGAGATGGGAAATGTGATTATGGTGGTAATGCACACTTTGAATACACAGGTTAGGGAAGAACAATTTGAGGAGCAGCAAGAAAACATCGTCTATGCAAGATGCTGGGTGAAGGGTAAAATTTGCAGCCTTATTATAGATGTGGAAGTCGTACTAACGTTGCTAGTACCATGTTGGTGGAAAGACATGCACTGCCACTTAAGGATCATGTGCATCAATATAAATTACAATGGTTGAATAATAGTGGAGAAGTGAAGTGACAAAGCAAGTTTTAGTAGTATTTGAGACTGTTAAGTATAAAGACGAAGTATTTTGTGATGTATGCCTATGCAGACTAACCATATTCTACTAGGAAGGTCTTTGTAGTTTGTTGAGTATGTCACATTCCATGGCAATTTGAACAAGCACATTTTCTATCACAATAACCAAAAGATTGCCTAAGTACCACTCACCCTATAGGAAGTACAAGAAGATCAACAATATTTGCAGCAATAGTTTAAGTTAGAGTTAGTGAAAAGAAAAAAGAAAAAGAGAGTGAGAAAGAAGGTGAGAATAGGCGAAGGTAAGAAAAAGGAGAGGAAAAGAAAAGAGAGAAATGAAAAGGAGGAAAAAAGAGTTCCATGCTAGCAAGAATGAGGTATGTGAGGATAACTTTAGGTAGTGAGAGGAGTGTTGTACTACTCATGGACAAAGAATCTTCCCTTTTATCAAAAGAAGTCACATCTTCCTTCTTTGAAATTCTTACGTCTATTTTGTAGGATTTCCTAGATGTATTGTAGGAGGAGTTACCTAGTGGGTTGCCACTAATTCAAGGGATTGAGCATTAGATTGATTTTGTGCCAGGAATAGCTATCCGAAATCAACTAGTGTACTAAGCAAACCCAAAAGAAATAAGGAAATCCAAAGACATGTGGAGGAATTAATTAGCAAACGATATGTTCAATAGAGTATGAGCCCTTGTGTAATCCCAGTGCTACTTGTGGCTAAGAAGAATGAATCATGGAGGATGTGCATGGATTGAACAGTAGTGAACACCATAATGGTAAATTATGGTTGTCCTATTCCCAAGTTAAATGATATGCTTGATGAACTATAAGGCACTACTATGTTTTCAAAAATTGATCTTAAAAGTGGCGATTATCAAATACATATGAAAGAAGGAGATGAATGGAAAACAAGCTTTTAAGACTATGTATGGGTTATATGAATAGTTAATTATGTTGTTTGGGTTAATGAATGCATCGAGTACTGTAATGAAACTTATAAACCTTGTTTATGGGCTTTAACAGGTAAATTTGTTGTGGGGTACTTGAATGATATTCTTGCATGTAGTGCATCCATTGATGAGCATGCTAGACATCTTAGGAGTGTATTTGAAGCTCTAACTAAAGAATGGTTGTATACGACTCCTAAGAAGGGCACTTTTCATGTAGATCTTTGTATGTTTCTTGGTTTGGTTGTAAGGAAATAGGGTATCCAAGTTGATGAGAATAAGGTGAAAGTAATACAAGAGTGGCAGACCCCTATGATTCTATCTAAGGTAAGGTGTATTAATGGATTTACAAGTTTTTATAGGAGATTCATGTAAGATTTTATCAAAATGGCAACACCATTAACCGAAATCATCAAGAAGAATGAAAGGTTTTAGTGGGGAGATGCATAGCAAAAAGCTTTCAAGATACATAAGGATAAGCTTACTCATGCTCTAGTTTTGTTTTTACTAGATTTTAATAACAACTTTGAACTTCATGTGATGCATTAGATGTAGGTGTTGGAGTAATGCTTACGTAGGAGAAGAAACCAATCACACATTTCAATGAGAAGTTAAATAGCACAAAATTGAATTATCCAACATATGACAAGGAGATGTATGTGTTGGTGAGGGCTTTGGAGACTTAGTAGCACTATTTCCAACCCAAAGAATTCGTCATTCATATGGATTACAAGTTTTTGAAGCATTTCAAGAGCTAAGGTAAGTTAAGCCAAAGGCATATTAAATGGGTATCCTTCATTGATACTTTCCCTTAAGTGATTAAATATAAGAAAGGCATAAAAAATATGCTAGTTAATGCATTGTCTAGGAGATATTCACCACTTACTACATTAATGTTAGGTTGTTAGGTTTTGAACAAGTTAAGGGATTGTATGAAAATGATGAGTATTTTGGGAATGTATACGGATTGACTAATAATGGGGTACATGACAAATATTATCAACACGATGGATATTTATTTTATGTGGATAGGTTGTGTATTCCTAGACGTTCCTTACAAGAATTTCTAATTAGAGGGCTCATGATAGAGGCCTAATGGGTAGTGTGACCAAAACATTTCGCATATTGGAAAAACATTTTTATTAGCCACATTTGCACACAAGGTGAACTTTAGCCAACTTCTAGAGGGATGATTGGAGTTGTTCCATAAGCTCACAACAACTCAGGCAATTCACCCCCCCCCCCATGTCTTTAGCCTTGTCCAAGTTCACCTTGAGACCCTTGACTATAGTTCGATAGGTCACTTCTAATTAGCACTATTCTCTTACATTCTTCCTATGAAATTGTCTCCCATTATTAGTGATATCTCTTTTGGTAATTCTAAGTGACATACCATGCTTTGCAATATTAACTTTATTACCTCTGCTTCTGTAATCCTAGCAAAGGCTCAACTTCGACCAAATTGTTGAAGTAATCCACTACCATTATAAAAAAATTTTCCTTGACTAGAAGCTTGTGGAAAGGCCTTACAATGTGCAATTACCACTATACAAATTGCCAAGAGGAGATAGATAAGGCCTTTATAGCCTTTGATGGAATGTAAGTGATATTAGCATGTTTTTGACATTTACTACATCTTTTCACGTACTATATAGCATCTGTGCTCAAGGTGGGCCAATAACTCCCCACCTTTAAGACTTTTTTTGGCTAAGGATTAACCGCCAAAATGATTTCCACAACACCCACTATGAGCCTCTTTTGTTAACTAGCCTTCTTTAGTCTGTCCCAAGCACCTTTGCAATAGCTGGAAAATCCCTTGTGATAAAGTCTATCTCCATTAGCATGAACCGAGAAGCTTGAAACTACTTCTTTCAGCTAGTTAACTTCCCCTTTAATCAGTCAATTAGCTAACCCCTTCGATCATCTGGTCCTATGGTGATCACCTAATCTCCCAACATGTAGTGGGGAACTACCCACAAAGTAACTCTATTTCACGTAGATAAGTTGAGTGCCTAGCTAACCTGGCCAACTTGTTTGCTCTCTAATTACCATGTTTATCTACTTAGATTAGCTTAAAATCCTCAAACATAGTTGCAGCTTTGTGGATAGCTTCTACATAATACTTCATCTACTCATCCTTAATGGTATAAACACCCTGAAATTGTTGATACACTTATCATGAATCCATGTGGGCCACAATTATTCTAGCACTAAGGTGGTAGGTCATTCTCTACCCCTAGAGGGGGTTTTCATACTTACCTTCATTGTTAGAGACATTAACATCTAGTTTGAGTTCATACTCAAAAGTGTCACCTTCTGGATTGATCAACACAACCCCCATTTCTTTAGCGACTTGGGTTAATGACCCATCTACATACAATTTCTATGGCTTAAGTGGTGTGTTAGGTTGTCAACCATTTCTACAATGAAGTCCACCAATGACTGAACCTTGATGGCCATCTAGGGCTAATATTGAATATTGAATTTCACGAGCTCAATCACCCACTTCATCATCTTGTTGGAGGCTTCTCCATTTTCTAAAATCCTCTTTAATGAATAGTTACTCAACACAATTATAGGATGTGACAAAAAGTAAAGACATAGCCTTCTCATTGTAATAATGAGAGATAGACCCAACTTCTTAATTTTAGAGTATCTTACCTTAAGTCCCCACAACACCTTGCCAACACAATATATAGGGTGCTACTACTTTTCACACTCCTTGACAAGGGCTAAGTTAATTGCCACCTTCGATAGCCAGATAAACAAAAGTTTTTCTCCTAGTCAAGGCTTACTCAAAAAAGGAAAAATAGATATGCTCAACTTTAGTCATCGAAAGATTGTTGGCATTTCTTGTCCCATTGAAATTCTCTAGCTTTTCTTAAGATTTTGAAGAAGTACAAGCTTTTATCAAATACCCTGGATATGAAGTAAGACGAGATAGCTACTCTCGCAGACAGCTTTTGAACTTGATGGATATTAGTTGGGGGAGGTATCTCCTAAATAGCCAAGATCTTTTTGGGATTGGCTTCCTTAACCCTCAAGGTTATCAAGTATCCTAGAAACTTGCCCTTTGAATGCCAAATTCACACTTCATGGAGTTTAGTTTCAAGTTGAATTTCTTTAAGGTATGAAAAGTTTCTCACAAATCTTCTATATTGTCTTCCCCTTTCTCAAATTTGACTAACATATCATCAATATAGACCTCTATATTCCATCTAGTGGGGTTTGAACATCTTTTGATGGTAGTTCCAAAATTCTTTAGTGTAAAAGGAATGACATTATAAGAGAAAGTACTAAAGGGGGTTATAAAACATATGTCTTCGAGGGCTAATAGTATCAAGTGATATCCTTGAATAGCATCCATCATCAATAAAAAATCCATCCTAACTGTAGCATCTACCAACTGATGTATACGAGACAAAAGATATCAATCCTTATAACAAGACTTGTTTAGGTCTTTGAAATCCACACATTCTTGACTTCCGTCCAACTTTAAGGAAGATGATGGCATATTAGCTAGCCACTTTGACAATTGGATTTCCTTCACCTATCTAGTTGCCAATAGTTTGTTAGTTTCCTTTTTCATAATTTCCATGTTTAGGGGACTTAAAGGCCAAAATTTCTGCTTCATAGGTTTCTTTTCAAGTCGATATTGAGTTTATGATCCTCCACTGAGGGATTCACGCCATTTAGGTCACTAGCACAAAACACAAAAATATGCATTTCTTTTTGAGTAAATGAATGAGTTTCCCCCATTTGTGCTTAGATAGCTAGGATCTTACCTGAGTAACAATCTAGGGCATTCTCAATTTTAGCTCGATATATAAAAGTTCTTTTGATGGCTTAAAGCGTTTTACTTCTCGTTTAGATGAATTAGGAGCGCCTCTTAGTTTGAAGTATTTAATTGAATCCACATAAAACAAGTGAGCCACATTAGTTCCCCTTTGACCACTCCACCTTTGTGCCCATGGTTGGGAACTTTATAGCCATGTGGACAAGAGAAACTACAACATTGAGAGCTATTGAGGCGAGCCTTCTAAATATCACATTATAAGTGCTAACTATATCAATAACATAAAACTACACTGACCTGGTTTGAGTGGTGCTTTCTTCTTCTTATGTTACAGGCAAGCAAATCTTTCCCTTTGGTGAAACTGCTTCACTAGAAAATCTATACAATAAAGGCATACCAAGTTCAAGATCTTTATCTTCTAAGCCTATTTGCCTAAAGCCTTACCGATAGCACATTCACTAAGCTCTCTCTATCCACTAAGCATCGAGTAACATCATAATTAGCAATGATAGAGGTAATTTCCAATGCGTCTTTCTGTGGTACTAAAACCCCATGCAAATCCTCTTCCTAAAAACTAATGATTACTCTTGACAATGTTGGGGTAGTAATCCAAGGTATCTTTTCACTTTAAGTTATATTACACATGAGAACCTTTCAAGCCCTATTTAACAGCCTAACATTGGCCTCTTATAAGATCATATTGATATATCCTTTTCGCATGGGGACATGTGGAAAGACTTGGTCGTCAAGCGTACCATCCTTTTCACTGTTGGACCTCTATTGATTATCTTGTATAAATTCCTTCAATTGACCCTTCGTATCAAGGCTTCAATTTCACTTTTGAGATTTCCTTGTCCCTTAATTGTGTGTTCATCATTATGGAACTTATAAAATTTATCATGTGGAGAGTTCTATAGTGGTGTAGTAGAAGAAACTAACCACCTAAACAAATCCGTAACCAAATGAGTGTTCAACATGTGCTTACGAGTTTTGTAATAGAGTTTCTTCTAGAGACCTTTCTTAACTTTAACCTTTACCTTGAGATTAGGAACTGCTAAGAGGCTACTTTGTCTAGTCTTTTTAGGCAAAGCAAATTTTGGCTTTCTCTCGCCCTTTTCTCTTTTATCCTCCATGTTATTATACTTCTCTACTCAAGCTAGGGACTCATCAAAGTTTGAGTGGGCTTTTTGGCGAATGAGTGAAAAAACTCTCCACCCCTTAAGCCTTTAGCAAAAGCACTGGCAAGCACTTCTAGAATAGCTGAAGGGGTATCCAAGGTATTGCGAATGAATCACTTCTCATTTTTCTCAATGGCTCCTCATTCCCTTGCCTTACATAGAACAAAGATAAAGGCATCTTCTCATACATCTTACTGCTAGCAAACTAGTGTAAAAATAAAGAAGTGAAATCTTCAAAACAATGTATTACCTTTAAAGGGAGATGGGCAAACATCGTTGAGTGGGCTCCCCCCCCCCCAACTTAGTTAAGAAAACTCAGCATTTAACTTTATCCGCATATGGATGGAGAAGGGATTGAGGCTTGAATATGGAGAGATGCTCAAATGGGTCTTGAGGCCCCATTATATTCGGCTATTAACATGTTATGAAAGTTTTAAGAAGTGGCTCATCAATACCTCTTTAGAAAAGAAGAGATTTTCTACTGAGCTATAGTGTTTCTTGGCTTTTGGCTAGGAAAATTATTTGAACCTCCAATCCTCTATAGGTTCCTTTCCTTTCAAACTTCTCTAGGGACGATTGACAAAATCTAATGTCTCAACCCACTTCCTTCTTCTATCCTCTATGTATATCTTATCAGATTTCTAACCTTTTGGAAATTTCTACAATATTGGGTGATTTTTAAGGAAAGCTTGAACTCACTGACCATAGTTAAGAACCACACCTTAGTGAGACTAAATACAAAGAGGTAGGCCATAGCTCTCCTTTGTCCATAATTTCAAAAAGCAACAATTGAAGTATGTGGGTGGGTTCCCACAATTGGGCAAATTTAGTACTATAATAAAACTAGATTATTGGGCAAACTCTTATGTATGATAACGTGGATAGAAAGCAGGACAAACACATGAATGTACGTAGTTCGGTGAAGGGTGTCTATAACCATGGAGCAAAAAGGTGTGTAAATATTTTATGGCTTATCCCCTATTACATCTTGCTGGCTATTTATGAGATTCAGCTATAACAAGAATTTATTATACGTTTGCACAACTACTCCTCATTCCCCACTACACTCATGGTTGTTAGCCGCTCAATGACTGTGGCTGGCAGTCTTAGTTAGGGAGGATGGTTGGACTAACCTACTGGAGGGCCACCTGGGTCATCACACCTTAGGGATGACTGGCTCCCTTTATACCTGGTCTGGATTTGTGTAGTGTCCTGAATTGCATAGTCATTTAGGATATGAAAATCCCTTACACCACCTATTTGCCTACGTCTAACCATGCCCTCCCTAAATGCTGGGGTCCTCAAGGATGACTGGAGAACTCCCTTCTTCCCTTTAGCATTCCCGCATATGGAGTCATATTCTCCTCTACAGCCAAGTCTCTAATTCTAGTCTTCTTGTGCTTGAATGTCTTGAGACAGTACACTAGAGCCAATCTAGCTTTCCCATTCGGTGGTTCCTCATCCTATGAGGCTGAATGATGTACCATATCAATTACAATTAAAAAATTATATGATTTATAAAATATAAAAATATATCCATAGTTTATAAATAGTAGTGGCATACTCAACATCAATTTGAAATAAACTTTGTGAAATTTGTAGGCCTAAAAATCTTCTAAAAACAAAGGTTCTCTTTTTAAAGCATAAAAGTACATGAAATTATGTATTACACAGCTGTTTGAAAAGATCCTAAACAAAAATAATAACACTTGAAAAATTAAAAAGAAAAAAAAAAGTAAAGATTGCCACCATAGACTAATACAAGACTAATAATCCCCTGTTAGCAATATTGTTAGCAAGCTAATCTAGACTGTCGTATAGCCCCTCCCTAGAGGTAGCATAGGTGCTCTGGATGTACTAATGGTGCTGCTAGAGTGAATACAGGCCAAGCTTGTTGTTTCTTTCGGCAGCAGTCATTGCATTAGGAAGATCTTGCTTATTTGCAAATACAAGGAATACTGCATCTCTCAACTCATCCTCATTGAACATCCTATGCAATTCATCCCTTGTCTCCACAATATGATCTTTGTTATTACTATCCACCACAAATAGAGACCCTAGTTATTTTGGAAATAGTGCATACACAATGGACGGATCCTATTTTAACCTCCAACATCCCAAATTGTGAAGCTAATGTTCTTGTACTCGATAGTCTCCACATTGAGGCCAATGGTAGGGATAGTAGTAACGATCTCTCCAAGCTTGAGCTTGTACAGGATGGTGGTCTTACCAGCTGTATCAAGACCGACCATCAGAATACGTATCTTCTTCTTTACAAAAAGTGTGAAGTTTTGTGAAAGGTGTAAGATAGCAAGGGACTTGTGAGGAAGAAAAGAAAATAGCTGCTCTTGCTGATTCTATTTTGTAGAAAAATGAACCCAATTACTGTTACATTGATTTTCTAATCAGCCACCAAGCTTTAAAAACATGTTATTGCTTCTAGAGGCTTCTACACGCACACCCCTAACTAACTCAAAAGCAAGCTAACAAAAAATGTACACACAAGAAGAAAACAGCCAGCAAAACTTGAAGGAGGAAAATGTGCCCTGAGCCCTGTTGGCTGTTTAGAAAGTCATCTGGCTGAGCTATCTAATCTTGATGACTTTTTAAGATGGATGGTTCTAGGAGATAATTGACATCCTAGCCTTCCATACAACATCATCTTAGACTCCAAAAAAAAAAAGAGCCTTGATTGCCACCCCATTTGAACCTTAGTTGTTTGACTTCTGCACTACAGGGGAGGTAATCAACTTCCAATAGCCCCTCTGAAAATGTGGAGTGGTAATTTACCATTCCCATCTTGTCCAAAAGATTCCTTAACTGTTGAATTCCCAGTGCTTTAGGCATTATGTCAGCAACTTGCCTTCTGGTGGGCACATGACAACTCTTGCCTTCTTGCACTTGATTTCTAATAATATGGCAGTCAATCTCAATATGCTTGCTCCTTTCATGGAAGACTGGGTTAGTAGTTATATGAAGCGTCACTTGATTGTCACAATGCAATAAGATTGGTTCATGCTACTCAATTCCAAGTGCTGTTAGAATATACCTTAACCAAGTGAGCTCACTGCATGTGGCTGCCATGGCTCGATACTCAACTTCTGCTGAGGATCTTAACACAACAGCCTACGTCTTGGACCTCCATGATACCAATGACTTGTCTATGAAGATGCAATACCCTGTGATAGACTTACAGGTGTTAATACATGAGCCCTAATCCGAATCACATAAGGCATTCAACTGAAGATCATTTTCTAATGCAAACAGCAATCCTTGTCTTGGTGCAGCCTTGATATAATGTAGCACCTTGTGCACCGCTCTCAAGTGTAGATCAGTAAATGCCTGTATATATTAATACAGGGTCTGACCTGAATAGGAAATATCAGGTCTTGTGATAGTTAAGTACAACAGTCTCCTAATGAGCCTTTTATAAATCAATGGATTTTCCAGTGGAGCTCCTAGATCCTTGCTTAGTTTAGAATTTTGTTGCATAGGACACTGGCTTGGCTTGCTTCCTAGCATACCATTATTTGAAAGTAAGTCCAAGGCGTATTTCTTTCGATTAATATAAATTCCATTTGCAGCTCTAGTAACTTCAATGCCAAAGAAATACCTTAGACTTCCTATGTCCTTGATCTTGAACCTCTTATCCAAAAACTCTTTTACATTTGTGACCATTACATCTGAATCACTTCTAATGATTATGTCATCCACATAGACTAATAGAGCCATAAATGAACTGTTTCTTCTCATAATAAAGAGGCTATAATTAGCTCTGCACTGCTCACAGCCATGTTTTGTCAATGCATTAGTCAGAGTAGCATTCCATTGCCTTGATGCCTATTTAAGACCATATAGGCTCTTATTTAACTTGAAAACTTGATGTGGTCCTCCCTTAGAATAACCCTGAGGTTTTCTCATGTAGATTTCTTCATTTAATTCCACATCTAAGAAGGCATTGTTAACATTAAGTTGATACAACTTCCAGCCCTTCACTGCAGCCACTACCAGGAGACATCTAATGGTGATCATCTTGGAAATTGGAGAGAAGGTTTCTTGGAAGTCTATTCCTTTCTTTTGTGTGAAGCCCTTTGCCACCAACTTGACTTTGTATCTCTCTATACTCCCATCAGAGTTTTGCTTGATTTTATACACAATTTTGCACCCTATTGGCACCTTACCGTAGGCAAATCAATTACTATCTATGTGTTATTTTGTTCTAGTGCTTTAAGTTCTATCTCCATAGCCTCCACCCATTTGGGATCTGCTGAAGCCTCTCTATAGGTCTTTAGTTCATCCTGGGTGGAAATAGTAGCCAAAAAACTCTAATAATGTGGGGAGAAATTCTAATTCCCTAAAACACTCTTAATGGGATGTTTAGTAAAAGCTTGGTGCCTCGTCCACTTAGAAGAAGTGAGGGAGAATAGGCCAAATAACAACAATAATCTTGAAGGTAATTGGGTGGTTTCCTAACTCTGTTTGACCTCCTCAGATCTTCCATAGGTTGCTGGTTCAATATAACACTAGTAGGCATTCCTAGCTCAAGTGGTTGGTTCATAGTTGGTTCAATGATGTGTTGGTCTTAGAGAGGTTCGAATGGCTTTTAGCTTTCTGCTTCTAGTGGTGGGGGAGTTTTGGACCAAGAATAGGGTTGATTAGGACCAAGTGAGACGAGTATGGATCACTAGAGTCACCATAAGGCAGTGTGTATGAAATTAAGTCTGCTTGGTCAAGGGTTGCATTGTGGTTGACCATTTTAAAGAGGAACACATTTTCATAGAAAAGCACATCTCTTGAAGCAAATACTTTATTTTTCTTGAGTTTTAGAAGCTTATATCCCCTCACTCCATAAGGGTAGCCTAAGAACACACAACTCTCCCCTAGCATCAAATTTTTTTCTTCCTTGCTTCAAGGTTGAAACATAACACAAACAACCAAAGCATCTTAGATGCTGGTAAGATGGATTGACTTTAAACAGAATTTCATAAAGGTTTTGTTATCTAACGTGCTACTTGGGGTTCTAGTAACCAAATAAGTGACTATTAAAATGGATTCATTCCAAATACTTTAAAGGTAGACTAGATTGAAACCCTAGTGCTCTGGCCACATTAAGTAGATGTTGGTGCTTTCTTCCCACCACTCCATTTTGTTGAGGAGTTTCTACGCAACTTCTTTGGTGTATTATACCCTATCTTTATAGAAATCTTTGAGCCAAAACTCAGATCCATTATCACTTCTTATTATCTTTATTCTTGCTCCATTCTGGTTTAGAATAAGATTAGAGAAAGCTTTGAGGACACTTCTTGTGTCTGATTTATTTTTGAACAAATAGGTCCAAGTGGTTCTAGTATAGTCATCTACTAATATTAGTAAGTTATTGCTTCCATCATGTGCTATTTCACTCATAGGTCCCTAAATATCACAATGCAATATGTCAAAAGAGTTTGAGGCTCTATGAAAACTGTGTTCAAAAGACAACTGGTGCATTTTAGCAATAGGACAGACAGGACAAGGCTCTTTATTCAAGCTGGAAGCATTTACATTAGTCAAAACTTCTTCCAAGAGTCCTAACACTTTGCTAGAAAGATGTCTAAGTAGATAATGTCATAAGTCTGCAAAAGTTACAAAGCTTACAGTATGTGGAGTTTAAAGTGGAGTTGGTTTATTGTGATCTGTCAAGTTAGCAGAGCTAACTTGATGCCTCACCTTTCCTTCTTAAAAATAGTATGGGCCATTTCTCACCTCACCTCTCCCAATTTTGGTCCAAGTGGCAAGGTCCTGCACAAGACAATGGGAAGGAAAAAAAAAAAGACATCATGAAGCAAAATCAGTAAGTTTCCTTACAGACATCAAATTTGTAGTGAAGGAGGGAACGCATAAGAGATCTTGTAAGGTAATAAATTTAGTCAATTTTACTACTCCTATGTGAGTGGCAGTAGTAAGTGAACCATTAGGCAACTTGATTTGTTTAGAAATCATCTTAGGCATGGATGTGAAAAGGTTTAGATCACATAACATGTGATCTGTGGCTCTAGTGTCCATTACCCATAAATAGGCTTCTGGCTTGATTGGTTTAAGGCTTAAGGTTTTTGGACTTTTCAAATTACCATTCGTATCAAAGGAATTGGTGTTGTAGGTGGTGGAGCTGGAAAAGGCATCATCACAGGCAGTATGGTTTTGAGGTTGCCCTTCCTTGTTGTGTTGGTTGGCTGCTGTCTTTCTAGTGCTCAAGAGTGCCATCAACTCATGGTATTGAGTGCTGGTCAGCATCATTTTTCCTTCATCTCCACATGGATCATCTCCTCCTTCTTGTTGCAAATTCTGTACTAGGATAGCATGGCCTGTCATCCTATTGCCTTTCTAAAAAAATTTGTGCCCTGGCGAATAACCGTTGAGCTTGTAACATTTTTCAACAAGATGTCCTCTCATGTTGCAATGTGTGTAGATTAGAGCTCGTGCATTTCCAGTCTTGAAGCAGTTCTCAAGGTTATGTCCTGAGATTTTATAATGTGTACAATACAGCTTATCCTTCCTAGCTGCTAGTTTAAATGCATTGCTGCTCCTTCATATAACCATAGCCATGCCCTCTGATCTATGTAGTGTCCCTAAGATTTGATGTTGCTTCTCTTGTTGCTTGGATTATGGCAAAAACCTTGTTCGCTAGAGGTAATAGATCAAACAACAAAATCTGGTCCCTAACATAGCTGTAGGTGTCATTCAGTCCCAGCAGGCACTGCATGACAGTGTCTCTTTAGTCTCGATCCAATGGAATCTTCAGCTGTCCACGAGTGCATTTAGGCATCATGTCATATATAGACAATTCATCCAATATAGGCTTCAGTTTACCATAGTAAGCAGCAACCAGATCATCTCCCTGAGTTAAAACACCTAAAGTCTTCTTCAATTGATACACTTTAGGTCCATTATGTCGTGACATTCTGTCACTTAACTCAATCCAAAGCTCAGTAGCATTGTCAATAAATAACAAGGTAGATTTAACTATAGGAGTTATAGAATTTAGGATCTATGAGACTACCAAGTCATTGCACCTTTCCCATCCATCCAATGGTCCTGCTTCAGTCTTCGCTAGTTTTTGGATCTATCCAATGATGAATCCAAGTTTGTTTTTAGCTCTGAGTGCTCTCCTCACACTCCTCACCCACACCACATAATTCTCAGTGGTTAGGAGGTTCGAAACAAGAGCTATCATAGGATTATCCCCACTGTCTAGCCTGAAAGGACTGGTTGGATTTGTGAGGCTGTAAGTCCTCTTTACAGCCATGTTGTGTTGATTTCTGGTTTGATGTTGAGCTTTCTGCCATAGATCTAGTGTGGTTTAGGCTCCAACTCACATTCGTACTTGCTCTGATACCATGTGAAGTTTTGTGAAAGGTTTAAGGTAGCAAGGGACTTGTGAGGAAGAAAAAAAAAACTGCTGCTCTTGTTGATTCTATTCTAAGAAAAATGAACCTGATTACTGTTACATTGAATTTCTAATCAACCACCAAGCTTTGAAAATGTGTTATTGCTTCTAGAGAACTCTAAACACACACCCCTAACTAACTCAAAAGCAAGTTAACAAAAAACGTGCACACAAGAAGAAAACTGCTAGCAAAACTAGGAGGAAAACGTGCCTTGAGCCCTGTTGGCAGTTTAGAAAATCATCCAGTTGAGCTGTCTAATCTTGATGACTTGTCAAGATGGATGGTTCCAAGAGATAATTGACATCCTAGCATTCTATACAACATCATCTTAGACTCTATAAAAAACAAGAGCTCTGATCGCTACCCTTTTGAGCCTCAGTTGCCCGATGTCTACACTGCAAGGCAGGCAGTTAGTTTCCAACAAAAAGCTGGCTAAAAAGCTTTGTGAATATATCAACCCAATTTCTTTTTATTGCTTCAGATCCCAACACTGATAAATTTGGCGAAATGGGAGAAGTATGGAGCCGGTTCAGGACAACACAAGAGATGATTCAACCTTTTTTGGGACAAATATATATATTAGTACACCAAATTAAATCATTATTACTAAAAAATTATTTCAGTAATTTTAAAAATTAAATAATAATCATAATTAGTACTAAAAATAACAAAGATTTTTTTTAACATAAAACACAATTTTTAAATATGTGTTTGTCGTAAGTGATGACAATTCATGTGTTTACCGGCTTATTACAAACAAGATGCCAAAATAAAGAAGGGATTAACCTTTACTTTTCCTAAAAGTTAAAAGCAATGTAACATAATCTTTAAAAATATTAAATATCTAGACACAAATAACTTTATAAGTTAAATTTTACACTTTTTATGTATCATACGTTTTTAACTAAAATAAAGAACGTGAAGCATAAATTAAGGATGGCTCGCCTTATGTAATAATATATGTGAATACCCAATAACAAATTTAATTTGTAGGGCATAAATGAAAATAGTTTAATATTATTGTACTTTATACCCAGCACAAATGACTAAACATGTCAAATTGAATAGCATTTATTTATTTATTTTTTCAAAATTTATACTTTTACTGATATATTCAACACTTTAAATAAATTAACATCACAGTTTAGAGAATAAACGCCAGTTAGAAAGTAACTAATTTGTTATACAACCAAAATATCGTAATCAAAGTAATAAGACTAAAAGGACTGTAGATTGAGAAATTACGCAAGTAAAAGAGAATAAAATAGTAGAATTAAATAAACTTTTAAATGCATCTATTTATGAGAGACAGTTTGTATCTTATTTAATAAAGTTAAAGATAAATAAATAAATTGTGATATTTTGAAAAAATCAGTTAAATAAATAAATAGAATACAGATATAAGATTCAAAAAGTAATATTTTTATCAAGACAACGTCCTTGAAATGCAGAAAAGATATTACAATAACTCAATTGAAAAAACAAAACATAAATAAAAAAAACGAGTGTTTTGGGAAAATGGTCACTGTAGTAGAACAAACACAAAATTTATTTAAAAAAGAGAAAGGAACATACTGAAAGGAAAACAAATAACAATTACCAATCAAAGTTATTAAAGTGCATCACTCAAAATTCATAGAAATCACGTAAGATTAAAATTATCTTGAAGATGTTCAATGATATTAGGTGCAACTAAATTAGTAAAAACACGATATATAAATGCACAAAAAACATAAAAAACTAACAAAATACGAGATAGAAAAATTAATAATTAAAGAACTATTGAACTACTTGTAGAATTACTCAAGATTAATAATTTGTAACTACTGCAATTAAATTGATAATTGACTATAATTGGCATACACTAGAAGCCATCATTACACGAGGGGCTAGACTTTCTAAATATTTAGTACTTCACTAATTCAACTTGTGACTTGTTTTCAAGTATTTATATTAGTTTATTCCCATTCTTCTCATTCAATTTCTACAGTTTAACTAATAGGAACCTACTAGCTTTAAGACATACAAAACTCCTCTTCATGAGAACGATACCCATACTCACGATAGTACTAGTTCAATTATAAATTAAATTTTGATGTGGTAAATTTTGGTGTTGTTGTATGGGAGGGTGATGAGTGTTATTGAATACTCTAGGAGATCATTAGATTAGGCCATTTTACTTTTATTTATTTTTGTTTCTTTCTCTCTTGATATTCATCTCTTTGTCTCTCTTATTCTTTTTCTGTTTTTTGTATATAAATTGCTATGTTTAGAGGAATGAACTTTGGGTTTGGAGATTTCTTGTATGTTCAATAGCAAGAGTGTAGATCTTGATTTTGATCCAAAAATTGAGAAAAACACTCCACAAGAGATGCCGAGTCTTATTCTAGTGTGAGAAAGAATCACTAAGGGTGGTAGTAGGCAACCTACTAGCACTAGAACTTGAGGCATAGCTTCCTCCTCCACCAAGTCATGGAGCAATCAAGGATTATCTACAGCTAGTGATGAAATTTCACATGATAGATATAGTTAAACCACCGGTCAATGCCATCAATTTTGAACTGAAACCTACATTAATTAATATGGTGCAATTAACCAACTTGGTGGAGCTCAACATGAAGATGCGAATACACATCTGGCCACTTCTTTAACTATGTGATACTGTTAAATTTATTGGGTTTTAAAAGATGCTATTAAACTTAAAATATTTCCTTTTTTTCTTAGGGACAAGGTGAGACAATGGTAGCTATTTATTTAGGAATTTGTGTGTCTACAGTTGCAACCCCTATGGCCTAGGATCATACTCATATGACAGGACATGGAGAAAAGTTCCTTACAAAGTATTTTTCACCAGTTATGACTACCCAACTAAGGCTTGAAATTAGAACATTCGAACATCTTAACTCAAAAACCTTGCCAGAAGTGTAAGAGCACTTTAAAATGCTATTCAGGAAATGCCCACAACATGACTACCCACTATGGATGCTGGTATAAACTTTTTATAATGGGATATCTAGTTAGTTACACAAAGTTTTAGATGGAGCTACAAGTGGTATACTGATGAATAGACTACTTGAGAATGCATGGGTGCCCTGACAGAGGAGATGGCTTCTGATGCCTATCACTAGCTATCTAAGAGATCCACAAAATGAAGGGTTACCGGCATACATGAAGTAGATACAGTAACAACCCTTGCCGCTAAACTAGAACTCTTGTCTAAAAGGATTAACATCATACTAGTAAGTAATCTAAAAATATCTCCAATCCCTATGATTCAGAGTTAGTGATATGTGTACAGGTCTACATCCGACACATAAGTGCAAGGGAGAAAGGACGAGCAATGGCTAAAATGAGCAAGTTAACTTTGTAGGGAATCAAGTTACATAAGATAGAAATCCATATTCCAATACATACAATCCTAGTTGGAGGAATCAACCTAACTTCTCTTGGAGAAATGCACAAAACCCATCAGGCTTTCAAATTTAATACCAACAGCAAGAGAGGAAGTAATCATTAGAGAGCATAGTTGGTAATTTTGCGAACTACAAAAAAGAAATAATAGGTAACTTAACTAACATTCCAAAAGATTATTTCATTAGAACTAATACACTCTTGTAGAATCTACAGTCATTCCTTAGAAATCTAGAGATGCAAGAAGGATAGCTGGTGAAAGAGATTGCTTATAAACCTTCAAGTATACTACCTATTACAATCGAAACTATATAATTAAATAAGTTAAAAGTGTACAGGTAGTGTGCCACAAGAATCAAGAAGTACTAGCTCCAATCGACGAGGTGAAGAAAGAACAAATGTGGCCCATTAACAAAGAAGAGAAGGAAACAAAACAAGCAAACCTACTGCCTTATAAACCAAAAATTCCATATCCTTAGTGGTTAATTTTAGCAAAAGCAAAGAAGTATGCAAGTTTTTTAGTAAGCTTGAAAAGTTAGATGTGAATGCTCCCTTTAGAAGTAAGTTTGTAGAAATCAAGAAAACTCTAGATTGTACGAAATTTCTATAAGAAGTTGTCTTTAGGAAAAAGAAGTTAGGTGAGATGGAAGATAATCAAGCTCAAGGACTTGCTTTTCCACCTAAACTAGACGACCAAGGGAGTTTCACCATCCTATGCACCATAGGAAGTAATTCTTTTAAAAATATCTTGCATGATTTAGGTGTCAGTGTTAACGTCATATCTTACTATACATTTCAAGCACTTAGCATGGAAGTGGTAAAGCTAACACGCATTCTTGTTAAACATGTCGATAAATTGACCCAAAAGTTAGTTAAGGTAAGTGACTTTATAGTGCCTATGGATTTTGTTGTAGCGAAAAGGAGACACCGGTAATCTTAGGGCGCCCATTTTTGGCTACCATCAAAGGTAGCCTTACTTTACACGTTGGCTTAAATGAGGTAACATTTTTCATGCACTCTATACCTTTTGTCCCCATGCACACATAGGAGGTAAAAGAGAATTTGACTATGCTATATGATTTTGATGCATGTGTTACTGTTTCAAGTGATATCCCTAGTGTAAAGGAAAGTTTAGTGTAAGAAAAAGCTAGTAACTGGCAAGAGCAAAGTGTGACTGAAGCAAGCATCCTAAGAGGCAATGGAAAAACAAAGCCTAATAAAAAGTGGGAAGAAAGGGCAGAAGAGAACAAGAAAAAAGAGAGACACCATAGCTCATGGGGGGTTGTAGATTCCCAAAACCTCCATTCTTCCACCTTAAGCCATGAGTATCTAATCTAGTAGCTAACGTAAGATGCAGTACTTCTCAAGAGGCTACCTATTTTTTAATTTACTTTTGTTTTTATTTTAGAGTTCTGTTGTTTTCTCTTGATTTTGCATGCTTAGGAGTCACTTGGGCTTAAGTTTGTTAGTTTTTAGATTTTTCTGTGCAGAATAGTGCTGTAAGACAAATCAAGATCATAAAGGCATGGACACACCTACCTGCGCCCATTGAATCAACTGTAGGGTTCGATGGAATTCTCGCCACTCCCTACCATGGTTGCATACTCTTCTCCTGTGTTCATGTGATCAACAACATAATATTATTTAAATTCTATTGTTCAACTTTACAGCTGCCAAGTTCAATGCGACAAATGCAGCTAACACTTACATGGGTGCCTCACTGACCACAATGCGTTTTGTTAATTTTGCTTTTATTCACTGCAATAGCAGTTAAGGCTTCCACGCATCTAGACTTATATAGCGCGACTGTGGTAAAAACCCCAAGGCACATTACCCAAGCACAGAATTCTTCCCACTCTAGCATAACATCACCTCATGACCACGAGTCTTATGTTCGTAACCACAAGTGACACACACGGACAACACCCAGGCTTGTTTAAAATGAGTTAGGGTAGTGTTTGTCTTCACTTTAACGCCACTTAGCCCCTCACAGAACCGTCTCCCACCACCACAGTACACTTTTACACACTTGCACTCCGTCATCACAACCCACTCTTGCACATGCTCACTTCCCTTTACCCTTGAGCTACATATGCCCAAGCTCTAACTACCCTCACTAGAACCTCTTCCTGCATCCCTTCCCATGGACAAGCTCAATGATGTCAAGTAATATTTTTCCTTTCTCTTACATTTCTCCTTGCCAAAAGTTTAAAAAGGCTTCTGTCTAGTTCCTATAGCTTATTTTTCTTCAATTCGAAAGATTTTAGGGCTTGTGTTATTACAATCTTTTGAAGACCTTAAAGCTTAGATTTTACGTATTTTTATACATGAACTACACTAATGTGTTAGGGATTTGTTGCACAATGCATGTTTCTTGATGAATTGTGCTTGAATGGATGACTTCTTTTTGCATTTCAATATAAATTTCCACCCCCATGTTATGCACGCCATGTGTTTAGCGAAATGCCCCATTCGAATTTGAAGTAAGATTTGCTTTGTTTTTGGGAGTTTTCATAGCTAATTTGCTTGTTCCATGTTTTTTGGTTGCCATGGTAGCCTATTTGGGGGTTAGTGTGGTGCTTGCTCACAGACAAAAGATTTGCATGTTAGTTTGAATTTAATTACTTTTATTTGGTAGGACATGCATGCGGGGTGGTCTTAAGGTTGAAAGTTACCTTTATCAGTTTGTATGGAACGTCCTTGTGTGCTCCTCATAGCTAAAATGTTCTAAATTTGGTTTAAAAGGTTTTGACGCTAGTTTGTTTGGCGGATGATGGTGTGAATTGTATTCAGCTCTACTTCTTTAGCCATAGTGTTGAAATCAAGTTATTTTGCAAGAGCAAGGAAAAGGAGCTATTATGTTGAAGGTGCTAGTTCCTCCCATGTGCCACCTACCCTACCTACGGCTATCTATAACACCACCCAATTCATGTCAGAGGAGGTCCAAGATAGATATTATAGCAATATGGCATATAGGAATGTTATAGCTAAAAGAGGATTGGTTCAGCCAATAACATTAACCCAACATTCACACAGCTAGTGACTGAGCGAGGATAGAACACTACTATAGTATAAACCTACCAATTGGTCCTTAAAGGAATTGCTCAAGGAATTCTATGCTTAAGTGCTAAACTAGGTGGATGACTCATTTACCATTGAAGGTGTGTTTATTCCTTTTAGTCTCCATGTAATCAATAGTCTATTTAGATTGAATCTTATGGATTTGAGCCAGTTAGAGCACTTGCAAGAAACCGACACTCTCAAGGAGGGCTTAGTGATTGAGTTATACCCTAAGGGCATCCAGCGGACTGATGGTAGGCAATATCAATTCCATTGCAATAGTCTACCTTAGCTGATTAGAGTTTGGTGGCTTTTTACACGTGGCAAGATTTTTGCCTCCTTAGCACCACACCGTTATGAAAATCGACTAATTCATCATCCCATATGCCATATGCACAAGTATCCTTGTGGATTTGGATCAACTAATTTTTGATAACATCTTATGTATAGTAAACAAGAGAAAGACCGGCATGACCCATATGTATGTCATCACAAAGTTATGCCAGTAAGCTAGAGTCAACATGAATTCTTTCTACTATATAGATGCCCAAGGAGGTACAGTACCATAGTAGCAGCAATAGTAGCACCAGAGGCACCCAGTTTCCGAACTCAAGGACCAAGATTTTTAAGCTAAGATCTAGCAAAAATGTAGTTGATGTCCCGACACTTAGATTTTAGGTTGGACTACCTGGATCGTACCATTAGTAGCTTCCAAGCTTAGAAGGTGGCATACCTTCAATAAGCTTACTCAAATATTCCATTTCCACCTTTTTAGCAACCTACCCTAGTCCCTCGTTACCGGTACCATTATCAACACTATCCACCCTAGCCACCGTATACCATCATCACCACCCCAGTCCCTCATTACCGATACAATTATCAACACTATCTACTTCTTCCCTCGTGTACTAGGTTGTGTTTTTCTTTTTTCTCTTTTTATTTTTGTTTGGACTTTGATGTTATAGTTGCATTGATGACAATATAACAATCAAAGTGTGGGGAGGGACATGATGTAAGGAGGGTTATATAATTTGATATTTTAAGGGACATAATATGGATTGTAAACTTTAACTCTTTGAATTTTTTACTTTTCTTGTTCATGCATTTTGTTGATGGTTGGAATTGTAGATCATCTAATTTTGCTTAAGTCCCATTGCCTATGATTTATTGTGTGCTTTAATATCCTATGTTTTATGGTTGAAAATTTTGAAAATAACAAGTTATGATACGTGAAATTATAGCATATTTGTACCCATGGTATGCTTAAATTATCATGCATGTGAGTTGAAATGGAGAAAATATGATATCATGTAGAAAAAATACGTAACATAATGATTTTTTGTGAAAAAGAGAAGATGTGAAGCTAATTAATACTTTTGTACATTTTTTACACTTAAAATATGATTTGATATTCACAAGAAAGCGTTACAATTACGAAAGGAAGAATTGCATCCATAAAAGGAGGATTCTCAACCACAGAGAGAAATTGTAGTGAATTTTGGAAATTCTGCAAAAATTGGTCATAATCATACGGAAAGTGTCACGATCAAGAAGTTGTTAGTTACAGTTGCAAAATTTAGTCGTGGAGTACACTGGAATTTCACAAATAGATGTCACAATCATGAGATCTAGAGGCGTGATAGCAATAGTTTTTAGAGAACATACACGCTAACCTAAGGTGTCCTAATTATAAATACATGTTCTCCATGTATTGGAGAAGAGATTAAGCTTAGTTTTCATTTTTTAAACTTTTAGAAACATAGGATTATAAGATTGAAGGTTCGAGAAGAAGGAATCTACATTAAGAATTGAAGCACCTTCACCACACCATGTAACGTAGAACATTGGACTAAGTTTTTCGTACTTTTTCTAGTGTTTTACTTTGTTTGAATGATGAACAACTTAGACATGGTTTTTATCAAAATTATATCGAGGTTCTAAATTTCTTTGTCACTTGTGTTTGTGATTGGTGGCTAATGTATGCATGATTTTGATTAATTGTCTTTACATGATTATTCGCAATTATTGAATTTGATAGAAATTAAGGGATCCAATATTTAATTTGTGGGTATGTGAGGAATAATAGGAATGAAACTTGCACACTAGACATACAATTTATGAATATTAATTTCATAAGAATAAATGGACTTAAATTGTAGAATTAATGCTGGTAAATATTTTTAATCACAAAACTAAATAATTCAACTCAATTGTGCTTCAGAATATTTGCTAAAATTTGGAGTTGAAGTTGTAAGAAAGTTCAGGATAATATAATGTAGACTTTAGAATTAAAAATTCATAACCTGTATAATAAAACTAACAATTAACATAATTTGGCATACATAATTAACTAATAAAACAGAACTGACCAGATTTTTCAACTACTAGTACTCCATCACACTTGTGGGGTTTGGTTTAAGTGCTAGTTTTTAGTTAGTATTATTTTCCTTTTACTCCATTTTTTAGGCCTAACTAATAAGAATTTAGTTATATCGATAGACATAGAACTCCTCCCCATGGGAATGATACCTATACTCGTCATATTATTAGGTTCAATTATAAATTTAATTTTAGTGTAGTGACGACTCACGACCAAATTTTGGCGCCGTTGCTAGGTAGGGCAACAAATGCTATTAAACACTTTGAGGGGTTGCAAGATTAGACCATTTTATTTTTCTTTTGTTTTTCTTTTATTCTCTCTTTATTTGTTCTCTCTATGATTTTCTTTTTTCTTTCCTAGTTACATTACTACTTTATGAGTTGAATTTTTGTTTGTATTCACAATTTTATGCGTGGGAGTAAGAACACTGATTTTGATTTTGATCTAAAAATTGAAAAAACTTTTCCTAGGCGTAAATCACTTTTCCAATGAGAATAGATAATGACAAAAAATAATCCACTACCATAGGAACTTCCTCCTCCACTAAACCAGCAAGCCATTGAAGATTACATGCAATCAGTGATGAAACTGAGAATTGTAAAGCCACTGGTGTACACAAATAATTTTAGGTTGAAACCTGTAGTAGTCTATATGGTGCAGTCAAACTAATGTGGTGGAGCCCCACATGAAGGTCCTAAGAACCATTTTACATCTTTTCTTGAATTATGTGACACTATTAAATTTAATGGGGAATTTGACGATATAATTAATTTGAGACATTTTCATTTTATTTTAGGGACAAGGCTGGACAGTGGCTACAATCATTGCCGCCTAAGAGTATGGTTACTTAGTAAGACATGGTAAATAAATTTCTAGTTAAATACTTCCCACTTGCCAAGATTGCATAGTTAAGGTTAGAAATTGACACCTTCAAACAACTTGACTTTTAGACACTACCTAAAGTTTGGGAAAGGTTTAAAGAACTTCTTAAAAAGTGCCCCCAGTATGGATGTCCACTTTGGATGCAAGGAGAAACTTTCTATAGTGGTATATTTAGCCAATTTTGTACTATCTTAGATTTAGTTGCATGAGGAGCTTTAATGAACAAATTACTTGAGGATGCATAGGACTTAATTGAGGAGATGGCATTGAATGCTTACTCATGACCATCTGAGATATCCACAACATGTAAGGTTGTTGGCATGCATGGAGTAAATTTAGTAATAGACATTGCAACAAAAGTGAAACTCTTGTCCATAAAGATTTGATAGTATCTCGGTAAGTAATTCTCAATAGTCTCCATTTTCAATAAGTCATACTTGTGATTCTGTGTAGGGCCTCATCCTACACATAAGTGTAGAGGCGGAGGAATGGATAGTGGGTAGAAAGAATAAGTGAGTTATGTAAGCAATGTAGAAGCAAAAGGTAACAACTCATATACAAACACCTACAATCCAACTGGAAGAACCATCCAAACTTTTGCACACCAACTTGCCTTAGTTGCTTAGTAGCTTGAGAAGTGCTATTGCTATGGAAGAGATGATGGTTTATGGGTGTAAGTCTTATCTCAGGGGCTTCATGAACTACTGGAACATGAATGAAAGTGGTGGGTGGAATGAGAGATGAAATAGGCAATAGAAAGGAGTGAAAACAAATAGAAAAGTGTGAAAAAGGTTGTGGAAACATATATAAAAAGAGAAAAAAAGTAGCAAGTAGTTCAAGTGACTTAATAATTGGGATTGCGCTGATATCCCTACTTATTCTCGCATAAAACGGTCACCTAACTATGAGTATGCAAAACATTTCAAGTATGTTATGGAATGAGTAATTGGGGGTGTGTAGTAATCCTTATTCACCTTTGCATAAAAAGGTTCCCAACAACTTGAAGAAGCCTACAAAATGCTCACAAGAAGGCTGGCAAAGAATAAATATGGGGGAGGAAAAACAAAGGCCTTATCTCATTTGATTAACCCCACAATCTTGTTTCATCCATCGTTTGAACTTGTGTGAAGGTGGGTAAGTAGATTCATTGAGGTGAACTGTCTATGAATTAAATGTTTTTGATAGGTAATAGCACCATCAAGTGACTGAATTGATTGGAGGATAGGAGTGACTCACACACTTACATGGCAATTTGCATTGAAAATGAATGGTTTGGGGATGTTGTGTTCATGATTGATTTTGAAGCTACTTTATATATTATAATAAAATCCTTCTGAAATGAAGAAAGGTACTGCAAATCTGAACTATGCATCAATTGAGTGTCATTAGTCTTATTAAATTTTTATTTGCTAGTTAAGTGTGGAGTGTGATAATACTTGATTTTATAATGATTTTGGCCTTTTACTTGAGTGATTTTTGTGCCTATGTTTGATCTTGAGTAATAAAACCTATTGTGAAAATGCTTAGAGTTAAAATTCACACGTGATGGATGAGAATTTATGAATTTGGAGTAAACAATATTATTTTTCGATAAAAGTTTAGCAACAATTGATTTTGCAAGTGGATCATGGCCATAGATATTGATTTTGTGTCGGCAAACGAAGCTAGTGTGCCAGCATGAATAGAAGCATTGAATGGACTAGCGCAAGAAGCCTCCGCACCCATAGCAGATAATGATGTAACCATAGGTAAGAGGTTGGCAACAGGGAGCTGGACTACATAACATTTTGAATTTCTACTAGCCAAGAGGCGTAAACATGAGAGTGGAGCTTGTAAACATAGGAGGAACGATCATGGCAGCAAGTCAAATCACAAATTTTATGTAATTAGTTGACTTAGGTTCATAGTGGCAGAAAGAGAAGTTACAACCACGAGAGTAATCTTCACGACACAATGACAGCATTTTGAACTATTTTTTAGGCATATTTTCATGGGATTTTTGAGACTCTTTTCACAACCCTATCCACCTACATATAAAAAGACATGAAAAATAAGCTTGAGAAGTTAGTTTTACATTCCCAACACTTAGAAACATAAGCACACAAGTTTGAAGCAGTGGAGGAAGGAATTCACACCATTCTTAAAGAGAATTCTTTAGTCTAAACAACAATTACAGAATAAGTTTTTTTTTTAACTTTTTCTTTTAATTTTGAGTTGTTTTGGATGATGAACAATTTAGTGATGATTTTTATTGAGTATGATATGGTTTGCTAAATTTTATTCTTACCCCTTGCATATGTGATTGGTAGAATATGTGTGCATGAATTTTTTATCAATTATCCTTGCGTGCGTTATTTGTAATTAGCACATTGATTAGTAATTAGGGAAATTGGCCAATCCACTAATTACTTTGTGGCTGTGCAAAGAATAACGAAAGTAAAACCGACATGCTAGACTGACAATTGCAAACATTAATCTTGTGAGAATAATGGGAGTGAAACTGTAAGATTATTGTAAAAAATATATTGTTAATCACAAAACTGAATAATTTAACTTGATTATGCTAGGGAATACTCACTAAATTTTGAGTTAAATTTATAAGATAATTTGGGAGAATATCCTGTAAACTTTGGAATTAACAATTTGTAACCACTACAATTAAATTAATAATTGACAACAATTGGCTTATATTAAAAACCATCATTGCACAAGAGGCTAGATTCTCTAGTTATTAGTACTTTGCTAATTTAACCTGTGACTTGTTTTCAGATGTTTGTCTTAGTATTTTTTTTCCATTCTTCTCACTCTACTTCAATGGTCCAACTAATAGGAACCTAATTACATTAATAGACATAAAATGCCTTCTCGTAAGAACACCTGTACTCAACACGGTACCGGTTCAATTATAAATTTAATATCGGTGTGGCAATGACTCGCATTGCCTTTTATCACATATTTTAATAACTTGTAACACAAAGAAATGTAGTAACAACTAAAATGAAAAGAAGTCAAGTAAGACCTTTCTTTGGCTTCTTTGTTGTTGATTTTATGTCCTTTGTTTTAAACAATGTGTTGTATCAATCAGTAGAATAGGCATTGTTTTCTTTACAAATTACATCATCTAACCTCTAGATTTACTCAAACTAGCTAGGCCTATGCATCTAAGCTCATAATAATTTCTCAAGTACCTTGTCCTTGGTGAGGATGCACTCCAATTTTACCTTTCCATTATCCAACTTATCTAATGCTACAACATATTATTCAGCTTCATGTTGCAACTTCGATATTACCTCTAGATTGTAGAAATCCTTCAATAGTTTGGCATGGGAAGTAAATGCTTCATTTCTTTCCTTATTTAACATCTTGTTTTCGTACTTCAACTTCTTGTTGATATTGTAAATAACAAATAGCTTCTCAACCCTCTTGTTGGTGTTGGTAGTTTGTAATTCTTTATAGCTAAGCTCATCATCACTATCACTACTATAATCAAATGTATCAGATGCTACAAAAAATATTTTAGCATCATTTACAACAATATTTTTGTTTTTCTAAAAGACTAAGTTGAATACGACATGGTTGTTAGGATGTTCTTCTTCTTCACAACTTTAATTTGATCCATCATCACTTTAAGTAGTGGCAAGAGATTTTTCATGCTTTTCATTGAATTGGTATATTTTGATTGCATGTGACCATATCATTCACATTCTTTGCATTTGATTCATTTTTTGGCCTTTAGCACTTCATCTTTTGTAGTTTCTTCTAGTTCCTTATACGGGCCTCTTTCCTGAATTTATTATTGGAATATTAGAAATTTTCTTACTTATCCATAGGACTTTTGCAAATTATCTAGTCTGATATGATATTTTTTTTACATCTACATGCTCCTCTTCATGTTTATCATGATTACGATTGACTATAATTGTCTATAGTGCTACTCCCTTCTCTTTTTTGGCTAATGTAAAGCTCATTTCATAAGCTAACAATGATCTGTAGTTTATCCGACCACACTATTGTAACATCTCTTGCCTCTTCCATTGTTGCAATCTTTAAAGTAACACATTAATGCAATGATTTGAAAATCTTTCTCACTAGCTTCATCTCTAAAAGCTTCTTATCCAAAAATGATATGTCTGATAGGCATTATCCCTTTGTTTGGTGTTAAAAGCAGCAACAGTCTTATCATCAACCATTCAAAGATTTTTGAATTAGGACGCCTGCATCTAAAGTTTAAAATGCACAATAAGCTTGTGCCTTTGTATGCACTTTGTAAGATCTCCTAGGCTTCGTTAGATGTATCACATGTTGCAACAAATTTAAATGACTCTTTGTCAAAATTTGTAAAAATTGTATTGATTGCATGAGAATTTTCAAGAGCAACCCTCTCTTGACTTTGATGTTGCAATTTGGAGTCCTCCTTCAATGTAGTTTACCCATCAACCTCATGAGTAATTGGTGACTAACCACCCTCAACCCCAGTTCATGCCTTGTTGTTTAGCGATTTAATGAAGTTGTCCTTTAAGCCTTTCAATATGGCTAATTTGACCCATCCAATGGGGAAGTCATGATGCGGATGCTCCTTCTTTGGTGCTCATCCATTTGTTAACCAACTTTCCTAAATCTCACCCACTTGAAATGTAAACTTGTCTAGGTGATAAAACTCTGTTGCCATTTGCTGGTTCATTAGGACATTGTTGTTATAAGAATTATTGAAACTAGTAGTGCAACACATAGTAGAAAATTAGAAAAAGAACAGAATTACCAGAAGTTGTTTAAGTAGTTCAGAGACAACCCTTCTGCGTCTATAACGCCACAACCAGAAAAATTCCACTACTACTAGTGTTATAACAAGTTGTAATACAAATTTGATCTCTTAGATAAATTATACTCCCTCAAGCCAAAATACCTTTAACTCTCAACTTCATTGATATGTTTATAGCCTAACTCTTCTAGAAAGCAAGTCTCCTTGCTTGTGTCTTAAATGAGACTTCCTTTTGATCTCAACTCTAATGTTGATCATAAGTTTCCTCTTCCTAGGATGTCAAAATTCAATTAAGACACTTGGATGGGCACTTGACGAATGAATTCATTCTCAATGCATCAACTACAAGGCAATTTTTCTCTTAGGATGTTTCTTGGGAAATTCTCTCAAACTCTTCCGATGTTTTTCTCTCAAACCTTGAGTTTGACTCTCAAAATCCTTGTCTGCGATCATCCAAAATCAGCCATAAATAAAGGCTTTGATGACAAAATTTATTGACAAGAAAATATGATTTATTCTTTTGAACATATTTAAATCTATTACTTGCCATGTTAGAACATGTAGCACCATAGATTAGCAATCTTTATCTTTCCTTAATCTTTTGTAGTCTAGAATCTCCAAGATATTTTTGGATAAATAAAAGTCAACCACATATTCTAAAAGATTTGGGAATTTACTTTATCCAAATTAACCTCTAGAAATTACCAAGAAATCCACATTAATCCTCAAAATCATTGCATATTTGGTTAGAAGAATCCTTCTAAGGCCGGTAATCTTAATAACGAAAGTTTTGATGCAAGGCTTGCTATAACACCTAGTGCAATAGATTACCATATTTACATAATTTCCATAAATTCAATTTTTCCAAGTCATACTCCAAATAATCATTCACATAAATCAAGTTGGGGTTGTATCGTATAACGACAGCTAATAACACGACACTAACTTATGTGAGGTGACAAACCACAGTTTCTCTCCATTTGCAAAGAATGTGGTCCTTGAACATAGAGTTTCAACGAGAGATGGTTTTCCTCGATAGCTATTCACACATGGAATTTCCTTGGTTTTTGTTAATTATGGTGATATGTTAGAACTATAGGTCGGATATGCTCGGCAGACTTGAAGAAGTATGCTACTCCCAGATCAATAAGAAACAGTGTAAGAAGACCATGTGATGACTGGAGATTTGCTGTGGAAGAAGTCATCTTGCGATGGGGGAGTGATTATTCTGGATAGTGCAAAGCGAAAGGGAATAAAATTTCACTAACTCAGTTGACGCCTCTTGTGCGCTCTAATCTCGTATTGTGAAAGCAATAGATAATGAGAATGTGAAGGGGTTTTTTATTTTTTTTATTCTAATTAATTTTTTAATTTAAAAAATTAACCCATTTATGGTGAAGTAATAAAAGTAACCAATCATCTCGCCGTTTTGAACGGCGATATTAGTTTTTTTAAAAAAATAAATAAAATATCCCGTATTTCTCTTCGTATTATGGGAGAAATACGGATGACGTCTCCTTGCCATTTGTATATTTTGACAATAACATATGAAGGTATAATAGCTTCACTCGATCCCCAGATGAATCAGGAAAAATCCTACAACCCAATAACAATAACACGTAACTGCAATGCCAATAGCTTATGACGATACTTCGTGTATAGGTGTGTGCCATCTACACTAATCACCTGCCTACAATGCTGGTATCCATTGATGCAAGCTTTGAAAGCCCAAAATAAATAACATAGCATCATCCTATTTGGCACCCCAGTGTCAATATGTCTCCACTCGACAACAGTGTCTGGGTTCCATTTCTGTAGTGCTCTCATGTACCTAGGCAACTTCTTCACTGAGTCTTCCCACGTGCCATACACATTCTCAATGGCTTGTTTCAAGCTATAACATGCCTTTGTATAATTAATCTCATAACCATATCGATCTTTGACAAGTTGCATAATATTTTTTATCTCAATAGTAGGGTTTTGACGAACCAACCCTACGAGAATTGCAGCTACCATGTTTTTATTCAAATTTGTGTGATCCATCCTTAGGCCCCATAGGAGACAAGTGTAGACTCCGTCGTATCTAGTTATCTTCTACAACCCCATTTTTTGCCTTAAAGAAGCCCTAAGGTGCTAGTCACAAGGTTCATCAATTGTAGTATGTCTATATTTAACCTTCCACGTACTGGGCATACTCTTCACCACACAGTACTCTCGCTTTGTATGTGTCACAGAGTAATCCATCACAGCTGCTTGGACATAACCCTTGTTCTTAAACACCGTGTCCAAATGAAGCTCTCCTTTGTGCTCGTTATAGTACGTGCTTCATCTACCACTGGGATTTTCAAAACTGTCAGCTGTTATTTTTGGCTCTACCTATCAGAAGATGGGCACAGACGGATGCAATGGCACCATCGATGGTTTTGTCACATGTCCAGGTACTGGAAAGGTTGTTGAACATAAAGGCATAGTTGATGGCTCTATCACATATTCATGTTTAGGGATAGTTGAAGAGTGCACTGGCATGGTGCTCGCTCGCCTTAGAACATATCGAGGGTATGCATTGGCTGATGGGTCAGCATCTGATGCTGTTAATATCTGCTGTATCGAATTGATATCAATTGCATCCTCATCTTCTTCATTCTCATCATCTCCCTCATCTCCATAATCTCTATCATTGATATCAGATGTTGATCGGTATACATGTTACTCATGGGCATCACAAAGCATCTCAACATCATCATCCATACGAGACCTACCTCCATATTCTGATCCAAAATGTGATGCCTGTGTGTTAAGATTAGGTAACATGTAACACTCCTGAATGCCCATATGAGTCAACGCTTCAGTGACCAAGGGCACTATTGCTCTGTTGAGTTCTAAAGAATGATTGGTGGGAGGTTTGACCTGTTTCCCTTTCTACACGTGGCACACTATACTAATTGTCACAGTCTCTCCGTTCTATTTCGATATATAGATCTAAATACATGACTTAATTGATCGGATTAAACAAGAACTGCAAATTTATGTCATTCTCAATCCCTAGTAGGACCACATCATATCTCCCAAATGCATCTCTTAACACAAATTTTGTTTGCAAATGAATGACATAATGATTCGGATCCACTCTAGTCAAATCATACACCATCGTCTCCAATTCAACAAAATTCGTACTGCGACATATGTTTTGCAAATAACGAGGCCCAATGTTGTAACTTATGCCATTCGAATTTTGCACAATAAAACCCCCCCAATATAGTACAATTTGAATATCACCCTCAAATGCCATATCTTCAAAACAAACAGTTCACATGCATGATGCAATAAAATATAAACATCACATCCATAATATGGTATATACAAATGTAGAAAATATAAGCGTCACATCCATAACATGATACAAATAATTCATTTTCAAACTTCTAAAATAATTATATATTTAAGTAAATATTTTTCATTTAATGTTTCCAAATTTTATATATTAAATATTTAAGAATTTAATGTATTTTAAGTAAATGTATTTTCATTTATCTAATATTCTTATTTGATAAATTGGTTAAATTGATAAAAGATTTATAAGTAGGTTCCATTTGTTAAATTGGAAAATTAATTAGAATAACTACATTAAAAAAACCTTCATATTTTTCATTCGTCTAATATTCTTAAATTTTATATATTAAATATTTAAGTCCATATTTTTCATTCATTTAATATTCTTAAATTTTATGTATTAAATATTTAAGTATGTAATTTTTATTCATATAATATTAATTGAGATTTTTCAAATTTATTTGGTTATCCCTATTTACACCACAATTAATATGACAGGAAAAATTAGCAACTAATGACAAACTATAGCTTTAACTAACAACACAAGAATTTTGTTTGAAACTTAAATATAACAAAATATGAACACTCACCTTAGAAAATCAATTCTGATAATAAGCCGTGTATGTTTGCCCAATTTTTGATTGCAATTATGCTATATTTGTTTCTCGAAATTCTGACTGTGATAAGCTTATTTATTGCTCCAAATTTTGACAGCGGCAACACCGTGTTTGTTTTCGTAAATTTTAACTAGAGTTTCCTGCAATATACAAACACATCTATTAGCAATTAAGGTTGAAAAATCAAAAGACCCAAACTGAAAAACAGACTGTGAAAATTAAGGCTAAAAAATCAAAACACCCAAACTGAAAAAACGGGTTGCAAATCAAAAATTATAAACTGAACAATGAATTTGGGAAAAATAAAGGTTGAGCAATATCAGAAAATCGATCAAGATGTACCATTTATCAATAGAAGAATCATAAACCTAAAACATCGGATTTGAATCCAAAACTTCCGATCTGTGCATCTGGAAGAAGCTCCTCCGTTCGTGCGTTCAGGAAGAAGCCTGTGCACAAAAATTTGGCCAGGCGAGTGCAGAAATCCGTTGGGTGTTCGGCCGTGTTTGAGTAGAAATCTGTCGGGCAAGTGTAGAAATCTGTTGGGCTAGTGCAGAAATCTGGTGGGTGAGTTTGAGCAGAAATTCGTCAGGCGAGGCCGTTGGCGGAGGATGAAAAATTATGATCGGGACTGCGCAAGGAAGACGATGAACAGCGTTCGGTCGTGCTTGGGTAAATCAAAGTTATCTCGCCATTTGAAACGGTGAGATACGCCATAATTTGGGCTAATCAGAGTCTATCTCGCCGTTTCAAACGGCAAGATAGCCTTGTAACTTGAGCCAATCAAAGTCTGTCTTGTTGTTTTAAACGGTGAGATATGTTGTATTTCGGGTCAATTAATACGGACAGATACGAAACATTTTTTAAAAGAAAAAAAAGTATATCTAGCCATTTCAAATGGTGAGATGATCTCATCTGACATCATGTCGCCGTTTGAAATGGCGATATTAGTTAGATTAATAATAATGTTATAATTGGGTTAATTTGTTAAATTGAAAAATTAACTAGAATAAAAAAATAAAAAACCCGAATGTGAAGTGAAGACTGAAAATGAAGTCTAAGGGCAGTAGATTTCTTAGTTTCAGATTAAAATTTACATTCAAAAGTGACACCCTTTGTATGTGTTTAAATTTATTTATAAATTATAAATTTATTTTATTTTAAATAAAAATTGAAAACATTTAAAATACAAGTATAAATATATTAAAAATAAGAAAATAAAGAAAGTTTAAAAGAATTTGAAAAGAGGAAAAAAATAGAGAGGGAAAACAAATAAAAATAATAAGTTAAAAGAAAAGTAAACAATAAATGGATAAAAAATGAAAAAAGTTCAAAATAAAGCTAATTGTGTAATTTAACTTTATGTATCCACAAAACCTTATTATCTTAATATATATATATATAAGCCAACCAGATTTTGAAGAAATAAAAAAAAAAAAGAAATGGGCTGTAGATGAACAAGTCTATTCAATGTCTCCGCGAGCATTGGATCCATAGACTTTGGTAGGAAACCGAATTTTTCCCTCAAAAGCGGAAAGAAGGAACCACTTATTCCAACACCCCAATTTGGTGGTCTCATTTATATAATCTGGGGCCAAATTGGAAACAAAATTGTTCGAAACCTCACCATGAAGTCATGAAAAGTATAAAAACAAGGGAAAAAAATATATATTGAGACTCGTTCATCCAAAATAAATTATTTGTGAACATGTCTTGGGAGGTCATTTATAAACACTTAAAATTCCATGTCCAAGTGAAACATGAAACTGTGATGTTGTAATCTTCAATCATCTTCCTCCACAATTCTTCTATTTCCCCTCTTCTTAACTTCTTTTTTTTAATTATTTTATAAATGAGATCAAATTTACAAGAAAAAAATTACTATTTATTAATTTATATAATTACGTACACTCATAGATTGTGCCTGAAATGCTATTAACAAATTAGAAGTGTTAATAATAATCTTTTTTGAAAGAAAACTTTAGCACATCATTCATTAAATTCATATTTATGGCTCAATTACATCCCCAAATACTTGGTATCTTAAAACTTAACATATTGTACATAAAAAATAAAATAATTGCATTAATAACTTAAACAATTCCCTGTTATTTGGAAACCAATATATATTATCTAAAATTAAATTTGAAAGAACCATATAATTTAAATAACAAAAAAGGTCTAAAATTTTGACAGCTTGAAATTTAGTTAAAATTGGATATTAAACGGTCAAACACTACTTTCAACTAATATATTGCAAGTATATAACCCACGTTATGTATGAATAAATTGTGATTTTTAAAATTATTCAAACATGAAAATTTCTATAATTATTATTTTTAATTAAATTAAATATTTTATAAAATTAGGTACTGTTTTAAAAAAATATATAATTAAAATTAATAAAAATAATGATAAAACTAAATTGCATTAACATATATTTATATGTAAAAGGAAATAAGCAATATTTTATTTTTTACATAACTGTTAGAAATATATTGATATATTTAAGAAGAATATAATCCAAAAATACATTTTTAATAAAAATTAATGATATTTTTATGATTTGATGATGTAAGTTTAGGTTGAATCAAAAGCAAGAACACAAAAATGAAATGTCAGAATGACTGCAAAATTTGTGGTTCAGCCGATGCCAACATCCATGGATAAAACACGCTTTGTATAGTATTCTTAGGTGTGCTATTACGTCCACATGTATCGTGTGCATTGGGGAAAAAGGGTATTTATAGGCACAGTTGCACCCTCATAACATTTCACGAACGCATGATCATCAACTATCACGGGAGTGGGAGTTTTTGTAAGCACCACATCACTTAAACACAAGGAGCCATTGGGGTGGCTTCTCCCTTGATATGTTTATGCTTACTGTCCTCCACTCAGTCAGCTTCAACCCTTTAACTAATGGCTACCCATTTAGCATTCGGGTGAACTAGCTACCCATTCGGCAGTTGGGTTGACCTGGTTTTCCCAGATTGGCTGCTGATTATACAATTGGTACCTGCCTCATTGTTGTCTCCTGCTTCCAAGGTGCAAATCATATTACTACAACCCTAGCCAAGAACTGTTGCCCTTGGTTCCGGATAAGCATGACGTTGTTATTGAGAGATACTGCATTTAATACTATGTTAGTTGATATTCTGTCTTCTCGGGCATTAGGAACGTTACCCCATCAATGCCTTTCATCCCTCTAGCAGTTATTGCTCCCCCGTCTAATCATATTTCCCTCGGTTCTCTTGGCACATCGCCTCTGTAGTAGTAGTTCCCAAAATTCTTATACTAAATTGACTGAGTCGCCACACTGAGGAGATGAAGGCGGTCACTGACTACATTGAGAAGTTGGAGTTCGAGAATATGAGGCCGAGTTTAGAGAACTTGCTTTCTCCAGTTTTCCTTTTAATCCGTTTATCAACGTCTGATTAGTCACATCAATTTACCCATTGCTTTGGGCATAGCTCATAGAGGTAAATAATTGTTTAATCCCCCATCCACAATGACACTTTTTGATATATTTCCCTTGAAATTATCTGCCATTATCTTTCACAAGCTTCCCTACTTATCCAAATCGTCAAACTATATTTTTCCTAGAAAAGGGCCCATAATGTCTACTCCCCATTTCACAAAAGGCAAGGGAGCAAATTTAACTTGCCAATTTTTTGTTAGGGTGTGGGTTAGATTTCCATGAATTTAACATTTAGGACATTGACTAACATAATAAAAAATCCGCTTTAAGCATAGTCCAAAAGTAGCCCTACCTTCAAGAGTTAACGGGCCAAAGCATTTCCCCAATATGGCTACCAAAAGATCCTTATAGACTTCTTTCTAAACATATTGTAACTCCTATTTTTCAAGGCATTTTTCGATGACATGGAATATCCTTTTCTGATAAAGGATGTCTCCATTTAGGAAAAACTGCATGATCAAATTTGTGTCTTTCTATCAATTGGCTATCCCTTTAGAGACCTGACTTTAGAAACACACTAATCATCTACCTTGATATTAACCATTTGTTCTTCGAAAAGGAATATGGGCACCACTTGTATTATTATCTTTTCATGATTTGCTAGGTCTATACTACAAGGTATTTCTTCGTATGTTACACTTGGGTAGCATAATTTGCCAACATACCAACTGAGAGTTAGTATGCACAATAACTGCTCTAGCACCTAAATAGTAAGCAATCCTTAGTCCCCATATTAATGCCTCACATTTAGCCTTATTATTCGACATGTCACATTTCAATTTCAACCCATACTTTAGAATGCCTCCATTGGCACTAACCAAGACTATGCTTACACTATTGGTGTACTTAGATGAAGACCTATCTATGTGTAATTTTGAAGAGTAGAAATGATTGTTCCCATTCGTTTCCATGATGAAATCCACTAACACCTAGCTTTTATGACTGGATGAGGAGAATACGCAAGGCCATGCTCACCCAACTTAACAACCTACTTGATCAACCTCTTAGAAGCCACTATCCTTTCCAAGATTTATCTTAAAGGATGATTTGTCAAAACTATGATTGTGATCCGTAGGAAATAATATCTAAATGCCTCATCTCTACCCTTTAGGGTGTTCTACTCACATAATATACTGGAAATTATTACATCTCCTACTTATTAACCAAAACTAGGCTTAGACCCACCTCTACCACAATAAGATAAAGATATAGTCTCTTTCTTGGAAGGAGCTTCTTCAAGAGGGGACTCTAGTCAAACAATCCTTCAAATCCTCGAAAGCGCATTGACAATTATCAACCCATTCAAATCCCTTTGCCATTTTAAGAATCTTGAAAAAGGCCTACCTCAATCAGGCAATTGAGAAATAAATCAAGATAGAGTAGCCACTCAACTTACAAGTTTTTAGACTTGTAGGATATTCAAGGGGGTGGCATTTGTTGAATGGTTCAAATATTTCAAGATTCACTTCAGCTCCACTCTGGGTCACCATTAATCCTAAAAATTTTCCCTTATGAATTCTAAATGTTCACTTTCCTAGATTCAACTTTAAGTTGTATTCTTTTGCCATTCAAAAGGTCCCTTTTAGATCCTTGATGTGCCTTTCCTTCCACTAAGTTTTAACCAACATACCATCCACATATACTTCAATTTGTTTTCCAATTTGTTCTTTGAATATACAGGTGTACCAGCCTTTAATAGGTAGCACCTGCATTCGTTAGCCCAGACAGCATAACATTAGAAGAAAAGTTTCTAAATCGGGTAATAAAACATATCTTCCTCTTGTCCTCTTTTGAGGTATTTGCTAATATCTTTGAAATGTGTCCAGTATTAATAGGAGCCCCATCCTAGCTAGGTGTCTACAAATTGGCCTATGTGTGGGAGGGGTACTAATCCTTAGGGCATACTTTGTTCAAATCTCGAAAATCCAAACACATGTGCCATTTCTCTCCTAGTTTTGGTATGATTACACCTTAACTAGCCACTAAAGGAATCTAATCTCTTGAATATGCTCTCTTCCACTAGTGTATCTATTTCTTTCTTTATAATTTCTATTTTCTAAATGCTAAATTGCTTAAGTGTTTGCTTAACTAGTCTACAAATGGGATCCATGTTTAGCTTATGTTTGGCTATGGTTGGATTGATCCCCTCCACATCACTTTCTGAAAAAGAGAAATCATGAATGTTATTCCTCAAAAATTGTACTAATTCTTACTTCACGATATTAAGTAACTTGACTCGCATTTTAGCAATCGTCTTAACAAATCATAGCATTTGCTCAATGTTCAACAATTCTTCAATAGGTTCCTAACTCCTAAGTTCTAGCTTCAGGGTATCACAAGTTTTTCTAGCTTAAATGTTTTAACTAAGTCAACATAGCACATATGCAAACTAGTTTGATCTCTTTTGACTAGCCCTACCTTTCCCTTTCAAGTTGGAAGCTTAATAGTCATATAAATTGTAGAAGCCATAACACAGAATGCCTCTAACATAATCTCTTGAAATTAATTTTATAGGTGCTTAGAGAATTGCAACAAAGAATTGGATGATTCTAGTCTAAGTTTCTTGAATTCGTCATATGATAATAGGCAAGAAATCCTTCCCTTTGTGTAGATAAGCTTGCAAGGAATTCCATAGAGGGCGTGAGCCACATGTACCAAATTTTGATCATCCAAACCCATTTAATGGAAAGCCTTAGCCGACATCACATCTATTGAACTTTGGCTACCTCAAAATAGGCAACCATCGAGGTGATCACAAGGGCATCCTAAAGGGAAACTAGATTCTTTTGTAATCTTCCTCAGCAAAACAAATCAGTACATCTTGCCGGGGGCTAGCGACTTTAAACCTCTTTTTCTCTATAGTAATAATATGCATAACATTTTTCTAGCTTGATTGGGGGTTCCATCTTTTGCACCCTAAAATCATGTCTATGTACTTTTCCAAGGTTGGACATTAGAGGGTGTGGTTTCTCTTGTACACCATTCTCTTTGTCTCACTAGATGTTAGTTCTCTCACAAACAAATTCTCTTATATGTTTCTTCTTGGGCAAAGTTTTTATTTGTCTCTTCAACTTTCCACAACCCTCTATGGGCAAAATGAATTATTTCCCTTGGGAGTAGTTATAGGTTGTTGTGTATGCATTAACTATAGAAAACTTAATAGTGTCACTCCTATGACCACTTTCCATTGCTTTTTGTTGATTAAATGTTGGAAAGACTTGCAGGGCACCCTTATTACTGTTTTCTGGATGGTTATTTAGGGAAAAATCAAATTCCTATAAAATCTGAGGACTAAGAAAAAACCACATTCACCTGCCTATATGGAACATTTGCATATAACAAGATGCCTTTTGGCCTTCATAATGCGCTGACCACATTCCAACAGTGCATGATGGCCATATTTTCTAATTTGGTGGAAAATATCATTGAGATTTTTATAGATGACTTTCTATTGTTGGTGACTCATTTGATAATGGTCCGCATAACCTTTCCTAGTTGTGCAGCTATGTGAAGGCACTGGCCTAGTTTTGAATTGGGAAAAGTGTCATTTCGTAGTGTAGGAAGGGATTGTGATAGAATACAGAATCTTGGCAAAAGGCATTGAAGAAGACAAAGAAAAAATCAAAGCCATTGCCAAATTTTCACCACTAACAAACATTAAGGGTGTCCAAAGTTTCCTAGGGCATGTGAAGTTTTATAGGCATTTCATCGAAGACTTCACTAAAATTTGTAATCCCATCTCTAGTTCATTTGTTAAAGATGTCCCATTCAATTTTTTTGATGAGTTTGTTATGGCATGTAATAGGTTAAAAGAAGCATTAGTAAGCACACCACTAATCACTCCTCTAGATAGGTCGTTTAAATTGAAGTGTAATGCTAGTGACCATTCCATAGGAGCAACTCAAGAGGAAAAGGAGAAAAAGCTCCATGTGATCTGTTATGCTAGTTAAACACTAGATGATGTACAATTGAATTCTGCAAAAATGGAAAAAGAGCTTCTTGCAATAGTTTTTTCCTTTAAAAAATGTAGGCCTTTTTTAATAGGGGTAGAAACTATAGTTTATGTTGACCATTTGGCTATTAAATATTTATTTGAAAAGAAAGATGTCAAGCCCAGATCAATTTGTTGGACTTTATTGTTGTAGGAATTTGATATCAAGATCAAAGACAACAAGGGCTTGGATAATGTGGTGGCAAATCACCTTTCAAGTTGGATAATAAGTGGTCAACCGAGGAGCAAAAGATCTAAGAAGAATTTTCAAACGAACATTTGTTTGCATTATTTTCTTCTCTTACTCCTTTGTTTCTAGATTTTATTAATTATTTAGCTTGTGGCATCTTAACCCCTAATTTGCCTTTCCAGCAAAAAAAAAAAAAAAAAATTCTATCTAATGTTAAACATTATTTCTAGAAAGACCTATACTTATACAAAATATGTACTAACCAGGTTATTCATAGGCGTGTCCTAAAGGAAGAAATGAAAGACATTCTATGCCATTTCCCCACACGTGAATGTGGGTGTCATTTTGGAGCAAATCAAATAGCATATAAGGTACTACAGTGTAGAATTTATTAGCCTACTTTGTACAAAAATGCCTTTACATTTGTTAAGAAGTGTGACAGGCGCTAAAGGTTTGGGATTATCTCCAATAGGAATGAGATGCATCTCATTAACATTCTAGAGGTATAATTATTTGATGTGTGGGGCATTATTTTCATAGGTTCGTTTCCCAATTCTCATGGCAGTAAGTATATTTTCATTGTTGTAGATTATATGTTAAAATGGGTAGAAGGCATAACACTTCCTATAAATGAGTCTAAGCATGTCTTAAAATTTTTGCAAAAAATATTTTCACTAGATTTTGGGTACTTAAGGCAATTATGAGTGATGGGGGCTCTCATTTTCGTAATTGTTGGATAGAGTACTAGCTTAAATGTTATGGTGTATCCCGTCGTGTTACAGCCCCATATCACGTCCAAACTAATGGTCAAGTTTAAGTGTTGATTATAGAGTTAAAACACATTTTAGAGACCACTACAAATCAAAGTAGGAAGGAGCAGCCAAAAAGTTAGATGATGCATTGTGAGTATATAGGATGTCATTTAAAACACCAACAGGAATGTCAGGAATGTTCCCTTATAGATTGGTAGTAGCCACCACCAGGTTAATAGTACTAGTTATATCACCATATTGATGAGCCTTTTATTTGGTATTATATATAGGACTTGGATGATCATTACTCGCTGAAGTAACATGGCCAACCTTTGGGTGATTAGTGAGGCATTAGAGTCTCCCCCACTTCTATCAGGCTCTACCCTTCTTTAATTTTCTTTTTGCTATTTTATGATGTAGTTGCTTTGTGGATAATACAACATCCAAAGTGTAGGGGAGAGATCGGCTTGTAATGAACTTATTGTTGTTATTTCTTGATGTGATATGTGGTGATGGTAAGGATGGCTTGTAATGAATAATGTAATACTTATGTGAATTGTTCATTTTTTCTTGTTCCTTGATCTTTGATTATGAAATGAAACTTGTGGACAATATGATGAGTGGTAGCATTGGGAGGTAAGGTTTCATGGCTACCGTACTTGATTTATGATGAAATACATATGCTTTGTTGGAAGTTGATGTTGTGGTTCCTTAATTATTCTTGAATATAACAATTCATAGGCTAATTTCATTGACAATGAGATCCGCACTACTTGAAATCGAGCTAAAAAATTTTATCTACTCTACTAGTTGAAGTGAATTAATGACTAGGGTTGTGCAAAGACTCCTAGTCATTCTTGCATAATATGGTCATCTAACTATGGGTATGGATAGCATATCAAGAATGTTGTGAGTTGAATAACTGGGGGACTATGATAACCCTTATTTAGTTTCATGTAAAAAGGCTCCCAACAACTACAGAAAAATGTATGAAATGCTAACTACTAGATGGTAAAACCTAAGTGTGGGGGAATAACATAAAAAAAATGAAAGAAAAAATAGTGGCTGAGAAAGGGAGAAAAAAGAGAAATTAGTAGAAGTTAACATTGCCAAGTCTTATGTTTTCACCCTTTGTTAACCCTATCTATAGAGCCCTATTAATCTCATACCCTTGTGTTGCTCGAATTTGTTTAAAGATTGGTGAGTGAATCTATTAAGATAAGCCGTCCAGGAACTAATTGTCCTTACCTAGTGATAAAGACATCAAATGCTTGAAGTGATTGGAGTGGGGATCTATGTTCAAGATGAAGTGGTTTAAGGATATTGTATCCTTGAATGGTTTTGTAACTACTTAACTCTATTCTTTTAAATCTTTCTGAAATTAAGAAGCATGGTGAATTCCTTGATTCTACTACTATTTCACCCTAGATTATGTCCCATTTTGTTTTACTTAATGCATTGCTAAATTTTATTTGCTAGGGATTAGCAAACGTTCAAGTGTAAGGATGTGATAACTCATGGTTTTATAGTAATTTTCACCTCTAATTTTTGTGGTTTTCCATTATTTGGGTTTTATTTTCTAAAGCTAAGTATAATTTAGCTTTAAATTTAATAAAGTGTGTTTTGAGTGCAATTGGGTGAAATTTGAGTGAAAATTGATTATTCTTGGACAAATTTTCAGCATTTAAAAAGTTGAACTTATTTGCAAGTGTCACTACAACGGTGAGACCATTTGGGACTGTGAGAAGGTCATCCACCCTCACGAAAATGAAAGCAATAGAAAATGAGGATCTATTGCAATGTGCCTCGTGAACACAGAAGAGAGCCTCATGACCGTAGTAAGGTTTCATGGCTATGAAGAAGGAACTCACAACTACAAGGGTGGAAGTCATTGAATCTAGTGATGTTTTAGTAAGGTTTCACTATTAGTATTTACTTAGCAAGTTAGTAGACTTGTTATCACAAGAGAAGGGTTGTGGAAGCAATAATTAGGAGGCCAGCTAACTAAAACCTGAGTCTAGGATCACAGGTCCTGGTGGTGAGCTCATAGGCATAGCAATGAGGTTTGCAGCCTGACAAGAATAGTAGAGAGTGCAAACAGGGTTGCTTACCAAGAGTATTTTGTCCAAAATTTCCAAAATTTACTACAAACCTAGCTGACCCCATATAAAAGAAACATGATAATAAAGTTTAAGGAGTTTTTAGGGAGCTTTAGGGAATTTTTATTAATTTTGGGGAGCAAGCAAACAACATTCAAGGAGAAAAGAGAAGGGATTCACGTCAACTATTGAAGAATTCATCCCACTAGCAAGTCAAAACTCTAGACTAAGATTTCTTTCTACTTTTTCTATTGTTTTTGACATTGTCTGATAATTAAATTTAGCATGCTTTTGATTAATAATGCTATGGGTTGCTAAATTTTTATTCTAGAACCTAGTGCCTGTGTTTAATAATTAACGAATGAATGCCTTTATGATCAATTTTTGTTACTATTGTTACTTGAAATCAGAGTGTTTATTACTTTTAAAGGCCTAACTAACCTTTAATTGATTTGTGACCACATGAGGAATAACAAGAGTAAAACTCATGGTTAGACAATCAATTGCAAACATTAGCTCGGTGGGAATAATAGAAGTAAAACCAAAAAATTAGTGTGGGACTCATTGTAAATTATAAAATTTCATCTCAATTTGATTTGATTGAGATAACACATCTAATTTGAAATTCAATCTTTAGGAGAGTTTGGGAGGATATCTTAAATGAATAGGATTAGCAATCCATTACAAGGTGATTAAAGTAATTATTGACATAAATCACCATTCACGAAGAATCAACACATCGCACGAGACTTGATATCTACAATATTGATACTTATTTTCTTGGTTGCTATTGCTTGTTTCCAATGCATTGATTAATTAATTTGTTGTTGTTGCTTTAATCATCACTTTTCGAAGGCTTAGCTAATAGACATGTAGTCACATCAACAGACACACATCTACACATTTTCTATGGATATGACACTCTACTCACCAAGACACCTCATCCATTCTTATGATTAGCCACAACACACACCAATGGACATAAGCCAACTTGGTTGAACCATATTAAATTCTTGTACTCTTTGATTATTTTATTTGTGTCTTGAATGATTCAAATGAAATTAGACCTCTGTATTTTATATTACTTGTGTGAATGAATTCATCCCACGCACTCATTCGAAGAGTAGATAGTGGAAGAAATTTTTTTTTGGCGTAGCTACATTAGGTTTTTACAATCCAAGTTACTTTTCCAAATAGGAGAAAAACCTTTTTAAAAAAAATGGAAATTTAGGTTCCATTGAGATTAAGGATTTTTAACATCAACCAAATACTGTGCATGTTGTGTACAAATTTTCTATATAATAATAAAAATTTTTGAATGAGATGAAAATTAATTGAAGCAAAATAAATTGTGAACACAAATCTCTAATTTTTATCTTTTGATTCTTCCTTTAACTTCAAAATTTTAGGGGCTTCAACTAGTTTTAGAAGGGTTTCCTAACTTATTAATCTTCATTGAAACTAGTGGGCTACCAAGAAATGTTAATTTAGGGTTTAACGGCATGATCATAGATCAAACATTAGATTTGGGAAACACCATAATGAATGCCCTAAACTTTGCTAACAACTCGAATTTTCCTTCAAGAACTCAATTTGGTATTTGAAAAACTTTGACAAGAAACTTGGCTTTGATCTCCCTTAAAATTTGCTTGATCTTCAAACAATGTCTATTCACTGGTTTAGCACTACTTTTGCAAATCAAACAACAAAATTTGGAAGATCTCCACAAAGAACACTTTGGATTTGGGAATGAGCATCATTGATCTTCCTTGATGTGTAGAGACTTGTGAAGAAAATTTGAACACCACATTGCTTGTCTTCAAGTTATATTTGAATTGTGAGAAGATCACTAATATTTATAGTGGTGAAGAAGCTAGCCATGCCATGTTCGTCCTGTAAAAATGGCACAATTTGATAATGTTGGATTTTATTTAACGTAGTTTGACTTTTCAAATGCCTATATATGTCTTTCATAATTTGAGAATATTTTATTTAACTGCGAAATTGTAGAGATTTGATACATAGTAAGATTTGATTGACATAGGTTATTTGTATTAAAAGATCAATTAATTTTTTAGGAATAGTATTTAATTAAAATTTTAATTTATTTAATTGATGTTTAATATAAATAAATCCGTATGTTACAATTTAATTGCACATAAAATTTACATGTTCAAAAGGCCTCTTGAGACTTGTTTGAAACCTTTTCTTTTTTAGTTGAGCAATGTATAATGGCCAAATATTGGTGGGCCTCTTTGACTTAAAAACCCACAATTTCTCAAATACATTGTCTGCCCCTCTTGCTATTTCTCTTCATTTAGTTTGGTTTTGCGTTTCTTCTTTTTCTTTTTGTTTATTTTCATCTAGGAGTCGTTGAAACCTTAGTATGAGGATATCCAAACCCACTTCATCAAAGTGGCACCCTCCTACACCACTACACCTAATTTGGCACTCCCCTGACCTAGGCAGTTAAGGTTCATGTGATGCTAGAACAGCAATGGTAGTAGTAACAATAGTGGTTTCCTCCCTAACATAGTGCATCATCATGGTAGGCATCAAGTAAATGAGAATCAGCTTTGCACAAGCATTGGTTGTGCTTAATGGATGCTCAGTGTTGCAATCTCTTTTAAATCAGGAGAGTTTCAAAAGAAATGAACCTTTAATCCTTAATGATAAAAATGAGAGGTATTGCAGCCAACTACTTAACCAAAGGTCGGAAGGGCATTGGATCTTTCGGCATGTAAGGCAAAGTGAAAGTGGCATGGCATTAGGAGTTTGAATGGAGGTAGGATGGTGTGGTGACTTATGGTGGCTAGCACCTTCTTCTAGGCGATGATGACGTCGAACAATAATGGTGTTGTGGCAGGTTTCAACAGTAGTTGGTGGGTAGAACTTCTTAGGCATAGGGTAACGTGATGCTAGAGAAGTTGCGATGACTGTGGTAGCATGACTTTGGATTTCCAGTCAACGAACAAGCAGTAGCGGAGCTCGGCTTAGTAGTAGGGTTACAATGGTTGTGATAAGTATGGTTAATTCATGGTTTTGGTGAAGAAAATTAGAGAAGAAGCAAAAATGGCATGAAAGCTGTAGAGGCAAGATTATGTGAGCAATGTTACTGTTACATTACATTGCTTAAACATGGAGCTTATTTATATAATAAGCTAAAGACCCTTCTAAAGCTAACATATACAATTGCTTGTATCCAAAAAACTAGTTCATAAAATAATAAATATGCCTTTCAACTAAAACAAAACAAACTACAGCATAGACTGCCACCTAAGGAGCCGCTGGTATAGGCTTGTAATCTGGTGTTCAGCAGATGTGTCTTCTTAACTTCACCCCCCCATCAAGATTAAGAGTGGTGGTCTACCATTCCTATATTGTCCAAATGACTACTGCATAGTCAAACTTCCAATAGTTTTGTCATGATATCAGCTAGTTAGTTCTTAGTGGATACATGACAAGTGCTAATTAGACCTTCTTACAACTGATCTCTAACCACATGGCAATCTATCTCAATGTGTCTGTTTCTTTCATGAAATACGGGGTTTGTAGCTATGTGTATTACTGCCAAATTATCATAATATAACATAGCAGGGCCTAAATGATCCACATTTAATGCTATGAGGAAGAACTTTAACCAAGTTAGTTCTACACAAGTTGCTGCCATTACACGATACTCTGCTTTTGTTGATGACATTGAGTGAAATGGCCTCTTATTGATCTACAGCTATCTAAACATGCTCCCCAATCTAAGTCATAAAAAAGCTTTAAGCTTGAGATCATTCTTTGATGGTAGTGAAAATCCTTGTCCTAGAGTGGCCTTGATGTCATGTAACACTTTATATACTGCCTTCATGTGTAAATCTGATAATTCTTGCGTGTATTGACTTAGCGAATGTACCCTATATGCTATATGAAGTCAGGTAATGGTTAAATAAGACAATCTTCCAACCCCCTTTTTATAAAATAATGTATCGGATAATGGCTTTCCAAATCCTTAGTTTGACATTTTGTTCCATTGGAATCTTGCTTGGTCTACCTCCCAACAATCCACTATCTACAAAAATATTCAATGCATACTTTCTTTGGTTGATGTACATGCCATTAGCACCTCAAGCTCCTTCTATTCCTATAAAATATTTCAGCTATCCCAAGTCCTTAATCTTGAATGTGATCATAAGATGGTTTAATTCCAAACAACATTTCATTAGGAGTTTTATTGTTTAGGTTGATACTTTGGGTTCTATTTATCAAGTAAGTGGCCATCAAAACACAATCATTCCAAAATTTTAATGGCAAGTTAGGTTGTAACCTATGGGCTTTAGTCACATTCAAGAGGTGTTGGTGTTTCTTTCTACATATTTTGCCTACCCTTTCTACACAAGTCCTTTGATGTATAATCTCTTTGTCTTTGTAAAAGTCCTTGAGTGAAAATTTGGTCCCATTATCAGTCCTTATGATCTTAATTTTAGCTTCAATTTAGTTTGGCACCAAGTTGTGAAATGATATGGTACATTCTTTTGTTTCAGATTTGGTTTTAAGCAAATAAACCCAAGTTATCCTAGTGAAGTCTTCTAATGTGATTAAGAAATACCTACTCTCAACATATGCCACCTGTAAAAAGAGTCCCTACAGATCACAATACAATAATTCAAAAGGATGTGATGTTTTATGAATGCTGTGAGAAAATGGCTTCTTGTGCATCTTAGCAATTGATTAAATAGGGAATTTTATTAGATTTAGATGAGTCTATGGTTACAATGGTATCTACTAGCTCTAGAACTCTATCTGAGGGGTGTGCAAGCCGATAATGCTAGAAACCATCATGGGGCTTAGAGGTCATAGCAATGAAGGTTGTGGAATGAGTACTGGTACTAGAGAGGTCTGTAGAGATTAATTGGGAACCTTTCCCTTACTTGATAAACTTGTACAAGCCATCCATCAGCTACCCTTTCCAATTGTAGTCCAAAAAGCAAGGTCGTGCAAAACACAAAGGAGGAGTGGAATAGGAAACAACAAAGAAAGGACTGTGTTAGTTTCCTCACTAACAACAAATTGATTACAAGGGTAAGCACACACTAAACATCATGCAATGTAAGGGTATCACTAAGTTTTACTATTCCTATATGAGTAGCATATATATTGGAACCATTGGGAAGCTGGATTAGCTTAGATACAAAGGCCGTAATTGATGAAAATAGGCTAGGGTGATAAATCATGTGATTTGTTGCCCAAGTGTTAATCACCAATCATTAGATGTCTTGAGTTCAAGTTCAAACATGTTGAGGGTGTGGAATTATAATTCATGTTCATGGGATTGGCACTTTGGGAGGTTGTTATGAAAGTTGTAGTGTTTTGTAGTAGCAGTGGCTAGTTCCCTTCATCAAGCTTAGTGGCTGTTGACTTTATATTGGCTAAGATGGCCATCAGCTTATTATATTGAGTCCTTGTAAGTGTCATCCTTTCATCATTCAATTCTAAGTTCCGTTCTTGGTACAAAGGAACCTAATCCACATTGGCTACAATAGTCCCTTTGTTCTTCTAGTACAACTTGTGTCCAGGTAGGTATCTATTTAATTTGTAACATTTGTCCACAATTTGGCCCTTCATATTACATTGTGAGCATATAAGCACCCCTGCATTTCCTGCTTTGAAACAATTCTTAAGAGAATGCCTTGGAATCTTGCAATAAAAGCGAAACAACCTTTCTTTCTTGTTGCTAATCTATGAGTTCATGGGGCCTTTTTACATTTCCATAGCTATAGACTCTGAACCCTGCATTGCACCAATGATCTAGTGTTATTTTTCCTATTGCTACACCATAGAAAACACCTTGTTAATGGGGGTCATTGAATCTGACATCAAATTTTAATCCCTCACATGTGCATAAGTCTCATTTAAGCCCATCAGGAATTGCTTCACTAAATCTCTTTGATATCTCTCAATTAGGATCTTCAATTTTGTACATGTACATTTAGGCATATTATCATATATTGAGAGCTCATGCCATTACCCTTTTAGTTTCCCATAGTGTGCCACCAATTAATCATCACCGTACACCAAAGTGGCTAGTGCTTTCTTCAATTGTTGAATCCTATGACCATTGTAATGAGACATCCTTTCATTTAGTTCAATCCAAAGCACATAAGCATCAACTATAAAGAGTAAACTAGATTTAACAAATGATGTCACAAAATTAAGGATCCAAGAAACTGCCATGTCATTGCACCATTCTCATGCTTATAGAAGTGCAGCCTTTCATATAGGTAGTTTTCTAATCTGGCCATTCATAAACCCCAGTTTGTTCTTTACTCCCTTCTCATGCTCCTTCCCACACTATATAGTTCTTAGTGGTGAGAAGGTATGAATCCATTGCAACCACGGGATTATCTCTATTGTCTATTCTAAAGGGATTAGAAGGATCAGCTAGGTTGAGAAATCTGTGTGCTACTAGATATTGTTAGTGGTTTAGGGATGATGATGTTTCTACCATGGTTTTAGGGTTGATTAGAGAGTTGCTTCATCTCTTGATAGCTCTAGTACTATGATAAGTATGGTCAATTCATGGTTTTGGTGAAGAAATCAGAGAAGCAGCAGAAATGGCATCAAAACTGATAAAGCAAGATTATGTGAGCAAGGTTACTACTACATTACATTGCTCACCCGTGGAGCTTATTTATAAACGAGCTAATGACCCTTCTAGAGTTAACATATACAGCTACTTTTAACCAAAAAACTACCTCCTAAAATAATAAGTATTCCTTTCAATTGAAACAAAAAAAATATAGCACAAACTACCACCTAAGAAGCCACTGGTTCAAGCTTGTAATGAGGTGTTCTACTTATGCGTTGTACTTATGTGTTGTCTTGATAGGTTGGATCCACTCTCCTTGCTAAGGCATCATCAAGTGTAGGTGATGCAACATGGTGAGACTCCTAAAAATGGTGACATTGGCATAATGGTCCTTCCAATGGAGCAGTGATAATAGCGGGCTCTGGTGATGGTGGCTGTGTTAAGCTTTAGCGACGGTGAGAAGATTTTTGGAAGAGATGATAGATTGTTCGATTTCATCTCTACGTTCTCTTCTTTTTATTTTTTTAAATTCCTTTTTTTTTTCACTCTTTTTAGCCTCCTATTACAAGTATACCTTCATCATCTTTTAGAGCACTAAATACCATATTGCATGGAAGAATTCACTCTAAAGGTCTGCAAAGGCAAGGAGAATTTTATGGGATGGTGACCTAGTGATAAAGAACATGAAAATCAACTTCAAGATGGAATTTAAGATAACTATGTGAAGGCCAATTTAAAGACAAAGTCTACAACAATTCCATGAAATGGTCAACTTTGAAGGGTGTTTATGAAGGGTCCATAGATGCAACTTAAAGGTGGATTTAATATGAAGTCCATGGAGGTGATTTCAACATGAAGCCAACAAGGAGTCCACAATGACAACTTTAACATAAGGCCGAAAAGGAGTCCATGGTAGCTACTTCGACATGGAACTAATGAAGAGTTCACTAAGGCAACTTCAACATGGAATCAATGAAAAAACCCATAAAGGCCAAGTCCAAGATTGAGTCAAGGAGTCTTCGAGAAGTTCAATGAGGCAACTTTGATGTGGAGCCTAGAGGAAAGGAGTTCGATGGGGCAACTTTGATGTGGAGCCTAAAGGAAAGGAGTTCATGATGAGTCCACAGAGAGCTTATGAAGGATCCTTTATGGTTAACTTCAAGGTGAGAAGGCTGATCTCATTACTGAGTTTACGAAGAACAATGCTGGTTAACTTTAAAATGAACCCCATGAAGGACCATGAGGATGAAAGGGGTCAAATAGAGACCAACTTTAGATGAGGTCCATGAAGGGAAATTTCATAATAGATTGTGTGGTAGCCAACTCCAACGAGTCTTAAATTTGAATTTGAACTTATTTGATAGTTTATATTTATATCAAGGAGTTTTTAGTTTGTTGGATTTGTCCATTTATTAGAGTGTGTGATGAGTCGATTATTATTTAAGAAAATACAACCCATCACAAGCTTATAACTAAACTTGAAAGATATCTAAAATACCTATGTACCCTAATAAACGGATCGAGTCACAACATAGTTCAAACAGTTTTTATTTGACAAAGGGGTTAGGCAATTCACAGTTTATACTTTTGCAAGTCAAGGATAACTTACAATTTAGGCTTGTGTAATTAGGAGCATTTGATTTTAATTTAGTTTGACACTTTCTACTTATTTCAAGTGGCCTTTAGTTTTGGCTTTGAGTTGCGAGCGTATGCTTTATATAAAGGAGCCTTATATTTGGTTTGATAGTTTGTGCTTATGTTAAGGAGTGTTTGGTTCCAATTTGATTTGACGGTTTATACTCATTTCAACAAGTATTTTTAATGGCCGGTCATTAGACCTACCAAAACCATTAATTTCATTATTTTATCTTTTTAATATTAGTTTTAATAATTATTAAATATTATAGTGAGCATTTAAATAGGTCAACCATATTTTCAAGCCTAATTGTGTGTGATTGAGATTGATTAAGATGAAAATAATAGCTAATGGATAGACTTTGGCTAATCATACCAATGTTATTAAAGTGGGAGGAATTAGTGTTGGTGAGTTAGTTTTACGACAAATTGAAAAGGGCTTTGGCTAGAAAAACATAGTCAAAACCACACTAACCATGAGGTAAAAAAAGCACTGAGAGAGAGGGAGAGATAGATAGAGAGAGAGAGCAAAAGAATTTCACTAGAAACCTACTATAATTGTCGGTGAAGTGATGAAGAGGAATAGACACATTTTCTCAAACTTTAGCGTCAACTGTGGGTTTAATTGTATGAATTTTTATGTGAATAGTTTAAAGTCAGTGGCAATGTGATTGATAAGGATCAATTGCATGAGGCCAATATCATAACGTTAGTGGCCTCTAGATCGACTTGCTTATACTCACAAGATTAATGCATCTAAGACTAAAGTGATCAACTGAGATCAATTGCACACAAACTATCATAAAAATAGAGTGCTCTAGATCAACCATTTTCGCATGGCACAATCAATCCCTATCGATCTGAGTCACACACTCAACTGTAATCAATCACAGAATATCTGGATTAAATTCCATAACCCAACTAGGGCAATCCCAATGGCTAGCTGATTGATCCATCATAACCAAATCGATCTATACTAGCCCTGATTGATCCAATTAAAATGGATGAAGAAATTGTGAAACCAAAGTGGGTTACCTCACAAATTTTCTGTAACTTCTTTGCAAAAGTTTAATTTTACCATGCCAGTGTTTTTATACTATAAATTATAAAGAAATTTCTCCGTTACTATAAAATTTCATTGTTTTGCCAATGGAAAGTTTCGAATGTGAGAAAGTATGCCTACCTAGTTTATACTAAATTTCAAATAAAATGATTTTAAATTATGAAAAGTTTTTTGTTAACTCGCTCATGCCTTGGAAATGAACTTAGTATAGACGAATGAATTTTGACCTCTCTAATCAGGGTAGAAATATTGGGCACTTTAGTTGGTGATAAGTTGACTCTGTCAATTAGAGTTATAGATTCAAGCAGCTAATAAAGCTATATATGACTCTCTCAATTAGGGTTTAGGGTCATAAATTGAGCCTAAATGACCCACTCAACTGGATTACACGTTGAGCCACACGACCTTTTCAATTGGGACCATAGATTAAGTCATGTGACCGTTCTTAGTTAAGGTTATAAACCAAAGCCCTAATCCTTGGAATGGTACATGAAATGTTTGAAACCCATGAAACCCATGAGCATCTAACAAAATGTGAAATTGAGATGGATTTGATATTCATTTAAACTTTTTATTGCTGTTCCAAAAATGATTCTCAAATCAATAATTAAAGGTTTTATTATATTCACATTCCAGAAAAGCAGATGAACCCCTTATTGGGTAATTAGCCACTCTCAAAGAGTTTAAACTCTCATTTTCATATAATGTCATTAGAGTTGAGTACACTTGGGTTGATAGAACACCGAGATAGAAGAATATGGATTTTTTATTATTGTGTTATTTTGTTAATTTAGGGTCCAAAGTTGTAATTAAATAAATTTTTTTTGAGAAAATGTATTTCAAATTTTGTATTAAGGAAAGAATATCAAATAAAGAATAAATGGTTTAGATACTTTGGTTATTTTGGCTTTAGTATTCTTAAGGTAATTATCTCAAGGGTACTGCCAGGTTGCGTCTTGACAAAGAGTGGTATCGGAGCATAGGTTCTTGATCTTAAGTGAGTACAATGTCTAAGATTTAGTTAATCTTAGGCTTGATCCTAAAAGAATATGATGTCTAAACCCAGACTTTGACCATTAGGACTTGAACTATCAAGGCATCAATAATAAAACTACTATTTTAGACTTACACAAAAGACATTAATTTGATTAGGTACTAACTTAATTTGGTATTTTTGATGTATATAATGGATGGGACTAATGGGTTAGTAGAGCGTACACCCTCAAGTCATAACAACCCCACTAAGCACACCACAAACCCCTTCTTCACTACCCTAAGTCAGTTTGGGGAGATAACCACTACGATGGTTGAGTCATAGAGGCACTGTAACAAGGTCGAGGCTGTTATGTGAGATTTATGATATTATGTAATCTTTGTTGATGATTTTTCTCATTATACATAGATTTATCTTATGCACTATAGGTGTGAATTGTTCTCTTTTTATTTACATTTTGATAATATGATTCAATCTCAAGTTTCTTGCAAAATTAAAAAAATCACATTGATAATGCCATAGAATACAAAAAAGATTAATCCTTCATTGATTTTGTTGCTCAGCAAAGCATTATTATTCAAATGTCTTGTCCAAGTAGTTCTCAAGAAAATGGTTGAGCAGAAAGGCGTCATATTATTCATATTCTTCATGCCATCCCCATATCTTCCTTCTATTTAGAAACTTTTTTGGGACAAGTAGCTTTTATTGTTGTTTACACCATAAATTGTGTTCCCCTTCTTATCATAGGTAACATATTCCTCATGAAAGAATGTTTAGTCATGCTTTTACTTACTTAACTCTCAAGGTTTTGGTTGTACTTTCTTTTTTCTCATACAACCTCATGAGTGTACAAAATTTAAACCACAAGCACAATTATGTTATTTTTTGGGATATAGAATAGAACACAAGTGGTATGGACATTGGGATCCCTTATCACAACAGCTTCATATTGGTTGTCATGTGACCGCATAGGAACATAAGATGATTTTGACTCCTTCAAAATCTTGAGTCAGTTTTTCTATGATCCTACCCAATCTTTGTTTCCTAACATTTCTCGTGTAAATTTTTCTCACACGTCACATAATAGCTCATGTAGCTTGACCAAGCCTTCACTTAATCCTACTATATCTCTAACTATGGATCCTCCAACTCCTCCAATTGATCAAACACTATTAGATCTTCATCTCTACGACAACTCCTCATTATACTACCCATGTTGGTCAACCATCTATTTATTTTAAGGATTTTTATTTTTATTTTACTGTTTGCTCTCTATATGAATCTTGCACTTAGTAGAAGGCTATTTTTAACACTTCGTGATAGAAGAATTACAAGCCCTTACCAACACTAATACTTGGGACTTGGTTAACCTACAACTAAATAAATCTGTTGTTAACAAATGAGTTTATAATATAAGACTTGAGATATTTGATTAGTTGAAAGATATAAAGCTAAATTTGTTGCCAAAGGATTTATCAAAGAATATAGTATTAATTATAAGGATTCATTTGCTCCAATATCCAGCCTAACCTTAATGCGTAGTTCACTGTAGTTGTTGCGAGTTAACGCTGGCAATTATTCCAAACGGATGTCAAGAATGCCTTTCTTAAATGTGATCTTACTGAAAAGTATTCATGTTATCACCACTTAATTTTGATCACCCACCTAATGAGGTGTGTCTCCTTCATAAGGCCTTGTACCTACTCCAACAAGCTCCTTAAGTCTCATTTCCCAAATTGAACTCCACTATTAGCTTGCTAGGTTTCTAGTCCAATTCTTATTATCATACCTAGTTTCTTTGTAAAACTAATCAAGGATGTACTTTTCTTCTTTATTTTGTTGACATGATTATAACTAGTGATGAAACTCAAGGTATCACTACTCTTAGAATTTATCTTCATCACATGTTTTAGATGAAGGACTTAGGTCATCTAAGTTATTTCTTAGATCATGAAGTCTATTAATTCTGATTATTATTTGTTGCATGAAAAATATGCCACTGATTTGATCTCTCATGTAGGAATCACAAACACTGAGACTGCTAGCACTCCCCTTGAACCCAATATTTATCTTTTTGCTACTACTTGGACTCTTCTTAGTTATAGTACACTTTATCTCCATTTAGTTTTCAGTCTCATATATCTCAATATCTCATCATGATATAGCACATGCTATTTACATTACCAGTTAATTCATGTATACACCTTGCACCACTCACTTTTCTGTTGTTCTTTGGATGCTTTGGCAATTCAAGGGCACTTCATTTCATGGTCTTCACATTTTCATAATTCTAAATTTGAATTTTGAGCACATTGTAATGCTAATTGGGCGGGAGATCCAACTAATTGCCTTTCTACTATTATATCTTATTTCTTTCTAGGCACATCTCTCATTTAATACCATGGTAAGAAACAAAACTTTATCACTCTCTCTAGCATTAAAGCATACCAAGCTCTTGCTAACACCCACTTTGGGCTCCTCTTGTTATGTGGTTGCTTCAAGATATGGGTGTTAGCTCCTATTTTGCTATTCCTTTCTTATGTAATAATCAAAATGCCATAAAAATTGCTCATAATGATGTCTTTTATGAATGTAACAAGCACATCAAGATAAATTGCCATCTTGTACAGAAGCACAAAGATATGAATTTGTTGGCATATGTTAGAACCCAATAAAATCTACTTGCACGTACTGTGAAGAACAACCCCTAATGCAACAATCTTCAATAAAATTAAGCAAGAAGGGCCATAACTAATGTGGCTAGTCAATAGATATGTCACAAATCAACTAAGTAAGAACTTGGAATAATTTGATTTGGAATTTTCACAAGAAAAATTGATGATCTAAAATTTTTTAAGAAAAAGGTAAAATTGTATTTCAATAGCTGAAGAGTCAAAAAAGTTGTTCTCAAATAACCAAAGGCCCTATTTATAATGTTTAATGAACCTTTGCAACCCTAAAAGTTATCTAAATAAATTGCCAAAATTAAAAGACATGAAAAAGGCAAATTCCTAACCAATTTTGCTATTGTTCTACCATCGCGCTAATTTAGATTGTGAAAACCGAAACTTTGTGACATTCAAACTTTACGATCACACAGTGCACTATCAAGTGGCTAACCTTCAGATCGTAATTATAGAAAACCCCTTTGTAGGACTTAAAATCATGCCAGACACGATTGAGCAGTCCTCCTCTAATTGTAAACACAAAAAGTTGGCTCTTGCCTCGCTGATGATCGCCTGGTCCTTAAATCAATCCAATGCACTTGTGCTCGATCTAGAATCTATTGAGATCGATCTAAAGGTTATTCCAAAGCTTATTTCAAGCTCTCTTTGCACCAAAAGCACCCACGAGCACTCTTCCTCCTCTTTGAGCTCTGCCAAATGTCCAAAAGTCTCTCCAAACTCCATCACAAGTATTATCATTGCTTCCTTAAGTCTTTTAGCTCAAGTTCTCATCATCGATCCTCTAAATATTCAATCTTGGCCTTGATGCTCACGTCATACCCCTCCTCTTGAAAACAAATTAGCCTTAATTCCAAGTCCTTCTCATCACCTACATCAAAAGAACTTAAATCAAATACATTTGAAAGTAGCATTAATGCTAATCTCACTGCGTAGTTGTTATTCATAAGCATTGCCATTTATGCATTCAATTAGCTGAAAAAGAACATCTCCTTAGAGTATTAATTTGGACTTTCTTTGGCCTGAAAATCTTTTCTTTCTCATGTGAACTCAGACCCATTCTCTAAGCTCAAACATAACTCTCTTATGTCTTTTATTCACCTGCTGTGCATATCGCCCATTCCTCCTCTTAATGTTTTGACATGTAATTGCTTCACAAACTTTGCCTTTTGCTCTCCATCTGCACTAAGTTACTCTTTACATGGTAATGGAACTAAATCCAATAGTGTTAGTGGATTAAAATTATAAACAACCTCAAATGTCAACTTTTGTATGGTAGATTGCACACTCCTATTGTAAGTAAATTCAACATGTGGTAGGTGCTCTTCTCAAGTTTTTGTATTTCTTTTGATCAATGTATGCAACAAAGCCATTAAGGTCTTATTTACTACCTCTGTTTGCCCATTAGTCCGTGGATAACTAGTAGTACAAAATAGCAATTTTGTGCCAAGCTTAAACCATTATGTGTTTAGATGTAGTTCAAATACTATTATCTTTAACACACCATGCAACCTAACTATTACTTTAAAGAACAAGTGAGCTATATGTGTTACATCATCAGCCTTCTTGCATGCAATAAAATGCACCATTTTAGAAAACGTATCAACAACCACAAATATATTGTCCTTACTTGTCTGAGTTCATGGTAAGCCTAGTACAAAGCCCATCGAAATGTCCATCCATGGCATATCCGGAACCGAAAATGGTATGAGCGATAATAGCATGTATAGCTCATATGGTTGAACCCTTGATTTAGCCTCTTTGCATTTGATGCACCTATCAATCACCCTCTCTACATCTCTCGACAAGTGTCACCAAAAGAAATGTTCTTGCAAAATTGCAAAAGTCTTAGTGACATCATATTGTCTCATTGGGCCTCCATCATGAGCCTCTTAGATTAGTAATTCCCATAAGGAACATTTTATAATACACAACCTATCTACATAAAATAAATACCCATCATGCTGGTAATATTTGGCATGTACTCCTTTTTTGTCAACTTATACACATGCCCAAAATCCTCATAATTTGCATACAATTTCTTGACATGTTCAAATCCTAGTAGCCTAGCATTTAATGAAGTCAGTAATGAATACCTCCTAGAAAATGTATCTACAACGACATTCTCTACAGCCTTGTTATATTTAGTCATATATAGAAAAGTATCAATAAAGGATACCCCTTTGATATGCCCACAGCTCAACTTATCTTAGCCCTTGAGATGGTTTAAAGATTTGTGATATGCATAAATGATGAATTCCTTATGTCCCAAGAAATACTGCTAAATCTTTAAAGCCCTCACCAGTGCATATAACTTCTTATTGTATAATTCAACTTCACTCCATTCAGCTTCTCATTGAAGTACACAATTAGCTTTTTCTCTTACATTTGCAATACTCCAATTCTTATACCTGAAGTATCACATTCAAGCTTAAAAGTTTTACAAAAGTTAAGTAAAGATAATACTAGAGCATGGATAAGCTTATCCTTAAGCAATTCGAATGCTTTGCTACACTTCTCTCCACTAGAATTTCTCATTCTTCTTCAGAATTGTGGTCAAAGGTGGTGCAATTATATTGAAATCTCATACAAACCTCCTATAAAAACTTGCAAGACTATGGAAACTCCTTACCTCAGACACATTCTAAAGAATTGCCCATTCTCGCATAGCCTTCACTTCATTCTCTTCCATTAGATTTCCTATGCACTGACAACATAGCAAAGAAATAAACAATGGTTTACATAAAATGTACACTTCTTAGGGTTACTATATAATTATTCTTTACGTAATGCTTCAAATACTTTCTTAAGTTGTCTAGTATACTCACCAACGTACCTACTATACACAAATTTACCTATAAAAGCACATAAAACATGATTCATAAGCCTTATGAATATACTAAGTGCATTTGTCAAAACAACGGAATAACTAACTACTTATACAATCCATGTTTCGTTTTAAAAGTTGTTTTGCACTTATCTCCCTATTTCATATGGATTAGGTGATAAACACTTTTATGATCAATTTGAGAAAACACACTAGCTCCGTATAATTCATCAAGTATGCCATCTAACCTAGGAATCGGATATTGATACTTTACTATAATGGAATTGACCTCTCAACAATCCCTGCGTATCTTTTAAGAACCATCTTTATTTGGCACTAGCTACTCTAGGACTTCCTAAGGGCTCGTATTCTCTCAAATCCATCCTTTGCTAATTAGCTCTTGCACCTACCTTTAGGTCTCCATGGTTCCTTCTAGTTTGTTTGATGTGCCAATCAATTTAGGATGGTTGATCATAGCATAAAATCAATTTATGTTCAATCTCTCTGATCGGCAGTAACCCACTAGGTAACACCTCTGGCAATATATCCTAGAAATCTTGCAAAACAGCCACAACAAATTTAGGGAGGGAAGATGTGACCTATTCTGGTAAAAAATAAGATTCTTAGTACAAGAGTAATACAACACTCTGCTCTTTCCTTGTAGCTATCCTCACGTCTCTTAGCTTTGCTAACATGTACTCTTTTCCTCCCTTCTCTTTTTATTTATTACTCTCATTTTTCCTACCTACTTGCACACTCTCTAATTCTTTTCCACTCTATTTTTTCTTCTTCCTCTCCATATCTAACTCATATTATTGCTACAAGTAGTGTTGATCCTTCTACACCTCATTTAGCGTAAGTGGTATAAGTGTTACCTTTCTACCATTGTGATAGAAAACATACCCATTCAACATGCCATGGAACACGACATCCTTGTTAAATAACCAAGGCCTTCCTACTAGAATGTGACTTACCTGCATAGGTACCACATCACAAAGCACACTATCCTTGTACTTAACAATTTCAAATTCCACCAAGACTTGCTTCGTAACTTTCACCTCATTGCTATTATTTAACTACTGCAACTTGCAAGACCGGGCATGATCTTTGAGTAGTAGTGCAAGCCTCTCTACCAATATTATGCTAGCTACATTTGTGCAACTCCTATCATTTATAATAAGGCTACATGTATTAGTTTTTACTCTATAGCTTGCATGGAAAATATTTTCTAGTTGCTCTTTAAACCTTTTTTCTTTTACTTGTACATTTAATATCCTCATGACCACCAAACTTATATTACCCTTTTCCTTGTAAACCCCTTTATTCTCCTCGAATGGTACCTCCTCCAATGGTGCGATCTCTTCTACACTACTATCCTATTCTTCATTCATTACTATTTCACCTTTATCGGTTAATATATTCGAACACTAAGTGGCAATATGCCCTCTCCCTTAGCACCTAAAACACATAATATCCCAGTTAAGTGCATTAGAAGTACTAGGATACAGATTTTTTTACCTCTGATGCCTCAGCCCTTAACCCAACCTTTGGCTTAGGAACTCTGCCTGATATCTCTAGTTGCATCTCCTCTGCCGAGCAAATGACTGTAAGAATGTATGCAGTGGCTATTGCTGCCTAACCCTCCTATTGAGCTACTTTTCAACCTTGATGGCTTGCTCCACCAAATCTCAATTTCCATGTAGTGATTTAGCTCAAGTACATTTGCAATCTACTATTTAAAGCTCCAATGAACCTAGCCATGGTTGCTCTCTATCCTCTACTACATCCACTCTCATTAATATCATTTCTATTTCTTTATAATAATCCTTTACTCTCTGACTACCCTACATTAGTATCTACAATTTGTAGGGCACATCTACGTGATAATGACTAGGTACAATCTTTTCTCGTCAGGACCTTTAAATCAAGCTAAGTATTTATAATGTGTTCACCATTTCTCCTATAACTAGTACATACCCAGTCCCACCATGTAGTAGCATAATTAGTGAAATCCACAACTATTAGCTTCACCTTTTGTGCCTCAGTGTACAAATGGCTATCAAATACCAACTCCACTTGCCACTCCCATTCCAAGTATGCATTTTCATCTAGCTTACCCCAAAATGTTGGTATGGTTAATTTGACAGCCCTTGGAACCTTATTATCATTGTCCCTCCTACACCTAATAGGCCTTCTAAGACTATCAAAATCTTCATCAAGATTATCAAACTCCTCATATCTTTCTCTTTGCCATTGGCGCCTAAACAGTCCCTTTCTAGGTATCAATTCCTCTTGAGGTGTGAGGCTGCCCCGTTTAGATGCCAGTGATGCCTCCAAGTTCTCCAAACATCAGTTAATTCTAGCTAACATATCTATAAGTTGCTTCATATTAAAAGTATTGTCTCTCATTACTGATTCTCCAAATATCCTATAAAGTGTGTGTAATATAAAAGGAAATTAGGCATGTGAAGTGTGTGTGGGTGTCCTCTCATCTCACTAGATGTAAATTACTCTATTTTTACCTCTCACTTGTATATCACACAAAATCCACGCTAATAATATACTCACCATTTCAATTTTCTACACCTGTCTTGTAAATTCCAGGAATTCCCAATAATTCAAATGACGTACCCTTAAGCAACTTGTAAGTGTGTGAACAAATGAAACTAGGTGTTCAAAATCAATCCAAGAGCAAAAGGATCAATTCAAGAAAAAAAAAATGACACAATATGTTAATCTAAGAGCAAATGGATTGATCCAAGATAAAAAGATAGTGTCACAATCAATCTTGGAGCATAAGGGATCAATCTCAAGCAAAAATCAAAGGCACGAACGACTTGGGCAAATTTGTGATTGATCAAGTGGTCGTGATTGACTCAGACCAAGGTATTGGTTACATGTGATTGGTGCAGACAATTAGCACAATCGATCTCGCATATGTAAATTCATAATTTGATCAATATAACTTCAAAAAATTCACTCCTAATCTAATCTCTTTCATTTTCACAATGTTCTCTAACACTAAAGGATCAATTTAGGGACTAATTTCAAGCAAAGATTGTAACTTTTCTTGGATTGCTTTCACTAACCAAAATTCTGCATTTTTTTCTGTTTTTTCTTGTTTTTTTCAAAATTCACTAGCCACAATTCAAATAAAACAAATCAATATGAATTATTGAAAGGGAATAATAATTTTTTTTGTTTTTTTTACTTTTGACTGAGATAGGAAACAGAACACGGAAAACAGAAAAAGGATAGGACACGAACACAAGAGAACGAGATAAAAATTAGTACCTAGACCAGTGCTCCAATAAAAATCCCAAACAACTGGCTCTGATATCAACTGACGCATGTGTAGAAGTGTAAAGAAATGAATTTGCTGGTGTATGTCAGAACACAATGAAACCTAATTGCATGAACTGTGAAGAATGACCCTAAACGCAACAATCTTCGATAAACTCAAGTGAAAGATGGCCACAACAAACACACCTAGTTAGTTGATATATCATAAATCAACCAAGGAAGAACCTGAAATAATTTGATTTGAAATTTTCGCAAGAAAAATTAATGCACTCAAATTTTCTAAGAAAAAGGCCAAATTTTATTTCAATAGCCAAAGAGTCAGAAAGTTGTTCTCAGACAACCAAAGGCCCTATTTATAGTATTTAATGAACCTTTGCCATCTTAAAAATCATGTAAATAAATTTCAAAATGTAAAGATATGAAAGAGTGAAATTCCTAACTAATTCTAGTACCATTTTGCTATTGTGCACAATCTGGATGTCGATCTGGGTGTCAGGATCACAAAAGTATAAACTTTGTGATTTCTAGACTTTACAATTGTGTAGGCCATGATTGAGTGGCTAACCTCCTAATTGTAAACACAGAAAACCCCTCTATAGGACTTACACCAAGCTAGACACAAACAAGCGGTCATCCTCCAGTCTTATGGATAAAAAGTTAGCTCTTGGCTTGCTGACGATTGCCTAGCCCTCAGATTGATCCGGCACACTCACACTTAATTGGAAATTTGTTGAGATTGATCTAGGGTCTATTCCAAATCTTGTTTCAAGCTCTCTTTGTACCAAATGCACCCACAGATATTCTTCTTCCTTCTTAAGCTCTTCCAAACATCTGAAAGCCTCTTCGATCTCCTTCATGAGCATCATTATTGCTTTCTTGAATCTTTTAGCTCAAGCTCTCATCATCAGTCTTTCAAAAACTCTTGGATGTTCGATCTCGACTTTGACGCTCGTGTCAGAACTTGTTAACTAACTCAATTTATCATCCTCATTACTGACTTGAGTTTTAGGGGAAAAGTTAAATTATGAATTAATCATATAGGTTGTCAATTATTTGCAGTCTTAGGGATGTAATTATATGAAATTAGCACATAATTAGGGATGTAATTAAATCTATAGCTCAAATTTTGGGATTATTCTTTGTATAGCTTAGTTCATATAAATACTTCCTTGTATATGTAAGTTTGGCATACTGATATATAGATATTAGTCTTTCATTCTTTCCCTCTTTCTAGGTTTCTACAATATAAAAGTAGCATATATATTAAGTTTGAGCAAAGTAACATTTTCTTTAAAGATGGTACTTCATTTAAAAATATCTAAAAATATAATATGGATAAAAAAAGAAGAAGAGGAATTCTACTCTCTCTGGGTAATTATCATCACCTACCATCCCAAATGTCTCTTCTGGATTACTTCTATCATTTATATTGATTGTTTTGACTTTAAAGACCTTAAAGTGTGGTTTTTGTCTTAGTTTGGTTCCCTTGTCCAGCAACAAACAATCAAAAGCAAGTAGTAAAACCTCCACTAAAACTATCAAACAATATATCAAAGCTTCATTTTAGTTTGTCAACTTTAAAAATTGCAAAATTCACTATAACATTTTGAAGATGAGGCAATGTTTGAAAACTATTACATATTCCAAAAAAAGTGACGCATATAGTTTTGGCAATGGTTTTGATGCATTGCCAAAAGTGCCATTACCTTAAACATAATGTAATGATTTTTAAAACTAATTGCAACACTTATAGGCAATGGTTTTTTTTTTTTTAATTTTGCAACATTTATTTTGTTAATATGTCAAAGTTTAGGTAATGCTTTTAGCACTTTATGCAACACTTTTAGACAATCTTGTAACATTTTTTGAAACATTTGTAACGGTTTTTAGAATTTTGCACTGTTTTTTATAAGATTATATTACCTCCATTACGACATTATGCAACAGTTTTAATTTTTAAAGTAATGGTTTATAACCATTGCAAATTTAGGCAAAAATTTTATTACTTTTGTGAAAACTGTTGTCATACCATCATATACATATCACAACTTTTAGCAAAACCAACATATTTAACACATTAACAAATATGTGACATTGTAAGAAAATTATAATAGAAGTTCAAACATCAAAATGTAAGTAACTTTAATAAATAATCACGATCATACTAAAAGTACTAATAATAATAATAATAATTTAATGAAAGTACGAACAAATTTACTATTCGTATGTTAATAAATCATTCAAGTCATAATTATACAAGATCCCCATCCATATCTTGACTATAATTTGAATCCTCATCTTTATTAACTTCATCATTATCTGCATCAATCCCTTTTAATTCATTTTCCTACACAATTTTGAAAAATCAGAATTGATTTACAATCTCATGAATGGGTGCAGGTATTCTATAATATTTCTAATCTTCATTTTATGTGAAATGAAATACATTAAGATTGAATTATTGATTGTGTTTGAATGCAGAAGTGCCCAATCGATGAGAATGTCATAGTGAATAAATGAAGAAGAAATGAAACGCCGTACTTGTTGGAACAAGGGATCATTTGAAACTACTCTAGCTATTAAATGTGCATGCATTTTTTCAAGCACATTTAATACCAATGGGAGCTGGTCATGCTTATATTATGTGAAAATCTAAAAGATTAACACACTTTAATGTTATTTAGTATACAACACAGACAACAATGTTATATTTGCAAATTTTTCAATAAATAGATTAAGGAAATAGGAAAGAATTCTATTTTTAAGATGATATTTACCAAGAAGGGACGAAGGTTTCCTTTGTCACTAGCTTATAAATATCCTCCTTCAATATTTCATCAAGTGGAAGAAACACAACAGTAGGTTCAATGGCACTATATATTGCAGGGATAGAGTGTTTTTTTAAGGCTTCGCCACCAAATAGAAGTTTGGATCCTTTTATCTTGAGCAAATTGTTCTATGATCCAGCATTGCTTCTGTTGTAAATTGCAATGAAGAAGACAAAAAATGAATAGGAGATGTTCGACCAACACATCTATGAAATATGAAAAAGGCTTGCTATTCAACAATTATATACAATTTTTAGAAAATAGAGGCAAATCTGCAATTCATATTATATCTTATCAACACAACGTACTAAGATTAAAGACAGACAGAATGAGTGTTGCAAGTAAACATAGTGCTTATTACCTAATTCATGTTCCAATTCTTCTTAGATTAGGATGTACTAGGTAAAAGAGTAATCAATGCTATGGTTGCTAAAGCCAATCCATCTAGCACAGTTTATGAGTTTTCTCACCCTTGCTCAAAATATAGCCCACTTGCCATTACAACAGTTGCAACAAACCCCAACAAACCCCAACAAAATATATTGCTATAAACATCAGACATGTAGATTTGATCAACCATCCAACTGAATTATGTTGGTTTTCAAAGTTGTAGTAATGTGAGAAAGTTTCTATGGAATCATAGCATGAAGGGAAGACCAACTCTATCCACATGAGTGAGAGCGCGTTAAAGAAGGTAGGTGAGGAATGGTGAAAATGAAGTTTCAAAGCAAATTGTCTAGTTTTGAGTTCTTGAACTGTGCTCGAGGGAACAAGCAAAAGACAAATACTAATAATTTCCATATATTACTCGCCACTACCAATATTTGGTTTAAAAATTATTAATCCATAAAGTCAACTAGTCCTTTAACAAATCAGAACTTGAATACTATTTTAGTGGTCCTTCTATCATCAAGGAGCAAAATACATTAATCCCAATTTTGTACCATAGACCACAGAATAACTAAAGCATTGCGATAGCATTTTAGTCAAATAATTTTAGTGCACTTGAGAATAACATGATAAAAAGAGGCGTACAGTAAGAACAGGGCCAACGATCAAATCATCCAACTTCCTCCTAGCAGCAAGGCTAGCCAACTTCTATACGAGTGAACTTTTATTCTAGTTCTGCGGAAGCATAGACAAAAGATGTGTGACATCAGTATTCAAGACAAAGTGCATCCAAGTGATTTGAGAGTTTCAGTTCATAAACAAAGGCTTGGAAAGAACAGATTCTTTAGTTCATTATGCAGATACTTAAAAAGAAAGATGTATCAAATTATGGAGACTTCGGTAAGAATCGTTTAAACAAAGCATTTGGAGCTTACCTCATGCATGAAGAGCAGCGATTGTGTTGAGCTCTTTTGACCACTTTTGACCATTATATGCATATGCATCTTGATCATAGATCTAAGCAACATAATCCTCCTGTTAATAAAAATGAATTTTATAACTAAGAAAAAACTTGTAATAGCCCAAATATCATATCCAATCATAAAAGGTGAGAGTTATAGACCTCATGGACATTGGGCCTAAGAATCTTCTAGTCAAACCTTGCATCTTCCAATTTGATACTCCCCTTCAGATCAACAGCCAATTTCTCTGCAACTCTCAAACTGCCAGTGAAGATAGTCATGCCAAGCTTTGCCTAATAATACATCAAAATTTTTCAAGCTTATAAATAATCTTGGTAGAAGTATTAAGACATTTAGTAAAGAATGGATGCTATGGGAAAACAAATATCTCTTACAAAAGCTCTAAGATTTTCAGCATTGTCTATAAGGTTGTTACTAAAAAAGACAAATTAAATAATTGTTTACTTTCTACATCTAGTTTGCTATCTACACAGAACATATTTTATTTTCTGTACAAATTATATCGTTCCTTAAAATTGAGCTTTCTATATAGACTCTACAATCTTGAAACTAATTTTGCACAAAGGAAAACTTAAAGAATACAGAGATACTATAATTCAAATTGGCTCTCCAAGAGGAGCTTCAATTTTGAAGGAAATATCCCAAATACATAAATTTAGGCTTAAAGTTTACAAAAATAGGATTAGACTTCATCTTCTCCCAAATTTGTGTTGAATTAAAATAGTTCTATTTGGTCAATGGTTTCTGCAAACTTGAAAATAAAATTAATTTCTAAATGTATGCATTGTTCCCAAAATATACGTTTCCAGTCTCTTCATTGGGATATTTACTCAAAATTTAGGGAGGTAAACATGTAAAATAAATGGGTAAATAAGCTGTGTTATACTAATTACACAAGTTTAATTAATTTTATACATTCCATGCTTCTAAAACAAAAAGAGAGGTGTTTTAATTAGCTTTTAGCCTTTAGCTAACATCTGTACAAGTTAATGTAGTGCACCATCAGCAGATGCAAGAGAATGAACATGTGGACACTCGAAATATATGAAACTTGCAGCAACTATTGTCCTATCATTTAAAGAACTAACCGCCATGTGAAGCTAGTCCACGGTATTCCCATCAGAATTTATGAAATCAACATCATTCATGGGCAACCCATAATCATGGAGTAGTCGAAGCAGTTGCTCCATAACTATACAGAATTATTAACATCAAAAACACAAAACAACATAGTTGAACAAGGGCCTTTTTCTTCAAGAAGTGGAGATTTGTACCATTCACAATCCCAAATGGAACTGACCCCTAACCTTGCTATCAACTTTTAAAAGTGGTTTGTTCCCCATATAAAGTGCAACACTACTGTGATTAGAAGATTGAACACAGACGTTGTTTGCGATAGGCTTTGTTTTAAAATGACAATAAATTGATTGAATATGGAACTTACATGTTGGGGCAGAAATCTACTCACCATGTTTTGCGTTGCACTTTGCACAGAGTACAATTTGGCTATTTGGCTGAAGATAAGCCACTTTGGGGAGGAAGATTTTGTGTACCTACTCAGAGGGCTATTTGGCTATTTGGCTGAAGAAGTCACATTGGTTAGAAGGAATCAGATGACCTGTTTAGCTGAAGAAGTCACGTTGGCTATTTTATTCAAAATTCACTAATTAATTTTTATAACCCTACAAGCAAAAGTAAATTATTAAATAATTAATTAAATTCAAATAATTTGATATAAATATAATCTATATATAATACATATTCTAATTATAAGCCATGAATATTATTTAGCTTTTTAAAACTGTTGCATGAAAATGTTGCCTATTCTTTAATTTTAATCTATGGATTTGCAACATTTAAAAAGTGTTACATAGAAGTTGCAAATAAATTTATAGGCAATATTTTTAAACTGTTACACAAAATTGTTACTAAATCTTACTTAATCATTGCAACACAAAAACTGTTGCAAAATTGTTGCAAAATTCTAATTTTTGCAATGTTTTACCTAATTTTCAAAATATTGTAATGATTTGTTTTATATATACATAGATATTCAATATATTTTATCATATCTATTAATTCATAAAGATACAATAATATTTTGTCATATAAATTAAAATATTTATAATAATATTCTTCATAAAGATAGGCTATGTTTGTTTTACAATTATCTACCATCCAAAAGTACATACTCAATTATTATGCATCTTTTCTTATCTCTTCTCTCTCTTTAACACAATTCTTGAAGTAAAAATACCTAAAAACACACCAAAATTTAAAAACAAGCGAAGCCATAATGTTTTATATATAATATCAAATGTATTTATTTATACCACATGCAAAATATATTAAAATATATATTTTATATATTTTATATATTTCATAATGTATATTAAAAATATTTTCTTAAATATATGTTTCATAATGTTGTGATGCATTTTATGTATTTGAAATATGTAATATTTTATATTAAATATATTATTTTATAGAGACAATAGTGAAAGATTAGGTACCAAGCGAAACCATAAATAGTGATTTGATAATTTTACCTTACTACAGTGATACGTGCAAGTTATATGATTTGTTTCCAGCAATTTTTTTAGTCAGAATCTATACGGAATGACAAAATTAAGACAAAAATAGAAAAATTAGGGACTTTAAAGTTAAAAAAATGAACAGGAAGGATGAAAGTGACATAAACATAAATGATTAAAGACTATTAGTAATATTAACCCTTAAGAAATACTGCTTATCCAATCTCATTTTTTTGTTACCTACTCACACACTCCATCCAAGAGATATTAACTCATGACTTCCCAATTGAGAAAATAGGATTCAAACTGTCGAGAGTGTCCCCATGGGGACGGGTCCAATCTTACTCAAATATTCCTCCCATAGCTAGCAGATGAGCTGCTCCATGAACATCATGACGGACATCGAACACTCTTAAGATTAAACTTCGAAGACAATTTTGGGAAGCGTTTCTTTTTACCACAATTTTAGTAGCCATTCCTTTCACTACAGAACAGTCGTATTTGTTACATGAACTTTGATATTTTTCATCCTTGGTGATGTTAGAATGGGGCTACTTCAAACAATCCATGCAGAATGAAAGCTAATTCCATAAAAGATGTATTCGATAATTATAAATTTTTTAAATTATTGATGTTTATTTGCTCACGTAATGAATGTGTCTTTATTAGTAGTATTTTATTATGTTGGAGGCATTAGAGAGACTATTTTTGATAGGCAAATGTAGATTTACCACTTTATCTTTTAAAATTTCAATATAACTAAGCCACTATAACTTCCTTTCAAAACTAAAAGAAAAAAAAAAGAAACTTCCTTGCAAACTCATTTGAAAAATAAATTGTAGAAGGTGAATTCGATTTTTTTCTTTTTGTCATCGTCCCAAAAAACTCCCTTTGAAAGAAAACGCCACAGCTGTAACGTAACACCCTCTCAAAAATACACAATGGAGGATGGATTCAATTTTTCACTATGCTTCTATTATATCATTGTACTCCAACCATGCTCTCCTTCAATGCAACTAAAGCATCAAGAAAGATTTCGTTTAGGGGAACTGCACTGCTGAAATTTTGATAAAATTCAAGAGCATCAAACTAACGGGCAAATTTTTTAAGCTCATGATTAATTCAATTTTGAAGGTCTCTAGATATTGTCATATTCGGTTGATATATGTTTAATTCAATTTGTTGGGTTTTTTTAGCTCTCCCTTGCATTCCTCAAATTCTGTCCAAACTTTTAGAGGTAACTTGCGACTGGTGTACACTCATTGCGTGTGCAACTAAAATTTGTAAAGCAATCCTAACCACAGAAAATTAAATTTAAAATCTAAATTATATAGACATTTTTGGTACAAATTTTGCTGAATCAAGAATCCGAAAGGATGCATTTAGTAGTATGAGTTTGAGAAAAATATTCATTCATTTAATATATACCATTATGTGAAAATTTCAATAATGAATCTCACTTAGGTAGTTAAATTATTCGGACCTACTAAAATATTAGAAGTAGGCAAAAGATATCCATGCCGAAAACATTCAATTAACCAATTGAATGCTTCAAGTTTAACACCTTTTTTTTTTTTTGAATAAGCCATACTGTTATCTAAAAAAAATAGGAGCAATATTACTCATGAAATGCACCCATTTATTTATTTTAAATTTTTTGACATAAAAACCAAATTATAAAAGCAATCAACCTTGGAAGAATTCCATGGAAAATCACAAAAATACAAAACTACAAAAGGCATAGCCGAGTCATCGCAAATTTGTGAATTGATAGAGCGATGTAACATCCAATGAATTTGAGATGTTGATTATTGGGATAGTGAAAGCTTCATTTCTCCTGGAAACAAAAAAGTATAATCGAAGTTTCAATGCATTTCAAGCATTTTTTCAAGAACTATGCAGATTTATTTACAAATTATAATAATGACTATTTTTAGGTAAATTAAATATAATATCAAGCAAATTTACAGGGAATGGACGTGTTTTATCTTATTTGAGAGTCAAAACCGTACATAATTACAAAAATCTGGTCCTGACCCATTGTTCGGCAGATTTATGCATTGCACTTCACTTGCATCAAATCTTGAAATAATTTTTAGTGTTCTATTAAAAAAAGCATCACAAGATTTTGATGACCTAATAGATGAAAAAGAGATTTTACCAACTTCTCTTGTATATGTAAGCCGATGTTGTCATCCTGAAGGCCCTTAATACACTACTAGAGGAATTGGCAGCCTAATTTGCCTTCGCTTAGGGTCTCCTATGACTTTTTATTTAAATGCATTCATCAAAGAGAGAGACCGCAAGAGAAGATGCTATGCAAAATTTACTTGGGTTTGCCATATTCCATTTAGTAAGTTGAGGAGAATAGCTAAAGTTAGAGAGGCGGTTTTAGAAAAATCTTTACGCCATTGAGTATTTTTACCAATTAAGCTCCCTTTTTATTTGTCAAACTGAGTCTATTTTTTGTAATTAAACTTTTGGCAATCAAAACAGTTCTTTTGGAGTTCTCAGCCATAATCTACACTATATTAGAATAGCTAGAGAGTGAATAAAAACCATCTCATGGTTATGTAATCTATTTACGAAATTAACCTTACTAATGAAGATAAAATTTGCCCTAACAAGGATTAACGAGTAATTTACCCATCTCCCATCATCCCTACGCATACACTGCTGCCAAAAGAAGCAAAAGATTCTTCAAATTCCCAGAATAATTTTGTATTCACTTCCCTCTGTATCTCTAACTCTATTTCAAAGATCTGACGAAAGGTGATTGCTTTAGAGTAAATAGAGTAATGATTGTGTCATAATTTTTGGACTTGAATGAGTTTATTCACCAGATTTCGATAAGAAAAGTTTGGAACTCTAATGGCCGATCGGTGCCCAAAATTGAAGCGTCTGTCGGCGATATTGGCGTCCTTAAAATCCACGCTAGAAGCATAAGGGTATTCAAGTTTGTTGGGATTTACTTCTCTGTTCCAATAAGAAAAGTTGAAACTCTTAACGGCCAATCGTTACCTAAATTGAAGTCTGTGCCAGCGATAAAATTGTCATCCTTAAAATCCCAGTTTGTTAACAAAAGGATACCTCCTTTGGGAGTTCTACCTTCGATTTTATCATTATTGCTCAGGTTTGTTAATTTCCACTTTCTCTATTCCTCTATATAAATATTCTCAGTTTAATTTGTCGTTTTTACCATTTTAGCGAATTTATTTATTTATTTAATAAAAATATTCTGGGCCACACTCTTTTTGGTTAGATTAGACAAATCATATGGCAAGTATTTTTGCGAGTTATAGCACAATTGATCACCTTTCTTATACTCAATATGGATGTGAAGATTTGAAATGCTTTTCTATTGGTGAAGTTACTTCTCTCGACAAGTTTGACACTGTTGAACACAAGAATTTAAATACATTTACAGTGTCATCATAATGAATGATGTTCTATGAATTATCACCAGTATGTGCCCGACTTAAGAATTTAACAAATGAATGATGTTGTGTGCATAAACCCCAACAACAGCGTGCAAATAACAAAAAGAAAAAAATAAGATAAATTATTGTAAACATGCACGACGAAGAACAAGTAATAGGGATATGCAGGTGTGTGTTTAATCTAAGGCAAGCGGGCCACATAATTGTGTGTGAAAATAATAGGCATTTCCATCTGCTATTGGTGGTCTTTGTCTTGTAATAAATTATTATTATAACAATTCACTTCATTTTAATTCAACTATTAGTGATACACTAAATATTATTAATACTCAACAAAGTAAATGATAAATTATAGTCAATAACATCTAATGAAAATTAAAAATCATGAAAAAATGTGTTGTGTCATGGCAAAATGTGTTGGAAGTTCGAGAATTAGGACCTCGAAGACAACACAAGAATCATATCTTGCACAATGCCGAGCAAGGAATCAAAGACTTTCCTTGATTGGTGCAATCTTTCTGTTCATGTGTTTCAACAACTTGGATGATGTTCAAATATACATCATTGTCGACTTATCATCAAACAATTACATCTTGGTCAATATCAATATATTTTACCAACTTCCTCCCAAATTGTTGCTATTATTATTGACAATGAAGGTGTGGAGAATTTGAGCAATATGGATATACTTATCAAAAGTGGGGGGTTTAATAAATATACAAGATGTGGTTGGATATTACAGTCCATTACAATATCCCCTGCTCTGAAAATATAGAACGTATGGTTAGGATATAAATAGTCATACTATTGATGGGACGCCTACGATGTGTTGAGAATTTTATGCTTATATGCTGCAGGTTCATTATCAAAATACAAATCATTTTGTTACTCTCATTACAAACACAACACTTTTCACATAAAGTCAATTTTGCCATGTTCAAGGAAGAGAACAATCATTCACTTCTACTTAGAAAAGGTTGACTTTTGCAATAGTATTTCATGGATAATTATGTAAAAATTGAAATGCAATTGCTTAGCAATTGCTTAGACAGATACATAAAATCAACGTAACATTTGTTTTGAGTTTTACCAAGGTCTTCAAGATTACTTAAATGCAGGTGAAAATAACACAGGTAATATACAAAAATGCATAAACATAATCCTTACTGTCGTTTGCATTACAATTGTGGATGTTTATATTTTATATTAGATTTACAAAAAATATAAAATTTATAGGAAGGATTTGGCGTAGAGTAATACTCCTATTATCTTTTGCTAGAAGTCCACGTGATATGTACCAAAGGTATCCAGATGGCTTTAGTGCAAATATACAAAAAACTAGATTTAATGTTTATAATGACATGTAATCCTAATTGGATTGATATAAAAAAAAAAATCAATTATTTCCATACTAGTCACCTCAAGACTTGCTAGATTTGATTAGTAAAGTGTTCTGATTAAAATTCAATGAATTCAAAACAAGATATAGTGGAAAGAAAAGATTTAGGGAAGATGCATGCCTATTTGTACATAATCGAGTATCAAAAAAGAGGATTGCCACATGCTCACTTGTTATTCATTTTTTATAATATTGTTTAATTGTGTACTCCTAAACATTTTGATCAAGTCGTTCATGCAGAAATACATTTAAAAGAAAATGAGCCTCCTTTGAATGAAGTAATGTTGAGACATATGATTCATAGAGCCTGTGGCTCACACAATCCTCAAAGTTCTTGCATGAAAGATGGTAAGGATAAAAAGAATTTCCCAAAACCATTCTCTCCCCATACAACTCAAGGAAAATGACTTATATCTAGTGTATAGGAGGCATGAAAGTGCTGCAATACCTTTGACTAGTAATGAAACAATTTTAGTTGACAATAGTTGGGTTGTGCCTTATAATTTGTGGCATCTTTTAAAATATGATTACCATATCAATGTTGAAATATGTGACAGGATCAAAGGAGTGAAATATATATATATAACGTATGATTATAAGGGTCTATATCAAGTTGCTTTAGAGTTATGTATTGAACAAATTTTGGATGAAATTCAATAATTTGTCAATGGAAAATGGATTTCTACATTGGAAGTATTTTGGAGAATTTTTGAATTCAAGATGAGCTAAATGTACCCCTTAGTTGTACGACTTTAGATACAATGTCAAATCAATATCTAGTTAATTTTGAAGCTAGTTAGTTTATACATAATATCACAGAAGATAAGCATAACTCAATGATGATGCTAACTGAATTTTTCTACAATGAACTATGATCCTGCATTGAGTAGACAATATTTGTATTTAGAATTTCCACATCACTTTGTTTGAAATAATTCTTAAAAGAAATGGGTTTCATGTACACGTAGAGATGAAGTTAATGGAAGAATATATATATATATATATATATATATATATAGTTTCTACATTTAAGGGTGAATGATTTTATCTTCACATTCTTCTAAATTATGTCAGAGGTCCTCAATCTTTTAAAGATCTATTGACTGTAAATGTGATGAGAGTTGCAACATTTAAAAAGGTTGTTGAGAAAATGAAACTTCTCCACCAAAACGGTACATTTGAAAATGTTTGCAAGAAGCGTACTCTGTTAGCATGCCATGTTCTTTGAGGAGAATATTTGTTTTCTTATTAGTGTTCTGCCAACCTATTAGCATTTCAAATTTGTTGGATGAGTTCTGTCCTTTCATGTCGAAATATTATGCACATTCAAGTTTATTAAATACTTTTTCCATTATTGATAAGCCGTTAATAAAATTAAGAAGGTTGCTGCATTGGCACAAATGAAAGCTAAAAGAAATAATTTGCCATCTATTAGTGATAAGTTTGTAAACAATTCAACAATTCCCAAAATAATAGAGGAATAACAATCTATTCATAAACTTGAGGAAGATTTGAGGTCCATGGAAAAATTAAATGTTGACTAAAGCATGTATTTGATACAATCATGGATACTATATTACACAACTAGCTATTAATTTTCTTTGTAAATGGCTTAGGAAGCACTAGAAAGACATACTTGTATTTTGCTTTATTATCTCACCTTAAGAGAAAGGGATATATTGTCATCGCAATAGCAACTTTTAGAATAGTTGCTACCAGGTGGTAGGATTGCATTTTTACATTTAAAAATTCCACTTAGATAGATTAGTTGATGTAAAATTAACGAACAAACTAATCTTATTGAGTTAATTAGACAAGCTACTATTTTAGTGTGTGATGAGGCATCAATGGCAAAATCACTATGCTCTTGAGTTTGTGAACAAATAGTTTCAAGATATTATAGAAAATAATATGGCTTTCAGTGGAAAACCTGTTATTCTCGGTAAAAATTTCAAACAAATATTACTAGTAGTCAAGGAAGGATCAAATGTACAACAAATTGCCGCAATCATTTCAAAATGTTCTTTCTGGAGAAATGTGAACATAATTCAATTTTAATAAAATATGAGAGCTATCTAAGACCAAAGTTTTGCTCAATTTTTACTTAAAGCTAGAAATGGATTGGAGCATATCATTCATAGTGTTTTTATCAAGTTGCCACACTCCATTGTAATTCCTTGGGAAGGTAAACAATTACTCTACCAGTTGATTAATTTTGTTTTCCAAACAAGGTTGGACATGTAAATGATGCCAATATATGGGCTATTATCACTCCAAAAACTTTAGATGTTAATATAATTAGTGAAAAGCTAATAGAATTGTTTCCTCAAAATGAGAAAGTATACACATCTTGATATTCTGTGGAGGCTGACAATAATATCTTGTATCAGGAAGAGTTTTTAAACTTTCTAATCCACATAAGCTAACACTAAAAACAAGTTATCCTATAATGCTTTTGCAAAATATTGCACCTAAACTTGGACTGTGTAATGGGACAAGGCTCATATGTTGAAATCTTGCAAGAAATTTTATTAAGGCAAAGATTGTTACAAGTTTGTATAAAGATGGTAGATATTTCCTGCATACGATGCTACTAAAAACTGAAGAAAATTCTAACTTGCCATTTTTCATGACACTTTCTCAATTTCCAATAAGGTTAAGCTTTGCTCTTTCAATTAATAAAGTCCAAGGTCAAACAATATCACAAGTAGGAATATTTTTTGCAAAATCATGCATTCAGTCATGGACAACTATATATGGCACTTTCAAGTGGGGTTTTACAATAGTCGACCAAAAGTTTGATTAAAAATGGAAAGTCAAAGCATAGGACTGGTGTTCATACTAGAAATGTTGTTTTATAAAAATGTGTTTCTTTAGTTCAACCGATGATCAACATTATGTAAGTACATCTTTTATAACTTTTTAACATGATCCTCATTTACAAAAACTCCCTCTCAATGTATTCTTCATAATCCTGCATTGTTCATGCAAATTAATAATATTTACATGTTCTTCTTTGTAGAAGGGCACACAAATTTGTTCCATAACTTTTGTCCTATTAGTACTTTTAGAACACAAAAATTCGAAGAAAATATGGCTTTGCATGTTCTTTTAGAAGAATCACATTCCCAAACACCATCACTAAGGGTAAGTTGCATAGCTTTTGTTTAATAGTCATACCAAACAAAATAAGTTAATGAGGTCATATTATGTGACATTTCAATATTGCAACCTTCCAAAATGCAAGTATTGTGCCTAGGATGGAAAATTACTATTGGTATTAATGGAAGGAATTTTGGAAGATATATTTTACGAGTGTTAAAACAGAATTCGAAAAGGTAAGAAAATAAGAAGTATTTTACTATATTTTATCATTAATATTTTTAGAGTCTTCGTCATGTATTTGTCAATATTGTGCCAGTGAAGAGAAGATGCAGCAAGACAAAAGATGATGAGCACAAAAAAGAGTGAAAATATACTTTTAAAATGTGTTCATTTTCTCTACTGAAACATAACTTATTAGAGTAACTCTCTTATGGCATGAGACAAAAGTGTCTACACCATCCAATGTAACGTATGCATTGCCATGCTTCATTTTCATATTATATTCCTTTTTTAATATTTAAATTTTCTTTGAAAGTGCACATTAAATTTATGAGCTCAATTTGTTTTCATGACAAGGAAACATGTAACGCATACGATGAGGATGCTCATATGGTTTGGTGCAACTTTTCATATCATATTTTAAATTCAACCATATTCATCATGACATGATATTTTAACCCATTTATTTTACATTTATATTTCAAATATTGCTACCAAAGTTAGTGTGAAAATGGTGGAGAATACAAAAACAATTGCAAATCACTGACAAGGTATTTGAAATTTTTATTTAAATATTCTAACATCATAATTTGTGTGAAAATGTCAAAGACTACAAAAACAATTGCAAATTGCCGACAAGGTATTTGAATTTTTTATTTAAATATTCTAACATTATCATTTGTATGAAAGTGTCGAAGACCAAACAACAATTGCAAATTACCGACAAGGCATTTGAATTTTTTATTTAAATTTTCTAACATTATCATTTGTACAAATTTATAAATTCTAGTTTATAGATTTATACTGTAGGTAGATAAAAAATTTTGGTTATCGTAACCTTTAAGTACATTACAAGAAATCTATATATTTATCTTCTCTTTACATGCCATTGTATTTGTTAAATGCATTTTTTATTATGTATAATCTCAATTGTTTTTTTGGCCATTACCTTCATTGCGTGTATCTTTTTCTTATTATGATATAGTAATAAATTTCATAAATGTAAAGATATACATGCTCGAAGTTTTTTTATGTAGGTATCAACTATACCCCAGTTGCTAGTACAATAGAATACATAGATTCAACAACTAACCAAAGCCCCCTCTCTTAGTCTTTCTACAATTCACTGCGAAATTATTTAAGAAACTATCAATACATAGAGTTTCCATTAGTTGAGTCCTTAATAGGGTAGATTTGGACAATGCCATATCATATATCTTCTATATCTAAATTAGCAACCACCAAAATATACACATTATATGATTTTTTTTTCCCCTAAACCATGAGGGGATTTGCACATAATACTTTATCAACATTCCAACTAGAGTATAGAATTTGTCTAATTAAATATAGTCGGAGTATGAATTTTGTCTAAGTAAGATTGTTTTTATATTAGTTCTCTTTAGTTGGTGGTGAGACTTGTGTGTGATGTAGAGTTGGAAAAGTTTTTTAAATTTTGATGAAAGATGAGAGTCGGACAATTTTTCTAAATTTTGATGAAAGATTCTTTACTATATTGAATTATTTTTTAATAAATTAATGAAAATTTACTATTTTTTATATCATACTTAATTACTATTTTATTATTATTTCAATATTATATAATTTTTTTGTAAAGTTTTATAGCACAAGCATTGAGTTTGCCCATTCACTAGTTTAAATAAATCTTTTGTGTAGTTAAGCTCATGTTTTAGATTTTATAATCAAAATATACTTATTTTTATCGTCTTTAACTTTAGATCATAACGTATATTTTAATTACAAACTTTGATAAATGAATTAATTACATCATATGTAAAAATAATTTTATTTAAAAGATAAAATGTTTAATTAAACATATCCAAATTTTTTACCAAAAAATTAATTATCAACTGCATTTTTTAATAAAAATATTTAATTTTATTTATAATTTTTATATAGAAAGTAGTGCAATTTGGTGGTGGTATTTTTAGTCCAAAATTGTCATCGAAATTACCAAAGGCAATGTTGCTTAAAATTTAAGATCTACAATTTATGTATTAAATCATTCAAAATAGAGCCTTTTAATCAGTGTGAGCGGTTTCAACTATTTTATTTTTTAAAAATTTTTATCAACTCTTGAAACTATTCTCACCAAACAACCTAATCTTAATAAAGGTTTTCACGGTGCAATTTCTATTGTTTCTATTAATTTCAAATGCCATATGTAATTTAGTGTAGTTAGGAATTTGGTTTGGTACAGGTTGGTGTAGTTTTGTGGTCTATTATGATTTAATTTAAATTTCAATCATAAAAATTAATCAAATATTTCTCATTTTATAACACAAATTAATTTTGTTAGCATATTAACTAAATTGTTGGCACATTGTTCACAACAAGTATAATTTGTAAAGAATCCTAACTTGGTAAAATTCATGTGATGGAAAAAATGTTTCATAGAGCATCCAGAGAAGTTGAGACTACTTGAAAATTATTGCTGAAGGATCCTCTAAAGCTTGAAGAGGTGTGGATAAGGATGGAGCACAAGTCTAGTCATGTCATGTAGGACTATTGGTGATAATGTTAGACTACAGAGAAAAATTTGACTACAAGTTTAGATATTAGATAATCATCACATGGAAACTAACTCTGATTGGGAAGAGTGGGCACAAAGCTATAAATAAGAGGCTAAGTAACTGAAAGAAGCATGGGAGATAAACCATGAGCACTAAAGTTAAAAGTGTCGAGAGTTTCTCCTTTGTGCATTTAAATTGTTTAGTTTTTGTGCTAAATGAGAATTTAGTTGGAGTCTTAAAAGTGTAAAGAGAGAGTAAGACAAAATGTTTAGACAACTCACTATAATAGATTGTTGATCATAAAGTGAGCTAAGTAAACACTGTAGTGTGAATTGTGTTGTCCACAAGTCAAAAAACCTGAGATTAGGGTAGTAAGTTAAGTAAGAAATTTTGTGAATATCTCTTTACCAATTTACTTAGTAGAAGTTATTATTGGGCAAGGCCCCACAAACATAGGTGTTGTTGCCCTGAACTACATTACGACTTTTATGCCTCATTTTACATTCTGTTTTGTTGTGTATTGTGTTCTCAACACTCACATCAACCCAACTAACAAGCGGTACTAGAGCCTAGTTTTGTCAAAGCAGGTGATATCTTGTAAAGGTTGAATAATGAATAATAAAGAAGGAACATCTATAACACAACTTCTGCTCCTTGATGGAAACAATTATCCTTATTGGAAGGCATGTATGAATGCATTCATAAATTCTCAAGATGAAAAAGCATGGTATGTGATTGAATATGGTTGGTGTCCTCCTACCATTCGTACTGTTGAAGGAATTGAAATCTCAAAGGAGTTGAAGTCTTGGACTACCGAAGGTGAGAAGGAAGCAATAGAAAATTCTAAAGCAATCAATGCAATATTTAAAACTATGGATGAAGAGTAATTCAAACTTATATTAATGTGTGAAATAGCTAAGAAGGCTTGGAACATACTCTAAAATGCTTATGAAGGAACCCATGTAGTCAGGTCTTCAAAGTTTCAAATATTAACAACACAATTTGTAACATTGAGAATGGATGAAAGTGAAACCATAGTTGAGTTTAATGGCTGGTTGACACACATTGCTAATAGAGGTAGAAAGATTTACTCCTAAGGAGGGCTAAAACTAGATAAGCAAGGCAATTCCATAAATTCTATATGGAGTGAAGAAGAATTAGATGAATCAAATGATGGCGCTAACCATATGACTAATCAAGTTGCCCTCAATAGGACAAGTATAAAATAAAGAAATGTTGTAACTTATGTTACAATATTTCATAATGACTAAACTGAGTGTGGAAGCAACTGTGACACTGATGATAAACTTTACTCCACATGGCAACCTACTTGTGATAAGTTGGTAGCATTAGAATGATGTATTAAAATAAGAGGTAAAATCCTTTAAAGAATTAAATGAATCCTTGAATAATGAGTGTTCAAAATTGAGATTTGAATGTTAGAAATTGGATGCTGAGAGGTTTAATCAACCTTCAAAAAGTTGAACATAGGAAAGGCCAATTGGAGGATGTGTTGTCCACTGGATAGTTAGTATTAGATCGCTCGAGAATAGGTTACACAAAGACTTAATAGCTAAAAGTTCAAAAAAGAAGGAAATCAAATTTGTCAACGAAATTGTCCTAGTTGTTGAGCCAATTATCCTTAACAAAAAGACAACAAGAAATTAAGAAAGGAGAAAGCAAAAAAGGTAATTCTCTTTGTAATTTCTACAGGAAAATTGGACATCAGATGAGCAGATGTTTCTCATTTCTAAGATACATGTTGTATGGAGGATAAGCTAACAGTCGTGTTGGCAACTTCTGAAGGAACAATAAACCAATTAAACAAGTTTGGGTTTGACAGTTAAAAATTAAGAGTCTTGTATCCTATATCTCATTAAAAGCTCGTTTAAAATAAACATAATAAATTGATGGTGGTTGTTCCAAACATATGATAGGTGATAAGCAGAACTTATACAATTACAAAACCATCTCTAGTGGACATGTTAAATTCGGTGATGCACAAAAATGTCTTGTAATTGGAAAGGAACCCTTAATATTGATAGAATGCTAAAGTTGAGGAGTGTCATATATGTTTATGGACTTAAAGCCAATGTATTGAGTATAAGTGAACTTAGTGATCAAGACTTGTTCGTAAAATTCACCAAAGACTAATTCCAAGTATATAATATAGATAATTGTTGTGCACTTGTCAGTAACAGGTTAGACAATAACTTCTATGCTAAGAGAAGCATCATAACCCAAAAGTTTAGCACTAAGAAAAGTAAGAAGTAGTACAAAAGACTTGGACACATCAACTATTAAGACTTTTTGAAACTCTCAAAGACATGAATTGTTCATGGATTACCAACACTGTTAGAACCAACATTAAATGTTTATGGACCGTGTTGATTGGGAAAGTACCAAAGGAAGTCCCACAAGGCATCTTAAAGGTTGAGTATTCCAAGGATTTTGGAGCTACGTCACATGGACATATAAGGGCCTATGGAAGTCACCAACATTGAAGGCAAAAGGAATATTTTTGTTTGTGTTAATGACTATTCAAGATTTACTTAGGTAGATTTTTTGAAAGAAAAAGTAGATACATTTGAAGCCTTTAAAAAGCTCTGTAATTTGTGGGTAAAGGAGAACAAGAAGGCTGTAGAAGGAGTTGTAAGGATACGAATAGGCCATGGTGAGGAATTTGTAAATCAACAGTTTGATCACTATTCTTCCTAACATAATGTCTAGCATGAATATTTATCCATTAAGATGCCGCAACAAAATGGAGTTGTAGAATGAAAGAATTGAACACTCCAAGAAATAGCTATAGTTGTGTTGAGTGCAAAGAAGATAAACACAAAATGATGGTTAAAGCAATTAGAACAACATGTTATATCATAAACCAGGTATATGTTTGCAACATTCTATTGTAAACACCTTATGATATCTAGAATGGTAGAAAGCCTAATGTATCTTACTTTCATATATTAGGGAGTCAGTGTTACTTGTTAAGAGATCAAGAGAATCTTGAAAAATTTTGTAACAAAAGTGATCGAGGATTATTCTTAGGATACTCTAATACGAGCAACGCGTAGAGAGTCTACAACTTCAAAACAATGAAAATAATGAAGACCATGAACATGGTTGTGGATGATGAAGAGGAGGTAACTGAAGGATCTCTTATCGAACTAGATCAAAAGGAGGATGATGAACAAAATGATCAATCTATTTGCAGTAAGAAACAAAAGAGGTACCAAAGATAAATTATCACAATTTAGCTGATTACTCTTATTTTGTTTCCAAAAATTAGCTGAAGAGTGTAGATGAAGTACTCTAAGACAAGTATTAGGTGATGGCAATGCAAGTGGAGCTAAATTAATTTTGAAAAAATGATGTGTGGACATTAGTTGAAAACCCACAAGATACAAGATCATTGGAACCAAGTGGATCTTTAAGAACAAAACACATGAAAGTAGTGCAATTTCAGAAAAACAAAGTGCAATTGGTAACACAAGGTTGCACTCGAGTTCAAGGTTTTTATTTTGATGAAACATTTAGCACATCTTGAAGCCATAAGACCGTTGCTCGATATGGCATGTTTTCTAAACTTCAAGGTATTTCAAATGGATGTTAAAAAGTGCATTTTGAATGGATTTTGAAAGAAGAAGTTTATGTAGAATAGCCTAATGGTTTTGTTAACCTACACTATCCAAATCTTGTATATAAATTCAAGAAAGTGTTATATAGTTTAAGCAAGCACCACGTGTTTGGTATGATCAGTTGGCGACATTTTTAGTTCAATAAGACTACACTCGAAGGGGAGCAGATAAAACCTTGTTTATACAAAGGATAAACAATGATATTCTTGTCATAAAGGTGTACAAAGATGATATTATGCTTGGATCAACATCCCTCAAATATTGAAAAATTTGTCTTAAATATGCAAAATGAATTTGAGATGACCATGGTAAGTAAGTTAAAATAATATTTTTGATCTACAAGTCAAATGAATGATGAAATCTTTCTCTTACAATCCAGGTATGCAAAGAACTTGATTAAGAAATTTAGACTTGAAAGTTTCAAGCATGTTGCAACACCATTACCAACATCTACTAAGCTCCACAAAGATGAACATCAAATTATTAGATGGGAGCTTATATAGGAGAATGATTGGTAGTTTGCTTTATTTGATGGCCAATACACTAGACATATGTTGGAGTATTGGACTATCTACAAAATACTAAGCTAACCTAGAGGAGAGGCATCTCATAGCCATAAAGAGGGTCATTCCCCATGTAAACAGTACAATTGAATTAGGTTTGTGGTATTCAAAGAATTCTAACATTTTCTTTTTTTGTTAGCTATAGTGATGTAAATTGGGCTAGCAACATGGATTATAGAAAAAGTACAACTTGTAGTTGTTTCCTTGTTGGCAATAATGTGGTATCTTACTATAGTAAAAAAGTATAATTCAATCTCATTGTGTGATAACAATAGTATAATTAACTTGTAAAAAATCTAGTTCAACACTCATAAACCAAACACATTAACATAAGATTTCGTTTTATTTATGAGTTTGTAAAGAAAAAGGGAAATTGTTATCAACTATGTTACAACATATAGACAACTGGCAAATATTTTTAGTAAGGTTGTGATTGCAACGCGGTTTGAACACCTCGGGGGTGCGCTAGGCCTATACCTAGTGAATTGATCATGTTGATAGAACATAATCATGTGCACAATAATGATAGTACGGTTCCTAACACTAGCCTTTGACTTTCCCCCCTTTGAATAAAACTTTAGTTTCTAAATTAAGTTGTAACTGCCACGTTGGATTGATTTAAAGAGTAGAATCTTTGCCATAATTGACTAAATTATGATATAAAAATTATTGAAACACAAATTTTATACAAGAAAATTGTAGCAAGAAGAAAGACTAGATGTATTGCAAGAAAAACCACCGCACCTTAGCTACTTGAAGCCATTGAAGTAAGCCAACAACCAAAGGTCTCCCTTGTCCAAGAAGAAGCTATGGAGATGAAATCTTTGCAGATTGTGTTTCTAATAGTTCCTGTACAAGATGTTCAAGAAGAAATCCCTTAACCACCCATTGAACCTACACCAAAAAAAATGGTTAAAGGTAGAAAAACCACTAAGAAGGGGGAAGCAAAGAAAGGAAAAAAGACTGAGGAAGAAGCAGAAGTAATATCGAAGCCTACAGATGTTACCACCAAGGAAGCGTAATCTACAAAAGAAGTACGTATAGAGATTAAGAAGAAGACAATTCCAACATCAACTCAACTAGAACCTATGGAAGGACCATCAATGCCCAAAGAGCGAAAGCCTGTTTTAGAGGAAGGCAAGAAAGACAATGTTGCAACCATTGAGACAACGCTAGGCCCAAAACAATCACCATAAGTGGACGTTATAGCTTCTACTGAACCTAAGTAATGGAAAATGGATATTTTAGAAAGCAGCAGAAGGCTCCAACCAAGAACAAACCCCAAGAAACTATAAATGGAGGAAGAAACAATCAATGAAGAGTCTGATATTGGTGAGCCTAACTTGCAACGTCTCCATCCTCTGGTATTCTATTCTCTAAAAGCCAAGGAATAGTATGGGAATGTAAGTACTCATCACTTTATAGTTGAGAAAATTATTCCAAATCCATTTGGGTGAAAAGAATTTGTTTCTGTGTTGGAGGATGTTGGACTTATTAAGGCTATAACTAGATTTGATATCTTTTATCCTAACTTAGTATATGAGTTTTTGCTAATTTTATGGGCAAAGTGATTGTAGAAAGTTCATGTTAGTTTCATAAAGTTTACATTAGAGGGTAGTTTATTAAGTTCTCTCCTAGTGTTATCAATAAAATGCTGAAGTGGAAGACAAGTGACTTTGATCCAATGTACACCACAGACCATGAAGTGGACTATAATGAGATTACTCGAGTATTGACCGAATCAAGTTTGAAAAGTGGCCCTTAAGTTCTACTTTATTGTCCTCTACTTTATCAATAAAATACTTTTGTTTTGTAAGTTAAGCACAATGAATCTATTTCCAACAACCAATGCAACATTGGTCATAATAAGTATGGCAACATTATTGTACAAGCTTGGTACAATGTAGCCAGTGAATTTGGGTCATCTAATCTTTTAAGTCTTGGTGAATTATGTTGAGTTAGACATATCCAGGCATGTTTCCTATCGTTGCCTAATTTCGAAATTACTTCAAGAGAAAAAGGCGAAGATGCAACTTAAAGAGAAAGAGTCTATAAGGTTGGTGGATGTGCTACACTATCATAAGAAGCTTGAAAAGTAGGGCAAGGTTGATGATTTGGGATAAGAGACCACTGTGGAACCAGTGGTTTATAATGAGGAATCAAGAGGCAAAATTCAATACATCATTAATAATTTAGCTTGAATTAGGTGACACTTGGATGAACAAATTGCAAGATTGCAGGCACAACATCAACAAGTTGAGTTACGAGTTGCCAACTAAGATTGACACTAAGGTCAATTGAAGAGCAAGAACCACCTAAGAGTGATGCACATACCTTTCCAACTTTAGATTAAGATGACTCCTTAACATGCTAAAATGCAAAAAAAAAAAAAAAAAAGCGCAAAGAGTCTTTGCCGCAGGGTGTTTACCCTTTGGAAAATTCATGGCATAAAGGAAGAGTAAGTAAAACAAAGGGTGAAGAGGACGAAAGGTAAAATGATGCTTTTTAATGTCTAACTTGCAAAACCAGTTAGTGTGGTTGTTTGTTTTTGCAGCTACATATGGATGACTACTACTTTGAATTGAGTGGAATTTGCTGAACTACTGTAAAAAGATGTTTTAATTAGCTGTTAGGAACATCTCCTTTTCTTTTTCCTCATTTGGCTTGTAAATTAAGCATGAAAAATTTGTAATATGGTGAAGAAATTATGTATTTAGAACTTTGCAAATGAATGAAAATGATAGCTTTTGAAGTTTGATAATAGTTTCTATTGGTGAAGAATCTTAAGACTATGTGAAGTTAAGATTCTTCACTAATCATGCTTGTCGTGAATAGCTTTTGAAGTTTGATAATAGTCTTTACTCTGTTAGAGTGCTAAAAGTGTAAGAGTGCACAAGACATGGTCTTGAGATTGGGATAGTAAGTCAAGTGAGAGATTGTATATCTCTCTCTACTAATTTGATTAGAGAAAGTTTTTACTAGGCATGCCAGTGTAGGATTTGTTACCCCGAACTATGTTACGAATTTCATACCTCATTTCTTTTTATTCTATTTTGTTGTTTATTAGATTCTCAACACTTATTGCAACACTCATGGGTGTGTTGTTAACAACACTAACACAAATTTACACTATACAAAATAATTACACAAGATATGATCTCATGTTTAATTTTTTGAAAGATTATTGTCAAACAATGTGAATAAACTCTTTGAAATATTTGTTTTTAAGTAGAAGAATGTTTAGTGTAATTATTTTATTTGGTTAATGGAGAATACGATCTGCTATTAATCTTAAATTGATATATCTTTAGTTTAAATATTCATATTTAAACTTTTCTAATGTCAATCGATCAATAAAAATTGGTTTGATTGATCAATAACATAATCTCGTCAATTGAAAACTCTATTGAACAAATAACTTGATTGATTGATCAATCAACATTGATCAATTTCATTGATTGAAACCCAATTTAACTCTTTGTTTAGATAGCTTTTGTTTTTTAAGTATAGATGTTTAGCATATAATTTTTTAGGCTTTTAAAATTAAGCAAACCAAACATTACTAGAGTTGAGAAAAAATTTTGAACTCTTAAAATTACTAAACAAACATAGCTATTAACTTTTTCAAAATCAAAACTAAACACACATGCCCTACATTTTAAGGCATGAAACAAATAAAAATGAAGTTGTGTGTGAGAAATTAATAAGTCTTATAAATAAATTGTTGCTAAAGTTGATGAATGAAGAAAAGTCAGTGTTTGGAGCTAAGAAGCTAAATTTAATCCAAAGGACCATGTAAAGTTGCCAATTTAGCTTGCGTTGGATGATGACAATGCTAGGATGATTATTCAGCTTATGCATGTCTGTTTTTGTTGTTAAAGTTAGTTGATTAACTGTAAATTAGTGAGGTAGTTTTCTTCTAAGCTACAGGACTTAAAAGGGCTGAGCTAATTAATGGACAATGGTGTAACTTTTCTAACCAAAGCTTTCACATTGATTATCATTTCCTCTCAAGGCTGGAGGACTGAGAGCCTTGATCATAATCTTCTTCTTCTTTTCTTTGATCCTTGATTTAGATTTTTCTTTTTAGTTGTTTGATTCACAAATTTCATTCCTGATTGTTTATTGCTTAGTTAAGTACTCTTCCATTGATTAGCCTCATGGAATATCTCACCAATCTCATTAATTGTTGATTTGAACTTAAAAATTAAGAGATAACTATTAAATTAAATGTAAAAGCTAATGGAAGACAATATTGCAAGACTAGAGTTATAGAGCCATACCTAAAAAGTTCCTAAGTTGATGATAAGGATAAGGGCTGCATTAGATGACTCAGCACCTGTACAGTTATATAATTAGTTAGAGTTAGTTAATTAATTGTAAAGTAATAGGGCAATTACTTGTTGAGGCTACGACCTCTAAATTGTACTCATAGTGGATGGTTCTGGAGTGATCTTAGCCTGCTAATTCAGAAACGTCTCAAGGCTAAAGTTTGTACCTTAATTACTCTGTATTCTCTTTTCCTTTTGATTTGTGTTTTGAGCTCTCAATTGGTTGATTCATTATTCATACACTGCATCATGCAAGTAGAGTTCATTGTTTCATTGGTTGATCTCATGGAACATTTCACAACTTTCATCATGGTATCAAAGCCATGTTGATTCTGATCCATGCAGATCTATTGATACATTCTCAGTTGGAGGCTTCCCCTTTCAAGTTCACAATTAATCACCACTTTTGCTACAAGTTCTTTCGTTGATCATCATGAAGTCAAGTTTAAGAAATTTCATCCACCAAGCCAACCACAACACTGCTGTGGATGAAGCTAATTCACCTTATCATATCCATCCCCCTTAATGATCATATTACCACTCTGGTGCAAACTGACTTGATTGGTATAAATTATTTGACCTGGAGTAAGACCTTCACCCTTGCTCTATCAATACAGAACAAATTATATTTTGTCAATGGAAGGATAAAGGACTAGAGGAAGGAACTTCACTGCATCAAGCATGAAGTAAATGCAATGACTTGATTGTTTCCTGGCTTCTTAGGGGTGTAAATCAAAAAATAGCATCCACAATCTTTTATATTAAACTTGCTTATCAGATTTTGGAAGTTTTGAAGAGAAGATTCTCCTAGCCAGATGATAATAGGGAATGATTTGTGTGGGATCACACAAGGAACAAGAGAGGTGGATTGCTACTACATTGACTTAGCTGCCTTACAAGAGTAATTAAGGTGCCATAGGCCACCATCACACTACTCTTGTAGGAGATGCAATCCTAAATGTTCCCAAAACTTTACTGATGTTTAAGAAAGAGACAAAGTCTTCAAGTTCGTTCCTCAGCTACTCACAGCTTCTCAAGTAGAGACCATTTCCCTCATTGGATGAGGCCTTTAATGCCATAAGAGTAGAAGAAGCACAAAGGTAGGCTAAACTTAATCAGACCTCTTAGATAAAAGCTAGGCATGGTGGAAAGCTTAGATAAAGAGGACAAGAAGAGAGAAAAGGTCTACAACTATTGTGGGAAAAAAGGACACTTTAAGGAGAGCTGTTATAGACTAATTAGCTTTCCAGCAAATTTCAAATTCACCAAGACAAAAGGGAAGAAGATGCAGTTAATAGGGATGGCCAATCAGGTGGAAGCTAACGTTAATTTACAGCTGGAGCAAAGGGATCAAAAGGCGGAGACTACTCTAACTTAGAAATAGATTTAAGGGTTGTTGCTGCCCCTAAATTCTCACAACCTAGCCAACTCCAATGTGGCTATGGATAGACACAGTAGGAAGGTCCTCATACACAAACAGGAAGCACACCATCGTATCAAATTTTGTAGGTATAATCCCCTCATGTTATCCTCTTTGCCTTATGACCAATAACCTTGCATCAACATATTACAATCTTAGGTAGATCTATTAAATCATTAACGTGGGTGCTACTGATCACATGTGTAACAACTTGAGCCTATTCTCTACTTGTAAACCTATTAAGAACTTATTTGTTAACTTTCTAAATGGAAAAACAACCTTGGTCAGCCACATTGGATTAGTAACCATCTCTGACCCTTTAGTTCTTAGTGATGTCTTGTTTGCCCCAAGTTTCAAACATAACCTCTTATTGGTAGCTAAGCTCACTAGAACATTAAGATGCTACTTGATATTTGATTGAAACTCTTGTTACATTTAAGACTTGTCACCATGGATGAGGATTAACATTGCTAAGTTGGAACGAGGATTGTTCATACTACAACATGAAGTAAGACCAGTCACTCCATTTAACACTCAATAGCCAATTCTTTCAACTCACTCTACGTCTTCTCTTCCAACTTGAGAAGCCTCCACTTCCCTTAACATTTAGCACTTTAAACTAGGACATTCTTTTCACGATGTTGCCTCTTGTATTTCAAAAACAGTTTCCTTTCATCAATGTACTCAAAAATAAAGTGTGTATGAACTGTTCCCTAGCAAAGTAGAAGAGGCTTCCTTTTCATCTTCATGAAAAATGTAGTAATGAACTCTTTCAACTTGTTCACATACATATTTAGGAGCCTTATTCAACTGCAGCCATAGGGGAGTTTCACTACTTTCTGACCATTGTTGATGGGCACACCAGATGCACTTAGACATATGTCTTTAAACATATGAATGAAGCTAGAATTTGTTTGTCCCTTTTCTATAATTTGATTGCCACTCAATTTAATGTTAGAATAAAAATTATCAAATTAGATAATGTCGTAAAGATAAAGCTCCCTATTTTCTACTCCAAAAAGGGAATCATTCATCAAACTTCTCGTGTAGAAACAACACAACAAAATGATGTGGTGGAAAGAAAACACCAACATCTCCTTTTCATAGCAAGAGCCTTACTCTCCCAGTCACATCTCCCTTTAAAATTCTAGGACCTAGCCATCTTGATTGCAACACATTTGATTAATACTCTTCCTACTCTTATTCTTGACCATAAGTCACCATACCAATGTCTCTTTGGAAAACAACCTCATTGCCAGTAGCTTAAAGTTTTTAGATGTTTAGCTTCTGCTTACACTCTTAAGAGAAATATAAAGAAGTTTGATATAAGATCAAGGATGTGTGTCTTTGTTTGATATCTGTAGGGATGAAAAGGTACAAGCTTTATGACCTTGAAACTAATGAGATATTTGTATCCAGAGATGTGCTCTTCCATGAGGACATATTTCCTTTCGATCAAGATCACTAGCATCTCCTGCCTTTCCCTACCATCCTTTATAAGCACCCACACTATAGCTTTAACTATCAAACTATCTTATCTAGTAGCCACACGCATGGTTGCAACATCTAAGAGAATGTCCAATGGATGAGCCTCACACTAACACTTTGGAACCTAATTCAAAAAATTCACACTGCAAATTTAATGAGCATTGAACCGGAATCACCAAATCTATCTTCTCCTTATCTAAACTCACTTCCACAGCCCCAAGCCAACCTTAGAAGATCTTCTAGGCACAAGGCTCTACCAAAATATTTAGAAATGTACCATCACAACCTCAAATCACCCTCAGCCCATAAGACCAAGACTAATCACCCTATTTCAAAATACTTAAGCACTAGCTAATTATCTCCAAATTACCTATGCTTTTTGTCTGAACTCAACAAAGTCAAGGAACCTACATGCTTTGCTGAGGCTATACTTGAGCCATAATAGAGGGAAACAATGGTCTTGGAGCTACAAGCTTTAGAAGATAAAGATACTTGTGAGATAATGTCCCTGCCTAAGTATAAACATGCTATAGGAAACAAGTGGGTGTACAAGGTGAAGCTGAGGTCAAATGGCTCAATTGAAAGATATAAGGCTCGACTGGTTGCCAAGGGTTATAACCAAGTGGAAGGTTTTAACTACCATGACCAGTTTAGCCCAGTAGTTAAACAAACAACGATCAAACTCTTCTTTGCTTTAGCTACTGTGTTTGGATGGAAAATGCAATAGCTTGATATCCATAATGCATTCTTGCATGGAGAACTTGAAAAGGAGATTTATGTGGTACTACCTTAAGGATTTGACTTGAAGGAAGTAAGACATAGAGATACTCATGAAAAGAAGAAGCAAAACTTAGTGCATAAAGTGTGTAGACTAAAATAATCTCTTTATGGCTTGAAACAAGCCTCAAGGCAGTGGAATTGCAAATTCACACGAACTTAACGTCTTATGGTTTTATCCAGTCCAAGGCAACTATTTTCTATTCTTCATGGATGTTGGACCACAAGAAAAGATGACGGTTTTGCTGTGTGTAGACGACCTTGGCTGCGAATCAAAGGTTGAAATAGGAAGGTTAGTGGCCTATCTAGAATCAAAGTTTAAGCTCAAAAGCCTACGAAGTCTAAAGTACTTCTTGGGGATTGAGATTGCTAGGTCTTGTGCAGGGCTGTGCTTGAGCCATAGAAAATACACCCTATACTTACTAGAGCAGTATGGAATGCTTGGATTAAGGACAACCTCAACACTTATGCAGGTGAATGTCAAGTTCAAGGAACCAAAAGTAGCACCAGCAAATGCTACTTCTTATAGGCAGTTCATAGGCAAGTTGATTTACTTTTGCTGTTCATAAGACCAGACCTTGCACACTTACTACAAGTGCTTTCCCAATACACGTTAGCCCTAAAACCTTACCACATGGAAGCTGCCTTTAGGATATTAAGATACATCAAGGGCTCATTAGGAAAGGGAGAGTTCCTTTCATCACAATTTAACTTTGAGTTGAAAGGTTTTTCAAACAATGATAGGGCGAGTTGTTATGAGATTAGGAGGTCATTAATTGGTTACTGTATTTCTCTTGGTCAAGCATTGGTAAGTTGGAAATGCAAAAGCAACAAGTAGTGGCTACAAGCTCCACTAAGGATGAGTATAAAGCACTAGGAGCTTGTGTGTGAGGTGTTGTGGATCAACTATCTATTGAAGGATTTTAGGATCACACCACCACAACCTGTTAAGTTGTTTTGTGACAATTAAAGTGCCATCCAAATTAGCAAAACCCCACACCTCATGAAAGGTCTTAACATTCTGATTTGAACATTCATTTTATGAGAGAAAAAGAGGAAGCGAAAATCATTGAAGTAAGATACATTCCTAGTACTGAACAATTAGTAGATCTACTCACTAAGCCACAAAATATATCATAGTTCCATAAGCTATTTGAGAAGATGAGCATGAAAGATATCCACGCTCATCTTTGTTGTGGGGGGGGGGGGGTCAAAGCTAATGGAAGACAATATCGCAAGACTGGAGTTATAGAGCTATACTTGAAGAATTCTTGAGTTGCTGATGGATTGCTGAGATGATGATACGGATAAGGGCTAAATTGGATAACTCGGCGCCTATACAGTTGTATAATTACTTAAAGTTAATTAACTATAAAGTTAGTTAGAGTTAGTTAATTAATTATAAAGTAATAAGGCAGTTACTGGCTAAGGCTATGGCCTTTAAATTGTACTCTTAGTGGACGGTTCTGGAGTGTGCTTAGTCTACTAATTCAAAAAACTTGTAAAGGCTAAAGTTTGTGTCTTGATTACTCTCTCTGCTCTTTTCCTTTTGATTCATGTTTTAAGCTCTCAGTTGGTTGATTCATTCTTCATTCATGCACTTCATCATGCAAGCAAAGTTCACTGTTTCATTAATTGATTTCACGGATCATGTCATTGCTTTTCATCATTAAACAATAGGTGTAAAATAAATAAATTTGTATACGTGTAATTGCCACAAAAAGATGAACAAATTTTCAAACCGCAGTTTCAATGATAATTTGTACAGTTGGGTGAGCTTCGAGCAGTTTGGGTGATTTTTTTTTTTTAAAAAAAAGAAATTGTTGATCACCCATAAATCTTATTCCAGAAAACGTATCTTTTTAAGCTCACCGCTGCTGGCAGACCCAAATATTTGGAATGTTCTGTCTTTAAAATAGGAAGATTACAGATGCTTAAGCTCAAACCCCTAAGTCTCAGGTTGATAAACGGTATTCAGTAAAATCTCTTGGTAAAATGTACGCAGAGTAAGCAATACCCGAGAGCAAAGAGGAAGCCCGCGACCATGTAAGAGGTGTGGAAGAGCTTACAACAGAAGGACAACGTGTGTGAATAAATAAAATCAAATTCAACAACGTGCAAGTCAAGTTTGATTTGAATATCTTAATTAAAGTTATTACGTTTGTAATAGGCTTAAACGATTATGATCCGAGTCAAATAATTTAACATTCTTACTTATTTTTTATCTTTAAAATTATCGATTAATGTTCTAGACAAGTCTCGGATTTTATTGATTAGAAAACTGCATTTCAAAATTTGGTTTATCAGGTATATAGTAAATGGGTCGAATTAAGCATTAGATAATTTATTCCATTTTTAGCCCGGCCATGCCTCGTTTGAACCAAAAGAAGGGTAAAATTGCTCTATATGATATATTAATCATGTGAAATTGTTTTTCCTGAGTTATGCAAATCTGTATATGTTCTATTTGAAACATTTAACCATGTAAAATCGTTTTTCCCTGTTTATGCAAATCTATAAGCGTGTGACACTTAGTTCACCGATTTTAAAGCTAATTTACATAATTCTGCTCCAATCTTGTATTTTTCATGCTTCATTTACACTGATGATTAAAGTTACACCCAATGCATGTGCATAATTATATAAATAAATTAATAATATCTTTAAATATTTTTTTTGTCATTTACAAAATAAGTTAAAAAAGGAAATTCAAAAAAGTAAATGGAATAAATTAAATTTATAGAGGAGATTAAGAAATAAATAAGTTCAAATTGAGGGAAGAGAATAGAATAAAATAAATTAAAACTAAAAAGGAGAAAGTAAAAAGTTAATTTATGTAGAAGTAAGGATATCATAATAATTTAACATTGTTTAACAAAAAAAGTATAAATATACTCTGAATTTTACCAATTTTTCATTCCCAAAAAAAAAAAAAGAAAAACTAAAACAGTAATTGCGAGTTTTTGACTAATTCGTCCTTGAAGTTTTTAGATTAATTACTGATTAGCTGAATTTTACGGATTTTTTCTATTCTAAATTTATCAAATTGAAAAAAATATCGTATTAATGATTTTAATTCCTATATTTTGAGAATATAATTTACTTGAGCTATTGGATATGTGTCACATCAATGTGAAGTGTTAACAACAGAAAGAATTTTTTTTGTCTCAAAGGAATACTCTAATGGCTTTGAGTTTATATTGGATTCAGACTGGAGGCAAGTGTGCGCATCATTGGGACATGCGAGTATAAACAAAAAATAAAAAAAATAAAAAAAAGAAGGCTCTTGGAAAAACTTCATTAACTTCCATGAAGCTTTGTAATTAGTTTTGGCTCTTTAGTCTTTAAACGTTGTCCTATTTCCCCCCGTGTCAAATGATTGACTTCGAACTAAAGTTTGAATTTTTGAGTCCATCACAATATGTGTACTTGTCTATTTCTAATATAATTGAATAATCATTTCAATCCGATAATAGACTTCTTATTGCATTGTCAATTAACTAATTTCCAATATGTGATTATTATAAAAAAAAAAAACAAACAAAGAAAGAAAGAAATCACGTGATTGAGTTTTTGCACAATGCTAATACTTGAATCCATTAATACATGGACCATTGAGTTGCGTAGGCATGAAAACTAGCACACCCAATTTCAGGTAAAATAATTTTGTGCATCTACTGCACCGAGGAAGTAGCTGAACATTTAAGTCCCAGACCCCTTCGTCTCTCAACCACTCTCGTGAATCTTGCTTTCAATTTTCTACTTTATCAACCCCCTTTATTTATTCTACAAGTGAATTCACCACACCCCATAACAGTTTTATTAATGAGGTGATGCAGACGGCATATATGTACTGGTTACTTTAAATCATAATATTAATCAACAAATAAAAGTTAATTAGTTGTCCTTAAATATTATAACATGTCAGAATCTATAGCAGTGGTGTGTTTCTGTAACATTTGAGGCGTCACACGTTGTTGCCGATGTGGGATCGTGAATGGTATCAAAATCCCATATATAACGTTTGAATGTTCGACACTAACATGACCCTGGAATTGAGCCAATTAGATTTATTCATGACCAATTACATAGTGAATCTAATAGAGCTTATTATTTAAATAATGAACTCTAATCAAATCAGGTTTGGACTGAGTTTTTTTCGAAAATCAGGATATTTCCTTCGATCAGGCTGTTCAAAGGGGAGGTGAGAAACAGTAGTAATTCTTTAATGCACGCAGACGCGTGTCCGCATTTTGTGGAACTATTCTTGCATAATATCTCCATCAACTGCTGGCCAACAACTGCCTGTACAGCACTCAGTTCTATATATGATTTAATTTTACCTCATTCAAAGACAACTCTCGTCAGCTTAATCAGAAGCAATGGCCATTCCCTACACGTTGTTCGGCTTCATCTTCACTTCGATCTTGACCTCTTCAGTACTCTATGCCGAACCTTCGTCTCACCCTCGCCCTTTCGAGGCCATCTATGCCTTTGGTGACTCCTACACCGACACGGGCAACACCCGGTCCAACACCGGCCCCAACGGCTTCACCTTCGTATCCAACCTCCCATACGGCAGAACATTCTTCCACCACCCCACCAACCGCTACTCTGACGGCCGCCTAATGATTGACTTTTTGGCCAAGGCCTTGTCCCTACCCTTCCTGCCACCTTATCTCGACCACAAGGCTGATAAGTCATCTGGTGTCAACTTTGCTGTTGCTGGTTCCACAGCTATAATTCACACTTTCTTTGTCAAAAACAATTTGACTTTGAACATTACTCCTCAGTCACTTCTAACTCAGCTGACTTGGTTCAACAAGTTCTTGGAAGGTAAAGGGTGTAAAGACTCAACCACTACACCCGCGGAGTGCAAGGCTGTGTTTAATGATGCATTGATTTGGGTTGGTGAAATTGGGGCCAATGATTATGCTTACAGCTTCCCATCTTCTGTCCCTAAGGAAGCCGTCCAAAAACTTGCCATCACTAGTGTCACTGGCTTTCTACAGGTAAAAATTGCACCCACAGTTACGAACAAGATACGGCTGAAAAGATTTACATGCCCCGTTGACGTTTTCCATAGACGATTTTGTGAAAAGTTTGAACTTGCACGGTATTGGTTATTGCTTCTTCAATTAGCTCTACTAATAAGTAGAAAAAGAAATTACAAACTTTAGTGGAAGCATTTATGATATGGACGAAAATGGAATTGTTTGTGGAAGGATGATAAGTGGGGAATCTTGTATTTTTAGAGTGACATGTTAGGGGGGAAGCAAAACAAAACAAAACCAAACACCTACTGAACATTGTGATCAGGTTAGTCTGCCACTGGGGCTTCAGTATGATACATCAGTGGTAGCAGAAGTAGTATTGGGATCTCCAGTCAACTTCCAAGTATGACTAGGCCATCAAAATAGAAAATTATTCAATTCGATTCAGATTTTCTTTTCCTAATTCCATAATGTTATTCTGAATAGGCGTTGCTGAAAAAGGGTGCAAAGTATGTCGTTGTTCAAGGCCTGCCGCCAACTGGGTGCCTAACATTGTCGATGTATCTGGCTCCTCGAGATGACAGAGATGGCGTGGGGTGTGTAGGGAGTGCCAACAAGCAAAGCTACACGCACAACAGTGCTCTCAAAGCTAAGCTGGATGTTTTCAGGAAACAATTTCCACAATCCGTCATAGTTTATGCGGATTACTACAATGCTTATCTGACGGTGATGAAGAACGCACCCAAGTATGGGTTCAAGGAGCTTTACAAAGTCTGCTGTGGATATGGTGGTGGGCAGTATAACTTCAACTATTTGGATGCCTGTGGTTCGCCTTCCACCAGCGCGTGTGCCAACCCTTCTCAGTATATTAACTGGGATGGGGTTCATCTGACTGAGGCAATGTATAAGGCAATGGCGGATGCATTCTGGAATGGAACTTTTTCTCAACCGCCTTTTAACTCTCTTCTCAGCAAGAAACAGCAATCAGCATAAATAAAATAAGAATCTCAGATGAGCAGTCCTGTACTGAATTTATGGTCGTACTGCTTGCTCAACAGTTTTCCTTGCGTATTTTGCAACGCTGAAACTATGTTAATTTTCATCATTCGCTATCATATTGAAATGTTTTGAGTTTGATTACAATGAATTATGCACATCCGTAGCCCAACTCATAGGCGGAATTAATGAAGTCAGTTTTATTGCGCTATCATTTGCATATCCCATAAGAATCCTCGGGACCTGACTAGTAGCACATATCTGCAAAATTGCATTCTTAGTCCCACTTGACTAGGTCACTTCGATTTTGGTCTTGAGACATATGCAATTCTAATTTTACTCTCAATTATTGATAGATCTTTTAATTAGAGTCCAATTTCATTTACTTTGGTCCTGTAATATTTGAGCCATTAAAATTGGACAAAAAATTTTGGGGAATTTTCTGGAAAAACAGTGCATCCGCCACATGCCCTATTAAATGTATATTTGAAGGGAAAAAAACCACAGGAAAGGGACGCCATGAACCTTGAAGGGAAGAGGGGGAATGATTATGGCCTTTTGCCTTTTGCTCTAATTTATTTCTGTATGTCCATTCCTTTGTTCGCCTACCTTCATTTCCTCTTCAACATTAATTGCTTTTGTAGGAAAGCTGCAAAACTTCAAATGTCGAAGAGAAATAAAAATCCCGATAGAAGATTTCACGCCTGTGCCAAATCTTATCAACGTGGCCACAGATTTTTCTTTTTAGTTGAGGAGAACAATTCAACGTGTGCAAGAACTGAAGTTATCATACCTAGATAGTTCAAAAACTGAACAAGATTGAGAAATATTGTGTCGAGTTGCGTAGGAGAAACATTGACTTAGAGAGGTGAATCAGATTGTCGCTGGCAAGTTCGATGCTTTCTTCGTCCCTTCCTATTCTTGTTTAGTTACACTAGTTGTAAAATAATTAAAGTTGACTTTGATGTGTTGGATATAAGACGTAGATATGTTGAAGAGAAACCAAATTTTCAACTTTGAAAGCCTTTTTTCTATGCATGTGGTTTCTTGGTAATCAATTGTGGACCCAGTACTCAAAGGCAATGCACAATGTAATATCTTTTAATCATGAATGGAGTACTTGTAATTTTCAGTGTAAAATTATGTCTATGCTTGTTCTTCTCCTTTGCCGGTATTCTAACGGATTTTGTTTTCGTTGATTGGCACGTAAAGTACGCAAGCTTGTTCTTTTTTGATTTTGGTGTTGTGCGTTGTATGATGTAGATGTGAAATGAAAAAGATTGTGATTCGCCCTCATAACAAGGCATTACATTTCATTATGTTGGTGAATTGAAAGAGTGTATCGGAGTACATTGGTTCCCTTGTTCTACGCATTCGTGGTCTGATTTCCCTTCTGGTATGTCTGTTGGCTATCTTACAGAGAATGTGCATTGCACTGATGCACAGGAGAGGTTAAGTGAAAATGTTTTCTAGCAATATAGTTAATTTTGAGATAAATAAGGAGCTTGTGGTTTTCTGTTGACCACTGTGCAATCCCTTTACTTTAGCACTATGCCTAGACAACGTTGGCGCCCATTGGCTTGGCATAACTTAGCAATAGCAATTTTAATATAGGTAAAACACTAAAATGGATTTTACAATTGTCTTCTTTTTTCTTGACAATACGGAAATAAATATCAAAATTTGGATTCCATCTATCATAATATTGCATTGAAAGGAACATCAAAATTGCATTTCATACAACACCAGATAACAAAACTAAGCATTTTGCAAAATATTTTAAACTAAAATAGAAGGCCTCGAATATTGGGTTTCGTTGGACTTGGCACTAAAAAATTCAAATTTATAACATAAAATCATCATCAACATGCAATGGAAGCAACCAACCAAACCTACCCGTTTTCTGTCACATAACATGTATAAAATCATATAAATAAGTAGACATGTAAATATACTTTTAGAATTTAATTTCAAGATGAGTGAACTTACCATCATTGAGTTATGACAACACCTTCTTCACCTTTCAAAACCGTTTGTAAAGCTCTTACTCAAAACACTTTTCAAACAAGAAGCTTTTTTGACAAGAAAAAGGAGATGGTGGCTAGAAAATTTTCTCTTCTTGCTTGGAGGGATGCATGAATTTTTTTGATATTATTGTGTATTTAAAACTCTTTTAAATATATATACTACCAAAACACAGAGTGCTACACTTGGTAGATTTCCTTTTTCATGCATATCACCTGACATACATGATACCGGCTCCATGAGTTTCCTATATGAACCTTAAATTATCTTCAGCCTATGAACCATTTAATTATTAATGTCCATTAATAATTATAGTCCATATAGCATCTAATTATTAATTTCTATTAATAATTAAGACCCACTTATGTCTTGCATTTTAATTTAATTAATCTTTATTAATTAAACTAAAGGTCCATTGTGTTTTTTATTAACAAGTATCATGATAAATCCATTTAGTCCAATTCAATTGCAACTAAATAAATTATTCCACGAGTCTTCTCAAGCTCATTTACATCACACTACTGTACCACTAGTCACACATTCTAAAATTTTGTGTGTAATTTTAGATTCATCCTTAATCAATAACTAGGATAACTTAATGGATATGGGTAGTGTCTCGCCTCCATCTCAAATCGCAACTCAATTAAAATGAAGTGAACAGATCACATGAATTCCCTGATCGTGAATACCGTAAAGTATAGGCCTTTATTTTGCTTTGCCCTAATCAAGCAACAGTTATGGATTTAGTCAAACTCATAAATTCGGTTATATAACCAATTGATATTATCTTATGAGATTAATGCTTTTATTAGAAACTCTTTTCCAATCACACATACCTTGGCGAAGGATTTTTGCCTCATAAAACATCGATTACAAAAAAGAAATGCCTTATTCACTGACAAGAAGATAAACCCCTTATTAAACGCACACATGCTTTCATACGCAGTCAAATAATGATATGTTAGACTTATGACCCTATCTCATACTATGAAAAATATTGACTCTTAATATCCTAATGACACATTGATAGTTATGCACATAAGGCAGTCATGTTGCTTTAAATCTAAAGTCTACACGCATTTAATATAATTATGAAATATGACATTGACAGTTGACAATAAACTCGATATATCAGTTTCATTTTTTGAGTCAATGTTCGAATACTCATTCTCTAATAATGCACCAACACACACGTATTTTTAATATCTCATACTGATAGTATAACACTATATAAATACAAGGTGTGCAAATCATATTAACTTTGTAATGCTTTTTAAAGTGTTTGTGACTACTAACCCAATTTTAATAATTGTATACTAAGATGGTCCTATATCCATATTTATGACCTTTTTATAAATAAAGTTTCTTAACTCAAGTCACATGGAAACATACAATATTTTACACTATTAAAGATTTACATGCATGAAACACTTACAAAATATTGACAAAAAAGAATCAACATTTTATTAAAATATAAGAAAATGTACATATAAAACTTAGGGAGATTCTTAAGTAATCCACACTCAAACATCTATAACTCAAGGTGGAGGAACCATCCCAATTTTTCCTAAAAAATCAATTAGTTGCAAATAAATCCCCCAAGTTTTCAAACACTGTGTTGGGCAAAAGATAGGGCAAGATACAAGAGGATGGCTAGGGTATCTTCACTCTTTTGCTCAGGTGTGCATGAATTTTGTGTCTTGAACAATGTCTTGAACTCTTTAAGACTCTTATTTATAGCTTAGACTCTAGGGTTTGGTGCATGGGATCCATAGGCTCTTTTACATGGATCCCTTTAATTAAATAGCCATGGACTTTTCTTTACGAATCGCATTAATAAATCAAGTCATATTTTCTTTAATTGTTAATCTCATCAATAATTAAAGCATATTTGTGTCTAACTAATTTAATTTGATTAATTAATTAAATTAAGTTCTCATTGTGATTCTAATTAAGAATCTCATTATTTACAAGTACCATGGTAATTTATTTAATCCATTCCAATTGTAATTAAATAAATTATGCAACCCATCAATTTAACTCGCACGACACATTCCACTCTTATGTGTGTGACCATCTAGATTCATTCTTAATTAGCAATGAGCATAGCTCAAAGGACACAAATAACATCAAGCTTACAGCCCATATTATAGCCTAATTAAGATGAAGTGATTAAGATCACAATGAACCTTTAAGATCACAATGAACGTTTCTTATCATAACTACCATGTCTAGACCTTTTATCATATTTTGTCTCTATCGAACAAGAGTCATAAATTTAGTCAAACTTACAAACTCAATCATATGACCAATCAGCGTTTCCTCATAAGACACATATTTCTATCTGAAACTCTTTTTCAATCACAAACTATCTTATCCAAGGATTTCTGTCTCATAGAACGCTACTTGCATGGGATAAATGCCTTGCTCATTTGAAAGGAGACAAATCCCTCATTAAATGCACATATGCCAACTTATGCACCCAAGCAACAGCATATTGGACCCATGACGTTATCCCATATTAGGATAGATATTGGCCCTTAATGCTTTAGTGACACAATGACCATCGTATGCACAAAGTAACTATGTTATCTTAGGTCTAAGGTCTATACACGCTTAACACGATCACAAAGCAAGAAGTTGATAACTAATTGTGAACTACATGCGTTTGTTTCATTCTATGAGTCATTGTCTGAATACCCCATTCACCCACGGTGTATCCACTCACATATATTCTCAATATGACATTTTTGATTTTTTTTAAGGAAATAAGGAAAAGATGGAAAAATAAAGGGATGAAAAATGGGAAGCAACAAAAATGGAATCCAACCATCTAACTGGATTTAGGAACCTGATTGAATTGGCTCTAATACCACTTTGATATGAACTGGCGAAACAAGAACCGAAAGTGGTTGCAAAAAATTTGGGGAATTTTATGGAAGATTGAAACAATGAAACAAACATGGAAAACAAAAGGGATAATCAACAAGATTGCAAAATATTTAACTAAGTAAGAACGTACCTCACACGAAGTAAACCCTTTTAATAAAACAAAAATTATGCAACTAGAAAATTAAACACCATACCAAAAAATATTAGCCGCAAACCACCGAAATACACCCGAATAACCCAATTTGATTTGAGCTTAAAAGTGTTAAATTTACTCACACACTTATAAAGAACAAGCAATGAAAGAAGAGAGAACAACTTGTATTAAATGAACTTGTTATTTTTACAATTGAGCATTAAAGGTAGTTAAGGGGAGTACAAGCCAAAACCAGCTGCGGAAGAGTGAAAAGACAAAAATATCCCTAAAAATTTGGCTCAAAATGGTCAAATTTCAAAAAAGGGTCAAAATGAGACTTCCTGCCTACTGTGCGATCGAGCACTCACCATATTAGATTGAGCACGTAACCAACATGCATTCTATAGTTACGATCGTGGCTCCTTATGATCGATCACATCCCTGGGCAATTGTAAATATAGAGAGCTCTTGTCTTAGTAGATGATTGCATTCCTTCTAGGTCGATCGCACTCCTAACCGATCGAAATCACAGAAAGCTCATCTCTTGACATGTGATCACGCCCCTCCCGACTCAATCACAAGCTCTTCAATGTCGATCCAGAGGGCCTAGCTTGATTTAGGTTAGTCCTAATTGTGCGTTTAGAATTCCTTAGCATTTCTTAAGCTTTTCAAGTCAAATTCTGGTGCCATAACCCATTCTCAAACCCTTCCAACATACATGAATGATCATCAAACCTTTAATTAATTATCAAGTGGGCAAGGGCATTCTTGAATGTATGAGCTCTTGCTCTTATGACGGGTTTGGATGGCAACTTGAGGGTATCTTGTCTTAGGTTGTCCACATCAAAGGTGTCCATAAATGCTATATTAGTGATAGAAGTGGCTAACATATCAATAGCTATCACAGATAAAACTAGGTACAAGGTGCAATTTTCATTCCACTATGCCAAGGAACCAAATTTATCAAAAGTTGACCTATGTGGTTGTTGAGGCTTTTTCAAATAATCTATTAATTTAGAATTATGAAATGCACTAATCAAATTATCAACATAATACTCATCAAAATAATATTAATTAGAATTAAAATCGTGTAAAGGAATTGAATCCTGGCTAGAAGATGCATCTAATGCTAAAATTTGACCACTTGCCTTGACATAATCTTAATAACATTCAAATATGGTCTATCACTCTCTATTAGCCTTTTTTGTGCTTTTCAATGGAGAATAAACTTTAGAAAATGTATACACTATCCATTGCATTTTTTGCCTTAGATCAATGATGGATGCAACTCATATCAACAAGCATCAATCACCTCAATATTTGTCAAATTTTGATTTCATTTTAGCTACCATCCTCCTCTTAGAATCATCCTAATCTTTGTTTCTTGTATTCAACACCTTTTTTCACTTTTAAAACTTGTGGGAGGAACATGTTACTACTATGGTAATCACTCCCTGATATTACCTATGTAGCCTCTCAAAAAGACTAAAATACCACAACTTTTAGCACTCTTTCCAAACCTCATATGATGGACAAAAGTCATATTGGGGTTCCTAATACACAAATTGTGAAAAAGCCACTAAAAACTTCAATACAAAACTCAACATATCATATGTTGAGTCTCATCTTGTTCGACAATCATGCATCAATTTTTTTCTCAAGAATTGAAGCTATGAAGCATTATTAGCAAAGGATAAGACTCTTTAGTGCAATTAATAAAGTCCATGATGTTCCTAATCTTGTTACTGATATTGGTAATCTCACATAGCCCATCTTGAACCATAAGGTTCAAGAGATGGCCACAACAACTGAAATAAGATAAAGCATCATTACTTAGTAGTTTGCTCAACCTTCCAAAATCACTATTCAAAATATTCAAAGCCAAATCATTATTAGAGACATTTTCAATTGAAATTGTAAAAACTTTATGTTAAATACCTAATTCTAGTGCGCACTTAAAAACAATAGTTGCTATGTCAAATCCATGTCAAGGGGGTGGCATATGAACAAAATTGAGGGCCCTCTTTCGAAGTTTCCACTTAGCATCTATCCAGTGCCTTGTGATGGACACATTCTTTCTTTTGATTCTTTGATTTCCAACTATTAGTTGTGTAACTTATTTTGTTGACATTTTTTAACAATTTCTTCAAAATTTTTTTCTCCAATTCACACACTCAAGCATAGTCATCCTCTGCTATCAACTGAGAAATCAGTTTTAACTCTAACATCCCAATTTTTTATATTAAATTGAAGCCACCTTATCAAAGATAGTGAAAGGATGTGCATGAATCATGATCTAATGGGAAGCCATCTCTCTCATCTTCTCCATATTAAATTTCTCCTTATGCAGTGCTGATGCTGGAGAACTAACATTAGCTGATTGGAAGTTAATTTTTTTTTTACATTCTTCCTTCATAAGTTCAGCTTTTTTAATTATACAACTTTCATGATGCCTTAATATACATGATGTTTATTTTGTCTTGCCCCGAGAGAGTTTCCTTTGACATTGTTTGCATGTGGCATAAAATTCTCCATTCTTCACACTCTTCTCAAAATCCCCTAATACCTTGGATTTTTTACTTCTTTTAGGTAGCTGAAATATAGGTTCATCTTTTGTAGCTTCTTCTCCTATAGGTTGATAATCCAAATCTCAATTAGTGAATTCAGTGACTGATGCATTGATATCATCTCTGCATGTTTATTGTAAGAAGAGCTAATATAATTATCTTCCATTTGAGTGCTCATAAGTGGTGGACAAGATAATTCAACATAAGATGTGTGTGAATCACCATGAAACTCCAAAGGATTGGATGAATAGCTTATTATACAAAAAAATCTCACTTTTTTGTCCATTTAATCAAAAGCTTTATAACATATTTGAAAACATCAACTTTTACGACAAATTACTTATTTCAAATATTAAATTTTTTTTGGAAAATGCACTTAAGTAATTAATTTAAGATAAATGAACATGTAGTCGACAAATGAAGTCATAGTCAAATTTCAATAATTGAAAAGCTAGACGTTCTTAAAGATTCAAAGATTCTAATTAAAGATTATTTTTTGATATAGATTTTTTTTTTGTAGTACAATAAATTTCCAGCAACTTCCTCATCTGCATGCACACTAACAAAGTGAAAAGTAAATCCAAATTGCATTAGAAAAATGCCATTCCAGTTTGTGTTTGTTAGGACATTGACAACCAAGGAATTTGTATTTGTATGAGTGCAAAGAAATTGAATTTGGTACAAGTATATACCATGTTAGCTTTCTGCTACAATGTTAGAAGGCATAAAATGACTTGAACTTCATAGTATACATTCTCATGATAGTAAAAACTTTGCAATCTTCAAACAAAAACTTATTGGTATAATAGTATGTTTCAAAGGTGTTATCTTTAGATTATTGTAAGAAGTTTTGTATTTTTGTAGGCCTTTGATCCATCATCCCACCAAAAACTACACCCCACAATATCTAAAATTGTAGAAGGGTACAACTACTAATGTATTATAAACAATATACCATGGAAGCTAGTGCAATAAAAAACACGTTTGATTTATTCTCATTCACTGAAACTGCAAATGTTAAATAGTTCTACACTTTCATAGTAGCGAATCAATTTCAGTGATTGAGTATTCTATTGTCTTGCAATTTAGGGAGGATTTATTGAATTCTTAAATTTTACTTTTATTTGGGCTAGTAGTTTTTAATTATAGCACAAATTAATATAAATATCTAACAATAAACAAACATAATACCTACTTAAGGGAGAGTCTGTATCTTGGTTGAAGTATTTGAAGCACCACTACTTGGATCCGTTTGAGAGCGAATGTGGTTGGACAACTATGAACAGCAGTTGCACCGAGTCTGTTGGCACTAAAATGTGTTTCTTCGGCAAAAATAATTGTCTGAAGATATCTATTGAAGGCGTAGAGTAGAGGATTACCAAGTTCTTGATAACTTAGTGAAGTAGGGTTTAAATACAAAATCTCCTAAGTGTTATTGATATGGTGATTGATTTCAATAAAAACCAAAAGAGGAAGAAACCATCGGTTAATTAGTGAAGAAAAATGTAGAGATTATTAATTGTTCATGCCCAAACTCAAAAAGGGAGGGAGCTGATTCAGGAATAAAGAGATAAGAGAGACGATAAAGCTAGGAATCTGGATGACAGTAGAATGGGGGGTTGGGATTGAATTAATTAAAAATGGAACTCAAGTTGAGTTAATTGAACATGATCAAGCATTATTTGAGCTACTCAATTGAGTTGAGTCAAGTAGCTTAGTTCGACAACTCCCTAATTAAGCTTCCTAGGTTCATGTACCATATCATAATCAAGTACCTATTGAGAAAAAAAAAAAACACTTGTTTTGTACACCTACATGAATGTAGTAAATTACAATATAAAAGTAAATGTAGTGGATTATTAAAATGTCATAAAATTGCTAATTCTTTTGCTTAATTATATGTTATCCTTTCATTATTACTAAGAGTATGTATAATAAAGAGGTTTCATTGTCTCAAACTAAAATCAATGCACCATTTGATATGAATTCTTAACAAAATCTGCAATCCCATTTGTAGCCTTATTACTGCTGAATATTAGGGTGTCATTTGCGCATAACTCACTCTATTGTCACAAGAGCCCTATCTAAAAGATTCAGCGTTGGATGTAGATGATCATAAAATATGTTCATCTAGGAGAATCAACCTACTATGGCAATCTTTTAATTGGTGCATAATTCTTGCAAAAATGTATATAAAAATTTCTTTACTATCTTTATTAAAACCAGTTTTATTAGGCAATTAGAAATAGAAATTATATAACATAAATTGATGAAATATATGTCTAAGATGAGTTTTGCATAGTAAGAAATAGAAAGGTAGCATTTTGAGTTCTAATTTTACTGTGACATAAGCAAAAGGACGCCTACGTTGAATCTTAGAAACTAAAGTCGAAGAAAATGGAAAATGAAGAAACCAAAAGTCGTTCAATTTGTTTGAAAATTAAAATCATTTCTTTATTTTTGTTAGATGAATAAAACTATTTCAAAAGCTTTTTTGTTTGTCCTATGTTGGAAAAACAAACCTCTTTTATACACTTTATATTAGATTTCACTCAAATGGACTTGTGATAACTTGATAAAAGGTTTGGGCTCATCGAAGACCAAATTTTACTCATTTTTAGGTCATGCTCATTTATTTTTTTCCAGACCAAATTTGTGAAACTTAATAGTGAAATTTTTCCCAAAATGTTAAAACCAATTTTTTTCATTAAAAAACCCTAAGCATCGCCGCCTTATATTTATTACATTAAATACCAACATTTTCCTTTTAATAATAGATCAATGACCAAAATGTTTAGATTGTTACCTATAAATACCAAAAATTTGGTTCAACAAAAGAAAAAAACACAAGGATTCCAGTCTCTCCCTTTCTACATTATATTTTTAGTAGAAAACCTTTCCTGCTAATTCGTCTTAGCAAAATCTCTAAAAGCACCAAACCATATCACATATATTTGGTTTCTTTGTTGTTTTTGGGTATAAATCAATTGTCAATTCTTGTGTCTTTTTGAATCATTCAAAAAAATGCTTGTTAAATCTCAAGAGAATATTTCAAATTGTTAAAATTATTTTTTAAGGCCAAAGTCGAAATAGACACGAATAAGCCACCAATTTCACTTTTTTAGGTTGTTGTTCTAAGTTACCATTTTAGTATTGTTCTGGTTCCCGTTCATAAATGTACTTCTTGCTGCTTTTGTTCTAACTTTGTTGCTACTTTTAGTTGCTATTTCACTACAGTTGTTTTTAATCCGATTAGTTTTATTTATTTGTGCATATATTCCTCAACAATCTCAAAGAATTATGACATCATTTGACTACCATGTGTCCTAAGCTCCTCCTGTTGTTGTCGCCACTAGTCCACTATTGGCTATGACTTCACAACCAGCCTCATCTTCAATTCCAATTGCATTACCATTTGCTAAACCTTTTCTAGATGTGCCAAATAATAAAATATTTCCCAATATTCAAAAGGTGGAAAGAATGCGTATACTTGTTATTGAACATCCGTGGAATGTTTTTGATTTAATTGGACCACAACCTTTGGTTCAACATGTCCTGACATGAAGCTTAGCAAAAGGCCAATATGATATGTCGTCATGTCATACTTCAAACATAATCAAATGATTTTTTTTTACATATACTACGTCTACGATGAGGCTAAAGCAATATGAGAAGCTCTTGTTTTAAAATTTACAATTGAGGATGGCACAAAATGAGAGTTTGTAAGTAGAAAATATTATCAATGGGAAATGACAAATGACAAGGACTTAAAGGTTCATTGAAAAGTTGCCAAAAATGAGTTCTAATTACAAAATAATTTAGTACAATAAGAAAACAAACACAAATGAGGAGCCTGTTTGATAGATTTTTTATGCATTATGATTGAAGATACCAATTGACAAGAAGCGAGAATGCCAAAGCTAAGAAAATAGGGATGAAAGCCAACCTAGTTCAAAATGCTCAAAATGACAATAAATGGCACACAAATAAGTCTCAAAGTTACAAGATCAACAAATCTAAATTTAAGAAAAAGAAAGTTATATGTTATGTTTGTGGAAAATAGGGACACCATGTACCTCTGTAAAAAGTGAAAAAAGAAGGTGACAAAGCATGTGTTAATGCTCCTAAGGCAAATTTGATAATAGGAGATGAGATTATTGTTGCAGATATATCCTGGGTGAACATTCTAGCTTTTGTTAAAGAGTGAGTGACAGATTCTGGGACTACTCAGCAAGTAAGAGCAAATCAAGAATTGCTTTCCTCTTATACTCAAATAAGAGATAATGAGGAAGTAGTCTACCCCAAAAACTACACTAAAGTCAATTTCTTCTATAGCTTTCAGAGAGTCTTTCTTTTCTGGCTAGGAAGCAGATGAAGTTTTGAATCCTTTTGCTGGCTAGTGCGAGTTGCTCGTAGTCAAGGGGCTTCAATCTAGACTTTAATAAAGCAGTTTAAGTAAGAAAAGGAAAGAAAGCCTGCTAGCCCGGGAAGTGGTAAACCCGAAACGAGATCGGAGTAGGAAGACCATGAGCGGTGTTGTTCTTTTCCCAAGCCGTCGAAGAAAGGCCTAGCCGAAGGAGAGGTACTTATGGCAGAACGGGCCGATCAAAGAAGCATGCATTTACATTACAGACAGGAATGCCATAACCTGCTCGAATAGGCCAATAAAGAAAGATATCGAATTCCCAGCTGTGAAAGGAGTTGGTAGAGAATGACTAGAGGTATCCAATCGACTGAAACTAGCTCTAATCATTTATATTCAAATTATAAAAGATGAAAGTGTAACCGCAACTTAGGCGGATAGGCACTCCCAACTACCGTTAAATAAGCTCCACCTTTTAGCCAAATGGAAATGCGAGACCGCCTATGATCGCTATCGGTCACATTAGAAGAGAGCAAGAAGGAACTCATAAAGAAGTAAAGCCTCAACTCAACAGCTAGTGTTTATAGGAGCTCTGGTTCATCCGTAGTTCCGTATGCCTCAGCTAAGGTGGAGTCATAGGCAAGTGCAAGAACACTAGATTCAGTACCGGTTTTTGTGGCAATCCCATGGCGAGTTTATGATTCGGATATTTCTATAAAAGGGAGTTTTTGATCTTTAAGGGACTGCAGACAGACAGATACGAATTCTGCCCTACGGCTATTACACATGACCTGAGGAAGCCTTCTTAACTGATAAAGCTGAGGTTCCAAATTTAACTCAATTAAAAAAAAAAAAAAAATAGTTCGATCATATAGGAAAGACGAGTATTTATCTCTAAATAAATTGTTTGAAAATATAGGCATAACATACGAAACAACATATCGGTAATTTCTTGAATCTAATAGAATAGCAAAAAGAAAAAATAGAATATCAAGAGAAATAATGAATTCTATGCTAGTCAACTCTAATGCTCAATATAAGTTGTGGGAAGCAGCTATTTTAAAATCTCGCTAAATATAAAGTAGAATTCCAATCAAGGAGTGTAAAACTCCATATCAACTATGGAATAACCATAAACCAAGTCTAAAAAATTTCAAAGTGTTGGGGGTTTCTTGCCAAAGTGATATTAAATGAACCTAAAAAGAAAATTTGGTTCTAAAACTTTAGACTGTATGGTTATAATATATGTTGAATATAGTGCAGCATAGTGGTTCTTTGTTTTGAATAGTGATGTTTTTGAACATTCAACTATTATTAAATCAAAGTATGCTAAATTTTTTGAACATATTTTTCCATTATCAAATAAAATTCTTATGCACCTGTTGAAAATAATAGAGAAATCATCCCTAGTGATGAATTGTAAAAGGTAAAAAAATTTTCCCTTATGGAAATAAGTTTAAAAGCTTTCCATTTAATAATGATCCTAAATCATATATTGAGATGATTTCCTCTTCTAATTGTTATTTGTGGAACGAAGTAGTTAAATTTAAACAGAATCTATTAAAAAAAAACAAAACTTGAATTTTGGTAGCTTTACCACCTCGTGCAAAACATATAAGATGCAAACTGGATTTTCAAAATAAAATATAATTTGGATAGTTCTGTAGTTAAGTACAAGGCATATGTAGTCGCAAATGGTTCTATAAAACAAAATATTAATTATTGTTATACTTCTACACCAATAACTAGAATTGATTCCATTTGATTTGTTTTGTCTTAACTTCCATTTGCGAACCTTTTATTCATCAAATCAAGGTTAAAACTGATTTTCTAAATGGAGACTTATATGAGAATTTGTATGACACAACCCAAAGGGTATGTAGAACCTAAAAAAAAAAGTTCATAAATTAGTTTTATTGCACCTTGGCCCCCCAAAAAATGCTCCTAAGCAGTGGCACAAGAAATTTGATCTAATGTTCATTATAGAAAAATTTGCATTTGTAGAAGTTGGTAAATGTATGAATAATAAAAATGTAGATGATTAATAATTTTCTGATAATTAATTTGCATGTGGATGACATGCTTATTGTTTGCACAGGTTTAGACTTGTTAATCACACTAGATATTTCTTGTCATCTAATTTCGATATGAAAGATTTAGGTAAAACAAATATATTATTGGGAGCTAAGCTAATAAAGAAAAATGATGGAATTATATTACAACTATAACAAAACTAAATCTACCAATAAATACATATTTAACCTTGAAGAAGAGGCAAGGGCTTGGAAATCAACCAAGCAAAATTTTATTGCTAGATCCACTATAAGATTAGAATTTACAACTTTGGAGTTTCCTTGTTTAGAGGTTGATTGGTTAATAAATTTCTTATCCAATATTCTTTTAACATAGGACGTGATGCTTCTCATTTACATGCATTGTGATTATTAGGCAGCTATTGCCTTCTTCAAAAGCAAATCAATCAATATGAAAAAGTTAATGAAACTAGGGCACAATCTCAAAAAGCAGTTGATCTCAACACACGTCATACTTTGACAAGCTTATAGACCAAATTGGCAGAACTTAGTTATAGCTTGGGTGGCTAGGCTAGACCTTGAGTTAGGTGACTAGCCTTGAAGCAAATAGGGCAATGACTACAAGCTATAGCAGTTGCTGGATATAAAGACTATAAATAGAAAACCCATCCGTGAAAGCAACACTAGTAACAAGACAAGTTACTATTTTAGGAAAGAACCCACATTAGTGGTGCTGTTTATGGGCAACTTAGTATGCCTGAGTATAATGGGGCCTCTTATCCAATGGAGCATTTGGCTAAGTTCAAACATTAGACCCTACTCCATCAGTACACTGATAGAATCAAATGTAGGGTCCTATGAACAATGCTAATGGGTCAATAAGAAGATGGTTTGATCTGTTGCTAATGAGGGTTATCAAGAATTTCAAAGATTTTGTGAATCTTTTTTTGCATCAATTTGCAAGTTAAAAAAGATATGAAAAGACTTTAATGCCTTTATTTAACATAAGACAAAATGATGAACTTTTTAGGGAATACATCTGGCATTTCTTGAAGTTGGCCCTCAATGCTCCATTTACAACTCAAGCAATCTAAGCAAGTGAATTTGTCCAGGGACTCAAAGAAGATGATTTCTTTCAAACCACTGGCAAAACGACATGTGAGGGATTTTAATGAAACCTTCACTTGTGTTGGGAAATACATTAATATGGAAGAAATATGGCAAGAAAAAATGATCAATTGTAAAGCAGCTTGGAAGGGTAAAAAATGAAGGTTGTTGGTGTCCACAATGGTAACTACGATAGGAAAAAAAAACTAATAGGAAGACTCACCCTTTTGAGGGCAAGTAAGGAACAAGTCTTCATAGCATTACAAGATTTAAATATAATAAGGTAGCCTAGAGGCACATCCTTACCTCTAAGAAACCCCCAAGGAAATAAATATTGTGACTTTTGCATTAAGTTCGGGCATACAACCAAGAGATGTTTCAACCTCCAAAAGCAAATCAGAAAGGGCTTCCTGCAAGAATTCATTAATAAAGAAGGGACTAAAAAAGGGTAGAGGAAAATACTGGAAGAAGGTAACAAGGACTTATGAGCATGATATGTGGAAACTAGTCCCTTAGGGAGTGGAAAAATAGTCTACACATCATAACAAATGTGGGGAAAAGAATGAAGCTTGTATGGGAAGAACAGGATAGTACCACCCTAACTTTCAGACCTGAAGACCTACAAGGAATAATAACCCCCCCCCCCTCACTACAATGCATTGGTAATAACCATCACCATAGAAAACTATGATGTGGTGCAATGTTTAGTAAAGAGTGGGAGTTAAGTAGATATCTTGGCCGACTTAGCATTTCAAAAATGGGGATCAGTGAGAAAAAGTTGGAACTAGTAAACAAGTACTTATTTGGTTTCACAAGTGAAGCCATACAACCAATAAGGATGATTGCACTACTTGTCATGATGGGTCAAATAGGGGTATCCAATACTAAGATTATACATTTCTTCGGGGTAGAAATGGTGTCAGCTTGTAATGTAATAGTACGAAGGCCAGCCTTAGCAAAATTCCAAGCTATGGCATCCTTGTATTATTTAGGTGTAAAGTTCCCAGTAGGAAATAAGGTTGGAATTGTGGTAGGAGATCAATATATATTGTGAAAGTGTTACATAGAAACAGTAAAAAGGATTGAGGATGATGCTAATCACTCTCTCCAGATGGAACCTTCATAGGAATTTCTACAGATAAGTTTGGGAGAAAATGTGTCACCTGGGTTGGAGCTAAACTAGAGGAGCCTTTGAAATCTCAACTAAAAAGTTTCTTAGGAATGAATGTTGATATATTCACTGCAACTATCCAAGAGTTGAGGGATATTAACCTTGAGATAAAGTAGCACCAATTGAACGTAGACTTGAGGGCCAAGCCCATCAAGCAAAAACTATGGCAATTTAGCCCTAAAAACACCGTGGCCATAAAAGAATAGATCAAAAAGTTATTAAATGCTAGACACATTGAAAGAATACAATATCTATAATGGCCGTCCAATGTTGTTGTACTAAAAATAGGGGGAAAATGATGCATGTGTATGGATTTTAGGGATGTGAGTAAAGCTTGCCCTAAAGACTGCTATCTGCTACTAAGAATAGACTAACCAGTCGATCCTATGGCAAGATCAAAGCTACTTAGCATGATAGATACCTACCAAAGATATCGTTAGATCCCTTTGGCTAGAGATGATTGGAAAAAGGTGAGTTGTGCCACTCCTTTTAGAAGATATTATTCCAAATTTATGTCATTTGAAATTAAAAACATTGATGCACCCACCAGAGATTGATGAATAAGGCATTTCAACTCCAAATAAGAGGAAAAATAGAGATATATGTTGATGACATGCTAGTTAGAACCAAACACAAAGGAGACCACATAAGAGACCTAAAGGAGACATTTTTTGCATTGAAAAAGTTTACACTTAAGTTAAAGACAGCTAAGTGTGCTTTTGGCATAAAAGAATGAAAGTTCTTAGGATATATGGTGACCAAAAGGGGCATTGAAGCTAACCTTGAGAAAATACGAGCTATCTTAGAATTACCAACCCCCACCCTAAAAAAATATACAACTATAGAAATTCAATAGAATGATAACTACCCTAAGTTGTTTCGTCTCTCGATCTATCAATAGGAGCCTCCCACTATTCAAAATCCTAAAAATGGCTATGAACTTTGAATGGACCAATGAATGTTAGTGTGCCTTTAATGAGCTAAAAGAATACATATCCAGCTTACCACTTTTAGCAAAACCAGAGAAAGGAGAAAGGTTATATGTGTACCTAGTAGTATCCGAAACAACAGTCAGTTTAGTCTTGGTAAAAAGAAGGGAAGGACAGTAAGCCCTGATCTATTGTGTGAGTGGAACTTTGCAAAGCATGGAGATGAATATACCGAGGCAAAAAAGTTAGTTCTAGTGCTGGTCACCTATACTAGGAAGCTTAGGCTCTACTTCCTTACACATCCCATTACTACCTTCATTTGACACCCTTTGAAAGCTATACTGACCAAGACAAAAGCCTCAGTAAAGATAGTTAAGTGGACAATGGAACAAGGAGAATTCGATACTTATGAACCAAGAACGACCGTTAAGGTTCAAGCATTCACTGACTTTGTGGTTGAAATGTACAAAAAAACAACATCCAACCTTAGATGTTACACATGGACGATTCATTAACCAAACATGAAAGTGGGGCAAGCATTGTCCTAACTAGTCCTAATAAAAAAAAAATTGAATATGGATTGTAGCTAGCTTTCAGTGCCTCTAATAATAAAGGAGAGTTCGGAGCATTATTATAGGTCATGAGGATGGCTCTTACTTTGAAAGTCTCTAGGATAATCCCATACATCAATGCCAAGCTTGTAGCTAAACAATACAATGAGGAACTTGGTATATGAGAATAAGCCATGAGGAATTATGTTAGTAAGATAAAGAAATTAGCATAAGATTTTTGAGGAAGTCCAGCTTTGTTAGATTGCCAGGGAAGAAAATGATAGAGCAAATTTCTTGGCTAAATTAGTAGTGACATTAAAACTAGAGACATTTAGGAAAATCAAGCTATAGAAAGTTGAAGAAATTGTGATGAATTAGATACGTGAAGAAAATGATAAGAGAATGCCCATACTCAAGGCCTTAAAGGATGAAGAAGTGGATAAAAGAACAAAGCAAAGAGTTGTCAAATTTCTAAAGATAGGAAAGACTCGTTACAAAAGGTCATATGGAAAACCTTTGCTTAAATTCTTAGGTTCAAGTGAAGAAAACTACATCTTAAAAGAAATACATAAGGGGTGATATGGGTCACATAAAGGAGGAACAAGTATAGAAAGAAAGAACATCGATGCAAGGTATTTTTAGCCAAACAAGATGTCATGTGAGTGATAAGAACATGTGAGAAATGCCAAAAACACCAACTTACACACACAATAAGCTAATATCGTGATATCACCCATCCTTTATGCATGGTGGAGGGTTAACATAATAAGACCTTTCCCACTAGTCATAGGATAAAAGAAATTTCTACTGGTCACAATCAATTATTTCATAAAATGGGCAAAGGCAGAACATGTCACTAGGATAAGTGAAAAGGAGGTCATGAGATTTTTGTGGAAAAACTTACTTTGTTGGTTTGGAATACCAAGGAATTTGATCAAAGATAATTGAAGGCAATTCCAAGGGAAAGACATTCGGGAGTGATGTGAAAATTTGAAAATTCACCTAAAGTTTAGCATAGTGTACCATCCACAAACCAATGGGCAAGTAGAGGAAATTAATCCCATTATTGTATGGGTTTTGAAGACTAGTCTTGAAGGATCTAAAAGTATCTAGGTAGATGAATTACTAGAGGTTCTCTGGGCATATCTAACCATGCCCACTAGTACAACTCAAGAAAGCCTGTACACTTTAACATATACTGAAATTCATGCTGAAACACAGCAAGAATCTCAATGAATGATAACCTATGAACCAGAATAGAATAAGCAAATAATGCAAGATGAACTTGTGCTGATAGAGGAAAAGAAAAGCAACACCAATCTGACAAACCTAAAAAACAAGCGAAGAATCTCCACTTTATTCAATAGAAAGGTGAAAGAGCAAAAATTTAAGGAATGGGAATTGGTATTACTCAAGGTACAGACCATCATGCTAGTTGGAAAGCTAGAAATTAAGTGGGATTGACTATTTAGGATTAAAGTTGTCTTGCTTGGGGAAAGCTATAGATCATCCATCATTTTAGTTCAAGACTTGGGCATACCTTGGAATGTACTTAACTTGTAAAAGTATTACAGCTAAATTCCTTAGCATGGGTACCTAGGCTACAAGTTGCCCATTAAATTTTTCTAAGCTACAAGTTGCTCGCCGGGGTATAAGTTGACCATTCCATTTTTCAAGCTACAAATTGCTCATTAGGCTACAAGTTGCCCATTAAATTTTTTGAGTTACAAGTTGCTCATCGGGATAGAAGTTGCCAATTAATTTTTTCAACCTAGAAGTTGCTCACCAGGCTACTAGTTGCTTATTCCTTTTTCTAAGTTTAGCATGGGCTCAAGGCCGAGATTGAATATCAAAGAGCTTTTAAAGGACTGATGACTAGAGCCCAAGCCAAAAGACTCGAGGATGTAATCATAATGCTCGTGAAGGAGTTCAAAGTAGCATTTAGACATTTGAAAGAGCTTAAGGAGAAATAAGAACATTTGTGGGTGAAATTGGTGCAAAGAAAGCAAGAAACGAGCTTGGGAATAGCTACCAAATTGAGCTCTGTAGATGTCTAATCAAGCTCACACACATCGGATCGATCACAAGCTGGGCAATTGTAAGCACTAAAATTCTGTTTCTACAATTGGAAGAAGGTCGTTTGATTGCACCCAGATGAGGAGACTTCTATCTTTATAGAGAGTCATCATATCAATCACGCCCAACATGTTGGTAAAGTCTAGCTTCTTATGGCTTTCTAGTTTTACAATCCAAACACCTGGATCGACAAAGGGATTGAAGGATTGAGCCAAGATTAATTTAGAATTTACCTTTTACATGTCTTTCAATTTTGACAACTTATTTACATGATTTTTAAGGTTGCAAAGGTTCCTTAAAAATTATAAATAGGGCCTTTGGTTGTTTGAGAACTACTTTGTGGCTATTGGCTATTGGAATAGAATTTTACCTTTACCTAGAAAATTTGAATGCAACAATTTCTTGTGAAAATTCCAAATCAAATTACTCCAAGTTTTTCCTTAGTTGATTCGTGACTTATCTACTAACTAGGCATGTTAGTTGTGGCTGACTTTCTCTAGAATTTATCAAAGATCATTGCATTTGGATCGCTCTTCACAATTCACGCAAATAGGTTTCATTGTGTTCCAGCATAACCCGACCAATCTGTATCTTTACGCTTTGGCACACATATCAATTAGCATCAGAGCCAACTGTTTCAAATTTTATCCAAGCATTGGTCTAAGTGCCAATTTTATCTTGTTCTTTCATGTTCGTGTCCTATCTCTTTCGTGTTCTTCATATTTTATTTCCTTTCGTAGTTAAAAGAAACAAATAATTATTTCTTCTCATTAATTCATATTAATTTGTTATACTTGGATTATGGTTGGTGAATTTGAAAGGGAAACTAGGAAAAAAATTGTAGAATTTTTGTAGAGAAAGAAATTCGAGAAAATTTGTAATCTATGCTTGAAATTAGTTCCTAAATTGATCCTTAAGTGTTGGAACATTGAAAAATTGAAAAGGGATTAGAATACGAGTGAATTTTTGGAGTTTTCTCGATCAAATTGTGAATTTTTGGATGCGAGATCTATCACACTGTCAATCTAAATCAATTGTGCATAACCAGTGTCTTGTTCCAGGTTGATTGCGAGTCCACCAAGGTCGATCATGCCTTTTATTTTGCTTCAAATTGATCTCTTTTGATCTAAGATCAATCGTGACCCTATCTTTTTAGCTATGATCGATCTCTTTGCATCTAGATAAACCAGTTGTGTCATTTTTATTTTTTATTTTTGCCTAAGTAGATCCTTTTGCTTCCGCTTTGACTTTGAACCCATATTTTTTCATTCATTCACACACTTTCTTGTTACTTGGGGGTATGTTACTTAAGTTGTTGAGAATTCCTAGAATCTTATAAGGTGGACATAAGAATTGAACTCGTGAGTATATTATTTGAGTAGATTTGTGTGATACATGAGCAACAGGAAAAAAATAAAGTGATTTGCATCTAGTGAGGTGAGAAGAAACCTAAACACACTTCATCTTTTTATTTTCCTTCTATATTACACACACTTTACAGGATTTCTGAAGAATCAACAATAGGAGAAAACATGTTTAATATGAAGCAGATTACAAACAGGTTGGCTAGTATTAATTGACATCTAGAGAACTTGTAGGCATTACAAGCATCTGCACAGGGTAGCCTAACATCTTGAGAGGAATCAATGCCCAAAAGGAGATTACCTACGCGCTAGCCACATAAAGAAAGGTATATTAGGGATGAGGAGTTTGATTATCTTGATGAATTTAAGGACTTTTGCAATCCTAAGAGGTCTAATAAGTGTAGACGGGATGAGAATGATGAGGCGCTGAACAGTGTCAAATTGACCATACCGACATTCTAGGGTAAGTCAAATCCAAATGCATACTTGGAATCGAAGCAGCGAATATAGTTGGTATTTGATTACCAGTGAAACATTATGGCACAAAAGGTGAAGTTGGCAATAGTGGAGTTCACTAGTTATACTATTATATGGTGGGACCAAGTATGTACAAACCGTAGGTGAAATGGCGAATGCCTTGTAGACACGTGGCGTGATTTAAAGGTTTTGATGAGAAAAAGATTTGTACCTAATCATTATCATAGAGATATGTACCATAGGTTGCAAACACTATTGTAGGGTAATTGGAGTGTAGAGGATTATTATAAAGAAATGGAAATGACATTAATGAAAGCTGATGTAGTGGAGGATAAGGGAAGACCATGGCTAGATCTTTATGGGGGTTTAAATGGGGAGATTGTAGGTGTACTTGAGTTGCACCACTATGTGGATATTGAAGACTTGGTGAGGGGAACCATCAAGATTGACAAGCAACTCAAAATGAGGGGTAGGCAATAACAACCGCTGTACACGGCCTCACGACTATTTGGTTGGTAGGAGGAAAAGCAACTAGCCATGTCAAGTAGATTTCCTAAGCCAAAGGCTGCATTGAGGGCTGAGGCATCTAAAATACAAAATCTAAACCCATAAAGGTGATATTATGTGCTTTAAGTTCCAAAGGAGAAGACAAATTGCCAAACAATGCCCAAATAGGCAAACAATGATATTGATCGATAAAGGTATGATTGTGACAAATGAAGAAGAGGACAGCAGTGGAAATGAGATGCTACCATTAGAGGAGGTACCATTCGAGGAGGATGAAAGGGTTTACAAGGAAACAAGTAATATGAGTTTAGTGGTCAAGTGGACATTAAATGCACAAGTAAAGAAAGAAGAATTTGAGGAGCAATGAGAAAATATTTTTCATACAATGTGAAAAATAAAAGATAAGACATGCTGCCTTATTATAGATGGTGGGAGTTGTATTAAGAAGGCCTGGGCAATTTCATAAGGATGTTGTGTTCCATGGCAAGTTGAATAGGTATGTTTCCTATCATAATGACAGGAAGGTGACATTTGTACCTTTTATGCCAAAGGAGGTATAGAAGGATCAACACTACTTATGGTAGCAAAATGAGTTAGATATGGAGAAGAAAAAGAAGAAAAAAGAGTGTGGAAAAAAATTAGGGAGTGTGCAAGTAGGTCAAAAAAAGGTGAGTAAGAAAAAAATAGAGAGAGAAAAAAGAAGGAAGGAAAAGAATGCATGTTAGCAAGGATAAGAGATGTGAGGATGGCTGCTGAGAGAGAGCAAAGAGTTATATTACTCCTGTACAAAGAATCCCACTATTTAACAGAAAAGGTCACATCTTCCCTCCCCGATGTTGTGTCTGTCTACAAGATTTCTAGGATGTATTACTGAAGGAGTTACTTAGTAGGTTGCCGTCGATCAGAGGGATTGAACATCAAATTGATTTCATACCACGAGTAGCCATACCAAACTGATCAGCGTATTGAACAAACTCAGAGGAAACTATGGAGATCCAAAGGTAGATAGAAAAGCTAATTGGCAAAGGATGGATTTGAGAAAGCATGAGTCCTTGTGCAGTTACAGTGTTGCTAGTGTCGAAGAAAGATGGCTCTTGGAGGATATGCGTAGATTGTAAAGCAATACATGCTATAACAATAAAGTGTCGCCATCCTATTCCTGGATTATATGACATACTTGATGAACTACAAAGGACTAGTGTGTTTTCTCAAATTGAACTTAAAAGTGAATATCATCAATCTAAATGAAAGAGGGAGACAAGTAGAAAACTGCTTTTAAAATGAAATATGGATTATATAAGTGGTTAGTTATGCCATTTGGTTTGACAAATGCTGCTAGTACATGCATGAGGCTTATGAATCATGTTTTACATGATTTCATAAGTAAATTTGTAGTAATGTATTTTGATGATATTGTTATGTACAATAGATCTATTGATAAGCATGCTAGATACCTTAGGGAACGATTTGAAGCATTGCGTAAAGAACAATTATATAATATGTATTTTGTGTAGATCTTAGCTATGCTGTAAGTGCACAGGGAATACAAATGGATGAGAATAAGGTAAAGGCCATACGAGAATGGCCAAATTCTAAGAATGTGTTTGAGGTAAGAAGTCTTCATGGGCTTGTAAGTTTTTACAGGATATTTATATAGAATTTAGTACAATTGTAGCATTTTTTATCACAATTATCAAGAAAAATGAAAAGTTTCAATGGAGAGAAACTAAACAGAAAGCATTTGAACTACTTAAGAAAAAGCTTACCCATGCTCTAGTATTATCTTTATTTGACTTTTCTAAAAATTTTAAGCTTAATCTAATGCTTCGCATATAGGACTTGAAGCAATGCTAATGTAAGAAAAGAAGTGCATTGTGTATTTCAATAAGAAGTATAATGGAGCAAAGTTAAATTATCCAACATATAATAAGGAGTTATACATGTTGGTGAGGTTTTTTGAGGGCTATAGATGCTTGGCAGCATTACCTATGAGCCAAGTAATTCATCATTCATACAGATGATAAATCCTTGAAACATCTTAAGAGCCAAGGTACGTTAAGCCGTAGGCATATCAAATGGATATCCATTATTGATACTTTTCCATATATGATCAAATATAAAAAGGGTGTAGAGAATGTTGTAGCGAAAGCATTGTCTAAAAGGTATTCATTACTCACTACATTAAATGATAGGCTACTAGGATTTGAACATGTCAAGGAATTGTACGTCAATGATGAGGATTTCGGGCATGTGCATGTGTTGACAAAAAAAGGGGTACATGACAAATATTACAAGCATGATGGGTACTTATTCTATGAAGATAGGTTGTGTATTTCAAAATTGTTCCTTATAGGAATTACTAATTCGAGAGGCTCATGATAAGGCCTAATGGGACACTATAGTGCCACCAAGACATTGCTATTTTGCAAGAACATTTCTTTTTTTTTTTTTTTATTTTGGCCACACTTGCAAGAGATGTAGAAAGGATGATTGTGAGATGCATCAAATGTAAGCAGGCTAAGTCGAGGGTTCAACCACATGGCCTATACACACCATTGTCGGTTCTAGATATGCCTCGGATGGAAATTTTGATAGATTTTATGCTAGGCTTACCACGTACTTAGATAGGTAATGATGGTATATTTATGATTGCTAATAGGTTTTCTAAAATAACTTATTTTATTATATGTAACAAAACTAATGATGCAAAACCTATAGCTAATTTGTTTTTAAAAAAAATAGTTAGATTGCATGATGTGCCAAAGACAATAGGATCAAATAATGATGTCTAGTTTCTAATCTACTTCTGAAAAATGATGAGATGTAAGTTAGGCATAAAATTGTTATTTTCTACTACTAGTCATCCACAGACTGATGGGCAAATAGAACTTTAATTGCTTTATTGTGTGCATTGATTAAAAGAAATATAAAAACTTAGAAATAGTGCCTACTGCATGTTGCTTTAGGTCCTTTGCTGAAATGCAAGAGAAAGGCAGAGTCTACAAGTTCCTTAATAGATTGGATGACCTATACTCACACAACAAATCCCAAATGCTAAGACAGAAGCCTTTTCCCATGCTGGAAGAAGCCCATAACGTAATAGCAATAGAGGAGGCATAGAGGTTCAAGGAAAGGTTTGGAGGTGGAGTCTTGAATAACTCATCAGCAATGGTTTTTGTGACAAAAAGAAAAGAGAACAGATGTGGTGTGTTCTCACTGTGGGAAAAAGGGACATAAGAAGGAATAATATTACAAGCTAGTTGGATTTCCACCTAACTTCAAATTTACAAAGGGAAAAGGCAGGTAACCTCAAGTTGCAGTTAATTAGGTGAGCCTGAAAACTGAAGGTTGTAATGTATAGGGATCCACTTTGAATGGAGTCTACTTATCCCAAGAATAGCTAAAACAGTTGATGAACCTACTGAGCCCCCAAGATAAGCCTCAATTTGATGTAGAAGGTGAGCAGATTCCAACTGAACAGGTTACTGCACATGGCCGAACAGAGCACCTCACTAACTACTCAAACTTTACAAGTATAAGCCCATCCATTTGTAATCCCTCTTTATTGCCACTTGAATCCTCAATCATTGATGGTCTTTCCAAGCACCACATGCCTTGGTCATGGTTTTGATCATAGCACACAATCACAAAACAATGCACACAAGAGTGCCTCACCAGCTTCATTGGAATGGATCATTGATACCAATACTTCTGATCATATGTGCCATTCTCTTGACCTTTTTGCTACTCATAGCCCTATGATAAATTGCTTTGTTAGTCTTCCAAAAACAACCAAGGTCCCAGTTACTCACATAGGTTCTGTGGTCATATCAGAAACCCCCACACTTAAAAATGTGCTGCATGTACCCTCCTTTAATTTCAAGTTGCTATATACCAGTAAGCTTACTAAATCCCTTAATTGTTGTCTAGTTTTTTATTCTGGTACATGCTATATCCAGAGCCTCTCACTATAGAAGAAGATTGGAATAACTGAACAAATTCAAGGACTGTATATCATAAGGCAGAAGGCACCAGGCATCACCCCTCATCCTAAGTCCAATTCTGCAATAACTTCTACCAATGTAGATCTTAAGCTTGACAAGTTTGATCTATGACATTATAGACTAGGGCATGCTTGTCATCCTATGGCTGAAAAGATACATTCCTTCTCTCCCAATGTGGTTGTAGTGAAAAATAAGATTTGTGCAATTTGGCATCAAGCAAAACAAAGGAAATTACCCTTTCATTCCCATGAAATAAATACCAGCAAACCATCTGATCTTCTTTATATTGATAGATGGGGTCCTTACTCAACTTGTGCACTTGGTGGCTATCAATACTTCTTGACCGTTGTCGATGACTACTCACGTTGCACTTGGACATACCTCATAAAGAACAAAAGTGAGGTTCAACAAATTATTCCAGGCTTCCACAAATTTGTCCTTACACAATTTAGCATTAAAATTAAGACCATTATGAGTAACAATGCTCCTGAACTCAAAATGACCTCCTTCATTGCTGAAACTGGCATCATCCATCAACTCTCATGTGTGGAGACACCTCAACAAAATTCCATCGTAGAAAGAAAACACCAACGCTGCTCTAAGCCTTAATGCCTAAACCTTTTTAGGGTAATGCTATGCTGACTACTGTTCACTTAATCAACAGAATACCCTCTAAGACTTTTAACCATAAGACTCCTCTTAAAGTTCTATTTGGTAAACCACTTGATTATCAACATCTTAGAGTATTTAGTTGCCTTGCATCTATCTTAACCTTGAAAAGGAGCATAATTAAGTTTGATTCTAGAGCCAGAAAATGCGTCTTCCTAGGCTATCCTACTAGCATGAAAGCATACAAGCTCTATGATCTAAAAACCTACAAAATTTTTTGCTCAAGAGATGCAGTTTTCTATGAACATGTGTTCCCCTTCCATAAAAACTTCTCCAAGTCCCTTAATGAGCACATCAGCCTCACAGTCTTCCTTGCATTCCTAAGCACCCTATATTGACATTTCCTTTGATTCCATGCTATCAAAGTGTGATCAGGCTAATGAAGCTAGTGAGATAAATTCATTACACAACACACAACATTATCATAAGCAAGTTGATAACCATCAAACCTCCTTTGATGATCAATCTACACCAGCTAAACCTAGAAGAATAGGTAGGATTAGAGGGATTCCAAAATACTTGGAAATCTACTAGCATGACCTAAAAAGGCCAAACCAACCAAGCACCCAACACCCAATAGCCAATGAACTAAGCACCTTCAGATTGACACCCAATTACAGGTGTTTCTTGTCGATCCTAAGCAATGTGCAGAAGGTTGATTCCTATGCAGAGGCTGCTAGCCAACCACATTGGAAAGAAGCAATGCTTGAGGAGTTAAAGGCGTTAGAGGAGAATCACACTAAGGATGTGGTTGAACTACCCAAGGGAAAACATACCGTGGGATCTAAGTGGGTGTTCAAAACCAAGCTGAAATCCAATAAAGGCGTTGAGAGGTACAAGGATAGGTTGGTTTCAAAAGGATGTAGTCGGATAGAGGGTTTTGATTATGAAGAAACATTTAGCCATGTGGTAAAGCAAACAACAATTAGATTGTTTCTTTCTTTAGCTGCATTGAATGGCTGGAGGCTGCAACAATTACACATTCACAATTCATTTTTAAATGGAGATTTGGATGAAGATAGCTACATGAATCTACCACAAGGCTATCAAATTAAGGGGGAGATCCCTAATTTAAGAAAAAGGTTAGTATGCAAGCTAAGGAAGTCATTATATAGGCTGAAGCAGGCTTTAAAGCAATGGAATGCAAAGCTCACTAAAATACTTGTGGAATATGGATTTGTGCAGTCTAAATTAGATCATTCACTATGTGTCAAGAAAATAGAAAAGGAGGATAAGGTGGCTCTTCTCATTCATGTAGATAATGTGTTGATTAGGGAGAATGAACATAATGAGGTAGCAAATGTGATGAACTTTATTGGAGGCAGATTCAAGCTGAGGGACTTGGGAGCACCAAGATATTTTCTTGGTGTGGAGATAGCTAGGTTAAAGGAAGGGATGGTTCTTTGTCAAAGAAAGTACACTTTGGACCTACTGAGTGCATATGGTATGCTTAGGGCCAAACCAGCAGCCACTCCAATGGATGCTGGACACAAATTAAGCAGAAGAGATAATGATCAACTTAGTGATCCAACCTTCTACCTAAGGCTAGTTGTAAAGCTCATCTACTTGATGTTCACCATACCAGAAATCAGCTATGCTGTGAATGTAATGTCACAATTCATTTTCAAGCCATCTGCAAGTCATCTCAAGGCTACATACAAGGTTCTAAAGTACTTAAGAAGGTCTCCAGGCAGGGGACTATCTTTAAGAAGTTCAAAAGAAATGAGGCTGCAAGCTTTCTCAGACAATGACTGGTCATGTGTTTACACTGTAAGGTCAGTGATAGCGTTTTGTGTGCTATTTAGTGACTTTTTATCAATTGGAAGTCCAAAAAACAAAGTGTGTAGCTCGGAGCACTGCAGAAGCCAAATATAGGGCTTTAGCATCTTCTGTATATGAAGTGATGTGGATTCTAAACCTATTGAAGGAACTTGGAATGGATCATGTGGGGGCAATGCCAATGTTCAATGACAGCCTTAGTGCTATGCAGATAACCAAGAATCCCACATTCCATGAAAGGACAAAACATTTTGATTTAGACTTACATTTTGTTAGAGAAAAGGTACATGACAAAGTAGTGGAAATTAATCATATAAGCAGCTGTGATCAACTGGCGGATATACGTACTAAACCTCTATCTCTTAGACCCTTTAGTAGACTGATTGGCAAGATGAGCCTAGAAAACATCCACACTCATCTTGAGGAGGATTATCAGAATCTATGCAACCACCACAAAGAAGGATCAGCCACAGCAGAAACACTTCAAGACACAGAATTTGCCAATGTTCCTGATCCTGCTATGCAGTTAAGAAGATGAAGGTCTAACTGCTCACCAGATCCTTTGGAAGTTAAGTTAGTTGGCCTAAGGTATAGCTAATTGTTATTGGAAGTTGATGGAATAACTTCTAGTCGGTTCCTTAATGCTTGGACTTATATATTCAATGTAACAGTAACAGCTGCATAATGAGAAAATCAAGTCTGCAATCTTCCTTTCCCTTCTTGTAGTTCAATCTCCTTCTTCTTGTCGGTTTTATCCATTTTCATTCTGCTTTTGATCAAGTTCTAGTGTGTTTGGTGATGCTTATTCAGATATAAGCCACTAAGATTAGTAAGGCTAAGGTAAAACTTTTTTATGAATTCATAGTATATATGGATGGTATATTTAAGGTAGCATACATCTTATGAATTCACCTGTAGTATTTTCGGCATAATTTTTATCCAAGAAATTTAGATTTTTACCTTTTAATACAAGTAGTTTTGCTTTTGCAAAGAAAAACACACACACAAGGACCCCACTCTCTCCCTCTCCACATGATATTCTCTCTTGAAAATCTTTGCTGCCAATCTCAGAAAGCCTCTGAAAAACATACCAAGCCTTATCGCATGCATTCTGGTGTCACTACTGTTGGGTTTAAACCAATTGTTAATTTCTGTGTATTTTTTGAATCATTCAGAAAGAAAGCCTGTTTAATTTTGGAAGAATACTGCGAAACACTGAAATAAATACTTGAAAAACAATTTCAGAATAAACTCAATTCAAGCCACCTATTTTACTTTTCAGGTTGCTAGCCCGCGCTACCATTTCAATATTGTTCTTGATCCTGTTCATTACGCTACTTGCCGCTGCTTCATCCAAACTTTGCTGCTCCGTTTAGTTGCTGCTTTTGATCCAATCAATCCTGTTGCTTTGAGCATATATTCCCCAATGGTTTTCAGCCTTCGATTGAAAAGTTCCACAGCTACAAATGATTGCTTACAAAGGATTTTTTTTTTAGTTGGCAACCACAACTTACTTCTGTGTTTTATTTTTCTTAAGGCCGATGATGGTATAGATATTTCCCACCAATGTTTCTTATCTATCTAGGGGTAATTAGCGTAAACAGCCGCGTGGTGCGTATGTTGTTGGCAATCCCTCTCTTTTGGTTAGTTATCTTATTGCCAAACATTAAAAGTAGAAATGAAAAGGGAAATAACGAAAGATTGAAAATAGACAGCCCAGCTCAAATCAGTCTGGTTCCGATACTTGGAAGTTCGTAAATGTTGAAGAAATCTGATAAATGGGTATTTTCAGATTTTAGGATCTACTTGGGACGTGAAAATTCAAATAGCTCCCTTCTCCATTCCTTTTTAGAGCAGCGTCAGAACACACAAAGGCCGTGCATATGTAGCTACAAAGTGAAGAATAATACTTAGCTCTTCTTCACGAAAGTCTGAAAGCGGGAGTAATTGCCGACACTTCGTTGGCATGTCGTGACATTTTAAAGGCCCAATATATTATTACCAAATTTGGTCTCAACTTCAAACCCAAAAAATATGATTAACTATAGCTTGTATCACGGTGGGCCCGATTACATGCATCATACACCACAAACCAAGAATTTCGGCTCTCAAGATTTTTTTTCATGACAAATTCTTGTTACCCAACATTCTTTTGAGGAATCAAATCCTCAGGCTTTTGTCTCTAAATTAAAGTTCGATTGCTCAGAATTTTGTGATTTCCTTCCGAATGCCCAGCAGGGCGTGCAAATCCAAATCAAGTTTAAGCTCAAGCCATTGAAACAAGTTCTAAAAAATTGAATCATAGAAACTAGTCTTCCCTTTCAAGATATTTTCCCAAGATAATCACTGTTTATTACAAATTTAAATATTTAATTTCTTTGTATTTTTCTTGTCTTTTGATTTGTACAATCTTAGATTTCCCCCTTTCAAAAATCACAGTGTCTACTAAATCGTACTACTATCAAGTGTAACTGAATTTTCTATTGTCAAATTTACGGTCAAAATAATATGGAATTAATACAACATAGATTGTTTTATTTGTACTGGCAAAAAAAATTTATAATAAGATAATAATCTTTTGAAATATTTTTTTTGAGCCCTTTTACCTAAATGTAAGTGCAAATTAATATTTAAATTTGCAATTCTATTTAAGCTAAATGGTGACAACACCATTAGGTATGCATGACAAACATGAAATATGGTATTTCTATGTCAATTGTCTGGACATAAGCATCTATTCAGTAAATTGTCAACGATTCCAAAATCTTTCGTAGATTGGAACACTATTGAATTAATATTTGTGATATCCATAAAGTGTTCTGGAAAATATTTAACACAATTATTTGATAGTTGTGTCGAGAAGAATTGCTTCATTTATTATTGCAATTTTGTTTGCCCATGTCTATTTATAAAGATGTTTTGTACACTTCACTTTCTACAACTGCAGTAAATATACAAGAATTTGTGTTTGACCGTAGCACAAATTGGGTGAACTACATAAATGTTTTGTTTTTTCTTTTCACTCTGTTTATTGGTTATTTCATGTTTAAGTGTGTAATTCAAAATTAAAAGACATTCCTTAGTTTTAGATCGCATCACTTTGGTGCTATATATGGACAACGATAGAATTTTCCATGATTTCTTACTACAATTCATGTGAGCAGAAAGTTGTGGAAAGCATAAACTACCGTGGAAGAGATCCACAACGGGAGGAACAGTTCTTGAAGTTTAGGAGTCAAAAATGAATTTTAAATTTCGTGCCATCAAAAATCAATTAAAATACTATAGATAAAGGATACGAAAACTTGTAGGGGCCAACAAACCTCCAACCCTTGCGCATGCTAAGATGATGGTCTGAATTCGAAATGTGTGTGCTTTGGCTCAGGAGACAAAAGGGACCAGGACGATAGTTATTCGGTTCTCAAATTAGAGATAGAGAGAGAAAAATAAAAGAAAAATGCCAGTTATACGAGATCAATAGTTTTTTATTAAATGATTTTTAAATATTTGAATTAGATGGGTTCATTTTCGTTATGGTTACTTAACTGGTCAAAATTTTAATTTTATTGAAAATTCAAAATACGCGTTGCTAGGTGTGGTTATCTCTTTTTTTCTTTATTCTAGTTAATCTTCTAATTAAAAGGATAAATTTATTATCCTATGATTTACAACTATTTTTAAAAATTAATGCAGATTATTTTTTAACTCCAAAAAAATAGACCAAAATTAAAATTTACACACATAATTAATTAAATCATGAACAGTCTTGCTAATAGAAGAAAATTACTATTGAGGCTTTTTAAACCATCAATGGTTATAAAAAAAATGACATAAAACTCTGTAATTTCTCGTTAGATCATGTGTTAGATTTCAATTATATTTTGTAAAATTATTTTTACATTATTTCTAAATGAAACCAGAATTATTTTTTCCAATTGTCATGGACTCCATTCAAAAAGTCTTGAACATGGAGGACAAATCGATCCCCAAAAATATATTTTAGCTTTGAATAGAGAAATATATTGTCCACAGGATGTTACTTTCATGGAGGAAGAGCACCGGGATTGGAAAGAAAACTATCAGCGGGATAGAATCTTTCAAGTATTGATTTAAATGTTCTAATACAAGTGGCTTCGATATTCTCGAGATGAACGTCTTAGGAATACTACCATATTGCTTATCCCGAATGGGGGCATGACAGTTGCAAACACTAAATTACTCTATAATATTTATGCAAGGTGTAGAGCTGCACTATCAGAACCTGCAAGTGTTGATGATGTAGGGGAAGAGAAAAATGGGATATGGCAGCCATGGAAGAAGAGTTATTGATGATTGAGAAAAATCAAACTTGGAAGCTGGTTAAAAGACATCAAAACAAAATCGTCATTGGGGTGAAATAATTCTCTGGAACTAAGTTTAATATGATGAAACAACAAATAAATAATATGATGCATGGCTCGTAAAAATTTATGAACAAGCTTTTGGTGTGGACTTCTCTCTGACTTTTGTTCTTGCAACAAGGCTAGACACTAGTCGTCTGTTGCTTGCTATGGCTACACAAAAAGGTCAGAAAGTGTTCCGACTATATGCAAAGTCAATATTTTTAAGTGCTCACTTGGAGAAGAAAATGCATGTCGAACAGCTAAGCTTGAAGGATTTGTTGAGGAGAAGATGTACTTATTGAAGAAGGCCTTATTAGCTACTAGTAGGCTGCAAGGCCATGGCACAATCGCATATATAGAAGGTGCTAATAATTTAATTGTTGTATCGATCATTATGTTGATAATTTATTGGTTACAGGAAGCAATTAACTGTTTTTTAGTGTTTTTAAGGTTGAGATGCTATAGGAATTTAAGGTGTCTTTGGACTGATGTCTTCCATTCTTGGTTTACAAGTGAGGCGATGAAAACTGATATCTTTATTAATCAGCACAAATGTGCCAAGGAGATTCTGTAAAATAAAATATAGAAAAATTTCATATTGGAGGTTGCAAGTCTAATGAAACTCCTACGCATCCTACAGTTAAGTTCTCCAAGAATGATGTGATGGTACTGCCAAAGTGGATGAGAATCACAATAGGAGTTCAGTTAGATTTCTCAAGTGCCTTCGAGCTTCTAAACCTAACATTAAGTTGTGAACCTTTTTGTCTAGAATTATGCATTGTACAGGTCAGTAACACATGCAGGCAGCTAAATGTGTTGTGTGCTACATCAAAGGAATTGTTACTTTTGGTTTGAGTATTCAAGTTGCCCGAATAACACTTTATTATTTGGTAATGATATTGAAGATAATAGTATTGTATAAAGATAGTATAGATGATAGGCTAGAAGATATTGTTGAATGTTTCATAGAATATTTAGATTGATATATTTTAATAGTAATAGATTTAAAAAAAAAAAAAAGACTTGTAAAATCTGAATAAATATGTATTTCATCTATAAAAGCAATCACCGGTTCTCCTAGGCTATGTTTGTTAGCCACCTTTCACCTTTATTAACTTCACAAAACCAAGCATCATACACTACAAAATTTTCTTTCAAATTTAAATTCAATTTTTTTTTCTTACATATATAACTAACTAATTATTTTTAATTATTAAACCTATACACAAACAAATCAATACATATATATATATATATACCTATTTACTCTCATATTTATATATAATTATATCCTAAAAAATAATTGATATCTTCATATACTATCAAAACATTAAATTTTTATTATATATTTTTTACATATTTAAATATAAAAATTCAAATAAAACATATCATTCATCACATCACAACTTTCCTTCATACTATTTATTCCAATATAACTCACCAAACATTATCTCCCAACAAAACCTCCCTCCCAGACATTGCCCTAGAATTCCTTAGTCTTACAAAAATGTTGGACGTTGATCATACTTCAAACTATTAATCACCGATTAAGTAACCACAAAAACATTTTATAGATAAGAGAAAGATAATGGTAAATTTTTGAAATTTAGATATATGTAAGCCGTATTATTCCTATTGTCTGGATAGATTAAAATTTATTTTTATTGAACTTGTAGAAGATAGTACACCAAATATTATTAATCAAATAATTATTTTAATATGTAAACTCATAATACTTTATTAATTTTAATAATTATTAGGCATCATAGTAGACCTAACTCTTCTTAATTTTTATTTGAATTCATTCATATACTCAATTAGTTGTCAACAAAATATGATCATAATAAAACAAATATTATTTATAATTAATCATAACAAACAAAATTATTGTTGATTATAAAAATAATGGAAAAATTGGCAACTCAAAAATATGATTGAGTTTGGTCAGGACCTGACCTGAAATAATTGTTCTATTAATTAGACTCAAAAACGAAGTCCACTGGGTTTGGCTCTGGTTTGAAACAAAATAGTCTAGGGTTTGTTTTGGTTCCGGCTTTAACTGATATCCCCCCATTTGCAGGCCAGGTTCAGTTGATTACATGAAGAGTTCGACTGGTTGTTGCTTCCGTCTTGATTCAAGTGCAGGGATCATTTGGTTTTCAAAGTAGTAAAATACCACTGCTCAAGTACTCCAAGGAACGAAATTATACCAATTTCATTGAGATTACAGATTCTAGTAACTTGAGAAATTTCGATTAAACAAAGATAAGATAATGATATAAGGATGAAGAGGGAAATATCGAAAATTTAACATAATAAATTCTAAGAAACTAGAAGCTAGATTTATAGGATGTTTGGCTAAACTTATTTTTAGTATATTACAAAAATTTTTCGAAATCTATAATTATAATTAATTATATTTTATAGTGTAATAATGACAAAAATAAATTTAACATCATTCATATAATATAATTGATGATATTTATACCATTTTTAATATATATACATATATATGTGTGTGACGAAGTAGATTATAAAATATTTGAAAATAAGTTGGAAAAGACCAACTTATTTTTAAAAAATTCATAAATTTCAAATATTTTATTTTGAGAACTTATAAGCTTTTCATTACAAATTTTATCAAACACTTTCCGCAACCTAATAAGTTCCAAAACATCGTATAAAATATTTTAAAAAATTTACAAGCTCACCTCAACACCCTTACAGCATGATTGGTATGCAAGAATAAAATAGAAATGGAATGATAATTTCTACGTCATTCTTATTCCTATTATTAATATGATTAAATATTAGGAAATCATCGTTCCAGGGAATCAATATTTCCATAAATGAGGAATATCCGTTCTTTTCCACTCCATGGATTTACTCTTTCCCACATTATTGGGAATGACTCATATATTACACTATTAAAATAATTTTAGTAATTTTTAGATTTACAAGATTTATATCAACAAATATTATACGTTTTTAACAAATAAATTAGATTTAAAAATGTCATATGAACACACATACACACACACATTACACAAGTATACCTAAAGTTATATATATGTATACGTATTAATAATATATATTATCTTCGTTTTATTTATAATATAATTAAGATATATGCTAAATATGTAAAATATATATTCATAGTTATGAATCCAATAAAAGTACTAAATTAATTTTGAGCAATAATAAAAATGACTTTTGAATATGGCATATGTTGGTATACTTAAATAAACATAATATAACGAAAATATATGTGTGTGTGTGTGTCATAAATGTTTCATATATTACTCATAATGTAGCTAATATAGTAATATCAATTGAATATTTACCTTTTTTCATATAATGAATATCTATATAAAGTTAAAAATAAAACTATATAAATATTTATTTATATTTATAGAAAAATAAACAAATTAAAAATCAATTATGCTTGTTCATTCAAGTACCTACTATGTATATAAATATGTAATTTTTGCATGCAATATAAATATTGTACAGTTGTATAAATATTAAATATTTATTATATATCTAAATATATATATAGTTATATAACAAAGATATAATAATTAATTAAATATTTTCAAATAATGTCTTTTTTACTAAAAAGATTAATCTTTAATTCATTATATTTATTTTTAATTATCATTATTAAATATAAAATAAAATAATAAAATAATAAGTCCATTCCATTCTTATTTCTAATATCATTTTTATGTATACTAAGCAAAAATATGATAAATTATCTTATTCCTTTCTTAGTTTCATTTCATTTTTAAATTCATTCCTTTCCTACTTTATTCTATTCATGTATTCCGATAATGTCCTTAGAGTATTAGACAGCCACAGCAACAAATCATGTAATTTGTTTTAGAAAAAAGAGTTGTAAATTTGAGTTTACCATAGCAAGAATCAACTCATATTTTGGTGGCAATCAAGCAACCATATCAGTCTCCAATCCGGTCCCACGTTGTTAAACAAAACATCTTAAAATAAGTATTATTCTCTAAGGAGAATTAAAAAAAAAAAAAGGGGGAGAAGTTTTCTTAGGCTATCTTTGTTTCCTTTTTATAAATTATTCATCACAAGTTAAAAACCCATACAAACCAAACCATGTAAATTATATTCAAATTCAAACTTATATTTATTCCCTCTCTAATCTTTTATAACTAAATAATAAACTTTCAATTATATTACATATTCACAATTAAATCAACACCTATCCCTATAATTTTTATACTCACTTTCTTTATTTATTATCACATAACCCTATATACTATTCCGTCATTCAATTATTATTACATATTAAATATATATAAAAATATTTTTTTTACTCATAAAAATCTTACAAACTAAATATACTTTTCATCCCTACTTAAAATCACCCAAAATTTCCTCTTCCATTCTAACAAGGAAACAAACATAGCCTTAGCATATTACAGGACTAAAGAGCAAGTGGCTGATATAGTTACAAAAGCTTTGCCTAAAATAGATTTCGACAAGCCGAGAGAAAAAAAATCGAAGTTTGCTGCACCAGGACACGGATGAATGGTGAAAACATGGCTTAGATGTTGAGAATTAGTTTCAACTATCAGTTTTAGTCTAATAGAGTCGAAAAAGTTAGTGTAATAATCTGTCAAAATCATATGCTGCAACTGAAGTCCTCTATTTTAGGATTGCCTTCAGTAGATTTAGAGGGAGTTTGGGTGAGTTTTTAAACTCCTCAAAATAGTATTAGTTGGCTTCGGGTAGCTTTTTTATTTTTTTTTTCCCCTTTTTGCTGTTGGTGTGTTTGTGATTCTTTATCACTAATTTTTTTCTAGATTTCCTAGCAAATCTTCATGTATAAGTCAAGGTTGATTAATGAAATAAAACTGAACTTTCATAGGGAAAACAACACAATCACAATTTAAAAAAACAAAGCTAAAAGAAAAATTAGATTTAGGCAAACAAGAACTATAACCAAGCTAAAACACTTAAATTCTTGTCATAGTCTAGAAAATTACACAGAAGACGGAATGCACAAGTGCCCTTGAAAGGTCAACTTCCTTTCCCTATTTTTCCTGCTTCATTGACTATCTCTCACGGTGACTTGTGCATCTTACAAATCTCAAAAAACCTAACAGACAAATACGGATTATAATAGTTAATCCCACGTATATATAACCTCGGGATATTCTTATATGCATCAAGTACGGAAACGACACAGGATAGGATTTAAGTACTAGTAATGGGACCTATGCTGTGTTGATGCAACTTCTACGCTTCCACGCTGACTTTTTGTTTCCTCGCCTGATGCATGTAAGATTTTTCTTGAATTCCTTAAACGATTTGAAGGTTGTTGTCTGCGGCGGCAGCCGACACCTGATTCTGGTCCCTCGCCACCATTCTCCTCATCTTGATCATCCACTTGATCCATCCCACAAAATTGTCGTATAATCCAAGTATAATGTATATCCCCATGCCTCCAACTATGCCATTCGAAATGGAATATGTCAGAGGCATTAGAATTATAGTCACGAATGCTGGCACCGCCTCCTTTATATTGTCCCAATCTATGTCTTTCACCACTTTCATCATCAACACCCCAACCATCACCAGAGATGGACCGATTGCCCATGGTGGCACACTTGTGAGAATAGGTGCAAAGAATAAAGATAAACCAAAGTATATTCCAATGATCACCGCTGTTAATCCGGTCCTACCTCCTTCTTTGATCCCAGCGGTCGATTCAATATACGTGGCAATCGGGGAGACTCCGAGTGCGGACCCCACCATTGTTGCACCTGCATCTACCATGTAGGCAACGTACTCCCCCTCAAACACTCCCTCGTTTACAAAACCTCCAATTTCTGCCATTGTGTACAATGTGCCAGTGGTGGCTAGCACGTCAACGTATAACAATGTGACTAAGGCCACCCACACTTCACTTTTGTTGAAATGGGTGAAGCTAATGGCACAGAAGGTAGACTCGATTTTGTGAAAATCTACCACATTTTTGAAGTACTTGTAACTCGAGTCTCCAAGTGGTGTGTAGGGGAAGGTTGTGACACGAGTGCCCCTGATCCAGGAAATTAGTGTGACAAAAAGCATACCATATATCATGCTTCCTTTGATATTTTTCATTAGCCCGTAACACATTATCAGAAATCCCCCAAAGCCAAGCCAGAAAGTCAGACTCTGCATCCGTCCTCCGACGCACTCACCGGTAATTGGATTAGTGTACTTACAAGCAGAAAGTGTTACCAAAGTAGCCGGATCTGGGCCAACCAGGCCCACACCTTGGTGGACCTGTAAACCCACAAATGCGATGAACAACCCAATTCCGGCAGCGCAAGCCAGTCGTACCGAACTCGGAATAAGCCGAGCCAATCTTGCACGAAGCCCAAGAACGGCGATGGCCAGAAACGCACAGCCTTCCACCAAGACAACGGCCATGGCGGTCTTGTATGACATGGTCCCGGAGCCATGGAAGCCCACCAAGTTGTAGGCCAAGTATGCATTTGCTCCCATGCCAGGGGCCAGACCCAGGGGGAGGTTGGCCAACAAGCCCATGGCAAAGGACCCAATCATCGATGACAAGGCTGTGGCGACGATCAGATCACTCCTGAGTTTCGAAAGGCAGTTAGTGTAACCTGCATTCGGCTGGCGGGTGCATTCTGGGCCGGGCACCGTGCAATGGGACGCAGAGCACGTCCCGCCCGAATCCGCCAGAATGGTGGCGTTGACGGAGATAACGTAAGCCATGGTGAGAAATGTGGCAGTAGCTGCGCGTAATTCCTTGGTGAAGGAGGTTTTTCTGGCCTCCAACTTGAAGAACCCGCCAACTATGCTCTTTGAAATCGCATCGTCTAACCGCTTCCAGTCCCTCCCCATTTTCGGTCACTCTCTTCGGGTTAATTTAGTTTTGAGGAAATGTTGTTGCAACTGCAAGCATGTATTGGGACAACAGACGGAAGTGGGGCGCCCTTTTATGGGATGTTTGTGCATAAGAGGACGAATCTAGGCTAAGGATATATGTAATTTTTATTATAATATATAGGGTAAATACGCTTCACGATAAGTGATTGATTAAAAAACAAAAAGCTAGAAAGCAATCATGTCCTGTTACGAATTAAATTTAATTTTGTTTCTAAAGTTGGGTAGGGATAATTACAGCACCTTCTTATATTTGTTTAATTAAGGAGACAGAAAGAAGATGGTGCTTGTAGACTTTCTTTACCTGGATACACCTTAAAGATTAAAATCTTTTTTATTAAAGCCAGTTTAGGTGGGCCACTCAAGAATTTTGAATCCCACTAAAATTTATCATATCTTATATTACGGGAGTAATTACACTACTCTTCTTTGATATTTAAATTAAATACAAATATCTCTACTCAATTTTACAAATTCCAGTAACTTTTTTTATGTTGAACATATTAACTTAAATCCGATAAAATTTTATAAAATGACCAAAATGTCTTAACTCATAAGAATTAAAATATAATAAAAAAATAGACAATTACACTACCTTCTACTAAGCTTAGAAGCATATACAGCGACCCTCGTCGGGTATGAAAAATTACAAAAACCTTCCTAATACCGATTATGTTGATTGAATTCTAACTAAAATTAATAAAAAAACTGAAAAGTCCATAATTTGAAAGAATAAAGTATAAAAAAAATAAAATTTAAAATTGTAAAATGACTCTTTTACATCTTAGATATATATTTTATATTTTTATAATTTAAATGTCAAAAATATAAATATTTATTTTTTTATAAACTTATTTTTAAATACTTTATATATTTCAAACAATATATTATAATATCTTAATGGGAAGATATTCTAAATTAATATCTTCTAAATTTTATTTTATGATATATAATTCTTAAAATCTATATTTTTATTATTCAAATAATATATTTGAAATAAGTAACAAATTTTAAATTTTATTTAAATTTTAATAAAAGATAAATCTTTATTTTCAATTTTTAGGAAATTTTAAAATTGAAATTTTAAATTTATTTTTATCAACTAGATTTTTTTTTTTGGCTCTTATAACATAAATCTTAAAAAATTTAATTTTCTGTTTTAATTATTAATTAGAAATCATTTTACTATGTGAAAATAAATGTTAGATGTATGCCTTTGTTATAAAACACATAAAATAACAAAATATAAATTATAAATATAGAAATATTTATTTTCTTAATTTATTGTCTAAAGATTTGACTACCTTATTATTTTAAATTTGAAAATATTAATTTAAAATTTTTAATTTTTATAAAAAGGTTAAAGATAAAAACTTATACTTTCTAAAAAATTATAAAATTTAGATTTTATAATATTTCTCAACAACGTTATTAAAACAATATAAAAATATATTCTATAAAATTATAATAAAATAATTACGACACTTTCTCCAATGATTTGGACTTTTTACATAATATCTACTCCGAAAATTTTGGTCAACTGGTCATAAAGTTAACTAAGTGTAAAATTAGATTTCTGCATAACTTTTTTACTAACATCATTAATTTTTGACCACTTACTCACTCGATAGATTGAATTGTTATCTAGATAAGTAATTTAAGAAAGATCTCCATAATTCCTTTTATATGAGAAGAAATATTTATATTTAACCCAAATATTTGGAAAAGGTGCTATAATTCCCCTTATATTATATAATGCTACAATTGTCAATGCTAAATACACAGAAGTATCCTACTGCATAAATAGAGATCAAATAAGTTCCCAAAATTACAATTGTACGCTTCTCTTAACTCATTTTCTCGAGCATATTAAAATTATGAAATTCAATTGCAGGATTAGACGCAAGATCCCGATCGTTATCATTGAAAATTTTTCCCATTGATTTAAAGTTAAAAATCCATAAAACTCTCACATTGGCAAGTCATAGATACGGCCCAAATCTGAAGAACTAGTTGACGGCTACCAAACATTGATCCTCGCATGCATTATTTGTTTCTTGCCAAACCCACTTAAAATTGAACCTTTTCTGCCATGGAAAACTATGTGTTGACAATCAGACCATGAGATTCCACTTTGTCCCCATTGTGGAGGACTTGATTAGGAAATTTGAATCCGAATCTTTGAATTTGGGTAGCCTCTATTCATATGTTCTCCACAAAACTGTCTAACCTGGTTGGATTGCTATCTGGAAAGCTCACAATATCCACTATTTGGCCAAAGTTGCGTAACAAATCTATGGAAAGAGGATTTTTGCTTGTCACATCTTAGATCATAGAATTCTCCACTTACTCATTCATCTCCTAGAGTGCACATTCGTTTTATAGTACCAGTAAAGCCTTTTTGGTGCGTTTGGATAATTTTTTTTAAAATAATTTATACAATTATATAATTTATAAGATACATTTATATAAATCTTATTTTAAATTATTAAAGTATTTGAATATAAGTAATAAGACTATCATATAAGATATTGTTAAGATTTATAATTGTAGTTCATTATAATTTTTTATATAATAATGATATTAATAAAATAAATATCATCAATAAAATGTAAATTAAGAATATTTATATCATTCTTAATGTATCAGATTAATTAGTTTATAAAATATTTAAAAGTAAATTATGATTAATTAATTTATTTTTAATAAGCTTAATCTCGAGTCTTAAATATCTTATTTTTTTGATCTTATACATGTTTTTGTTAAAAAAAAATTACCAAATAATTATTAAAAACTTATACACTCGAAACATTTTAAACACCCTCTTGGCATAGAAAAGAAAAGAAAATTAATTTGAGTCAAAATAATTTTAAATGTTCAGTTAGTAGCTAAAGTTCAGGAAAAGGAAAATAAAATGAGAAATTTACTATTGGTAGGTAAATTTACCTCTTGTCACAAAAGTGTGAGGAAAAATGAAATAAAATCATGTAAAAAAAACCTGAAATGTTAACTATTAATTTTTGTATCTTTATTCCTCAAATTTTCATCAATTTGTTTCCTCAATCACAGTTTTATGACAACCAAATAAAGAAAAATATTTCCTATTAGATTTAACTTTCTCATGATTTTTGTTAAAACTCCAAACAAGTTTAGCAGTTTCTTCGACTTTTACTTTGTTCAATTACTTTCCTTTCTTGGCAAAATTCATTAGCCAATGAAAAAAGTGATCATTATAACTTGTTAGATCCATTAATATTTTAATATAATCATGATATCATATTACAAATTTAAAAACATAAACCCTAACTATTCATATTTTTACAAATAACTAGAAAATTTTACATGTTTTGCACGCATAGAAAAAGTATTTTAAATAATCAATTGCATAATTTTATCATTTATTCACTATTATATACAGTTAATCTTTTTTTCTAAAATTTGAAGTTATTTCATAATCAAGCAAAACATTGTACATTTACAACTTTTTATATGTTTTTTTAAACAACAATTGATTGTCTAACTCAAATTATATTATATTTTTTATTCTTTCTTTTTTCATTGATATTTCATAATTATTTTCTTAATGAACATCTCATTCAAAAATCTTAGTTATTAAAAAAACAGTATCATTTAATATTTAGTTAGTATTTTGTAGTTTCGACGCACCCCCCTTGTATTCAGTTTTCTTTTATTTTCACAAAGTCTGTATTTTTTAGTAAATAAATTGTGGTGGGGGTTTGAACTCATGTCCTTTGTTTTGTCAGCTTTGATACCATGCCAAATGATTACTTCATCTAAAAGATTAAAATTTTAGAAACAAAGTACCTTCGATATTTAATTAGTTTTTAGTTCCTTCAACATTTTAATGTACCGTGTGGCAAGCGATATTAATGGATAACTTTTGAAATAGATTTTACGTTAAATAAAAGTTAATAAAATTAAAACATTAAATTCTAGCTTGTGGATTAAGCATATTATAATATTTTAAATAAAAAATGATTTTAGTATTAAAATAATTTAGATTATACAAGGGAATAATTATTTTATTGTAAGTTATATTTGATCTTGTGTCATCATGAATATAATTCTCACCACTTCAATTAAAATAAATTATTTTTAATTCGTCGTTGTTTGTTGATAACGTGTAACCCATAACGACCTAATGAGGATTAAATTCTTGTCACTAGCTCAACACCGACGCAAACTATCACCATCGGAAATTTTTATAAATATGTCACTAGACATTCTTAGTAATAGCTTATTTACAGTTGATGGTTGTACAATGGGAATAAAAAAATTATATTACTTATTAATTTTCATAATTTATTCCTTAGACGCGATAGGGAAGAAAATGAAAAATCATAGTAGCAATAACAACTACAATAAAAAAAATCTCCACGAAATAATTGACGAGGTCATAGAGTAGTCTATGCATAAAAAAAGGCAATAATTATTAATCAAATTTTTTTTATAAAATTCTCAATTCCACATAAACATGGGGAAGGTAAAGACCGAGGTTTGTCTATGCACAAAAACAAAGAATGCTGCATCGGTTGGTTCAAAAACTTTCATTACACCTCGTTACTTGTAAGATTCTATTATCCAGTGAATACTTAATAGAATTAACAACAAATAAACATATAATTTGAATTGTTTTCACTCTGAACTATGAAAAAAAAGTATATAAATATTTGGAAAGCCTGACCAAAGTAGACACATTAGAATTTCAAACATTTATTGTGCTTTCTAAATAGGCCATTTTTTTAATTGATGATGAACTACTTTTTCATGGAATTAAATATTGCACGCGCAAAAATTAGTTAATTTTTCTAATGCAGTTAAAGCCTAAGCGGGTTCTCCTTTTGAGATACTGACCAATTTCAGTGAGGATATGAAATCATTCAAGATTATATTATTCAATTTGACTGACATTCGGCATGTAATTTCTTTATTATTTCCTTTTAAGAAAAAGGAAACAATATAGATCAAATATTACAAATAAAAATTTAAAGGTTTGGTACAAAGTATTGAATTATTAATCATACGATCAGCACAGAATTTAATAGAAGGATTGGTTTATTAGCAAGTGGCGTCGTAGAGATATTCAAGTTAGCGATATGACTGGTCACACTCGTAACTTTTCGTGACAATATTTCAATCTCATCAATTCGACAAGGAAATGATTTGCGCCATGTAAAAGGAATCGCATACCAAATATAATAGCTAAAATATTACATTTGTTCTGAATTTTAAATGTTTGACATTAGGTATTCAAGTATAGCTTCGCATTGTACAATTTTTCAACCAAATTGATGCACGCAAATATAGATATATATACCAATTATAAAATGCCTACTCAAAGCATGTGTATAGTTGTATAAATGAAATGATACATGATCTTTTTAGATTAAATTTTTTGAGATTTATAAAATTATAAGAGATAAATTAGAAGAACTTAAGAAGAGGAAGAATAGAATACGTTATAATTGAGAAAATTACAAGGAACGTATATTAAATTAAATTAAGGGCAATAATGAACTAAATGAAAAATGAGAAAGAACAATTAAAATATATATGAAAAGAAGCATAAAAATATGTATGAAGTAATGAGGTGAATAATTACAAAACTATACATCATGAGATAAGAAACTGATCATATACATCATGACAATAATTTAAAATCAAAAGCATATACTGAAAAGAAATAAGTTAACATAATTTTTTTCTAAAAGTTGGTGTAGGGAAATTTATTCCAAAAAATTAATTCAAAAGAAAAATTGTAGTTGGAAAAAGAATTAAGTTATGCATATTACCTAAGATAATTTTTCTTAAAGCAACAATTTTTATGCTACGTGTAGGAGTTAATTGTGAAAATTGAGTGCTCAGAAGATACAATACAGACTAAAATCAGAGAGTATTTGGTATTTTATAAATCAAACGTTATCTTACATCATAATCTTACCATTTTCATGAATTTTTATTCTATTTCAATTGATGTATCATGAACAAACGAAATGAGTAAATTTCATTCGAAGCCGACCTTCTGCAAGCGGGTCTTTTCACAAATTTCATCGTTAATTGCATCTACGTGGTATGTCTCGTTAATTACACATTGGGGCTTCGTTTGGATGCAAAATGTGGTAGGGAAAAATTAGAACAAAAACATAAGAACAGAGTAAAAACGAAAGAGGGGGAAATAAAAAAAAGAAAGAATTATTTTCTTGAATAGCATGTATGAAAATGCAGATTTCAACGGAAAAAAAATTAAGTTAAACTTGCATCCAAACATTGCGTTAACAACCACGCAGTTGTGGATATTGATCCCTCCTAAAGAGGTTTATTTTCAAAATAGAACATGAGTTAGATTAACAGCTGCCTACCCTTACAAACCCTTTAATTAAAAGGGTCGAACGTTCAAAATATTTTTCATTATTTAAGTATCTGTCCGTTTGCCTATATCTTGGAAATTTCTAGCCATCTTTATAAAATATATAGATACGTGTAAATAATAAAATTTGACATCATAATTTGTTATACCAAATGACAAAACTTGGCACAAGGCGATTTTACTATGAGATCTTATCCTCAAATAACTTTGCTAATGTCTAGTTGTCGTAGGTTTTGAAAGTTGAAATTTGATAATTGACAATTACCTTTTTGAACCACTCAGCAACAATTAAGGATTTTCACAAACTGATTCGAACAGCGAGATCAGTGCAAACCACCAAATCCTTGGATATGTTGAAGCCCCACTATATTACTCTCCAAGTTGAAGTAAACAATGGGAGTACTTTACGATAAATTGAAATAATTGGGTTGCCATCAGAGTCGTCATTTCGACTGTTTATCACATTATAATACTGTTATGTTGCGTTGCTTTTATCATTGTCTGCAGGGAAGATTTACTGAAAACAAAATATAAAAACAACAATGGCTATGTTTGTTTGATTATTTTGAATGTGATAAAAATAATGAAAATTTTGTTGAGTATTAAAATTATGTTTCATTATGAACTTTGACTAGTAATAAGAAAAGTTAAATTTATTTGATTTAAGTATTTACATATGTAATAATAATGACGATGATTGAATAATGTTATAATATATAGGATTATTAGGATAGAAAATATAAAAAATTGAGTTTATGTACGTGTATATATGTATTGATTTAATGATAAATAAATGTAATAATTAAATTTTAAATACTTATATGTGTGTGTGTGTGTGTCATAAATGAAAATTTTTAATTGGAATTTATTAAGAATTTTATATTTTTATATGTTTGTTTTGCTAAATACAAACACGTCAAAATAAACAGACAAAGAAAGTGAATACACTCGTTCAGTAAATAAATAAAAAAAAAATTGCTTTGATTTAGTGCCTACATAGTGTTTGAGTCTTGTCGAAAATTAAATTAAATGTACTTTACGCTTCTTGATTATACGTTGTATTGTATTTATCATGTTAAACTGATAAAACATAATGTACTTTTTTTTCCTAAAACTTCAGATGAATTGTCGTTATACTGCATATATAACTTAGGATAATTCTACATAATTTATGCCCTCAATTCAGCTTAAAATTTTTGCTTAACTACAAAATTATATATAATTATGACATAGTAAAAGTAATTAATAATGACTAATTTAATAAACTAATACACTTAAAGAATTCAAACACGAATTTTCTAATTATTTCAATTTAAAACAAGTTCATAGATATATAATTTAAAGGAGTCTAAATTAATTTTAACAAATATATGAGGTGGAACAATAATAAAATGTTAAAAGAATTCTTTAAAATTAAATTTGACTGCGTCAATTAATCTTAGACAAGAAAAAATATATAAATTTTGGGAGGATTTAGAGCCATGGAATGACGATCAGGCTCATGGAAGATCAATAAAGATTGTTGATCTTGAGGATTTTTTTTGAAATCCTCAAGATCTTGAGGATTTCATGACACGATTGATCGTGGAGTTTAGTGGCTCAATCAGGAGTAGTGGTGGATAGATCGCCGCAGTCATTTTCATGCAAAAAAATAAAATAAAATCTCATGATAGTTTATTTTGAGTAGGATTCTTTTACAATTGTTATTATTTATTTAGATAAGTTTTAAAATTAGTTTTTGATAGGATATTATTTGTGCTGATATTATTTAGTTAAGTTAGGATTTATTCAAATTATTTTTCCTAGCAGATGCCAAATATTTTATGAATTAGACTCTATGAATATAAGTAGGACTCTCAAGGATTGCTATTATTTAGACTTTTTATTTTTATACGAATTTTCTCTTAATTTTAACAATTTTGCACATCCTTGTTTTTATTTTGCATACAAATCTTGTGCTTGTGTGTTTTGGGGTTATGATTGTTAATTGATTCCCTGTCATGTTATATTTGGATTTGATCATGTAACGACTCCAAAATCCACTATTGTTTTCGTGCAGAGTCAATATAAATAAAATATGCTATCAATTTTTGTTTAGGTAGATTATAATTTAAAATTCGAATAAAGATATATTTCTACAAATATTATTTTTTCTTAATAAAAAAAAATAAATATTTGTTTTTCGAGTTTATATTTATATATCTAATGTGAAATGCTAATTAAATTCTGACAACAATAACAATAACAACTAGAAGAAGATAACATTGGTTGAGCAAGTCAACCATTGCCAAACATAGGTGATTTGATAGACCCCATTATAGCATGATGCTGTGTATGAGGAGAGTGAAGAGTGAATTGAGGACAAAATTGAGGGTTGATTGACATGAGTGTTGGGTTGGAGTAGGGGATGTTTGCCGAATCATAGACGTGAATTGAAGATTATTAGCTCCAAAAAGTCAAAAAGAATATTGAGCATGAGTTTAAGGGGCTTTTGAATGTGTCGAGAAGTTTTAGAGGCCAAAGTAAAGTTTACGAGTCGATTTGGTGCAAAGTAATAAAAAAAAAATATATAGCCTTTGAATAGCCTTAAGATCAACTACAAAGGAGTACCAATTCACCTGGAGGTCTATTTTAAGGTTTTAGAATTATGATTGTACAGGATCGCGATCCATCACAGGAAACATAATTCGTAAAATAAAAATGCTAGAATTACAATTCGAATGTTGAGATCGATATTGCAATCAATCTAAGAAGGCTGAGATTGATTGCACGAGGTCCAAATTGATCCAAATTGCAGCTTCAAGCCCAAGAACTGTAATTTAGGTAAGATTTCTTTCCAATTTTCATTCCTAGTCTTCTTAAAACACATAGAGACAAATTTAGATGATTTTTTAAGAGTTCTTAATACTATATAAAGGACTCTTGGTTATTTTTATCGTAGAACTCTTTTGATATTTGTTGAATGAATTATTTTCTTCAGTTTCTCTTGAATTTAAGTGCTCCTCAATTCTTGTGATTCCAAACACTTAACAGAGTTATTCTAAGTGCTTTTTAGATTAATTCGTAACATATCGACTAATTAGGTGTGTTAATTTTGGTTATTCTTCATCAAAGTTTATCAAAGATCATTGCGTTTTGAGCCATTTCTACATGGTTCATGCCAACAGGTTTCGTTGAGTTCCAATATACACTATTATCCAAATTTTCACATTTTTGCGCACACGTTAGTTAGTATCTACGCTAGCTATTTTGGATTCTAATGTAGACATCAATCTAGGTACCAATTTCCTATCTTGTTGTGTCTTTCTGTTTTTTTTTTTTTTTCCTATCTTCTTTTCTCCATCTACTTCATAAATTCCAAAAAAAAAAAATCATTTGATTTTGGGAATTTTCCAATAATTTTGTCCCTCGTTTTGGTTGTGATTCAATGAGTGTTGAAAAAATTAAAAATCAAAGCAAAAAACATGCAAAAAAAAAAAAGATTAAAACAATTATTGCAGTAAAAAAAATGGAATAGTTGAAAAGAAACACCAATATCTATTGAATGTAAGAGCTTTGCCAATTAGATATACCGCTTAAGTATTGGACTAATTATATCTTGATAGCCACTTACATTATAAATAGAGTAGCAACTAATGTCCAAAATAATTAAACACCCTACAAAATGTTGTTTAAGAGTTAACCTTCTTACCAACACCTGAGAGTTTTTGGGTATTTGTATTATGTAACAACAATAAATCAAGGGAGAAGAAAATTTAAGGCCAAGGGAAGAGAATGTATGTTTCTAGGCTATCTTTATGGTGTAAAGGGATACAATTACTTGAATTAGAAAGTAAATGCGAATTCATCTCAAAGGATATGATTTTCTATGAGAACATTTTTCCGTTCAAGCTAAAAAATCAGGCCACTAATCCTAACCAATCTGATCATTCACAGCTGCATAACATTGTACTAGATCCTTGGCCTTCCCCTTATAACAGCCAAGACTCTAAAACACAATGCCAAACATAACCCCAGACCAATCCTAATGGATTAAACTCAAAAAACCCTAATAATCAACAATAAACCATTGAATCAAGACCTAATCACACCACTAAACCAGAGGAACCTTGGATAACCAACCACCTCATGGCTTAAAAAGGCCATCTAGAATGAGGAATGTGCATAAATATCTCTAGGAATACTACTACCAATTAGCCACCCTATCTTCATCACTCTGAACTTGACAAGGTCAGTCCAATTCCAAAAATCATGCCATATATCCATTTGACAGTGTTTTAACTAACCACAAAATTTCTTCCACACCACTAAGTCTTATAAACTGCTATTTCCTCATCAAAAGAGCCAAAGACTTATATTGAAGCCTTTAAAGATCAGAAATGGTAGCTAGAAATGGAACTAAAGGCATTGGAGGGGAATAGGACTTGGGACTTTAACAAACATGTTTGTAGGGAAGGAACTAACAAGGTGTAAGTTTGTATACAATATCAAGTATAAGTTTGATGACAGTATAGAGATATACAAACCTAGATTAGTGGCTAAAGGTTCCACACAAAAGAAATGGGTGGATTATCAAGAAACATTCTTTCTGGTGAGTAAGCTAACTACACTGAGATGTTTGTGGGCAGTAGCTGCTGTGCAAGGTCGAAGGTTGCACAAATTTGATGTCAACATTTTTGCATGAAGATTTGACCAGGGGTGCAAGATAAATCAAGCCAGCCCCTGAACCTCATGAGCCGGATCAATTAAAGCTCGACTTAAATTCAAGAGTACTCAAGTTTGAGTCGAGCCTATTTAAGCTCGAGCTCTTATTCGAATAGAGTTTGAGCTCATTATTGTGTGTTCAAAGGTGCAAGATAAGTCGAGCCAGCCCCCAAACCTTGTGAGTCGGAACAATTAAAGCTCGACTTGAATTCGAGAGTACTCAAGTTTGAGTTGAGCCTATTCAAGCTCGAGCTCTTCTTCGAATCGAGTTTGAGCTCATTTTTGTGTGTTCATGAGCTTTTTTATTTTTCCTATAAGTAATAATATATTTATATATGTTTAAATGGTACGTTTACTTAGTAATAATATGCTAATTTATAGCAATTATTTAACATATAATTTTATCTACATGTGTATATAGTATTTTAAATTTTTAATTGAATAATATATTATCAAAATTTTAATTTATAAAATTCTTTACAAAGTTTTGAAAGTATTCGAAATTTGATTCCAATTTTAAAGTGTGTAAGAAAGTATATTAAAATATCTATAAATCCTAAATAGAATGTAGATATTGCAGATTAATTTAATTTTGCATCTTGTATTCACAAATTGCTACAAAATAGTTCATTTATAAATAAATTAGATGTAAGGATTTAATTTTATATGCATTTTAAAAATATAATTTATAAAAAAATTATATAAAATTTTGAAATGTCTGTAATAATGTATATTCATAAAATGATAAATAATCTAAATATAACTTTAAATATTAAATTAATAAAATTATCCACATTTAGTATTATTTTACCGTATAGTGATTCTTACAACTTACACATATACATATATACATTATATGAAATTTTAATTTTGATGTACAGTTTTTAATTTATATTTTATGAAATTTTAGGTGAAAATTTTGAGAAGATTCAAATTTTTAATTCATATATATGATATAGCTGCAGCTCACCATATCAAATGATACAGTCAAAATGTTTCAAAATTTTTAGTTAAAATAAAAAAAAATAAATATAACTCAATGAAAATAATAGCAAAACCTTATTAAAATCTTATTAAAATAATAAATATATATTATTTATGAAATACCACTAAAATTATATGAAATTTTTAAATGAACTATAATTATGTTATTGCTAAATAGTTTATGAATGATCTCCAACAATTATTTTTTATCTAGTTATTAACATATTTCACATATGAAATTGAGAACCTTAAACTAATACCTTTTTTTAAAATTATTATGCTATTTCAAAAATTTTAAGTTATATTTCAAAATTTATTATCAACGTTTATTTCCAAATTGTTCTAAAATAGTGCTTCATTCTCAATATTTATTTTAAATTTGTCCTATTATTTATATTTAATCAAATGTACGTATTTTAAAATGTTATATTATTTCTTATTAATCAAAGTATTGTAGATATTATTTTTATTATATATTAAAGTACAAAATAACTAAATTAACTAATATATAAAATTTAAAAAATAATGTAAATTGAATCAAACTCAAACTCAAAGATCGAGCTTGAGTTTCATACTCTTGTTTTGAGCTAGAGCTCGAGCTTGAACTCAAAAAATATAAAAGTGCTCGGCTCATTTACTCCCCTAGATTTAACAGAGGAGATATACATTAAAAAACAACCATGATATAACAAAGGAGGGGCAACTCAGGTATGTAGGCTGAATAAAAATTTATATGACTTAAGGCGGGCATCAAGACAATGATATGCCACACTGTCACATACAATGATCATCTTTAGTTTTAATCAATGCAAGGCTGATTTAGCTTTTTTATCACGAAGAAGGAAAGCTCCTTCACAGCACTACCAGTATATTTTGATGATATTATAATGACAAGCAACTCTGAGGTTGTGATAGCATAGGTGAAGGAGTTTCTTGATGGTAAGTTCAAGATCAAGGATTTAAGACACTTGAAGTACTTCCTAGATAAAAACTGGCAAGAAATGCAACTAAAATTCATATCAACCAGTGAAAATATGCTCTAGACATCCTTCCAAATAGAGGCCTACTAGAAGCAAGGCCAAGTAGAACATTAAAGGAACAAAACATCAAATTGAGCAAAAAATGAGATAGACCACTAGACAATCCCTCTATATATCACTATCTGATTAGGAGATTATTGTATTTAATTATCACTAGACTAGACATTCCGACAGTGTGCAGACTTTAAGCCAGTTTATGCAAGCACCTTCGGATCTACATATGAGAACTGCATATAGAATACTCCATTACATCAAATTAACACCAGGACAACTATCAAACAATGATCTCAAACTCAAGGCATTTTGTAATTCAAATTGGGGCTTATGTCTGGACACTCATAGGTCTATTACATTTTATTGCATCTTCCTTAGGAACTCTTTGGTGTCTTGGCAATCAAAGAAATAGTTTGTTGTATCTAGATCATTAGTAGAGATGGAGTATGGAACCATAGCTTCAACATGTGAGGAGCTGACTTGATTGAGATATATCTTTGAAGCTTTAAGGGTTGAACATCCTAAACTAGCACTATTGCATTATGACATCATTTTTCATGAGCCGAGCAAACATTTTGAAATGGATTGCCAAATCATGAGAGATCAACTCCAAACTGGATTGATAGCTATCTATCATATGCTAAACAAGAAACAAATTGCGAATGTTATCACCAAAACGCTAGCTACTCATTTGTTCAACAACCATTTGAGCAAGATGGAAATGGTAAATTACTATTCTTCATCTTGAGGGATGCTATCAAAACACATTCAACAACACATCACTACCCACCTCACATTGTCTAGCTCATCGTCTGATTTGTATTTCTTTGTCTTGTACTTTCAGTTGAGCTTAGTTGGTTAGTAATATTAGTTAATTTAGTATTTATTGATCCTTTTAATAGTTAGCAGCTAGGGTAATTAACATTCTTCAATTGAGTCAATATGTATATAATCAAGAAAAGAATTGAAAAGTCAATGTCACAACAACCTTTCTACGCTTGCACTTGAATGAGATTGATCTCTCATTTCTCTAACTTCCTCTTCCTGATTCTATTTATTTAGCTTTAGAGATGATGCATAATTAGAATATTTAACCTATGACTTGGGGAACCTACTTATATTTTATAGAATGTTAAGGCAATAATTTTTGATTTGGTTTATTCAAAGGGTAAGTATTAGATTCATTCATCATAGCCAATTAAGGGTATGTGTCTGCAATGTTCAGTGAGTATCTTATTAAATGATTTGTTATTGTACTAGCATGCTTAAGTTTAATGGTATCTATCTCAAGCGAAGTATTTGGGAAGTGTTTATTGTATGGCATTTGACAGACTCAAAACAATAAAAAGACAATTGAGAAAATAGTTCTTTTAATATCCCCATAATATAAAATAAAATAAGAGAAGAAAAAAAAAAAGGAGAGAGCTAATGAAAAAGGGAATTAGCCAAAGCAAGCCAAAGGAAATGCAAATCATTCATCATCAGATTCATAGGAGGGATCAAAGAAGGTCCAATCAAAGGCAGAGCATTTCTCGCAACTCTCTCTCTAATGATGCATGAGAGGTCCAATGAGGGAATGAGTAAACTAGCTTCCATGAGAGCATCTATGCTTTCATTGAATCCCCAATGAAAGGCAAAACATAATTTGTCAACTTGGTCAATGCAGAAGGAGGGTGAGCGATGGTAATCCATGAGTTGTCTCATGAAGTAGGATTCAAGAACATAAAAAGAAAAGCAATCAGAATATAAGACATTAACAAACCAACAAATTCTAAGGTGGTGTTCGGTTTGCACATTAGAATCAAACTTTTTGGTATCATTCATGCAAGGACCTAGGTTTAGAATATAGTTATTCACTTAAATATATTTGTTTTGTTTAATACCTGAAATTCGTATCATTATTATAGTTGATATTTAATTAGTTAGACTCTTTAGTATGGAATATGAAATGTGTTATAATTTAACCCTAATTTGTATAAAATTAAAAAATGGATAACTAAAGATAAGCCTTCTCTAATTATTAAAAAAAAATAGGACCCAATTTTCTGCCCTTCACCTTTCCATCTCCCAACCCAAAAAACAAAAATAAAATAATTACATTTTTACTTTGAATATGCATGAAACTAACAATCACCATTATCTCAATGAATATTTTTTCAGTAGTGAAGAATATTGTATTTACATAAAGAAATATGAACTGATTAATTACATTCCTAGAAATATGATACTTGTGCCGCACCCCCCCCCCCCCGATAAGTTATTATGCATCATATCGCTCCTAATAATTAGGTTAAAATGTGTAGAAATCATAGCTAAAATATAAAACTGAATGAAATTAATCAAATAATTAAAATTCCATAAAATTAATGAAAATAAAATAAAAAAGCATTATTTTATCATTAGTGACAAAAAATTTTAACAAATATTTCATGATATATAATTCCCTTAATTATAAATCATAAATATGTAACAGTGACAGTAATAGTCTGAAAAAAATAGCATCAATAAGTAATAATAATTCAAAGTGTCTCCAACAACTAGGTTTGGCATGGTGCTCAAATCTACTGTGCATAAACTAAAGCAATTACAACTAAGTCCAAACTATGCAGTAGTAAGCAATAAGGATACAAGTCTGACACTTTAACCCATTAAGAAAAAACAATTAATTTGAAATTGAAACCTTGAAAACTCACCAGTTTAGGAAGCAGTATTACGCGTAGCCATCTTTTCCAATAGCTCATGGGCCATGGTTACATTTGAATTAGATGTAAAAGCATCTATTAAAGCTTTGTAAATGTATGCATCAGGTAACATCCCTTTCTCTTCCATCTTCTGCAAATAGATAAAAGCAAGATCTGGCTTCTGGCATTTGCAAAGCCCATGAATAAGAGCCATATAAGCAATCCTATTTGGCTGACATCCCTTATCTTCCATTTCAGTCCAAAGTTTAAGAGCGTCATCTGGTTTTCCAGCATTGCATAATCCATCTACTAAAGTTGTGTAAGTAATGACATTGGGTTCTCGTTCTTCTTCTACCATTCTTGAAAAACAATGGACAGCATGATCAGTATCACCAACTTTGCACCACCCATCAATCAACAAATTGTAGGTAACTACTGATGGAACAAGTCCCTTACCAGGGATCAGACTAAGAATATCGTCAGCTTCATTTATCCTTCCAGCCCTACAAAGACCCTTAATAATGGTGTTATAGGCAACTACATCAGGACAATAACCTCGATCACAAATTTCTTTGAATAGCTTCAGACTGTTATCTAGTTCATTGATATTGACAAAACCGTCAATAGTTGCAGAGTATGCAATCATATCGGGGAGAAATCCTTCTTTGGTCATGTCTGCAAGGAAAGTACAGGCTTCGGCAGCCTTTCCATGTTCACATAGTTTTTTAACAAGCAGTGTATAGTGTTTTATCCATGGCTCATGCCCACAAGCACGCATCTCCCTCAACAAATCAAGTGCTCCTGAAACATCCTCTCGTTTACATAAGCACCCAAGTATGCAATTGAAGGTGAAGTGTGTTGGCTCATATTCTGTCTCCTTCATCTGGTTCAGGAGTTGAAAGCATTCACTCAACCTATCAGCATTGCTTAAGCTAAGAATCAAATTATTGAAAAGTAAAACACTACGTTCACAACCACTTCGATCCATATCATTGAACAGGTCTAGGGCCATATCTAACTTATCAGCATTGCACAAACCATCTATGATGGTTTGAAAACAAGTAATATCAGGCTTATCTTTAATCAAGGATATATTGTCTGCTTGACTGTTTCCAGCAAAACCAGATCCCATAGTTGCCTTCACCAGATGATAAGCTTTATCGACATAACCACCCTTAACAAGTTCTGTCAAAACAGAACTATACAGTGGCATCCTTTTCCCCTCATCTAAATCCATAAAACTAACTTCAAGGAATTGAATCATGTCTCTCACTTCGTGGATGCATGATAATATCTGGGTGATAATTCTCACATCAGGCGAAATTCCTGATTCTTTCATGTGCATGAACAACATTACGGCTTTTCCTATATCCTTATTCTTACATAAACCACTAATCAGCACATCATAAATAGAAATATCTGCCAGATATCCAATTTTTTTCATTTTATAATATAGCTCTAGAGCTTTACCTACTCTATGCTCCCTCGTAAAACCATGAATCAGAACACATAATGTCTTCTCATTCAAGCTGATCTTGAGATTTCTCTCAGCCCACTCAATCAACACAGAAGCACTATCCACCTCTCCAATTTTGCAATAGGAGAGAACTAAAATAGTCAAGACATGCTGATCAACCCACCCATTCTCATTCATTTCGTTAAAAACCATCAAAGCCTTATCAAGTTTTCCGGCATTGCAGTAGCAATGCAGAGTTGGTGTCAAGGCATACTTATCAATGGGACATCCCAACTTTCTCATCTCAGTCAGCCTTTGCTCCAACATATCAGTATCACCACCCTTGGAAATAACCTCCAACAAACAGTTATAGCTGTAGCAATTTAAAACACAAAGTCCGGATATTTTCAATTGATCAAACAAAGAATTTGCTTCTTTAACGAGACCCTGACTACCCAGACACCTTATAAAATATCCCAAAGCCCCCGGCGTCCAAGAACACCTGGAATTCGATACATTTCCAGCAAGTTCCCTCAGTGAAGCATTTTGTCGAGCATTTGAGAGGACTGCAGCCATGGCATTGTACGTATAGCAACTGTGCGAGTACCCTTCTTGATTTGACGCCCAGTCGAAGTATGCCTGAGCTGATCTCCAATTTTTGAAAGATTTTAAAACGCTTTCAACTACTTCAGGTGCGAGCTTCGAGCTCATGGTGGCAGAAATCACACTGGGTTAGTTGTTTGGTTAGAAAGAGAGATACAAGGATCCAACAACGTGGACCCGAATACGCGGGGCTTTGGGAATGTTCCAAATTCTAGCAGATGTTACAAAACCATTTTCTAAGGACAATCTTCGTCTACAGAAGATACTCGTCCATGGCTGCCAGCGTTGCAAAGCCCGGTCGAAAAGGTACCATCTCCGCAGCAAAATGTACACTTACGTATGCGTACTGCTTCTGTTGATGATTGGGCTGGGCTCGGAACATCGGAGCATAAAAGTCCTGACACTTAACTAATTTGTCGACCCAGTTTGGATCAGATCTTTTCTGCTTTTCATGTTTAATCTTCGATGTTTTTTGAAAAGGATAAAAATCCGAATTTTTTTTTTTTATCTATACTGTATATAATAAGACGGCGACGCCTCATATTAATTTTTTTGGTTGTTATTATATACATTTCCTTAAATATTCCTGCTTCTTAAAATTAACATGTAAAGTATTAAAATTTCGAGGATTAATCCTTTAATGTTAAACTACCAATTTAATCCACGTAGAATGTGGGGGAAAAAAACTATTGACTTGGCCCCACTATAATATTTGGTCAAATACTTAAAATTTGACAATATTTACAATTTCTATTTCACTTTACTTGTTAAATTTAATTTTATTTAGTAATAGTTATAAACTTATTATTTTTTCTACACTTAAGAAAAAATAGAAAATTATTTCTGCATATGTGTTTGTACGTGTGCGTGTATTACTTATAGTATTTATTCTATTTATTTACCATATAACAATATGGGCCATTCATTTTGAAATATATATATATATATATATATATATAAAAGCAATAAATATTTGTTTACCATGTCCAGTTACTTTTGTTGTGTAACATATATTTTATTTTCCTTTTCACCAATTGAAATATTCCATGCTTTCTACAAAAAATATATTATTCATTTTGATATCTTTATTTTGTACGAATAGAAAACTATTTTGTTTTATTTTACACAATCATCGAGCGTGCCCCATCGGCAGTAGTTAAGAGTTTTTTTCAAACAAAAAAAAGAAGATTACAAATTTAATATTATTCCTTTTTCATAATTTCCTTAATTTTTTTAAATTTTCATTCAGTGTGGTTTAATGACATATTTATTAATAGATTTAATTTATCAAACAGTCTCTTTTATTTTATCTTTGCCTTACTTTTGGGATTTACTATTGTTTTAGCCAAAATTCCTTTGCTTTCTTTTTTCTTTCTTATCTTATTATTTTTATTTGTCTTATCCTTTTTGATGTTTTGTTACTTTTGTCCAAAACCTTACATTTGTTTTTCTTTTAAATCTTTCGTTTGTTCCTTTAACTTTTGGGTTTATCCTTTTTTTTTTTTTTCAGGTTGAAATCTTACCTTTTATCCCGTTTTCCCATACCTTGTGTAATTTCTTAATTTGTGGGGGGTTAGTATCAACTAGAATTAATAAATTTCACTACTAAAATTGTTAAAAATACACATCAGCATCTCCCATTTTCATCCTTTTAAATTTTTCTTTACCTTAGATTTTGTGGTTTCTTAATTTATGTAGTTTAGTGACAGCTAAAATTAAAAAAAAAAAATTGAGTAACTTTAATATGTTAAATTAAATACACAATATCAAAAAATTGAGAATTTAGAAATTTGGTCAAATTTGAATTTTAAAATTTTTCTTTCTTTTTTATTAGACTTAACTTTGAAATTGCCTCTCATTTTTGCCTCAAATCTTGTCTCTTTTTTTCATTTTTATTATCTTGGTTTTTCTTTTTCAAAAGAATGAAAAACTCCAAAGTTTGTTAAACTGAGAATTTTTCAAAAAAAAAAAGAAATTCCAAATTTTATATTTTCCCTCTTCATAAGTTCCTTGTTTTCAAAATTTTAATTCGTTTTTATTTAATCACAAATTTATTAATAGATTTAATTAGTCCAACAGTGAAATTGAAGCAAATTAAATATATAATTCTAGTCCAATTTTTCTCTTTATTATCTTTTGATTTTTTCTTTGCCTTTACTTTTGTCATTTAAAGATCATAACTGTTCAAAATATTTTGTTTACCTTGCTTCTATTCTTAATGTTTGGCATGTTCTCTATCTTATCTATTGTTCCTTTTTTAACTATTTATTAGTGGTTTTAAACTCGTTTTTGAGGTTAGATCTATCAAATTTGAACTTTAAATACAAGGTTTATCATTGTTATTGCCATTGACAAATCTAAAGTTCCTCAATATACTTCCAATACAATCAATGTAACTCTTGATGGATAAAACTATGATTTGTGAACTTAAGAAATCTATAGTTCTCTTATATGAGGACTTCTATGGCATACTATTATCAAAGAAATATTCAAGTCAATATGGAAGAAATATGAAGAGGAAGATTTTTTTTTTTTCACAAAACGTCCAATACTTGAGATGTAATGAATCATTAGATTCCAACGACGTTTTGAGATACATTAGCCAAAATAATAAAACTTATTTTTTGATGTTTTGAGAGTTCATAACAGGTGTGAAATTTTCTAAACCATCTCTATTCCATATCTAACGAAGTCAATTAGCTTTTCCTCCATAAGAGACTTCATTGCACACAACAACAATCTAGCCAAACGATGCACAATTATGTGTTTGAATTGCAAGAACTTTGGAATCAATAGCACTTGGAAAATGTGCATGGCCTAGTACTAATATAGCCTATGTGAATGCTAATTTCTATAATTATCAGCATTTTAGCATTTGTTGAAGACTTTGTGAGATGAAGTTGAACCAATCTGCAATCCACTTCTCATTTGGAGTTCTCTATCTAATAAACCTTAACACTATGATCAAGGAACATATCATAGAAGAAACCAAGCTCACCGCATTTTGCTTGGAAAAATTTCCTCTATCAACTCATGTTATCCTTGCCACTCGTCAAGCTCTCCAAAACTCAATTAAGAAGTCTAAAAAAGTATTTTGCAACTATTGTAAAATGCATCATCATCATATCTCTAAACATAGAAAATGACTAAACATGAATTTTCAGGTAACTTCTTTTTTGCTATTGCTGCAACCATAGAGAGTTTAATAGAGTACATCTCTCAAGTTCTCTTTGAAAGATTTCCATGCTCTTCTCCAGCAACTTCAACCAGATCCTGGTATGTCACATCTCTTTCATTGTCTATCACATCAAATAACTCAACCTCGTGACATTTTTGCTTTGCATGATGCAACCATATGACTTCCAATTTTTTCATTTTTGGCTTGTCACAAACACCAACTATTTCATATATTGTTCATACTACTAATAATTCCACTATGCATGTTTAAAGAATAAGAAATGTTCAAACATCTAAAATATCCTTACCTGATAGCTTTCTTGTTTCTAAGCTCTCCTTGAATCTCAATCTTATTGATCAATTATGCAAACTTAGTGTTAACTTATATTTTTTAATCATAGTTGTATTATACAAGATCCACAAACAAGCAAGATCCTTGGGACAAGAAGCAGAGTTGAATGATTGTTTAAGCTCACATCTTTACATCTTTCATCTAAACTTCTTATTCGTGTTGTCAGTCCTCATGTCTGGCATTCTTGTCATGATTATGTTTTTTAAAAGTTTGATTGGAATTTTAATTTCTAACAATTCATTAGGTTATGTTAAGTCTAAATATTTTGATTGTATTTCATGCCAACTTTTCAAAAGTCACGCTTTACTTTTTTTTATTAATGAATTTACTTCTTTAGTACCCTTTGATGTGATTCATTTAGATATTCAAGGTCCTACTATTCATGACACTATGAGAGATTTATATTGTGTAATATTAGTTGATCATTATTCTCATTATACATGGATTTACCTTATACAAAACAAGTCCGAACTATTTTCTTTATACCTTTGTCCAAGTACTTACTAACAAAATGGTTTAGCAAAAAGGAAGCATACACATATCCTTGATAGTGCTCGAGCTCTCCTCATATCTTCCTCTTCTCTAGAAACCATATGGAGGGAAGCAACTCTTACTACCTTTTGCACCATAAGTCTATTCCCTCTCCTGTCATAAGTAACAACTTAGCTTATGAACGCTTACCTAACCGCACTCCAAACTGCTAAACGCTTAAGGCCTTTGGTTGAGCTTACTTTATTCTCCTAAAACCTCATGAATACACAACTTAGACAACAAGCATGATAATGTCATTTGCTAGAATATGGAGTAGAATAGAAATAGTATAGATGTTGGATCCCTTATCATAATAGCTTCATATTTCTCATTATGTGACCTTTTGGGAACCTAAGATATTTTCAACTCTTTCAAACTTTTAACTTAGTGAAACATCCAGTCAATTCTTCTCTAATCTTATAATATTTTTGTTTCCTAACATTTCTTTTGTAGATTCCTCCCATATATCATGGAATAAGTCATGCAGCTCGACTCAACCTACTCTTGATAGCCGATCCCACTACATCTCTCTTGACTACAAATCTACTAGCTCCTCTAATTAATCAATCTCCATAAAAAAAGCTCCTATCTGCAACCAACTCCTTATCATACTACTTGTGAAAGTCAACCTTCTATTCATCTTAAGTATTTTTTTTATTTATTTCACTATTGTCAATTTGTATGAATTCGCACCTCAGAAGGCTAGCTTTAACCTTTTATGGCAAAATGTAATAGTAGAAGAACTACAAACCCTTACAAGCACCCACATTTCGAAGCTTGTTGACTTACTACTAGATAAATCAATTGGTGGTGGCAAACAAGTTTATAAAATCAAGATATATGAGCCAATAGATTAATTGAAAGATACAGAGCCAAACTTGTTGTCGATTGATTTATCCAAGAAAGCATTTACTTCTTTAGCTTGCCTAACCTCAATCCACAGTCTTTTGGTGATTATTACCAGCAAATGTCGGTAGTTATTGCAAATGAATATCAAGAATACCCTTTTTAAACACGATCTTACAAAATAAATGTATGTGCAACCTCCACAAGGTTATGATCATGATGTGAACCAACGGAAGTAAGGATCGAAAATGGAGAAAATTATGGAAAATAAAAAAAAAGGTAAATAACACAAAAAAATAAATGAATAATCGGTGAGATTACACAAATATAAAGCGAGTAACAACTAATCTCAATTTGGGTTAACCTTTATAACAAATACACCGATAAGTGTTGGTCATAAACCATCAGAATACACCCGAATAACTTAATTTGTACTTGAGCTCGATAGTGCAAATCACTCACATCACCAATAAGAAGTTAGAAAGTGGAAGAGAATCTTCTCCAAAATGCATTTAATGACCAAGAGTTATTGTACCATGCCCAAATGAATGTATTTAAGAGTACAATCTAAAAACTAAGTTGGGGGGGGGGGTTGAGAAAAGACCAAAATACCCACAAAATGAGCTCCAAACGGTCAAAATTCAAAAAAAGGTCAAAATCTGTCTTCCCGCCTACGTTGTAATCGAGCTGGCCCTTCTCCAGATCGAATTACCATTGATAGTTCGGCCTACGATCGATTGCATCCTTGGCGATTATAATTCCAAAATGTTTTCTATGTCGATTGCGTCTCCTCACATGCGACCATAAAGCCAGAAGCCCTCCAATGTCAATTCAACTAGCTAGGCTTGATTAGGACTGGTTTGGATCATATTTTTAGAGCTCTTGGATGTTTCTTCAACCTCCTACGTCAAAATTTGATGCCACATTACTTCTTTTGGCCTTTCCATCCTGTCCAAATGCCCTTCAAGCTTCCCATTGAGCATATAGTTGGTGAGGGCTTTCTTGAACATGCGAGCCCTTGCTCTTGTAATATGTTTACGTGACAACTTAAGGGAGTCTCGTCCCTAAATGTTTACATCGGATCATCTACCTAATAAGGTATGTCACCTTCACAAAGCCTTACATGAACAAACTAAGAATGCACTCTTTTTCTTCTCTATATTGATGATAAAATTTAACCACCAATGCACTCATAGTATTGCTACTCTCAAAATTATCTTCATCAACAATTTGAGAGGAAAGACCTAAGTCATCTAAGTTTTTTCTTGGACCTTGAAGTGTCGTGATGATTCTAGGTACTATTTGTCATGAGCCAAAATTCTACTAATCTCATCTCTCGTGTTGGAGTCACTGACACAAATATTGTTACTACTCCACTTGAACCCAATATTTATCTTTCTACTACTTATGGACTTTTCTCAATGATGGTATATTTTGCTGCCATTTAATTAGTAATCTCATGTATCTCACTATTTTTTATCCTAATATAGTTTATGTAACTCACAATTTGAAAAGTACCCTAGTTGATTTTATGCTTACACCTATGTTGTCCTCTCTCCAATTTTAAAGTCTCAGTCTGAATGCAAATTTTTAGTAGAGAAGTTTGCATGATATGAAATTAGTTAAGCCCCATCAATTAGACGGGACAACTAATATAATTACTATGTCACTAATTAATGATTTTTACCTTTATGTCACTAATTAATGATTATTACCTCTTTTAATATCCACCACTCTTCCAAAAACCCAAGAACCGCATACATTGAAAGAAAAACTCAACATTATGTCCAAGAAATATTTTGTAACATTAAAGGTACAATTGGCAAGTACCCGGGTCAATTTGACGCATACAGCTGTCCTAACCTCCAACTTTAAATATTTTGTATGAAAGTAAATTATTAAGATTAAAAATTTGGCACGAAAACTTACTAACAATATAGAAGTAAAAGAAAAAAAAATATTATCTTGATGTGTGATATACTTGAAAGAATTAATTTTGATGAATGCAAATTTGCATTCAAATATAGCCAAAAGATTTTAGGACATTTTCAACTACCTTAGGAGTGAGCTTTGAGCTCATGGCTTGATTAATTGCCGCTACATTACTGGGAATAAACTGGCGAAAACGTTCCAAAGCTCCAAGTTGATTAGTAACTTTTAACGTATGGGAAATCGGCTTGTGAGTGGCACTCGACGTCGTGTACCAAAAGCTAGATATTATTATTATTATTATTACTGGAATACGATTTTATCAATGATATAAATTTATTATTACAATTATAAAATGACTACCATAATGAATTATTCATTCAAATAAAATACAGTATATAGATATATTAGAAATTTACTTTTACTATTTTAAAATAAATTAACAAGTTTATTAAGTAAAATTTTAACTACTTCAAATATCTTTGTCACAATAGTCAATTCATGTTTAATTCAATTCTAATTATATATTCATAAAGTAAGAAATATATTTAAATTACATAAATAGAGACTTGATCAGATAATTTAAATTTTTTTTTGAATTACTTTATAGTTTTATTTACTTTATCATAAAATTAAATGTACATCTAAAGATATAATGAGTTTCATATTTAAATTATAAAAAAATAGTTAAATTCTTTAAAATTAAAATAGCAAAATATAATTCAGATAACTTTTTGGGAAGTAAGCATATATAATGAATAAACAAATGTCAAGTTTTACTTTAATAAATAACTATATGCATAAATGTTATATCATGTTAATTATTGCTTTAGATATTGATATTATTCATAACTCAAATAATTGATATTACCGATTTAGCTCCTAAGCAAAATCATAATCCAAACTCAACACGGTAACGTTAATGTTAATTTCATATAGCTATCCAAAGCAAAATGATAATTATTTGAATTCCAAAATTAAATTGGGTCATTTTACAACCGGTTCAACGTTTTAATCTATTATTAAATATTAAGGGATTACAGAGTAAATATTTGGTTGTCATCAGCTAAAATGATAAAAACATTTTATTTTTAATCTATTCATATTGCATTGCAAAGAACAAAGGCCAATTTTCATTTCACAACATAAAATTACACAATTACTGTTTAATTCTTTATTTTTTAAAATTTCTGTTCCCTTGGATCTCTTTATTTCATTCATGACTTCAAATTTAATTTATTTTTTCTTACATATTTTATTTGTAATTTTAGAAATTTTATGGATGAAATAAAATTTATATTTAAAAAGATCATTTATTTATTTGTATAATTGTGTTAAATTGTTATAATATTCTTATTTTTAATATTTTATACTTTTCTTTCATCATTCTCTTCATATATGATTCTAAAATCTCACATCTTTTCTATATCGCCTCATTCATTTTATTTATATTTGCTTTATTTTTTAAAGAAATTTCATAAAATTTTAGTCCAAACTATAGTTTTTATTATAATTTGCTAGAATAAATAAATGTTTACGATTTATAAGAAAATAAAATAACCCATGTAAGAAGAAAACAATAATTATACATTATGAAGTTACATTTGTAATCTTATTACTTCAAAACACTACCCCCAAAAACAATCTCAATGCGAATCTCAAAACAGCAAAATTCTCCCACTTGGAATTCTCAAAAAACAAAATTTCATTTTACCAGTCCATTTTTCTATTTATTAATCCTCTCGGAGAAGCTTCTAACTATTTTAGCTGGCAGAACACCAAACTCAATGGTTACATGTCAAGGCTCAGTTATTCAGAAACTCACCCACAAATTAATCACTTTAAAACCACCACTCCACACCCATAGCTTACACATACAAGCTCGACTAAAACCAACTATCGATTCCATTGAAACTAGTAACATAATATCAAGTAACATACTGTAAAGAGCAGATGATAGGCTCAAGCTCATGACAACAAAACGACACAAACACATGATAGAGAGGTGTGGCATCAGGGTTACTTGTCCAACAGCATAACCAGGATAGGATGTTGCTTCCAATTCCAAGTTGCATTTTCTCATGTGAGGTATTTCACCATGTAAGGTCCTTCGAGCTCATACCCCAACTTTCTGTAGTAATGTCTTGTCCCCACTCCAGAGATGACGGCAATCTTTTTTGATCTGTGCTCTCTTAGAGCAATGCGCTCTGCCTCCTCCATTAATAGAGTGCCATAACCTTGATGTTGCAGTTTATCAGCATCTCGTCCATGAACAGGAACTGCAGTCCCATAAACATGTAACTCACGAACTATAGAACACTTTCCCATCAGCTCTGGGCAGGTTACGTTCTGTCCACATTTCCGCAAACGCAACAACCCAACAAGTATGTCCTGGATGCAAGCCACATAGATTAACATAAGCTTCACATGCTTAATAACATTTAGTAAATGAAATTCTACACAATCACCGCCAGGTATATTTTAAAACACACCAGACAAGATGGCTAGTTAAAACATGAACAGCCACACGAGTATTACCATAGAAGCAAGTTGAAAGATGGAGCATCAAAGCCAGAAATTGGTAAAACCGAGGAACCCAGACTAACTACACAATGCCAGTTCAAAAATTTACCCTACATCTGCCCACCAGCTACAGGTGGCCAGAGCTCTGTTGACTCATCAGTGTCTTGGGGGGAAGCTGGAAGAGAGAGAGAGAGAGAGAGAGAGAGAGAGAGAGAGAGAGAGAATTCAGAACAGCAAATTTAATGAGTTAAGCCATGAGTAATCGGGTTTAAAAATCACTGATATTCCTACTAGTGAACAAAGATTTTTTTACGGCATGAGTTGGCATTAGAGAAAATTATCCAACAGTGAAGACTGGTACATTTATCATTTCTAATTACATTTTCATATTCATCTTACTGTCCAAAAACTACTAGATGGCATATGTTCTTGAGCAATATTTGCTTCAAAGACAATGCCAAATGAGTAATATTTGCTTTAAAGACAATGCTAAATGAGCACCAGATAGGGTCTTGGACTTGTAAAACCACAACCAAATATTAGTTTTCTCATAAACCAGGTCACCAGGAAATATATACATGCATGTATATTTTATAAGTGCGCCAGTCAAAGGGTTAATCATCTAGTTCAATCACTAGTCTGGGTTTGAAAAAATTTCACGGCATCAAATTTTCTACACATGTTGCTAGCAACCAATAGTAAAAAAGTGTTAACATGTGCAAACAAAATAAACTCATATCTGGATTTAACATTTGTAGTGTACGAGGCCTCAATTTCCTAGCAGGTAAAATAACAAGAAATGAATAAATGGTAAGCATCTTTCTGGATAACATTGCTAATAAACAAACTGCTATCTCAACTAAAACGTAGCTCTAGTTGATGAGTATATACCATAGTTGATTATGGAGAGCACCATGGCTTAGGGCACACTAAGGCACTAACTCAACGCCATTCTTACATTATGGCACTAGTTTTCACTAAGGCGTGTCATATGCACCATTGCCTTGAGTAGAATGGACACGCCATCCACACCTTCGCAATTCTTGTACTACCATTAAGGAAATGATAAATTAAAAATTGCTTCTTTAAATACATATCATTTTCATGCTATTCATTTTTAATTCATGGTCAATTTCTTTCTTTCTTTCTTCATTTTTTCAGAAAGTTTTTTCTTTATTATTGTCAATTATCTTCTCTAATTCTAGCTCAACGCAAGATTTTTTCTTTATTTCTTTCATTTTTTCTTTTTTCCACTAAATTTTCTTTTGCTCTGTTTGCCAATTTTAGATAAGATTCTTTGGAGTACTATTATTTTTCAGTTTTTCCTTTTACTAATTTTTCTTGTTTCTTATAGTTTTCTTTTTCTTTCCCTTTTGTTTTTTCAGTTGTCTTTATTATTATCAATTATCTTCTCTAATTCTAGCTCGACAGAAGATTTTTCATTTATTTCTTTCATGTTTTCTTTTCCACTAAATTTTTTTTTGTTTTGTTCTCCAATTTTAGAAGAGATTCCTTGCAGTACTATTATTTTTTCTGTTTTTCCTTTTACTAATTTTTCTTGTTTCTTACAGCAGCTTCTTCTTTCATCATTTAATGTATCTACAATCAAAATACATGAATTTTTATAGTTAAAAAATACAATCATAATGAATTTTTTCTTAATTTTATGGCTGCAATTTTTTTTGAAAATCACTACTATCCAAATGCATGAATTTTTCTGTTTTAGTTTCTTAAAGATTTTTATAACAAAGTTTTTATTTATTACTTTTTAAATTTTTCATAAATAGAGATTAATATGTTGTTTGTGTTTTTTGTAAAATTAGGAGTTAAAAAATTTTGTATTTGTTATTTATTATATAAATTTGTTTGCATTTTATATTTGTAGAAATTAATGATGCAAATATATTTTTAATTATTTATATAATTTTGCACTCTGATTCAATAAAGCATGCGCCATTGCTCTAGAAAGATTTTGCAAGCATGACACCACTAACTACTATGGTATATACGGTGCTATCACAATATTGAAGGGGACTTTAGAGAATTGTCTAAAATGAAATCATGGAAATCCTATTTTCATTAGATTATAACAATATCATTGAAATCCTTCTAAGGAATCAAAACAAAAAATAGCAAAAAAAGAAAAATAATAATAAAAGAAAAAGCAGTTGCTTAACTTAGCAAGTGATACCAGTCTTAAGAAACATAAATTACTGATAGTTAGATCAGAAACATAAATTGCAAATATTTAAACAAAAAACAAAAAATCAGAACGGTCAAATCCAACTGAGGCAAACCTTGAATTTTTGTGAAAATTAAATTTCTTGATGTCTAGAGCTCATAACTTGTGAAGAACACCAGAAGGATTTGCATCAATTAAAGGTCTTCATCACATGGTTCCAGATTTTTGTGTTACCAAGTTATGCACCATCATACTCTTTTAGCCAGAAGATGACTAAAAGGGCAAGGCCATAACATTGCAACAGTGCAGATAAATAAAGGTACCATTTTTATCTCCTTTGCAGAGAGAAGACACGAAACATACCATCCTCTTAAACCATCCCTCAGGCCACCGCACACACAACAAACAGCTCAACCAACCAATGCCAAAAATCAAGTTAAAAACCTTAGGCCATTGCTCTATCCAGGGCAATGCCATTAGATAGAGTTACTCAGAACAGTTATGTGTTCCCCTCTACAATTTTAATATATAATCCAGAGCAAAACAGGCAGTACAATAACTGGAAGAAAAAAAGAAGCATGAGATTGAGCACGTCTAAATGAGAAAGAAATGTATCATGTGGTTACTCAGAACAGTTATGTGTTCCCCTCTACAATTTTAATATTTATTCTAGAGCAGAACAGGTAGTATAATAAGTGGAAAAATAAAAAAGCGTGAGATTGACACACCTGGAGTGTGTCTTCATATGAAAGAAATGTTTCCCAGCCCTCATTTGCAGTATAATCACGACGAACAAGCTGAACTTCCTCTGGCCTTATCTTGTGGTGAATATCCTGATTTTTTTGGTGGAACATCAATTTTCTGATCTATAAATCAAAGCACCCACCCTTAAACAGAAAGTTTGTTCACTTGCCTGGATACCAGCTTCACGTGTTCGAACATCTCTGCATTTTAAGCCCAAATCATCCATCCGAGCTAATGCTAGTTCGCGAAGGTTCCCCTTCTCCACCCCAGAAGTAACTAGAGGCATAGGAATATCTCGCTGAACTCGATATACACGAGTCCAAGGGGGAACCATTGCCAGAATTCGAGCTATAATTTCTACCAGCTGTTCAGGGGGATAATTTCTATACCTGTACATAATTACAACAGTAACCACATTGGAATTTTACAAAATGACAAATTTCCCTAAAAGTAAATTGATTACCAAAAAAAATTGTCTCTAAAATGCAAGCTAAAATTATACCTGCCAGTTTTCCAAAGTTCATAAAGTCCAGTTCCACGAATCACTAGGGTGGGATAAATTTTAAGCCCATCCGCTCTAAAGCGAGGACTCGCAAAGAACTCTTTAAAACTTTCCAAGTCTCTTTCAACCCCAACATTTGGAAGATCAGGCATCATATGAGCAACTACCTAGTATAACATGCATCAATTAGGCAGCCAAAAAAAAAAAAAAAAGATAAAATGGAAGTTAGATTCATAAAAGATTACAACTACGAAGAACACTGAAGTCACAATTATTGGCAATTCTATTTGAGGACAATGGGCATGCCCATGATTAATTAGCATTTATTATGTTGTTTAACTATGGGATAGATTCTCTTCTATTTACTACAATGCTCAATTTTTCTATATTTCTCAAAAAAATTACCAGTAGTATAATATTTGTTTGGCCCAACATACTCCATCAATGGTATAATGGCACAAACAGTGCATGTAACACCTCGATCCCTGGTTGTTTGAAATCTTAAAACTCCTTGATTACCTTCCATGGTAACATTCAGCATTTTAAACTGTTTGTTAGAGCTAACCCAAAACTAAACCAAAAGTCTGGCAAGGGCCCTTAAAATTGTAGCATAGTCTTGCAGTCACAGACAGCAGGTTGTATCACTTGAGTCAATTCTACTTTAGCATGTTTTAGGTCTTTGCCAGGATGATTTATCGGTAGCATGACATTTATTCCGGGTTTCGGGAGTTTATAATTACTAACTGAAAACTGAAGCCCTTTAGTCTTCAAAATGCACAAGCTTGGCTTGTGTCCCAAGAGAAGACAAAATTCAAAGCATGAAACTACAGTAATGAACTGTTTAGGCTACAAATCACCTTATAGCTTTTTATTGCCATCATTCATTATGAAAATGGTCCATTTCATCAAGAAGGGCTACCACCTAATAGTTTATAATTTATATTGTTGTTTAGTTATTTGAATATTTTTTATGGTGCAATATAAGTCTTAAAATCCTAATGATGGAAGAAAATGAACTGATCAGGAAAAAGAACCAGTAGAATCAATAAAGTGAGAATTCTTAATAAAGCCTTCTATACTATCCAACTTAGATAACACATCAAAGGTGAAAAATCATAGAAATATAAGAAAGGGAAATGTCTGCTTTTCTTCTTTCTTTTTTTTAACAGTAAATTCATTGAGGGAAAAATGCAAAGGCAGTCCAAGAAAAAAATTACAAAAATCAGATCAACTCAAACGCTAAATGCAGAATAAAATATAAAATTTCTACTTCAGAGTACAGTATAGAAAAACACCTTAAAACCAGCATCCTTTGCCAAGCAAAAGCAATCGGCCACAGCTGCCACAGTGTGGCCCCTATTGGTGTCACGGGCAACATCCTCATATGTGCTTTGCACTCCAATTTCCAGTCTTGTACAACCATATGAAAGCATCTGCCTCAAATGAGGTCCAAGGCAGTAATCTGGCCGCCTAATATTTTAAGACAAAAGGCACTCAGTTGCTCAGTAGAAATTAAGTTACATGTTTAATTCTAGAACCAAATAATATAACAGAGTAAGAAGACATTTTCATATTTTCTTGTTGAAAAAGCAGTGCTGCAGCACTTGAATCACCTACTAAGTTGGACCAATTGATAACCACCAGAAAGAAATCGAGTTTTAAAAAAAATTGTTACTCTACTACTGTTTCATCCACTTTTCTGTAGATAAGTGCATTTTGTAGATTTAGGAGTTTAAGAATCACAGTATAAATTTTCCTTCAGCTACAAACCTGACCCCTCAAGGAAATTTCCAAAAATGTTGTTTGCTCATAGCTATATCAGTTCAAGACCAGAGTGAAAAGAACATAGGAAGAAAATTGCAAATTACGTTTCAATAGTCATCCCAATACACTTTGTTGCACTGTGCTCAGAGTAAGACACTGCTTCTTCAACGTTGGCAGAGGTATGCCCAGATAAAGCATCATGAAGATTCCTAATAAAGTAGTCGCGGTATTCTGATGGCAACGACATAAAAGTGCCACCCATTAGAATGAATTCAACCTGTATAAGTAAACATTATCCGTATAAATTTTGAAAATAATGAATTTTTTTAGCTAAACCAATGCAAAAAATATTGAACCTGTCGTAATAGAGGCAAACCTTATCAACACTGTGACCCAACCTCTTAAGCTGGTCAATCCTGCTTCTTGTTTGGACGTAAGGGTTGTATCTAAAACGAAAGAACAATGAGAAATCATATTCTTGATATGCATCTGTTATATTGTGGGAATTTGAAATTCAACATCTACCTACAAAATATCTAATAGCCCAAAGAAACAAGACAAAAAGCTAAATCGAAAAGCCTGGACGAAGAAAAAGAAATAATAACATTGACAAGTATCCTCTAGTTTGATACTTCAGAAAGTCCAATTCTTCATTTGAATCTATTGTTAACCAAATTTGTTCATCTTACTTGTGCAAGAATTTATAGAAACATAAAAAATGAAAAGATGGTCCTAAACAAATAAGTGCTGTAAGACTTCTGCAGTAAAGAGGCATCAAGCTTTCGATGTTCTCATTTCAGCAGCAGACTCCTGCTATAGGCACTCATGTTCAAATAAACAGCAATTGAATTAGGATATATACAAGAGCGTGAACTTAGAGGAAGCATTTATAATCTCTTGTGGAAAATGGAACCTCCAAGATTACAAGACTGGGAAAAGAATCAGTCAATTGTACAAGAAAAATTTGTTTTCTTGCATCCAAATGCAGCAATACTGCTGTTTGGGTATTCGGTAGAACATTACTTTGCTTCACTTAACATAGTCAAATGAATTACAGACAACCATGCAACTAACAGGATGTGGAGCCAGAGAACTGGTTCGTGAACCCTTTTTTGATTAGTAACATACTAAAGAAATAGAACTTATGGGAAAAGACAGAGCAGTAATTAGAACTTTAATGCTGGATTGCATAACGAAGGCCAGCTACTCAGGAGCTAAATTTTCTAAACAAATTTTTCATGCCACCCAAAATTCTTTTTAACAGTTTGAAAAGGAGAAGTCCAGTTAATCAGAGGAGTTATTTCACAAAATACAGGCTCCCAAACCGAGAAGGATTCCCTTCTCAGTCTCACATGTTCTTTTCATTCATCTACTGTCATGTAATTTGCCACCAGACTTTTGCTTTCCAACATCATGGCCTGTTTTGTTAACGATGTCAAACTAATGATCTACTACCTGAAGACCTTTTCAACTGGGGATGGACATGAGTCTTCTGACAGGAGAAAAGAATATTGCATTTGCTTCCAAAAGCTTTCCAAAGATATCTTGCATATATTTATGTCATTAAACACCCTAAAGATATCAACTTCTAGCAGAAACCCTGTTGATATTTTACATGATAGAATTCAAATAGTTAAGAAATTTCATTTTATCAAATCCCAAAGAGAGTTACATAACTCGAACATTTATCTAACTCCAACTTTCTTCTCCAGGCAAGTTTAATCAAATCTACAGCCGACCTAGCCTACGTGGAAAACTGAAAAACCATATTGCTTGACACCAAAAACTGCATCCCCAAAAAGCATATTGTCCTCTTTGCCTATATCAACAATGAATGAACACTGGATAATTTAATCAATAAAAACATGTCCAGTTATCACAGAACATTTTAGTAATACACCTAAACTTTAACCTCAAAACACATCATCCTCGGAATTATGTTTATGATATCATACCCCCAAAAATATAAATTATGCACACAAACAGCTTCATTTACACATTCGAGTTGGATTTTTTGGCTAAGCAGGAAAAGGAAAATTTTCTCCAGAAGCCCATCAATTGGAAAAAGAGGCCATATTTGATTTGTTAACAACAAAAACAAGAACCAAGAATTGTACAGCCAGCTAACATTAAGTTCATCGCCTAGAGCTAGGTGCAACCATGGAAACAGAAAGATGGTTATAAATTGTGCTCCAAAACTATGTCTGTAGACTAACATGCAGAGATAAGGATGACTGCACTGTTCTTATTCACTCTTACTCATGCAAGAAATTATATAGAAAAATCTAAAATCCTCAACAAATAGACACTGTAAAGCTTCTGCAAGAAACAGGCATCCAGCTTTTGATGCTCTCATTACAGAAGCAGACTCCTGCCACAGGCACTCAGGTTCAAATGAACAGCAATAGATTTAGGATGTATACAATAGCATAACTAAGAGTAAAAACTTATAATCTCTCGCAGAAAATGGAACCTCGAGATTAGAAGACTGGTAAAATGAATTGACCAATCGTACACGAAAAAGTTTGTTCTCTTGCATCCAAATGCAGCAATATTGCTCTTCGGGTATTAGGAAGAACATTACTTTTGCTTCACTAAACATAGTCACATGAATTGCAGACAGTCATGCAACAAATAAGATGTGAAGCCAGAGAACTGGTTCATGAACACTTTTTGATTAATAATATGCTAAAGAAATAGAACTTATGGGTTAAGAAAGAGCAATAATTAGAACTTCAATGCTTTCCCTAATCAAGGCAGACTATTCAGTGAGTAATTTTTCTAAACAAACCTCTCATGCTACCCAAAAAATTTCTTGGACGGTTTGACAAGGAGAAATCCAGATAATCAGAGGAGTTATCTCATAGCAGCCAGGCTCTCAAGATAAGAACAATTCTCCTCAGTTCCAAAGGAGCTTCTTCCCAAAGATAGCACTCACATTTTGACAGGGACTTCCCCTCTCCGTTCTTTTTTTACATCTACCGCTATGTAAGTTGGCACCGGAGTCTGTTTAGCTTTCTATATCACGTCCCACTTCTTCAAGACTTTCTTAACTTGGGATGGTTTTATTCCATTTGAGGCCCATGCATCACGTACCAGTAAAGGGCAATGCTCATAAAGCCATCCTCAGGATTACAGAGCAAGATAAAACCATTTTTACCAGGTGGAAAAACTAGTTTCATAGCCATACCATGCCTAATTATAGAAGTAGGATCAATTTCAAAAACTTTCGCCAGACATTGATGCCTGTACAATGCAGAATGCTTGCACAACACAAGCTCTACAAATTAGCCAACGTACAGCCAGTCAAGCATGAAACTCAACTGAAACTGACGCATACCCGTATATACAAGCCACTCAACAATTAAATAGCAATGATTAGATCATTAACCAATAACCTTCTTCATAAGGAAAAGAACAGCCACTCAAGCAGAAAATCTGTTACCAATACACAAGCCTCAATAAGATACAACCTTTAAAGAAACAATTACAAAAAACAATCAGCATATTCCTCAACAGAACTAAAACAAAAATCGAACCCAAAATATCCTTACCTAGCCCTAATAGCTCTCATGCTAGTAGGCTCGTATCCAGTATAACTCTGCGTACTGTACTCGAAATCCGAGTCCGGGCCCCCAGGACAATACACGCATATATTTCCCGTCGTCGCAATATGAGGGCAGCGGTGAGGCTTCGACATAACGGCAACCACCGCAATACCCGATGCTGTTCGAACGGGTTTTGCCCGGAGTTTTGGCAGTAGGGCTTCCTTCTCGGATTCGGGCAGCGCCGCGATCATCTCAACAAGTTTCGGCGCCTTCGAGAGACCATACTTCCGGCACGCCGCTGATTTGACGGCGTTTAGGTCCACGTCCTGGCCCTGGTGAGAGAGATCAACCATGGTGGAGACGATTTCAGCGATTGCTTTGACCCGGGCTTCTTCTTCCGACAGTCCGTGGGAGATTACTCCGCCCCGCCCCGGCCGCGGGAGCTTCCGGGCTTCGGCTACATCCGCCGCCGCCATCTTCAGGTCAGATAATCTTTTCCGCGTCAGGCAGTACAGAGGTTTTTCATTCCTTATATTTAAAATTGAGTAAAAATAAAGGAGGCAGAAATAAAAATTTATTATTTCGTCACTGATTTTGAAGGGTTTTTATGCTTCACAATCTAATGTACATTTTCATTTAAATTTCAAATTTATATTATTATTTGTATATGTGTGTAAATATTTAAAAATATAATTATTATATATTTACTATCAAATACACACACTCACATTTCATATATTTAGGCTCTAAAAATCAATTATTATCTTTATATATAACCACATAATTCAATCATTATTATACTATACATATAACTATGCAAATTCAAATAAATAAACATTTTAATCAAAAATTTAAAACCAAACTCAATTTTCATTCAAACAAAATTTTCGTCATTTTCATCTCTAGCACAATCTCCAACCAAACATAGCCTATAGTTTATCATCTAAATTATTCATATTTTTATTTTATTAATTTTTTTAAATATTTATAATGTTTGATCATTCAAGTTTTACAATTTTGTAGTTTGTTACATGGTTTTGATTTTGGATATAATTTAATCAAAATAGAACTTGACCAATTTCATTCAAACTCCATTTAAAACCAAGATGGATGATCTTTTCCAATACCATGAAAAAAAATGGATCCAGGGCAATCCTAATGGTGTTATTTAGTTTTATCTTTTTTTCTGTGTTTTTAAATGTATCTTTTAGAGTCGTTTGAAAGTAAGAAAGAAGTATAAATAATTTAAAATGTGAGAATAGAAGCGTACAGCTTTATTTCATTGAAATGAAAATAAACGAAGTCATTATATTCACAAAATTCTCAGCTGCATAGAAGAATTTGCTTAGGTGTGGATTGGCAGAAAGACTATTGAAAAAATCATTGATGCTATTCACCACTTGTAAGATATCTCTGCATAAAATACTTCCGTATAGTTAATAGATTTGTTAATATAATCATTGAATAGAGTTTTAGTCTTGTGTAGGAGTAATTTCGAGTGAAGTAGAGTTTGAGTAGTAGTATACTCGAGTTCGAATCGACAACACAAGTTGGAGCTCGAGCTTGAGTCGAGCCGATGAGCTCAGGTCGAGCTCAAGCTCGAGGCTGAAAAAAAAAATTCGAGTTCAAGTATTCACGCTCGAGCTTTCAATCGACTAATCGAGCTCGAGTAATTTTGGCATTCTAATGAACTAATATTTTGACACATTCATCGTGGTGTAACAAAATATTTTTTATAAATGAATTACCTAAATATGTTATTGGTATAATTTCATAATATTCATAGAAACTTTTTAGAAATAAATAAAAATAAAAAAATACATAAACTATTAGATATAAGTTTAAAATAATGATTTTTTGATGAAAGAGAATGGGAGATGATATATATTTTCATTGATAAGTCCTCTATTTAATTTATTTATTCATTTTATACCAGAGAATAGAGAAAATTAGCCATAATTGAATTTATAGAAAATAGTATTTGAAGAAATTTATTAAACGATTAAAGATAATTATTACATGTGATATAAATTACTTTGATGAAGAAGGGGTTGGGGCATGTTTTTACCTATAAACCCTTTATTTTATTTTAGTTTTTTATATCGAAAGATGGAGAGAAGTGTATATCACTTACAATTAAATTAATTTATTAAAAGGAGTACTCTAAAAAGTTTATTAAATGCTTTAAATTAAAAGTAAGTTTAAATGACATTAATTATGCATGTAAGAAGTTTTCTTGGCTAATTAATTAATTAGTACGCATCCACCTAGAATTAATTTGCCTATAAATACTTCAACTATTTCATTTCATCAGTGGAACAAAATACGTAAATTATCAAACCCTTTTGAATTTTGATCTCATCCCTTGTTAATATTTATCTCCAATGGCATCTCCTTCTTTTAACAAAATCCTACCTGCAGTTAATGGAAAACTAATCACAATTCTAATCATTGACGGAGGTGGTATCTAGGGCATCATCTCTGCCAAAATCCATAAACTTCTTGAATCTGAACTCCAAGTATGGTGATACCAACTATTGTGGCGTGCTTTTCTTGCACCATTATTGCTTGATAATAATGTATAACAAAGGGCATCATGCAAATGTCGTGGATGAGCAAAAGGAGAAGGAAGCCGTTGCTGTGCCAGGAAAAGAGGGTAAGGCGATGGTTCCTCAACTCCCAAAAGGCTCAACAAATCATGAGAAAAGATCAAATTGATCTTCATGTGCGCTATGAAACCCAGAAAGGATGGAGTTTGCCTCAAACACCAATCATCAACATAATCAATTCAGTAGATTAACATATATAGCACGAATTCAAAAAAATCTATAAACCCCTTAGCCAATTCATCACTCATCAAAATTAAAGTGTCAGTTAAAATACAATCCCACCAAAGAGAGTACCTATCAAAATTTAAGTACAAATGGACTGTGATTTTAAGATACGATTGAGTCATATGCCACTACTTTGAATAATATTAAGAATGATAAAAGCGTTAAATAAACTGCAGAGCAAAAGGACAGATTCCAAAATAAAGGAGGATGAAGTTATTTAAAATTGCCGAATTTAAAAGATTATAAATGGCTTAAAACATTAGGATATATCAATTGTCTAGAAAAAAACTCCTCTTTCATCAAACATACATCCCTTCCTGAAACATAAGTGAATATAAATGAACCATCTCTTGAGAAATCGTTCTTTCACACAGTTTACATGCGGATACTTAGAGTTCCTTAGTTGCCCTCATATTTTGGGTCAGCCATCACATAATGATAAGTAATCACCAGCACGAATGTGAAGATACCAAGAAAGTTGACAAAGAAGCCCAAGTCCTAAATCCTGATCATCAATCATCTGTCATGAAAAACTCGATCAGCTAACAATATTTCAAATGAAATACAACAAGATCTTTTATTACTACCACAAAAATTGCACAAGTAACAGAAGACAACCTTGACAAGGTACTGGTTCTAAAATATTAATATTACCACGTAATATAAGGATCATGAATCAATTCATATCACTAACTTAATCAATGTGTCCAACTATGACATAGGTAGCCTATCCCCAGATTCAGCAGTAGTGAGAACAAAGGAATAGGTAATAGGTGAGAAAGTGAGAGTAAGTAGAAATAGTAAGTAAGAAAGAAACATGAAACATCAATACCAAGTACTTGCATAAACAAATTTCATGGATTTGGATTTGGAAGAGTATATTCATGGGGAGTTTTTTCTTTCTACAAATACAAACAAACAAATATAGTAACAATCAATACAAACAATATAACTTATAATCATAATGTATAGATTGTAGATTGATAATAAAATTAAAAGAATAAAACTTACTTTCATTTTCTTCTTCACTCCATGCAAATGTCTACACCAATCACCTGTACATAAAAGCATTTGAACACTGTCAGGAGCTAGTGAAGCTTGATAAGTATCGATCACCCTTATCTCAGCACTGAAAGTAGACTCAGCTGCTACGGTGGTTATAGGAATAGCCAATATATCTGTAGCCAAACGAGACAACACTGGGTATGAGGTTTGATTCTTCATTCACCAATTTAAACAATCAAATGCCTCTGGATCAGATGATGGTTGCTCACAAGATTTTTCAAGATATTCCATCAACTCAGACCTCTAGGGTTCACTAGTGCTGTCTCCAAGAAACTCCCACTCCTTCAGTTTATCCCATACATTTGGTGTTAAGCTCACACTACTATTTTCATTACTATAACCAAGAGATAGACAAGAACTTGATGCTGAAGTCTCACCACTTGTAGGCGTAGACAATTTCACATATTCTTCATAAAGTTCAAAGATGACCTTTCGTACTCCTGCTAAGTGCACCTGTGCCTTAAATTTAGAATACATATTGGAAAATGCAAACTGTACCATTTTCATTTTCTATTTTGGGTCCAAGATAGCTGCAATGCACATTAACAAGTTGCTCTCTTCCAATACTTATCAAATTTAGGTTTCATTTTAGCCACCATTCTTCTAATAAACTCATGCTCACTATTAGCTTGAGCATCCAAGATCAATCTCACATTAAGAACCTCTGGGAGGAATAAATTGTAGTCGGATAATTACTACCTGAAATAACATGTGTGGTATTCCAAAATGTAGCTAAAATAGCACAAACTTTTTCAACTTTATCCCAATCTTCTTCAATCGGGCATATGTTATAATTAGAATCTCATTCTATATACTACGCAAAGACTTCTCGAAACTTTAAGGCACAACTCAGCATCTTGTTAGTCAAATTCCACCTAGTTCAACAATCATGAATCAACTTTTTTTTTGGAACACCACATCGTTGAGCAATTTCAGCAAACACTAAGAACCTCCCATCAGTGCGACAAATGTAGTCCACACTATCCCTAATATTTTTACAAATATCTGCAATCTCAGTTAGCCCATCTTGAACCATGAAGTTTAGCACATGGGCACAACAACGAACATGAAACAACTTGCCCTCAACCAGTAGCTTTTTTGCTCTCCTAAAATCAATTTTCAAACGATTCACAGCAACATCATTGTTCGAGGCATTATCAATAGAAATAGAGTAAATCTTTTGTTCAATGCCCCATTCCTTTGCACATTTAAATATGGCAGAAGCTGTGTCAACTCTGTGCCTAAGTGGTAACATCTGAACAAAGTTGAGAACCTTTTTTTGAAGTTTCCACTCTGCATCAATCCAATGTCCAGTAACAACCATATATTCAATTTTTTGGTTCTTCGACTTCCACATGTCAGTTCTAAGACTCACCTTAATAATTTTATTCATTAAAATCTTTACTTTCTTCTTTTTCACATCATAAACACGCTCACAATCAGCTTTTGCTGTAAATCAGGAAATTGGTTTATCCTCAGGTGCAACTTCTTTCATCATTAGGTTAAATCCCTCTTCTTCCAACATAGAAAATGGATGCTCATGCAGCAAAATCCAATGAGCAGCAAATTGCCTCACTTTCTCCATGTTCAGTTTTCCCTTATGTAGTGTTGAAACATTTGTTGAACTAGAACCTTGAGGTTGAAAGTTGATTATTGATTGACTCACTTCCCTACTAAGTTGTGCTTTTCTCACCTTACAGATCTTGAGATGCCTCAGCATGCTTGATGTTTGCTTTATTTTAGTTTGAGATAATTTAGCCCCACAATGTTTACATCTTACAAACAAGTCTCCATTCTCTATGATCTCCTCGAAATGTTTCCAAACTCCAGATGTCTTGCCTCTTTTTGGCACATGGAATTCAAGTTCGGGATCAAGTTCTGTACCAACATCTTCTTCTCCTTGTTGTTCATCCACATCTATATCCTCAGACTCAGTTGGTAATGTATCTTCATCTGCAAATTCATCTCTACTTTTAGAAGCACCAACATTTAACTTTGGCACACTGCTACTCATAAATGCAGGATTTGATAAATTTATAGTAGGTGCACATGATTCACCATGCAACTCTTGCGGATTAGAACTAGAAGGCATGCCTGTAATGTAGAAAAACAACAATTTTTCTTAATTTTTTATCCTCACTTCAGAATGCAAACAATATAATTAAAGTATGGGTAATTAAAATAAGAAAATCATATAAATGTGATCACTAAATCAACTATAAAAGCATGCCATTATCTTCACATATGAAAACTTGAATATAAAAATTTAGGGAGATTGAAATCTAAAATGTATAGAGAATAGCAACAGAAGTTCTAACCTTGAATTCTTTGCAAGTCGCGATTATCATCGCCTTCCATAACTTTAATCAATAGAAGGCTAAAGCAACAAATCAGCAACAAGGCCAGAATTTTATCACCAATGAATCAGCAAAACAAACCTACAAAAAACTCGAACCCAACCTTACCACAAATCTTCCTTCACCAATGAAATAGCTGATCTTTCATACTTCAGAATCTGAGAAGGTTATGCAAACCAATATTCTGAACGCAAATGCAAATGAATTTTGCATTCTTAATACAAACCAGTGTCTTCACCACTAAATATCTCACCAACAAAATGCAAATGAAGTTGAAATGTACACAGAATATTTTCAAACGATAACAATTGCAAAAATGCAAAAAGACGAAGATGACATACAGATAGAATCTTAACCAGTGTCTTCACCATAGATTCATTTCCAAATGATAATACATACCAAACGCACACTCGAAGATGACAATATTGACTCAGAATGTGCACTCAAAAATAATTGCAAAAATACAGAAAGACGAAGCAAACGACTTGTATTTGCATACTATTTCAGAAAGGAAAGAAGCGATAACTTAAAGCATAGAACTTTTACCCATTGAGAGGAATCCGTCATCTCTATTTGTTTTTCCTTTTCTCAGCCAAGAAAATTTGTCGACAGTGTGCAATTCTCGGCTTTATATGGGGAATTGTCAGCCTAGGTGCTAAAGTGATTCTGCGAGAACATCTGAACAAAGATGAAGCCTTGAAGTGCTTGAAAATCGCCAAGAATTCTATTGAATCGGGCGATCGAAGCTGTGCCCCAAAATTTCTCAAAAAATCCAGAAGGCTAGACCCATTTATTGAAATTGATGATTTGTTGTCAAACTCAAACCTCAACGCGCTCGGTGGGCACTGGGTAGATGTTATGTCGTTGTGGGGTGAGGGAGAAGGTCGGCGCTCGGCGGGCACATAAATGATGCCATGTCGTTGTCAGGTGAGGGAGAAGGTCAGTGCTCAGTGGACACATAAATGATGCTATGTCGTTGTCGGGTGAGGGAGAAAGTCAGTGCTCGGTGGGCACAGAAACGACGCTCTGTCATTGAGGGTGAGGAAGAAGGTCGGCGTCGACGAGCACAAAAATGATGATGCTCTGTCGTTGACAGTGAAGGGCTGACCAGCTGAGTGAGGCGAAGGGCCAAAGGCTGAGGGCTCAAACCATATAACCCGATTAGGCGATTACTCGAAGGAGTTCAATCAGTGAAATAACAAATGTCCAAAATTCCACACGATGAAGACTTATTACAAAACTGTCATTGAGTCGAGTTACTCGAAACTCATCAAGTCGACACATAGCCAACTCGAGCTCGACTAGAGAGGCATAACAAGTAGCTCGAGCTTGGCTTGAGCTCGAACCGAGTTTTGAGTCGAGCTCCTTGACAATCGTAAGTTTGTGGTGCTAAAAAATTCATAGATCATGTTACTCATATTTGTTAAGTGTTGTAATATTGTACATATGTGAGTGCATTTTAATTTTGTGTTTTGTATGTACTTGAATTACTGTAAGACCTCATTTAGATTGAAGAATTTGAATTTAAAAAAAAAATTCAAATAACTTTAAAATAAAAAGAAGTCCAAACCCATGCTAAGCACTAAAATTTATAGTTTAAAACAAGTGTTTAAAAATTTAAAATATATTATTATTATAATAAATACAATAAATTTATTATTATAAATTTAAAATCCATTCCATGGGATCCTTTAATCCAAATGGGCCTAAATGTTTGAATTCTATATTGATTTTTTTATTGTATTTTGGTGACATATATTTATAGGCATCTATTGTATTTTATTTAGGTGGTGTCCTCAAATGAGTATGGCCATCGTCTTTTCCGACATAGCATTAATTCCTCGATGGATATATAGTCCTTTTCTACTGCTAGCAAACCCAAAAGAAAGAAAACGGACCTGTGCCTTTCACATAGATTGAAACTTCTAACTTGATTATTTACCCATTCCATACTAGAAAGAACTGCAGGAACTCATTCTGTCTACTTCTTTTTGATAAGATCTTACGAACAAGATAATTCATAAGTGGGTAATATATTCCTTAGTGATAGCTTCTTGCTTAAATAATCAATTGGCTATCCTTCCTACATAAGAACAACCTTAATTCCCACTTCTAAAGCGTTTGTTTCAACTACAAACTCCTTGTTAAAGTCAAGCAAGATGAGTATAAGTATCTCAGTTATAATCTGTTACAATTTTTTGAATGAAGCTTAAGTTTAGGAGCTCAATTTGAAGGCCCCTTTAGCAAAACTATTGAAAGTTTAGTTGAATCTCACATCCTTTGATAAATCGCCTATAATATCTAGCATGAGCTAAAAAATTCTCTCAACCCTTTAATGAATTGGACAGTATCTAATCCTAGATGGCTTTGATCATCTCAAGATCCACCTCAACTCCTTCCTATGAAATAATATGATTATGGTACTCCCCTTATTACCTACTAAATTCAAATTTACTGCATTCAATGAAAGGTAAGTTACTTCTTAAAATACCTAAGATTTACTTGAGATGACTTGTGTGATCCTCCCATATCTTGCTATATATGAGTATATTGTCGAAGAACATTGAAATAAACCATCTAAGATAAGGCCTAAAATGTGATTCATTAGACTTTGGATGGAAGATGGCATGTTGGTGAGACTGAATGGCATAACAAGGTACTTGTAGTGTTCATGGTATGTCTTAAAGGCTGTTTTTGCTATGTCCACTATCATTCTTATTGAGTGTAGTTGGAGTTTGAGCTTGGAAGTAACTTCCCCTTGCAATCTGTACATCAACTCTTCAATAACTAAATTAAGAAACTTGTCCTTAATAGTAGCTTGGTTCGATTGCTTATAATTGGCACATAATCTCCAAGAGCCACCTACCTTCCTAACCATCACTATTAGGGAGGAGTAGAGGTTGATACTAGGAGTAAGGGTTGACACTATCTCATGTGATCCCCATTATCAACATCACATTTCAAAGTCTCTTACATTCTTCTCTCAAACATTTGAGCATCCGTAAGGTCACACCTTAATAGGAAATCTATAAGATCACGTACTAATAGGCGATGGTCTCTCATTCAATGTGATTTTATGATCACTATATCTTTTAGGTGGCAAACCCCTTAGAACTGAAATAAATTAGAGTATTCCCCTTAGACAGTTGTAATTCCTTATCTTGAAAATGCTCTCCTATCTTTGACTCCACTTTCATATAATTGTGTTGTAGGAGATTGGCCATTTGTGAACATCTATCATAAATAACATGGATAAATAGGCAACATTGCAAATCATCTTATCCATCTTCTTGGTAAAGGTGTGTATAATAAAACCAAATCAAATCAAAGTAAATTTTCAATATACTAAAATTTTGATATGCCAAAATTGCATACCGTATACGGAATCAAAAAATTTCGATTCGGTTTAGTGATTTACCAAATTTTTTGGTATATTTAGTTTGGCATTTTGGTATGTTGAATTTTAATTTCAAAATAAAAATATATAATAAAATATATAAATTTATATTTAAAACCGTAAATTTTAATCTCATAGCTTATAAATAAATTTATTCATTGTTTTAAGTTAGATTTTCAAAGATAAAAATTCATTTATTATAATAATATATTTTTTGTTTAAAAAATATATGATAATTATATAAAATTTTTAAAAATTAAATATAATACTCAAAAATTAAGTCATAGATACATTAAAATTTAATTGAAAAGTAAGTAATAATACAATAATTTTTTATAAATAAATAAATTCGATATTCAGTTCACAACGGTATACCAATCTAAATACTAAAATTGGACTAAAAGTAAAAATTTTAAAATTATCATAACAAATACTGAATCAAAGTTTTGATTCAATATTCAGTATGTACCAAAATTTTTATTCCTATTTGTTTGGTCAATTTACTGAATTATCAACACTTCTACTGCTAGTTAGGGTTTAACACGGGTTTGCTTCCCCATAAACTTATTCTCTTCCTATTCATATTCAACTCTATGTTTAATTGGTTAAAATCCCATTTCCAACGACCTAATGTCACTAACTATTGAATGCTGAAGATAATATCACATCCTCCTAGCAATAGTGCCATTATATCAATCAAGAACTCTACCCTTTGCGAATTACAAGTGAAAACCTTCATTTTTTGTCAACTATTAATCCAATGACCACTGGTCACTGCTACTAATATTGGCAATATCTCTTTGTATGTATACTTTAGCTTATTAGAGGTTTTTTGTCCAAAAATTATGGGTAATTCCATTATTGGAGGTCACAGTGGTCTTCATTGTTTGATAGTTGTGCTCATTATGTATTGCATGCATTGATACTTTTAGGTTTTTCTATGAGAGGTTTAGCTTCAACCCTCTTGCTTATCATTAGCTCTATTTCTTCTTGTTCATCCTTTACCAACAAAATGTACAGTTGCTTGCAGCCTGTGCACTTATGACCAATCCCTTAATATTCATTACATATAAAATAAGGTCTCTTACTGGTCTTCTCTTCTATCTCAATAAAAGTTAACCTTTGGAGAGGTGTGGAAATTGGCGTACTAATGTTGTAGGTAGAATTCACATTTGTATCTCTCAAAAATATGGGTGTTTGGATTTGAATAATAAGTTCTTAAGGTAGTAACTGGACTACTAGATTGTATAGAGTTTACAATAAGTGGTCATTACTTTGTTGAAGTCTCTGTGTGGTTGTTCCTTTGTATTTTAATTATTTGCTCTTGTACCGTAGTGAGACTCACTAATCTAAAAAGCGATCATGGCATGAACATTTTCACTAAAAGCTCTATTTTCGGCCTCAACCCCCTCAAAATAACTTATAGCATATTCCCCTAATAGCTTTACTCAATTCAATTCAAGGTTTCATTGAACTCATTAATGTAATCTTGAACAAAACTTAACTTGTAGAGTTCTATCAAGTCGCCCATGAGGTCATCACAAACATCTTGTTCATATTTGCATTGAGGGGCATTTACATATTCCTTGCAATGTTGCCACTCTTGAGATAAACATGAATTCATATACACCAAGCGCCACTGTAATGCCTTACCTTCCAAGTGCACTACAACTACCTTCACCCTTACTTCAAGAGGAGCAGTGTCCACCTTAAAGAACTACTCACACTTATACACTAGTTCATTATTTCGTTGCCATCAAACTTTGGGAATTTGATCTATTAGTTTGACGGCACGTAATAGGCTTCCTTTCATTTTGTAATAGGCTAGCTGGTCTTTAACATCTTGCTATTGAGCCTATAATTAGGTCGGTATTACCCAGACATAAAACAGATTCTAAACAATTACTTGTACAAACCAAGGCCCAACCAAAACCCAAACCAAATGGGTATTTTTTTTGGATCTAATGGATAGACCCAAATTTTCAGGTCGGGTCTAGACTTGACCCAATCAGCACCCCCTTTTTTTTTTTGAAGTAGCTAATTTTTCAATTATTTTTGATATATAATAAATAGTAATGTAATATGTTATGATTAATGAAAAATAAAAATTATTTTTTTATGATTTCATTTAGTAGAAAATTAATCAAGTGCATGAACTAATTCAAATAAAAATTAATAGGAGTTAGGTCTACCAGGGCACCAAATAATTATTAAAATAAAGTATTATGAACAATTGTATAAGAAGTAAATTTATCTAAATTATATAAAAATTTTAATTGAAAATTTTAGGAAAAATTAATAAAATTATTATACTTAATGATAAACAAATAAAAAAATTATTACAAATATTAATTCATCATAAATTTATCTATTATAAACTTTTAATCAGTAAACAATTTTCAACATAAGTAATTTTATAAAATTTATGGAGTGTAATTTGATAAAAGAATTAATGTTTCAAATTTAATTTTATAATTAATGCAATTATAATTAAATTTTATTGCCAATTAATTATTGATATCTTTTGATGAATTTCATTCTTTAATAAGATTTAACAATCACAATTGTTTCAACTAGTGCAAAAATAAAAAGTAAAATATAATAAAAATATTTATAGTGGAATTTGCAAAAAAACTTATACATTGCTCATTTGACAAAAACCAATTATTAAATGAATATATCTTCAAAATATAAATTTATATCATTTTGGACAAAGAAATAAATTTAAGAACGACAAAACATATAATAAATTAAAATTAAAATGATATTAAAAGAATAAAATATAATAAATTAAAACTGACGAATAGCCAATGTTGTTTGAATGTAAATATAGTAATGAGATTTTTAATAAAAATTTTATATCAATAATAAAATTCATAAAATGATAAACAAAGAAATAATTGAAAAAACTAAAATAATTGAAACTAAATAATTTGATTAAAATAAATAAAGGTTGAAGGACTAGATCAAAAAATATATAAATAATTAAGGGTATATTAGAAATAGGATATTTGATTATTGAAATAAAGTATTTGGATATTGAAGGCTTTTGAGTACCTAGACCCTATGGGTCTCATTAGGTACAGACTTAAACCAAATCCAATATATTTATTTCAACGAGCTTGGAATTGGGTTTGGAAAATAAATGTTGGGTTTGGGTCTGGTTCTAGGTCTTATTAGTAATTGAGGGTATGAGCTTGGGTAATACTCACCCAATTACGAACCTACCTGCCATCAAAGTTAAGATAAGATGTTTCAAACCATTAGATGATTTATCTTGCTTATCTTGCCAATTAATGTTTATCTCTCTTATGTGTGGATTCTAAGTTGGTCCACATCTAGTTGATGCCCTTGTAGGAGGGTAAACTAAGCAATGAGAAACAAGAAAGCACCATTAAGGACTAACAATTTTAGTACCAACTTGTCACCTGGCACTTATCCCTCTTCTAAGAGATTCGAATCTCCAAGCAAATACGATAGAGTCACAAGGGTTAAAGGAAGAGGAGCAACCCTAAAAAAATTATTTACAAAAAGAAGTAGATAGAAAAAAAAAAACAAGAAGAAGAAGAAGAAGGAAAGAGCAGTCTAAACTTGAGGGCAAACAAATGTTGTATTATTCATGCATGGATTTAGAGGAGTTTACAAAGGTTAGTTGAGGTGGTTTACATTTATAGTTGTATAACTTTAACTCCTTTCCAACAAGCCTAACCACTGTACTAACTACAAATACTTGCATGACTATTTTAAAATTTTTATTTCCTTATTCTATGTTCTTACAATTCACCTCCTATTACCATGCACAAAAAACACTCCGTGGATCGAGGGGTGCACAAATTTCAAGGAATTTTTATTATCTAGAGAACAAACTCCCATCAAGAAATAGATAGTATAAAACAGCACATAACAAAAGAACTAGGTGTCTATCAATAGCTTCTCAATCCATTCTTAGAAATAATCTTACTAGAAATTGTAAGATCCCATCTCTCCTCTATTAACCCACAAGGAAAATGGTAAAAACCCTAAGAAGAATGAACAAAATTTGTTGATCTTAATGTAAATACCTCCTCATCAATAAATTGTTCCACAATCTCTCATTAATTGTTTGAGAGCACAATCTCTTAGTTTCATAACTTGAGGAATTTGTTTGAGAGCATAGTCTCTCATTGATCTTCCTCTCCAAGTCAAAATGTAAAATGAGCAAGATTAATCAAGTCAAGTAGCATTTAAAGTTGTGTGCCATGAATGTGGATTCAATTGGAAAGTCTAGCAAATTAAATTTGTTATGAATGAAAAATGTGGATGGGACTCTTTTAAGCCAGTCCTAGTACCAAGTTGATGTGCTAGTTGAAGTGGAAGAATGTAGAGTTGCTAGTGATTCTAAAGATCCTATGAGGATGCATATGCAAACAAGTGAAAGGTGCCATGTCAGACCTTTAAAAGGTTGAGCTTTAACCTTCTGTTGCCTTGTCTTTACTATTTAGATTTCATTTATATCCTTTATTAACATGAGAAAGATGGCTCAACACCTATCTTGTATAGGGAAATTAGAGAATTTCAAACAACGCTACAAGAGTCAAGTTTGATTGACCTTATATATGTGGGGAAAAATTTACATGGTGTAACAATAATGACCTCCATTCACTATTCGGTAGAGGTTGGATCAAGCGTGTGCTAATTTATTGTGGCTGATGCATTCAAAAACCAATTTAGACATTTGATTTAAGAACACACACTCATTTTAGCTTGTGATGGTGTTTTTGGTTGAAGAAAGTATTGAGAAAGTTACACTAGATATACGTGGTTCAGCATACAAAGGGCTACGCCCATGATGTAGAGTCAATGTTATTCTTGTCCTTCCTTATCTATCTCATTTTTATACATACAATTGCTTTCAATCGTTTTCACTATCAATTACTCTATTCGCAACATGATACACCTAATAAATATACTTTATGCTAATTGAATGTTGACTCTTATATTAACGATGAAAAGTCCTTGGCAAATCTAAAGTAACTTGATATCTAATTATTTCTATCATCACCATCTAGTCATGCCTTCATTATTACCCCACTCAGCCATTCTCTTAACAACGACTATCGGTCAGAGTCTTTCTTACTTCACTCATCCAGCCATACCTACTCTGCCACTCATCCACTCATTCGATAATATTCACCAGCTAGAGCTTATCATAGGTCACATCATATGGCTCCCCCCAATCCAAAGGTAGAGTCTTTAGAGGGCGACAAGATTGCATCATTAAATGGTTACCCTGGATTTGGCGATGACAATGCATTAATATTACATCTTTTCAATATCTAAAAGATATCACTCATAAATGCAGGGCTTCCTTCATTTAATTACACTCTCGTGTGTGTGTGTATCTATGTGTATCTCTATACCTCTATGTGCAAAACCCCATTTATCAACATTTCATCACAAAATTCCCCTTCTACTGCTAATGTCACACAACTATTTTCCTACTTCTCCTTTTGCCAATCTCCTTTGTGGTAGCGACCCTATTGGATTCTAAAACACATAATGAGCCACTTGGAGAAATTCAAAATAAACAACTTGAGATTGGAAGTAGAAAACCATCAACTAAAAGAAGATGCTCCCATAGAAGAACAAATCTAGGCATTAATGCTCATCCATCTCATCCATCATTCTTGAAGCAAGCTTGCTCCCTTCCTCTACTGATGTTTCCAACATTTCTTGAAAAAATAGATTAAACTAGTGCTCTCTCTTTGACTGGGCTATTTTGAATCCAACATGGGAGTTGAATGATGATTGATTTACCTGTATTATCTTCTTATTGTGTGCCACTTCACTCTTATTATATGTCAGATGTACTTATATTATCCATAATAATAGAAACTTTCTTTGTCGACTTTAATATAACTATATCATCCACCACTTAATATTAAGCACAAACAAAGTATGTACAAGAAATAAGCTAAAACAACATAATAGAGCCTCAAACGCTCCCTTAATACCCTTTCAACATAAACCTAGTCCATTAAAGGATGGTAAATATAAATCTTATAATTATTAAAGCATTATGTGTGGAACCATCATGCAATCAAACCTTATACCCAATCATTTTCCTTAACTAAATCTCCTAAGACATGACTTAGTATCCTACTGTGAATCTCGATATTCAAGTCAATCCTTAAGGTTAGCTAGGTTCTCAAAGTTCATGAAATTTATCCTTCTCAGTTGTGGGATGACTGAACTTTATTTTGCAAAAGTCTTACCTACTTGGTAGCTACATCGATTAGGCTCACAATTTTGGTGTTATCAACCCTTTTTAGCAATGAGATAATTGAATTTAATCTCTCGGAAACCAGGTGGACTGGGTCCTCAAATTTGTCAGCATTTACCCTTTCTTACCATAGGATAATTGGGTTTCGCTTTGTAAAAATTTATGCTTTTTGGCCACTCAACATCTATGCTAATTGAGTCCTTAATTTTGGTGGTGTTTACCCTTCCTAGCCATAAGAAGATTGAAATTTATCTTTAAGGGTAAATGCTGACAAATTTGTCATTGAAAGCCTTCCCTCTGTAAATAAATATTGAAAAAAAAAATCACTTTCTAGGAATACAATCTAACTCTTTTTTCAATTGGGTAAATGCACTACCTATCGACTCTAAATCTTAGAAGGAACTTTTCCCTACTTTCACCAAGCAGAACTTAGCACTTCTAAGTAAATGTGGTTGAGAACCCTCCATACTCTAAAAAGGGGCTTTTCTCATACTATGGGTTATCCTTTAAATGAGAAGAGCTAACTAAACCTATAGGTACAAATTTCATGCTCATGAGGCCATTTACTCATCTCTCAATAAATTGACTTCTTATGTATTTCTTTCCACCATATGAAGATACCATCATCATGGAACACAATTCAAAACTACCCTCAAAGAAATCATGGCTACCATAAAGAAAAAGCCCTAGAATCCTCTAATCCCCATACCACGATTATGATTCCCCATACCTTAATAACTGAGAACCCTACGCTAACTGCAGGAAGCCAATGTATTGAGCATGTGGGGGCTTCATTTTTTGCCATTAAAGCAAGGTCCCCCCCTTCCTGAGCTCCTAAGTCTTGAAAATTAGGACGTGGTATCCTTTCTAAGGGCAAAAGGTTTTAATCCATGAATATATCACCAGTTTTGGAGTGTCTTTAAACCCTAAATAAGCTATCTAGTCACTTGGCTATGGTATTAACTTCTATTATCTATCAAAATCTTACTACATTTTTGCATTATAAGATTTCCTTTCTTCTTCTCCTGTGATACTTTTAGACTCTCATTATGTCAATTGATAAAACCACACTTCAGAAGAAGGAAATGATTGAGCGTAGGGCTAAGGAAAAAGTTTAAGCTCTTCTGGATCCTAACCATGAACTCGCTTAAGAACTCCACTCCACACGCTAACAATTTCAAGACCTTAAAGTATCTCATTCCCAATCCCTAGAAGATGGTAGACACTGAGCCTTTACTGAATTCCTTACAAGCCTTTTTGGATGATTACTTAGGAAATTCAAAAGGTTAAAAGACTTAAATCTTTTGGGGGCCAAAAGACCAACATACACCTTTATTGATGGATTCAATTTTGTAAGGGAGACATGCTCAAAAGGGGACTTATGCATGAGGGAGCTGACATCGACTCTATCAATTTTATTAAGGTGCTCGCCAAGTGTAGCTGAACATGCTTCGCACACCTGCAACGTCCATCCTAGCTGCTCATGATATTTCTAGGCCAAGCCCCTATTGGTTAGCTAAGGAAGGAGCTTCCACTAACTAATCCATGATAATCAAGAAAATAAGGGATTTAGAGGGCACATTGGCACAAACATCTGTAGAGCTTGCTTCTACTGCACCCCTAGAGGGTGATACTGACAAGACCCCTTCTTCTATTTCTCCTATGCCTTGAAATTTAGAGGGCACATTGGCACAAACATCTGTAAGCTTACTTCTACTGCATCCCTAGAGGGTGATACTAACAGGACCCCTTCTTCTATTTCTCCTATGCCTTGAAATTTATCTCCCCTTCCCTAATACATCATTTTGTACTCACTAATATATGTATGACTTTTGTTAAATGAATGGACAGTACTAATAGTTCTATTTCAATACTTGTTTAACTTTGCCATAAATTAGAAATACAAATATGAATTCTTTTATTGATGTAGTAGCAAAACAAACTTCATATATAAAATTGTTTCAACATTCATATGTTCCATGGCCTTGCAAGCAATTGAACCTCTACATTGTTGAGTTTATATGTGATATTGTCTAAAATTATAGTTACTCCTGGCGTATATCTAAAAAGGTTGGTGATGTATATTGTGCATGGTAATGTTAAAATTGGGCAAAATGGACGTGGTGTCAAACAAACCTTATGATAGAAGAAAATGATTAAATCGCATATGAATTACATTAAATATTGTCATGAATATATCTTAGCGTGAATGACATTGAATAGCATGATGCTTGTGAAAGTTTTAAGGGTTGCAGAGATCAAGTAGCAATTTTGGAAGGGTGCTGAGTTGGGGCAAAATATTCATTTGACTTGAAATTGTGAGGAATATAGGAAAAATGAATTGGTTCTCTAATGGAGTAAAAATCAGGTCGATCAGACATCGAACAAGAGAGTTTCACAGAAAAGTATGAACACCACTAGAACAGCCGAAAACTTTCAATAGGCACGGTCAGGGCCGCGATCACAAGAGTTGGATCCACAACCGCGGGAAGGTGTTCTACAACCACAGTGAAAACCACGGTGTTCACTAGAATTACTACAGTTAGATCTGTGACCACGGTTGAAGAGGCCGCAACCATGGGATTAAGGGCCACAATCGCAAAAGACGGCGTGCGTAGATATGTATTTTTGGAAATTAGATTTTTTACCATTTTTTGTGCATCTGCTGGCTTAACCTAGTTCTCCTATATATAAAGGAGTTTTTTGGATGAAAACTAGAGAGTGGCGGCTGAGGAAAGAGGTTGGGAACTTGGACTTCAAAGAGCTACATCATTCAAGAGCAAATTAGAAGAATTCTTGTGGTGTTGAAGATATAATCCAGCCAATTGTTCAAGACCTTGGACTAAGATTTTCTTATTTTCTTCTTGCTTTCTTGAATAATAGGATTATGAATTTGATTGTTATGCTCGCTTTTATTTTTATGGATTGCTAGATTTCTACTTTAGGACCTTGTGTCATTTGAGGACTTTTAACGAATATGTGTATGTGATTTGCTTTCGTTGGGTTTATTAATTGCAACTATGAATTCATGTTTTCAAGTACTTGGCGGTTCTTAATTTAACTGTGACCACATGAGGAATAATGGGAATGAAACTCATGGGTTAGACAACAATTGCAAAACGTAAATTTTGAGGGAATAGCAGAAATGGAACTAAGGAATTTACGTGTGACAAGTGTTAATATTCATATTCTCAACTTAAGTAAGATGTGGGAACACACTTGTTGGGTTGAAGCTTAGGGATAATTTGGAAAAATGTCTCAAAGATCAAAAGATTAACATGCCATAATAAGCCAATTAAATTTTTTATTCGTTGAATTTCCACACTACATAGGGGCCTAGACCATCTCATCATTGAACCTTATTTAATTCGCAACTATCTTGATTGCTTCAGGAAATCTATGTTTTCTTGGTTTTCTCTCATTGCTTTTATGCTCTCTCTCACTTAAGACGGTTTATTTGATATAATCTTATTCATAATAATAGACACAATTCATACTTTCTTTGTGGACACGACACTAATACTTATCTAGTACTAGTCATTATAAATTTAAATTTTGGTGTGTTAAAATAACTCACATCAATATGCTTCACCAGATAATTCTTGAACAGCAATATATGGACCCTTCCACACAAGATTCAACTTCCCTACACCTCTCAACATCTCTATCCATCTAAATACCTCATCCCCTATCGACAACTTCCTTGGTGCCACCTTCTGCTTGAAAAGGTTAGTGGTTCTTTGTTGGTACTTCATCATTCTTACTCGAGCTCTCGTGTTGTTCTTAATGGAACTTCACTTGGAGACCTATCACGCCTTTAGCCTTACTTGCTAACAATGAATGAGTGGAATGCAGTTCCACTTGAGACCTCCCCAAAGGAATTTCCTTTTTACCTTTTGTCTCTCTCTTTTAGCTTCCTCAATATTTACATATTTCTTAACATGAGCCAATGACTTGTCTAAAAACCTAGCGAGTGTCTTAGCTTATGAACGAAAAAAATTCTCCATCACATAAATGTCGAACAAAAGCACTAGTTAACCTATCTTGTGTAGTAGTTGGTGTATCCACAGCATTTTTAGTGAACTTTTTTACATATTCCTAAAAAGGTTCATCCTTCCTTAGCTTTAAATTAAAGAGTGTTAAAGGAGTTTTCTCATACCTTTAGCTAACAGCAAAATGATGCAAAAACAAAGAAGAAAAGTCCTTAAAATAATAAGTCACACCACTAAGTAGATGTGAGAACCATCTTTGAGCCGTCCCCCTAATGTTAATAAAAACACCCAACATTTAAAGGTAAGTGGTTTAGCATGAAAAGCCTTACATCTACAATGTTGGGTCAATGTTATTCTT